>OY728143.1:986811144-988061144 GCA_963277665.1 Viscum album | reverse complement strand
AGTGGTAAAATATCATCCACACTAGTTCTTTCAAGACATATAAAAATTTTTCAAGATATTGGGTGTCTTAAGGAATGTTTTTTATTGATTTGGAATTATTAAATCAGTTTCATGAAAAAAAGAATTTTGAAAGGTAATCCATATCCCTTATACATTTTTTATTTTGAGGGTGGTCATTTATTCAAGAGTATTTAAATGAAAATTTCAATGGGTTGGATATAAAATTTAATGGGGTAGGAAATATATTTTAGAGGATGATTATAATGATATGTATTGAGAGTTTTAATATTTTATTAATGATAATTTATCTTGTAGAAAGGTTTTTAGAATATTCAAGAAACACTGTGTGAAATAATAAAATAATAATACCAGAAGGTATAGGTATGAGAATTACCATATAGCCAAGAAGAAGGTTTTGGTGGTAATGTCCCTAAAAACAATGTGTTCTATTTATAAAATTTAAATATGCGTCAATGACATTTATATGGATCCAAATCCTTGATCAGAATTATAGTGGAATTGTTTTGAAGGTGATACCTATTAATGAAATGAATATTTTAGATTATTTATTTATATAGTTTCTTTCAATAATATATATAAAACGGTGTTTTTATTCTTCCATGTGGTTGAAAGCCTATATGATTTAGGTTTTTAGGATATGGGGACTCATAATTCAATATTGGAGAATGGGTTCATGTAATTTCCTTGTGATGTATTCTGTTTGGGTTTTCTCATGATATTTAGAAATAGTGGTTGTTTTTTTAGGAAGGAAACACTTGAATAACATGAAGAATTTTGTCGGGAAATCCAAAGGAAGATATGATAATTATGTAAAAATGAATTTATTTTATTTTAAAAATATTGGTATTACTTTATGCTCTCATACTTATGATTTTTTTGGGAGAAAAAAAGTTTATCTTGCTGGATAGTTTATAAAATGATAATCCATGTAAGAAGAATAGCATATTGAAACATCTAGTCTATAAAAAATTTCTATTATTTATAAAGCTGATAGAAATAGGTACAAAATTATAATCTTTTCATATTCTAGATAATATCATAGGGACATTTTAAATTGCGAATTAATTGATGATGCGACATGACAGTATAAGCATTTCTCATTAAAAAACATGTGAAATTTATTTTAGAGAAATTTTTGGTAAAAAACATGTATTATTGAATATTAGAATATAGATTCATGTATTGAACTATAAATCATGGTTGAGGATCAGAATTCTTATGATGGGTTATTTTTGTATGACATGAGTGTAGAAGATCTAATACTTTGAAGAGAATATACCCATAAAACTAGAAATGGTTTTGGTGAAGTGGTGTTTCATTTAGGTAAGGATATTATAGAGTTATTAGAATTAAATATGTTAATATTTGTTCTATTAAGATCAATAAAATGAATTTGGGAAGTAAAAAAATATATTTATGTGGTAGTAGGGATAACCCAATCCCCGTGTTTGTTTCATTGTATTATAGTGGGGATGGAGACTATAGTGTTTTCATCTTGTGTATAGTGTCTTACAAATAGTTATTAGATTTTTTGAATTTCCTATTTTTTCTGAGAATATATTAAATATCAAAACTATTTTAGAGTTCCACGGGATAAAAGGTTCAAATATTTCATATTTGTAATTAGAAATATATTTTTGGTCCCAATATTGTTTCATTGGAGGTTCGTATGATTGAGGATAATAGAATATCTAGATGTTAAATTTTAGATAGAGGTTAGTTATAATTATATCTGAAATTTTTTTTGTATTATATTCTTCTAGATTTTTTATTCTCAATATATGAGTTTTAGCATTGCATTGTCTAAAATGGGTGTTTCTATTAAAATGGAACACAATTTGTCTTATTGAAAAGATTCAATATATTAAAATAGATATTGGGTCTATATTATATAAAGGAAAATTAATTTGGAAAATTAACATAGTTTATTAAAATGGAATATGGCATCATGGTCCAAAATATCTAGGATTGGTATATCATAATGTGAATTGGATGATGCAAATCACAATAGATGGCTATCAAGACACTATAAAAGAAAAAACGCTAAGGTTATATTTTGGTATTTTTTATAGAAAAATTAGTTCATGCCTTAAGAATAGACTTTGAGTTGGTGATTTATTGGATTATCTTATAAAAAATTTATTAAGAAGGATATTTTTTGGATTTTATTTGAGAGTTTTTTCTGATAATGTTTTGAAACCTAAAAAATTCGACGTTCATAATTACACATGGAAAAACATAGATTAAGTAGTTCATGTACACAATGGAAGTCATGTTTTTATCCTAAAAAACTATTGTAACAATTCTAGTCAAGTATGGAAATATTGTAGGGATAAATTAAAATTTTATAAAATCATTTCCTACCATGATATGATGTATAGTGTGACATATATGGAAGGATAATTTCATACATGAGATATTTTCTCCAGAACATGTATAAGATGTTTGTAGTCAATTGTTTTTGGATGATGGGATTGAGAAATAAAACGTCAAATATTAATCAATATATAGGAATTGTATTATTTTTATAATTGGTTTTACAAGGATTTAATGTATCATTATATGGACACATAAATAAAGAATATACATTTCACTATTAGATCCAATTTAGGTGGAGTTTTTTAGCTATATTCCTTGGTTGAGTGGAAGGATGACTGAACTATTGAAAACGAAGTGTAAATAGTGGAACCTATTAGTGGTTATGAGTAGTAACTATTAATTGAGAGTATTGGATCATTTATACTATGGTATTTACCTATGATGTGAGTAATTATTGATTTATTTGATGATGGAATTGCATATGTCTCTAGGAGGGGGATTTTCTATAGAGAAATTATATCCAGAGAGAGTAATTTTAGATGTTTTTAGTGTTCTTATTTTGTTGAGTGGGGTCCTATATGAGAAGACCCAAGTAACTAATTATGGGTAGGGATTTCAGAATGATTGGTCTATAATAAATATTTTATATTCCTTATTCAGAGATCCAGTGTGTTCCCTAATGAAGTAGGGTAATGTTTGAATGATTTTATTCTGTTGTATTTTTTTGTACAAGTGTTCTTAAAATATTACTATATTGTTTATAGAAGAAAATATTATATACCATGATTTTACTGTAATTAATTATTTAGGGTGGAACAAAATGGTTTTTATAGTGCTTTGTCATTCTAGTTCAAGAGGATAAATTAACATGGGTGTACAATGGACCTTTATAACCCTCCTTATACCTTGTTTTTCATTGAGGACCATAATTAACTTGTTTTTTTGAATGTTAGGTGGTTTTAATTTTCAAGATCATAATTACATATATATATGGTACAAGATGAATAGTATTTTGATGATTTTGGGAATGAATTTCCCCTAGAAAGTGTTTTCACATATAAAATGTTTATTTTTGGGATGAAAATTTTCCCATTGTTAAATTGTTTTTAATGTATTTATATATATCACTGTTTTTCCAAAAAAATATTGAATAGAAGTTTTTAACTATAGTTGATGTATCCATTGACCATTTTCAGTTGTTCCAAAACCCATCCTGGGAGGATTTGAAGTCCTAGTCTATAGTTAGGTCACTCCATGACAAGAGCAGGTTGCGTAATTACTCAACCCAGGAAGTGTACCTATTATTCTAGGTGTTGTGTCATACAACAACAAAGGGATATCATACTGGAACCCAAACAAGGAATATGTAGGTGTTTTTCTAGAAAATGGGTTGTCCGATGATATGGTTAGTCATTCCATGATATATTCTAATAGAGTACATTAAAAATAATAAAATTGATATGTACCATATATATTTTAGAATATGTTCCCATCTATTCCTTCCTAATTATTCCTCTGAAGTCCCTTGTTCATTGAGCCATCGTCACCCACTTTTTGGGTATATTTTATTTATATTTCCCACCTATGTTCCATAAGAAATTAATATGTTTCCCCTTTCTCCATTTTCAGTTTTATTCTCCTAATTATCAACGTGTTCATCCATCTTTATGGCCACGAGAGACTAGGGTTTTTTTATAAAAATTTATAATAGAATGAGATTATATTTCTATGGATTTCTATACTGTTATTTGGAATTTCCTTTATTTATTTTGGATTCAAAATATTAAAATAAAAGATAATTTATTTTAGTAAGTGGTTTCATGAGTTCCCATTTTATGATAAATAGTAACTAATTTCTAGTTTTAAATAACAAAATAATTTTTTTAAAAATTATTATTAATGATATTTTAGGATAGATTATATTCATTATGGTATTTTTAAATTTTCTATTTTGATTAGATATATTAACTTAATTTTAAATGATTCCTCTGTATATGAAAATAGTGGTTGCATACTATATGTATGACGAAATGAATCTTTGGATATAAATTCACTATAATAGTGATATTTTATATCAATAAAAGGGGACATGACATGGAAACCTAGGTTCATATTTCAAAAGACTGGGAAAAGTTTAGATTGTAATTTCATGACATACCATGACATGGATTATACCATACGAAATAAATTATATAATGATATTGATGTGATTTACCATAATGAAAATATGTATTTCTCCCAAGAAGATAAAATATTGGTTTTAATATCCTTGTTTTAATTATTTAGATAATACGTAGATCCTAGGGTTCCAAGACCATATATTCCATAACGTTTCCCCCCAGTTTCTTGATGTCGTCTTTTTATATACATTTATATTTGAAATTTATCACTAATTATTCATTACATTGTTTTTACATGTTATTATTCATTGAAATTATAAAATAATATTTTCATATAAAATGTTTCGAAATTATCAATATTCATTTTTTGAAAAATGATTACATATAGAACACAATTTTGGATCCTACGGGGAAAGTTTCATACATACCCTACATACACCCAATGGGTGTATATAGACCATATTTTTATAGATATAGGTAACAAAAAGTTACGAATGGAGGTGTAGGGTATTGTTTTTGTTGTAAAATTCATTAGTGATGGAATGGTGGGATTGAACCCTTATTACATACATAGATGGGATGAAATGTTTTGTCATATTTTAATTTTGTTACATATCGTATACTTTTCGATCACTATTTTGAATCCCATTCCATTACTTTTATATATATATGATTAAATAATATTTTAATCAGGTTTTGAATGCATCAGTATTTGTGGTAGATAAATTATTCATGAGATTTAATTTATTATTTACCATAACACCATATTAAAATATTTTTAATACTTATTCATTTGGATGAATCACCCAATTCTGGGAAGATAACACTGGATTTTCCACTGATATATTCTTATTTATTTATTAGGTGAACCATTCCCATCTAAAGTCTTTCAATGCTGTGGCACTAGTTTCAACAAGTGGGGATTTCGAAGACCCGTCATAACTTCATATAGACTGACTTTGGAGCCTAGTTTAGGTGTTACAACAGTTGATTCATGAATCTTACTTTATATTACATTCTATATTATTGAAATTAAAATTTTGCCACTTTTCCTTTAGTTTTTTACTATTTTATACAATAATATTTATGGTCACATTAGTTATATAAAGCTCCCTCAATTTACAAATCAGGTTGTCAAATATCATTTTTAAACTGAATAAGTTCATAACAATGAACTTACTATACTTAAAATTCATTTAAAATATCATATTTATGAAAATATCTACCATTGAACTCAATTTTAGTTATTGAATATTGTTTTATAATAATCAAATAGTTGTAAGGTTCTAGTATAACATTTTTTAATTCATTCCATAAAATACATAAATCACAATGTGAAAACAACCGTGACTAGAGTCATTATCATTCATATTTTATGATCAATAATTTAGATCATTATTAGTAATAGATATATCTATAAATCAGAATATAATATTATTAAACCATTATATGTCATCTAAATTAATCTTAACTAATAGTGAAATTTTTTATTATTTATTCTAGTGTAGTTCAATACTTTTACAATTTTTCTTCCATAAAAAACCTTATATATCATTATATATTTATGAATAATCCCTTCATATAATATATATTTTATTATAAGAACATTTTATTATGATACCATTTACCTTTATTTATCATCCAAATGTCATAAAATTATATTCTAAGATAATCTTACATATTGGTAATGTTACTTTTACACATCCCATTAATATTCAATATTACCTTTAACTGTTTCCCTGATTACTTTTATGTATTTTCATGATACCATAATGTATTAACATTCATAAATATATGTATAACATTGATCAAATAATTTATTTTTTGGCTACCATTACTTATCACTTCGACAATTTAGCTATCTTTAATAATTATCTTGTATTACTTTTATGTATCGAAAATTTTCATTTTCCAGAATAATTGATCATACATTTCAAACTCAACAGGATTCCAAATTATTTCACACATATCATTCAAAATCAAATTAATTTAATTTGATATATAATATAACATTATATCTTGTCATTTCAAAATTAGCTCAATTTGTATTTTTTTTTAAATTTCAAAATTTTACCCTCTTTGTTTAATAACTCCACCAAATCTCTCATTACATATGTTACTCCCCATACCGCTATTCAACATAATTTCAAATAAAACATGATAGGTTTCAACATTTGTTTAATTTACCAAATCTATGTTTTATGAAAACAATAATATTCCAAAAAATAATAATATGGTCATTAATAAATATTGTAAGCCTATTTGAGTCAATGGTAATTTTAGGAAATAATAAAATATGTTAAACAATAATTTAATTCCATATTTTCTAGTTGAAAAAATATTCTTCATATAATCGCCTATACATTGTTCCACCCCTATCTCAATACTCTCAACAAATGATAGACTCTGTCAATAAATAAATAAACCAAAAAAATTATAAACATTTAATTATGGAGTAATTTAATATCCTTAGTCTAATAAAGTTTGATTAAATAAGTGGTTCAATATAGCTTCACGAATACATGTTTATCCAACAATTTTTTTTATAAAAAAATCTACCAGATGAAACCTAGTTCTAAAAAATTTCATGTTCATAATACCTTTTCCTTCATTATTTTTTTAAAATTGAAACAAATCATAATTGTACTCATACAATAGTGTTTTATTGGGGTTTTGGCTTACTCGATGAATCTATTGTGACAAACTAAATTATCATTGGTTGTTTTGATGATACAATATAATACTCTAATTTCCAGTTTATATATATCAACTACGAGAAGGACTATTAAATTAAAATATTTTCTTCCTTTGTTCTAATCAAGGACACACATTCATGATTATTAGTTTTCCATCTAACATAATTTATATTAATGAATAATTATCCACAACTTGTTGCTTTTTGATGCCTTATAAATCCATCCAACTCTATATTTTCTATAAGACACCAAATATATATATATATCTTCTCAAATTTTTAAAACATAAAATTTTTCAATGTTTCTTATAGATACCACCTTATCCTATTTTATATTTAGAGATATTACTTTGTCAAAAAACATTATAATTGTGATATGAAAACCATAAAATAAAATATATATATTTTTATTTCAATAATATATAATTTAATCCAAATAAAATATCAATAAAACATTATTTCAAAACCCTTAACTTATTTATAAATGAAAATTTTCATTTCAACTACTATTCTACTTGGTAATGGATTGTATTCATCTATTATAAACATAATTTAGACCCCTCTTGTATAATTCACCCTTGAGATGAATTTTTTCCTTCATGTTGATATAATATCTGATGATGATATTAAGACAAATCAAAAATAATTTAAATATAAAAGTCTTGTAAAATAAATTTTCAAAACCTGTTACTGAAATTTTATTTTTTAAAAACAAATATAATATCATCTATATAATCTATCACCAGAAAAATATTTTATTATGGTTCTTTTATCATGTTTTCATGATCATCCCATCATATTTTAAACTCAAACTATCTTAAATACCTACCCAACCATACATTTTAAGAACATGGATCATTATTAAGGACATCAATACCTCTTTCAATCTATAAGCATTTCAATAATAATTTATATTTATAATTACTACTTGTTGTTCAATATAGATTTTAACTTTTATTATTCTTTTCAGAATTTACATAATCATATAAAATTGATAAAATAAAAATTAACATCAAATAAAAATACCTAAAAGAGTATTATTTTTTATATTCATTCTATATTATAAAATGATTACTCTACAAAAAATCCTTCATAATTTGAATCTATGTTACACATCAACGTCAGTTTATTTTGGACCACTCATCCATGTTCATCAACCTTGATTTTGAAGACCCAATTTTTTCAGTTATTCGTTGGGGTGTTGGTTTTTGATATGTTACTTTGTTTTATTCTTATTAGTATTGTCTAAATATTTATTCATGGATTTTCCATGATTCTTAATGTATTTCTTCACCAAATGAAATTTATTTTATCTGTAATAATAAATAATTTTTCATTATATTCTTCCTTCTACAGGTCAATATCTTAGTCAATTTTTTTCATATAATTTTTTTATAAAATTTAACTATACATATACTATATTGAGTCATTTCTTGACTTTATTTCCCACCATTTTATTCCTATAATAAAACATCAAAATGATCTTAAATTAAATTATTTTCAGGTTATACTAAATCTACATATATTTATTATTATTATTTAATAACTTCATCATGTAAAAACATCATAACACTGCTTTTATTTATATTAAAAAATCAAATAAAATCATTAAACTAATTTATTAAGATAGTAAAAAATATTATTTACTATTAGATGAATATTCTTAAATTATTCTATCATTTATTTAATGATAACATTTTATTTATCATTTATCTTTATTTATAATTAAACATTTATATATAAACACTATATGTTGTGTCAATGAGGTACTCATTAGAAGTCACATTTCATTTCGTGACTTCTCTTCATAGTAGTAAAAAATTCATTATTCTGAGAATACATATCCGACTGCTCAACTTCATTTAAAAAAATTATGTTGATGAATGTTTAAGTAAATATTTTTTAACATATTAAATATTATGAAAATTAATATTTACAAAACTATATTATAAGGAGGTATCCTTAATATTGAAACTTGTTAAATTATTCCATGTTTCTGTAGATAATTTTCATCTTCAATGGATATGTATTCATTTTCATTCCTTATCAAGGGATGTTTTATTATTATTATAGTTTCATTTTCAATTCTACATTATAATATTGTGATAGAGTTCAAGAAATATCTCTTAGACCACAATATCATAGAATATATCACCCCAAAAAAATCATTAATATATAAAATTACATATTTTTAAACAATAATTTGTTTCATATTTGATGTATCCCACACAACTATATAGGGTAGTATTCAATAGATTGGATTATTGATTGATCATTTTAAGGTAGGGTATTCTTACCATGTTCCTACTCAAGCATGAATCAACATTAATTTATCTGTAGAAATTTTAAAAATGAATTTCAGTAAAAACATTCAACATTGAATGATTGTCCATACTCTATGGATAAGTATGTACATGACTTTGGTTCAATATACTATTCTATTATTTTGAAATAATTAGATAAGTATTATCCTTATAATATACTTATATAATTTAAAATTCATTCCCCATAATTTCTTAATATAGTTTCTATCACTTCCTTTGATATTGCATCATTTTTTAGTTCAATGTATCTACCAATCTAAAGTAACATAATTTTCTTAGAATCAAAAAATTATACTAATGGAAATAAATATAATGAACATCTATATTATCAGGTTCACCACCGACAAATCAAGTCATACAAGTACTTTTGATCATTAATGATTCATCATTTCAAAAACCTAAAAATTTCAAATAATTTTCCATTCATATTCTTGATATGATTCATGTTACCATTCATGTGGGATGAAAACCCATAATAAATATAACATTTAATAATATTAATTGTATCATTGAAATATATATATGTAAATATAACATTATCCTTTATATTTTTCTTATTTTTGTTCCAAGAACCTATTGAATGTGTTCAGATGTATGTAAGTCACATCTCATTTTATTTGGCACAATCAATTGGATTATATATGTATTCCTGTAATTGGTAATGTCTAGTGGTGAAGTTAATTGAATTTTATTAAATTTCACCGATTATTCTTTATTATACATAGAAATAACATCTAATTGTTTTATTATAATTAATTTACTTATTACCAAATTCATAGGAATTGAGACAGTATACGTAACCATGTGATATTTCAATATGTACTCTCCTTAAATATGTATTATGTAAACTAGTTATTCTAAATGTAAAATCTTACTAAAAAAACCAAGATATGCCAAGATATAATTGAGCCTTTATATTATTTCTATAAAAAAATTAGTATAAATTGATGTGAAAATATTAAAAAAATATATGAATGATAAAGATTACAACTAGTTGAAGAAACAACCATTGTGAAACCTATTTATCTAATCCGATTAAGGAGGGTTGATTGCTAAGGATTTATGTAGACCCATACCATTTCAATCTCAAACAACTATGGTATGATTCAAATTATTGGAGATATAAATTCAAATTTATGGGAATTTGTAGGACATTTATTCTATTAGAATGACCACTATCGACTGCCACAAGATCTCACTTTTTTTTGAAATCCTAAATGATGATCTTAAAGAGATATTTTACTATAAATTTGGATGATATTGTGAGGTAATTATTTATTTAATAAGTTATTTTTCACATGTATTTAAAAAAATATTCATTGTGAATATAAAATAAAAATATTGATTGTTTACTAATGCATTGATAAAATTAACAAAACCATTTTAAATTTAAAAATGTGTAAAAAAATTAATTATGTTTAATTAATGAAAAAAAATATTATATATTTTTGATATTAATAATTTATACAATATAATAAAACTATATTATAGTAAATAAGAATACTAATGATCTAGATAGTGAAAATTTATTTTCATATAAAGACATATCCTATTTTTATTTTCATATTTAATTTTACATTTTTAATAGAAAAATATAGAAATTTAATATTGGAAATGGAAATAAATTTTTTATTTATTATGCCAATATTTTTTTGAGATGATATTTTTATAATTTTATAAATAAATTTATTTTTAGGTGAATATTTAAAAAACCCATTTGTATAAATGTAATGACTTATGACGTTATTAGTGGATAAGTTCTAAATATTATAAAACCTATTTGAAGAAAAAAAATTAGAATTTAATATATTAATTTTAAATTTTTTAAATGGATTATTTATATTTTTAAACTTATAATTTTTATTTTTGAACATAGGTTTATTTTATTAAAAAATGTTTCAAATACATTGAACATTTATTAATTTGAAAATAAATTGTATATAAATTAAAAAATGAATATAATAAAATGGATTTAAAAATTCTAATAAGTAGTTATAAATTATATTATAAGGACTACTTTTTTCCATGAATTAAGGAAAAATTCCCTTGGTAAATACTAGTTACCTTGGTAAAAATAAAAAGGTGTAAAAGTGTTTAACTAAGAGGGAATGAAAATAAACATGCAAAAAAAATGTATGGGAATTTGTTTTTGAGTAATTTACTTACCTAATACCTTTCCCAATCCATTATTTCCATTAATTTAAGATACATTACTTGATAATTAATTCCCATTATTTAAATGTTATGGATATTTCAATAAAACTTTAACCTTTTTCACTTATAAATGGAGAAATCTACTGATAACTTCCCGCCATAGCCTAAACCACATATTAAAGCACTAAAAATTAATTAAACTCGAATAAGAATTCATTTAAACCTTCTAAATTATCTTTTTTTAGTAAATACTATCCGATAATGGATTAAACACATTTGAATATGATATAGTCCAAGATGTGAGTTATAAATTTCTGACCAGTCCTTTCTCATTTTTTTGTTATGGGAAATGTTTATGCATAAAATGTTATTACACAATTTTTAAATTATATAATATGTGTTGTAAATATACTAATTTGTTATTATAAGTAATGTATAAACATAAACCATTATTATATTCTATATCATGTATAATGAAACCATCATTTATTGGATTTTAGGACAACCGCTTCCATTAAGAAATGTGTTTCATTTTCTATGACCATAATAAAAATTCAGTACTAATAAATATTTTTTTATTTAAACAATTAAATATTTTATTTTATCAAATATTAATCTATATTACTCATTTTACCCATTTTATAGAAAATTAAATCAATATAAATTTAAACATGCAGACTACCACATACAAGGAATGATTTGTTTCCATATTTTTTATAACATACTAATATAGATAGTATTGAAAATTTGTTTAATGTATAAATATATTTATAGAAAATTATTATTGTTTTGAAAAAATTGTATATCTTATATTAATTGGATTAATAGAAAACCAATAGTAAATTCAATCATCTAAAAGTGCGTTCTGAGAGAAAAAAATGATTAATTCATACCCTAAAAAGCATATCATATGGAATTTTTTATTAATATAACTCATTCTAATTATGATATATCATACTAATAATCACTTAATTATATAATTATTAAATGGTATAATGTTATTACAACTATATCACTTCATAATTATCCATTTATTATGGAATAGTCTTATTTGGGTTTGTTTAACCACAAACATGAACAATGATAATAATTTATATAATTGATGGATATAATAATTTAATTTTTTTAATATAAGATATAAATATGTAAATAATTATTTTTTTCTTCTATATATTTTATATAAAAATACAAATCCTTATTTAATAAAACCCCTGTTGTTTTGCAAGAATCGTCGCGACATGTTGATCCCCAAATTCATATTTAATGAAGGTAACAAAAAATCCCAATAAAATGAAATTTTAAACTTATAAATTATTATAAAAATGAATTAGAGTACTATGATTGATTTGGTAATGATAAACCTAGGGATAATAGGGAAGAATAACATAGCTATTATGAGAAAACAAAAAAACGATCAAGATTACTCACACCCAAAATAAAAAATTGATAATAAAAAAATAATAAACATGTAGATAATAATTATAAATGGAGGTTATAAAGATTTTTATAAGTTAAAATCATTTAAAAAGGTTGATTAATATAAATACTTCTTTATATAAGATGTTAGTGAACATATTGACTATACATGTATTGATGCATTGGTTTACTGACTCAAATTTTAATTTCTAGGGGTATATTTATATAATACTAAATGTTATTATTTGAATAGAGAATTCTCACCCAATTATAATTTTTTATCATTATTCCATTATATTTCATTATTTTTTATGTTTTATTCAATTCTCATTCTCTCATGGGGGTGTATTTAAAATTTTACAAAATTTGTAATGGTTTATTTTTATCATTTTTAAATCTATGAGACATATCTGACATTTATCTCCAAAATTAATTTTTTATGATGTTTTCAATACATTATTTCCCTAAAATATAATATATATATTTCTTATTAGGATATTTTAGTGTCTGTATGATGGAAAATCCCTCATGTTATTTTGATTCGTGTTCACCTATTAACATGTGTTTTTTGGTAAAAACCATTACCTTCATTGAGATCAAATTAATCATTGTGAACTTAAATTTTCCAATTTATATTTATTCAACCATTATATTTTTGTTAATTATAATTTCATCCTCTATATTGGAGAATGAAATTTCATTTTAAATCATTTAACTTGATAGAATTTCTTTCTCAGAAGTATATTTTTATGGAGAATAATTTCCATCCTCATTAATGATGGTTTCCCAACCTTATACATATTTTAATTTTTTTACCAATTTTATCACATATAATTGGAAATAAAATTTTATGATATTTATTATAAACTCTATAGTTACATTCTATATTTTTAAAAAGTCTATTTTGTTACAAATTTTATTAATGTGGTTTTTCAAAAAGAGCATATCAGAATATTTAAAAAGGAATACCAACCTATAAAATAAAATGATATATCATCCAAAGCACATTTATTTTGATAAAATTTATCTAATAAAGGATCTAATTTTTAATTTTATTTTACTGAAGAATTTTTTTAAAGTCTCCCCATCTGCTTTTCGAAAATAAATTTTAAGTTGACCTATAACATCCACTATTTATGGTAATGATAAAAATTAAATCTAAAATATATTTATTTCTTATTATATTTGATCCCACATTTCCATTACATTGAAATTTTATATAAAAAAATAATTTATTAATGAAGGGGTTCTATAATAAATTCTCTACGAGTTTTATAAATTATTTCATCGAAAATATAATCATATGATCCTAAGAATTTTTTATTTAATAATATTTTATTTCTAAAAATATAAACAATAATTTTTTAATAAAATTCATTTAGATTGAAAATGTACTATGATATATTAAGGATATTCATTAAAGTATACTATCCAAATTCTTTATCTACATGAAATTTGTATTTTCCTTCTCTTTTGGAGGATTGATCCATCACTACCATTGTCTTACCTAATCATGAACTTTATATGATCAAAACTATTCAAACTATATCGTTATTTATTAATAATAATTTTTTTATTTATTTTATTGAAGGGTGCACACAAATATTCCATTAAGTGATTGATTAGTGATATTTTTGGCTAAATAAAATCCTATTTTTATACATACAGGTTAATTGCAATATTATTTATTATTTTTAATGAATTGTTTTGAACTAAAAATTTACTTAATGTAAATTTATAGCAATTTTTCATCCATGGTGTTTTCATGTTTATATTATTTATGTATAATTAATGATTTCTTAAGGTGAATCCATTAAGAAATAGTATAAAAATTATTTTATTATTATTATTTATTATGATATGCTTAATAAAATCATGTTTTCTTCCATGGATTATTTATGATATAAAAATTTAATGATTTTAATTAGAGTGGTTATCATTAAAATGATTCAAGAAAATTATTTTATTTCCATGGGTTCATTATAATGTGATAAGTGTATTATTTTTAAGTGTAACTAAATATTAATGAAGAATTATGAGTAGGGACCTACATAAAACTTCAATACATAGGTGAAAAGTTTGTAAATAATAATATTTAATTTTATAAGTAAATTTTAGTTTATAATAAGTGTGGAAACTAATGGTGTGTCTTATGAATTTTATATTTCCTTAACTAAATGCATGTGAAATATTTTTAATATATTAACTAGTATTATACATGTTCTAATATATATCTTATCATCTCATGGATCATTTTTATTGAACCATGTATACACACTCTTTTGATTCATGTATTATGTTATGTCAATAGTATAGAAAACATTTTTAACGTCACCATTTCGACGTCAGTTATATATAACCAACGTGAAAATTTGTGATAAGTGGTTTTTTTATGTCGGTAATAAATTAACAGACGTAAAAAATATTGAGAGTAAATTTTTTATGTTGGTTATTTTAATAACTGACTTAAAAAATCATGTGTTGGGTTTTTATGTCGGTTATAAATTAACTGACATAAAAAACCAACGCATGGCATTTTTTACATCGGTTATCAAATAACTGACCTAACAAATGAGGCATCTAACGAATTTTTTATGTCGGTTATAGAATAAACGACGTAAAAAATTGCATATGAGGCCTCTTTGATGTTGGTTAATGGATAACCGACGTAAAAACCCAACCCTCAGAATTGTTTACGTCTATTATACTATAACCAATGTAAAAAAACACACAACAGTTTTTACGTTGGTTATAAAATAACCTACATAAAAACTGTGGTTTCTGATGTGTTTTTTACGTCGGTTATAGAATAACCAACATAAAAAACCAACACACTGCTTTTTTTACGTCGGTTATAAAATAATGAACGTATAAAAAGCAGTATATGATACATTTATAATGTGGGTTATTAAATAACCAATGTTATAAAACATTTAAAAAATTTATCACGCCCCATGGATTGTTATTTCTGATTTTTCGATCGACAGACCTGCGACTCATCTCTCTCGCGCGGAAAACCTAGAATCGACTATTTGATCTCATTTCATTAAACTCATTTTACTATCATATTTTATCATCTCTAATCTTGTCGGATCTATCATCTCCACTTTCAACACTGAGGTAATCCTCCCA
Organism: Viscum album; assembly: GCA_963277665.1. Lineage (NCBI taxonomy): Eukaryota > Viridiplantae > Streptophyta > Magnoliopsida > Santalales > Viscaceae > Viscum > Viscum album. The sequence continues at coordinate 988,044,963 of OY728143.1, read as the reverse complement.
CGACTTTATTTCATTCATTTTTCCTGGATAGTCTATATTTACTTTTTGTGATTTTTTTGTTTAAACTAGGAATGATTTTTTGATTTCGAACCCTCTTACCTTGTTTTTCCATCATCATTTTATTTTTTATCACTAGATCTTTTAGATCGACTCGTAATATTCATGTAAGTCACACCTACATCTATTTAATTTGATTTTGTTTCACAGATGCCCTACATTTCTGGTAATATATGTTTTCATTGAAATCTAATGATCTCATTCACCTATATTACTACAACTTATATCTAAAACATTCTGATACTCCCATTCTGCGTACCAGTGTGATTTATTTTATAAGTATATATGATTTTTCATGGTGGAATGTTTGTTTTGGTTCCTTGGTTGTATCTATTTTGCGTATCACTTTTTTTTGATCCGTAAACAATTTATGTCGCTTATTTTCGTGGACTATTATAAGTCTTCATGTGCTATTAAAACCCGATTCATTGAAAAATATATCATTTTAGACTAGTAGGAGATACAGTTCATGGTTCTCATTTTTAATAATTGAATGACACCAAAACTAGTAGCTTGAGGTTAAAATCCCTAGATATGCCAAAACTAGTAGCTTGAGGTTAAAATCCCATGGATCTGGGGGCTGTCCAGAGGGTTGGGGGCTGTCCAGGGGGTTGGGGGCTGTCCAGAGTGTTGGGGGAAGTCCAGGGTGTACATGGAGGTTGGGGCAGGGGGTTCCAAGGGGGTGGGGGTGTCGAATGGTGGGGGGGGATGTCCAAGGGGGTGGGTCGGGGGGGGGGGGATGTCCAAGGGGTTGGGGGCCTATCCCGATGGTTTGGAGGGTTGTCCAGGGGGTGGGGGCTATCCAGAGGGATGGGGGTGTCTAGGGGGTGTCCAAAGGGGTAGGGGGTGGGGGTGGTGTCCAAGAGGGGTGTGGGTGTCTAAGGGGGTGTGGGGTGTTTTCTAGAGGGGTGGGGGTGTATAGAGGTGTGGGGGGATGCCCAAGGGGGTGGTGGTGTCCAGGGGGTGTCCAAGGGGGTGGGGGTGGTGTCCATAGGATTCAGGGGGCTGTCTAGGGGGTTAGGGGTGTCAAGGGTGTCTAGGGGTGTGGGGGGGGGGGGGGGCAGTCCAGGTGTGCGTTGGGGGGGTATCGAAGGGGGTGGTGGCTTTCTAAAGGTGTGGGGGCTTGCATAGAGGTTTTGGGGGTTGCCCGGAGGGGGGGGGGCTGTCCAGAGGGTTGGGGTGTCCATGGGGGTAAGAAGTGGGTGGTGGTGTCTAGGAGGGGTGGGGGTGTCCAGGAGGGGTCGGGGTATCCATGGGGGCTATCTATGGGTGGGGGTGGTGTCCTGAGGTGTATGGTGGGGGGGGGGGGGGGTTGTCCAAGGGTTTGGTGTTGTCCAGGGGGTGTCCAAGGGGGTGGGGTGGTTTCTAGAGGGTTCGAGGGGCATTCCAGAGGGTTGGGGGTGTCCTGGTTGTCCATGGTGGTGGTGGTGGTTGGGTGGGGGGGGGGGGGGTCAAAGGGGGAGGGGGTGTCTATGGGGGTGGGTGGGGGGGGGGGGGGTGTTGTCCAAGGGGGTGGGGCATTGTCCAGAGGGTTTGGGGTTTGTCCGGGGAGGGGTGTCTATATGGTTGGGGGTTTCCAAGGGGGTATGAGGTGGGTGGTGGTGTCCAGGAGGGGTGGGGGTGTCTAGGAGGGGTGGGGTGTCCAAGGGGGTGGGGGGTGTCTAGGTGGGTGGGGGTGGTGTCATGAGGGGTGGGGGGGGGGGGTTGTCTAGAGGGTTGGGGGTGTCCAGGAGGGGTGGGGGTGTCCAAGGGGGTGGTGGTGGTGTCTAGAGGGTGGGGGGATGTCCAAGGGGGTGGTGGTGTCCAGGGGGTGTCCAAGGGGGTGGGGGTAGTGTCCAGGGGGTGGGGGGCTGTCCAAGGGGGTGGTGGTGTCTAGGGGGTGTCCAAGGGTGTGCGGGATAAGTGTCAGTTGGGATTGACTATTGCATCGTGGTTTGTGAGATTATGAAATGATGATTGTATTGTTTCATGGATATTAGTGTTGCAATATGATTCTATTTGGTTATATAAATTTTGACTAGTCATCGAGTATGAGAAAATTATGGGTTATTGTGGAGACCATGTCATGGTTTTCAAATATGCGTAGTTATCCTGATCCCATTGTTCCATGCTAATTCTCTTTACGTTGTGATTTTCTCCATCCTAGTTTTTATTTTAAATTTGATTTGATTCTCAAGTTCACTCCATTTTCTCCAATTTTCCATCAACCATTGGGGTCCCCATGGTTTTCATTGATTCCATGGAATTTAAAACTATTATATCTAACTATATTTTCGTTTTGAAATCATATTCAAGCATATTTTTTTAAATATGCATATATTTGTTTTATATTTCAAAATTGTTTTACATTCAAATTATGGATTATTTCATATAAACATATCTTTGTCTTATCTTAAAATGATGTATAATTTTGATATTTGTTATTGGTAATAATGAGTCGATGTTGGATTACATAACATCAAATGAGCAATGAAAATGAAGAAGGTTTTGATGCATTTTTTTGAATTTTATAAAAGAAATGTTCCTAGTACTGACATTTTTTTCCATCCATGCCTGTAATGTTTGAATATGAAGAAGTTGAAAAGTAGAGAGATAAAAGATCATAATATTTATCATGGTTTTAATTCGAGTTACATCCCATGGATTCGGTATGGTGAAACTGGATGGAATGTCCCTGATGATGATGACTTGCAAGATGGTGACTCTGATGGAATTAAAGAAATGAGTCGTGATATTGCAGTAGAAACAATTGAGATAGAACCGACAGTTGCACGTCTATATGGTGATTCTGAAAAACCATTATATCCTGGTGGTACAGATTTTACGATTTTGTCGGTGGGGTTTTGAATGATTAACCTGAAGGCGAAATGTGGATGGAGTGACATAAGTTTAATAGAGCTGCTACAATTGATGAAAGACATTCTTCCAAAAGATAATGTTCTTCCAAATTCACATTATAAGGCCAAAAAAATATTATTCCTGATGGGATTGGGATACAAGAAAATACATGCCTATCTGAATGAGTTTATGATATATAGGAATGAATTTGAATTTCTTTCAGAGTGTCCTAAATGTGGGACATCATGGTATAAGGTGAAAGAAAAATCACATGCTGATGTAGAGATTTCAAATATCCCTTCAAAGTTATTTGGGTATCTTCCTATAATTCACCATTTCAAACATTTATTTTCTAATTCCCATGATGCAAAAAGTTGAAGATGACATGCTTATGAGTGGTTATCTGATGGAAAAATGTGTTATCCAGCTGATTGTCCACAATGGATGAAAATTGATGAGAAGTATCCTACATTTGGAAATGAAATTAGAAATCTCAGACTGGGGTTGTGTACAGATGGAATGAATCCATACCGGACCCTCATTAGCACAAATAGTTCATGGTCTATTTTATTGTTAATTTAAAACATCTCTCCTGATGTTTGTATGAAGCACAAATATATCATGCTGAGTATAATGATATTTGTTCCAAAGTAACCCAGCAATGATATTGATGTTTTCCGGTCACTGTTGATTGATGATTTGAAACTTTTATGGGAGGATGGTATTAGGGTGTATCATTCTTATAAAATGGAATATTTTCAACTGCATGCAGTTCTTTTGTTCACTATAAATGACTTCTCATGATATAGAAATTTGTCTGGATACTGTGTTAAAGGGAATAAAGCATGTCCAATTTGCGAACAACAGACGTCATATTGTCAATTGGATCATGGGTGGAAAACATTGTACATGGGTCATCAAATGTTTTTTTGCAAATAGATCACTCTTTTAGAATACTAAAAAGGCATTAAATGGATCACAAGAATTTGATATTGCTCCAAAACCATTATCCATTGATCTTTATTTTGAGAGGGTGAAAACCCTTGATGTGACATTTGGAAAGACATTGAAATATGGTAATGATAGACATATATGGAAGAAAAGGGCAATATTTTTTGAGGTACCATATTGTAGATATAATGAATTCAAACATAATATTGATGTCATGCACATGAAGAAAAATATTTTTGATAGTTTGATTGGAACATTTTTAGATATTAAAGGAAAGTCAAAAGATGAGTTGAATTCAAGATTAGACTTACTATCAATGGGAATATTTTTGGAGTTAGATCCCACTCTTAATGGAAGATGAAAATTTGTTCCCCCAGCTTGTCATACATTATCGGAGAGGGAGAAAAATAGATTTTTTGTGTCTTCATGATATCAAAGTGCCTCAAGGTTATTCTTCAAATGTAAATTTTTTTTCTCATTGAAGGACTTGAAGTTGATTGGTATGAAATCTCCTGATTGTCACGTCATTATGAAACAACTTCTACCAGTTTCATTGCATGGAATATTGACTATCCGTGTCAGAAAGACTATAATGAAGTTGTGTTATTTTTTCAATTCAATTTGTAATAAGGTGATTGATGTGAATGCTTTTAAAATTTTGGAAAAGGATGCAATTTCTATATTTTTCAATTGGAAATGCATTTTCCTCCATATTTTATTGACATAATGGTGAATTTAATGATTCATCTTGTTTGAGAAATAAATCTTTGTGGACCTGAATATCTTCGTTGGATGTAACATTTTTAAAGGTATATGAATATATTAAAGGGTTATGTTAAGAATCCATATAAACCTGAAGCCTCCATTATTGAAAAGTATATTTCTTAGGAGGTTACATAGTTTTGTAGGAGCTAATTGGTTGTGGGGAAACACATAGGTTTTCCTCCATCTCGCCTTGAACGAGTTAATAATGAGGGAAAGGAGATTCATGGATTGAAAGTCAAATCGTTGTCAGTTGAACAGATGAATAAGTTAGAATCATACATCTTGAATAACATAGAAGTTTCTAAATTGTATATCACATTGAATATTAATGAGTTGAAACAATGTCATCCAAAGAATAAAGAAATGTGGATTTTGAATTAGCACAACAATTTTTTTTCATGGTTTAAAAAGACCATTCTTGGTAGATCAGATGTATCAGAGACATTAAAATGGATATTTGGAGGTCCATGTTTAAATGTGATAACATGGTCTTGTTATGACATTAATGGATATACATTTCATACAAAATCTCAGGACAATAGAAGTGCAGTTCAGAATAGTGGTGTATTGGTGATTGTAGAACCAATGCATTTTTCGAGTGCTACGGACAAAAACCCAATGTCTGCATCAAGTTAATATTATGGAGTTATTGAAGACATATGGGAGGTGGATTACATTAAAATTAATGTTCATGTTTTCAATTATAAATGTTTTATCAGTAACAACAGTGTCCGACACGATGAATTTGGAATTCTAATTGTTAATCTTAATAGATTGGAAGACACAAGTGATTCTTTTATAATGGGAACACATTAAAAAACAATTTTCTATGCAGAAGATCAATCAGATATGCAGTGGGATATTTTTTTCAAGGGAAAAACAATATGTTGGAGATGATGAACTTGATGAAGATGTGGATTAATGTGAGATCCCTACTTCCATGGAAATCTTATCAGAACATAATGATGAGCATGTTGATAACATGGTTTGTGCCATAATCCACGATCACGACGAAGGAACTTGGGAAAACAATCCATTTGTACATTCCTAAAATTACAGGTAACATTTGTTTATTTCTTGTAAACATTTATTATTTTCATTAAACGGTATATATTTTATGTTTTTTCTTTATTAAAACATGTATTAAACAAAAATAAATATAAGTTTTTGTTTGTTTTATTTTTGTTTAGTTTACTTTATAATGATTACCATTACATTAATTAAATATATATTATTTTTTAGTGACAATTAGTTTACCATGTTTACCATGTTTACTAGGTTTACCATGTTTTAATATTGTTTATTTTACTTTATCATGTTTAGCATTACATATATTATATATCAATTTTTTCACTGATATTTACTTTACCATGTTTACCATGTTTACCAGGTTTACCATTTTTACCATGTTTACCATCTTGACAATCTTTACCATCTTTACCATAGTTTAACATGATTTCCATATTAACAATGTTTACTATTACGTAACATAGTACAATTTTCTATTTTCTGAATACAATAGTATTAAAATATTTGAATTTGTATATTCGTGAACTAATGTTTGTTTTTTTGATATGAAGGACAATGACAGATCCATTAGATGATCGACCACATGATTCTGGACTTGAGAATTTTGGTCATACCTCTGGGGAGGAACATTCACCTGCTCCTCTTGATGTTCCCCAATCATCCTCATGTGCTCCCATTACTACAAAGAGTTCAAGAGTGGGGAAACGTGGGTGCACACGTTTACCAAAATTATCACTTGACCGTACACAGGATCAGAGGATACTCATTGAGTTTGATGAGGATGATATTCCTAGAGTTCCAAATGCAAATGATTTAAAGATTTTTGTATCCACTCAGGGTAAGATCAAAGTACGAATTTTGTATGATGACTGGAGAAGTGTGGACTAAGTGATAATCTCTCATTTGTGGGAGACAATTTTGGTAATATCTTTTTCTATTGTTTGCCTATTCATTAAATGTTTCTAGTAATTATAATATGTTTAACCAATTCTTTATCAGATGAAATTTGATATTCCAAACACTTGAGGATTCAGGAAGAAATTATTATCGATTTATTCCAGGAGATGAAGGAATTTTAAATCAACCCTCACATTTGATTTTATTTTTGGTCATAGGAGTCATGACAATCCATGTAGTATATATCCTTTCATAGATAAAGACACATGGAGATATTTTTTTGAATGTAGAAGAAAAGAATCATTTTTGGTAAGGGAAATGTAATCTTTTATAACAATTCTTACATAAATGGTGTTATTAATGTTTTGTTAATGATTTATTATTCTTAATTTACAACAAAAAAGAAATAATCATTAGGAGATCCAATCTAAAAGTGTATACCCTCATAGTTTATCTCGGGGAGGGTATACATTATTGGAAGAACAAATGATGGTGGATAAATTACAAAAACTAAGATATGAGTCTTTAAGATCAGGAAATGTGGCCCATCCATCCCCTCCATCTAGACATGAAAAATGGAAGAGAGATCAGATGGGAAAAAAGGGGAAATATCTTTATTAAGATTCAAGAATCGTAGCTGAGAGTATTGTAATATATTTTTTTATTAAAGTTAACTATTTTCTTCATAAAATTTCAATCATTATAGAAATGTTAAATTAATTAATACAATATTATCTTGAGGAGGAGTGCTCAAATGGTGTAATTACAGGTGCTAGGAGACAAGATATTTTATCTACAGCATTGGGAATGCCCGAACATCCGAGTTGTGTACATGGATATCTGGCATATGTATTGGTAAGAAATGTTTTTCCACGTTCCTCAACTACTTACGTTGAGGGTGTTTATAAAAAAAATAGAATCCTAGGAGGCTGAAGTTCATAATATTAATACGATGATTGTGGAAAAGATTAGAGTGTTAGTACAGTCTATGTTTGCAGACATGCACCGACAATTTCAGACTGAAACTCCCACTCCTCCACCTCCCTTTACAGACCCCATTATTTATCCTACACCTCCGCCAGCAGCTCCCACTCCCCCACCTTAGCCAACGAACACCATTTTTTTCCTACTCCTCTGCCAAAGCTTCCTACTTATTGCGAGTTGTATGTTGATGATCCTCAATATCATATAGTTGCATATGGGTTGTTATATTGTATAGAAGATACAGTTCATAATCAACAATTAGAGGTAGAGAATCAGAGGGTCACTATACATGATATTATAGATAAATCAGATCGAGTACCATTACCTATAGATGAGGTGACGACAGTTGGACATAGTATCAGCCATTTTTTAATTTGGCCATCCAGACTTCTTTGACCCACTACCACAGAGGTATATATGATATATCTTCTATTTTATTTTTTTATTATAGTTGTTTTATCATTTGAAAACTAATATATTTTTCTAATTATTTTTTGAGGAATACTTAAAATGTAAAGAAATACTCTATAAACAACAACAAAGACAAATGGCTATGACATCATATATAGATTCTCGTAGTCTTGACTAATTGTAAAGGTATTAAATTTTTTTGGCAGATCATTATGTGTTTCCAATGGAAGATCATGTTTGTGGATGTGTAATAAATGTGTGGATTATGAAAGATGATATCATGGAGCTTGTTACTTGAGAAAAGTTGGGCATCAACGTTGTGCAGATTTTTCCTATGTAGGTCTTAACACCTTTTCCCTGCATTATATTTATTAAAAATTATTACTTATGTCTAATTTATATTGGGTATCTCTATAAAATTTGTGCGAATAATGAGCGAATAGACTTATATGGGTTCATTGAACCACATTTGATTTCCCCTAAACCATGTGCATTGGATGAGGAACAAAGAATGGTTTATATTGCTGAAAGACTTGAATAGAATATAGTCACACAATGTTGGATGATTCTTTTTTGTGAGAGTTATGAAACACATCTCTCGCAAATAGTTCATTATCTTTTAACATAAAAAACCACTAAACTTGTTTTTTTATTGATCATTCGATGTTAGGCGTTTTTTTTTCAAGGGAGGAGGCACATTATTAAATATGCTCTATCTATAGTGATGTCTGGGAAAGTTTTAAGAAAATGTTGGAAAATAATGATTCAATTTCTCAATAGTTTTCTATATTATAATTAATTTCAAATTTATCCCATTTGTATTATTTTCTAATAGGGGATGGGTATACTTTTGAAAAAACACAAAGAAAAGGAGTGTGAAGATCAAATATGTAAATGTTAAGGTAAATATCCTTTTATAATTTGTACTATTTGATTTATTACATAAAAATAATATATTGAATTTACACTCTTTAAAAAATAATTTTCATGAACAACAAGGCGTCATCGAATGCAGATATTATATGTTAAGATTTATGTATGAAATAATAACAACTGGGACAGTTGTGAACTTTGACTGGGTAATATTTCCTTTTATACTTTTTCATATTATTTCATTTGATTTATTCATTATACATGTTGACTACTATCCTTTTAATTTGTAGATATTTGATGAACCTCAAACCCATAGTGCGGAAGACGTCAAACACTTTCAAGTGGAATGGTCAAATTATTTTACAGGTTTGATTGATTTTTAGTTGTTTGTAGTGTAAAAAGTAATTTGGAATACTATCATTATAATTTTTTATTTAGTAGTCATTTAGGTTGGATTTAGTTTTTTTAAGATTAAATTGTAAGTTTTGAATGTTATATAAGTGAATGTTTAATTTTGATCTAATTCTAGTTTTGGTCTACTTATGATGGTTTTTCTGGTATGGATTCTGGTCTTGGGGAGGGGTTCCAAGGGTGTTGGGTGGGTGGTGTTTAATGGGGTGGGGGTATCCAGGGGTGTGGGAGGGTTGTCCGGTGGGGTGGGGGGTATACTGGGTGTCCATGAGAGTGGGGGGGGGGGGGTAGTCCTAGGGGTGGGAGCATTTCCAGGAGGGTGGAAGGTCTGTCCAGGGGAGTGGGGGCTGTCCAGTGGTGTGGGGGTCTCCTGTGGGGTGAGGGGGGTTTCCATGGATGTGGGAGGGATGTCCCGTGGGGCGGGGGGGGGGGGGGGGGGGACAGTCCAAGGGGGTGGGAGAGGACGTGCTTCCATCCCTCGGGGGGCCAAACGCCACTGGAATATACTCATCACTCCCACATGTGAATCATTTTGAGATCTCAAGCTTCACATGTGGGAGTGATGAGTACCTTCCAGCAGCATGCCCCACGAGGGATGGAGGCACCTCCTCTATCAATACCAGCAGTCCAGGGGCTGTCCAGGGACTGTCCAGGGGGTGGGGGTAGTCCAGGGGTGTGTGTGTGTGTGTGGGGGGGGGTGTCCAGGGGGTGTTGGGGCAGTCCAGGGGTGTGGAGGGGTATTCTGAAGGCTGGGGGTTATCTAGGGGTGTTGGGGATATATAAGGGGTGGGGGAAGTCAAGGGGTGTGGGGGTGTGGTGGGGGTTGTCCAGTGGGGTGATGAGGTTCTGGTCTTGTTTTTGGTAACTTTTTGGTCCGTTTTAGGGGTGTTGGAGGGCTGTCCAGGGGTGTGGGAGTGATGTCCAGGGGGTAGGGGGTATACAGGAGGGTGGTGGATGTCGTGGGGTGGTGGTGATGTCTAGGGGTGTGGGAGGGGGGGTGTCCAGGGGTGTGGTGGGGGAAGTCCAGTGGGGTGAGGGGGTTCTGATCTATTTTTGGTAACTTTTTGGTCATGTTTCATGGGCGTGGGAGGGCTGTCCAGGGGTGCAGGAGTGCTTTCCAGGGGGTGGGGTGGTATACATGAGGGTGTAGGGGTTCCAGGGGTTGGGGGTGGGAATGTCTAGGGGTGTTTGGGGCTGTCCGGGGGGTTGGGGGGGGGGCAGTACAGGGGTGTGGGGGGTGTCCCGGGGTGTGGTGGGGGCTATCCAGTGGGGTGAGGGGGGGTGCTATCTAGGGGGTGGTGGGGGATGTCCAGTGGGGTATGTTTTAAATGTTATCAATTTAAATGCTTAATTTGTTTTTGTTCTTTTTTGGTCTATTTTTCTTTTTCTGGTACGAATTCTTGGTTTGGTTTTTGGTTTTTCCTGGGGAGAGCAGAGGACTGATTTCTATTTTTTATAAAAAAAATTGGGTTTCACATCTTTTATTAAGTAACGGACATGAAAAACACCCCCATACTGGTTTATCACTTCGGTTATTTAATAATCTACGTGATAAACCCCTTGGTTTTTCATGTCAGTTATTTAATAACTAAAGTGATAAACCCTCCCCTGCACTGGTTTATAATGTCGGTTATTAAATAACCGATGTGCCAAACCCTCCCCCCTAGTTTTTCACCTCGGTTATTTAATGACCAACGTGATAAACAATATGATGTTATATTTTTTACGTCGGTTTTTAAATTACCGACGTAAAAAACAATATTTATAACGTTGTCTGTATTAGGATCGGCTAAAACCCAACGTAAAAAATTAAAAATAACCGACATAAAAAACATTTTTTACACTAGTGTGTAAATCTTTATTCTATGATTTATGAAACATGATTTTTTGGGTATAACTATATCAATCCAAGATGATCATATATGGATATTATATAATTTTATATAAATTATATGTACATTACAAAAATATATGAATGTGGAATGTAATTGTTTAGTGTCTTCGGAAACATTTATCCCAAATCATATATCATTGTGTTAAATATTCAATATATCCCATAAAGATATCCACCTTTAGTAAATATACCTAAAAAACTTTCATTGTAACCTAGGGAATGGAAACATAAGAATGGGGTGAACTCAGATTCTAAGTACGGTAAATAAAGGAAATGTGTAAGCAAAACCATAAAAAAGGGAATGGAACATTAGAATAACATTTGAAGACCGTATACAACATATTAGAGATCATAAAAAAGATTGTCTATTAATAATACATGAATCATAAGGATATAACTAACATAAACCATTAATGAATGACATAGTAATAAAAAATTAATTTTTTGGGGAATCAAATGAATATATAACAATTTCCATCATATTAAATATATTTCTTCTGAAACCATATAAGTAGAAAAATTCATTTTCAGAACTGGGTCAACACCTCATTACTACACTTTATTATTAACCCATGTTCACACGCGGTTTTAGCCCTATAATACTGAACTGAGTTCATTTCCCGTTCTCACCCTTTAATTATGAACAATGTTTATTTCTGATTCCATCCTTCTAATACAAAACTGACTTCATTTCCTATTCCAACCCTAAAATATTAAACAGTTCTCATTTCTCATTAAAGCCACATCTCTCTCCTGATATATAAATGTTACCAAATGCATTTTTGGGAGATATTGATGTTATTAATATTTTCACAACTTATTATATTCCCCCTTTACTTATTTTATATGAAATGTGCATAATTTGTGTGAAATATTAATGTTTTAATATTAAGTATAATATTTGAGCATTTTTAGAAGTAGCCAAATTGAGTCAGTTTAATGTTTTAATTATAACTATCACTATACTGATCCAAATTGTGTGGTTCTTCTTTTTTAGGATTCTCCTTTCAATATACAACATTTCATTAGAAGGAACCATGATCCAATTCTGCCATTTGAAGGGTCATATGGTCCTCACAAACAAGACCAAAGAATCTGTGAAGAAACTGGACTATTCATGAAGATTGATTTACTGGGCTCAATCTAGAAGTTCAAAAACCTTAACTCTCCACCATAATTCGGGGGACACTACATGTCATCTTGGATAAAAATTTCATGGCCCAAATCCAAGTACAAGGGGCCCAAATGAATCTTTTAAGTCCAGCCCACCATTCTGGCCGAGAATGAAAATCAGTATAGTATGCATGCCATATCTCCTGATGTAATCCTCCAAGCGAGCTGAGATTTTTCAGTGTGAAATAGGGGATGTAGGTGGCCGACTTTGTTGAAGAAACCATTCGTATTTGAAGGCATCTTAATATTCAAAAACCCTTTCACATTATGGACTTCAAAAAGACTGGATTGAAATGGACAGTTTAAGTTTGTTTATTCAACCGGACATAACGTTTTATCCTTACGTCCAAATGACTCCAAATTTTGAGAGTAGTCGGACAACATTATTGCCTACAACTTTGAAGAAGAAGATATGTGAAGATTCGGCTGTCTGAATTGCCAAATTTTCGATACAAGTGGAGGGACAGATTGGGAATGCAAACAGTCCACTCCTTGGGCTATAAATACTCTTCCCTTCTCTCCTTGAGAGGGGTTGGCATTTCAGAAGAGAGGAGATCACATTGGCACGACCAAAGCTTTGCCAAAGGCTTGGGAGGACCTGCCATACTCATGTTTTCACTTGAGAGACCTTTCCTCCTCTCTTTCTTTTCACTTACTTTTGAGTTCTTCATTTTTGTAATCTTGTAATTCTCTTTCTTTGTAATTCTGTTTTAATGCAAGTTACTTCTTCAATATCTCTTATTCTCTTACACCTTCTGTATTTTAATATTAATGTTCTTAAAATAGTTTAAATTCAGTTCAATCCCCTTCCCTTCTTAAGCTTCCTCATTCAATCGAAATTCCATTTTTGATTCTTAAATTATTTCGTGTGTGTGTTCGGCACACTACTCTTATCTTGTCCCTTTCTTTTTCTTCTCTTTATAATTCATCACCATAAACATATATTACCAGATTATTAAACATCCAAATGGCTGAGTAAATCTCTCATTGGGGTGAGTTATAATTTGGGGATGTTAATTGATTGAGAGTTTTGCTCGATGGGTATTCTTTAAATTAATATTGTGTATGTTAAACTTAATATGTCATGGATTAATGATATGTTTTGTTTAACAAGTGGTTTCCATGGATTATTGGAACCATAAATACACTACCATAAATAAGTTTTGATTGAGATTAGAACCCTAAGTTAAGTTAAGGCTTGGATTAAAGCCTTCACACTTAGGAATTCCAATCAACATCAACTTATGACATTGGTGTTAATTTAATGCAATACAAAGTAAGGCTCAAGGATATCACATGCTTAACTCCCCAATGATGAACTCACCCCAATCTTTATCAATTTGGTAAATCAAACATCATCCATAAATCATTTCAATTAAGCTCTGCAAACAAACCCCCTAATCAAAACACAATCAACTAAAAATAATCGACTATTACGAAGTACCATCACCGAGGATTCGACCCGAGTGCTGCTATACACATTAGCAGAGCACCAAAACTTTGACCGGTCGATAGGCGACAATCGGCCGTGCGTTTCAAATGGCGCCGTTGCCGGGGATGGTGCTTTAAGTAGTCATTAGTTTCTGGTTATTGTAAAAAAAAAACCCAAAAAAATACAAAAGTTTAAAAAAATTGAAAAAAAACACAAAGAAAAACCCGTCTTCCTCTTAAAAATCATAAACTGAAAAAAATACAAAGAAAAACCCGTCTTCCTCTTTCTTCCAAAATCTCTCTGAATGCCCCGTAGCCTTCCAAACAATACTTCGGATTTGTTTGACCCTGAAATTGAGCGAACACTTCGCCAACTTAGGAGGAACATAAGAGATACTCAAATAATTCAAGAACCAGTCCTCATTCAACCAATTGAATTAGATATGGCCAATCCTAGGGAACAAACATTGAAAGAACTTGCTGCCCCTGATATGAATTACCAACCTCTTGGTATTCAATATCCAAACATAGAGGCTGACTTCGAACTCAAGTCGGGTTTGATTCATCTTCTTCCTCATTTCCATGGTCTAGCTGGTGAGGATCCTCATCTTCACCTCAAAGAGTTCCAAGTGGTCTGCTCAACCATGAAACCTCAAGGGGTTTCTGAAGAACAAATCAAGCTTAGAGCTTTCCCCTTTTCCCAAGCGGATTCTGCCAAGTCTTGGCTCTACTACCTCCCACCTGGTTCCATAAACTCATGGGTTGACATGAAGAGACTTTTCCTTGAGAAGTTCTTTCCCGCTTCCCGAACAGCTTCTATCCGAAAGGAAATAAGCGGCATCCGTCAATTCCCTAATGAATCACTCCATGAGTATTGGGAGAGGTTCAAAAAGCTTGTGGCAACTTGTCCACACCATCAAATCCCTGACCAACTCCTGATCCAATACTTCTATGAGGGGTTATTGGCTATGGAGCGAACTCTCATTGATGCCGCAAGTGGCGGTGCTCTTGTTGATAAAACTCCTGCAGCTGCAAGAGAACTCATAAGCAACATGACTGCAAACACGCAGCAATTCCATACTCGAGCACATGCTCAAGTGAAACAAGCCCAAGATAATCAATCCATAGAGCCCAACAAGATGACTGAGTGGATGAGTGAACTTACAGGTCTTGTGCGTCAACTAGCGGTGGCTACCAAAGCCCCAACCTCATCTTCTCCACAGTCACTATTCCCTGGACCTATCAAGAATTGTGGAATCTGCAACTCTCCATCTCATCCGACTGACACATGTCCACAACTTCAAGATGATCCATCTGATTCATCTAGTCCAATGGAGCTCAATGCGGCATATGCTCAGCGAAACTTCAACCCTCAACAATCAGGTCAGTTTGTTAGAAACTTCAACCAACCCCACTCTGAGCCCTTCTATTCTACCATTAACCCACCTCTGAGGTATGGTAATCCCATTTCTCATCCTCCTCAATTCCCTCCTCAAAATCCAAACCAGTTCCAATATGGTCAAAGTGGTGGTATCCATCAACCTTATCCTTTTGTTCCTCAACCCCAAAGGAACAATCCTCCTCCTGGATTCCACTATCCTAACGAGCCTTCCCAATTCCCCACCCAATACAATCGCTTTCCCAAGAACCAAAATCAAGGCCAACCCAATTTGGGACATGCCTCTTCTTCTAAACAACCATGGGAAAGTGCTGTAGAGGATCTTGCTTCCTTCACCCGTTCTAGCCTAAAGAACATTGAAACCCAAATAGGTCAACTTGCATCCCACCTTAGCCAGCAACAACCATCCAATTCATCCCAACTCCCAGCTCAACCATTACCCAACCCCAAGGGTAATGTAAGTGCAATTGCACTTAGATCAGGAAAGCAACTTGCTATGCCTCAAGATAAATCCTCAAACCCCCCTTTCGATGTTGATCTAGAAAATGAAAAGAACAAAAAGCTGGAAAAGGAACTTGAATCCACTCCTTCACCTTCTTCCATTCCACTTAGGAACCCGATTCCTTTTCCTCAAGCCATCTCCAAGCCTAAGAAGTCCTTTGAACCTGATCCGGAAATGCTTGACATGTTTAGACGTGTTGAAGTGAACATCCCCCTCTTAGATGCCATCAAACAAATCCCTAAGTATGCCAAGTTTCTTAAGGAATTGTGCACCCATAAGAGGCAACTTAGGAACATTGAAAATGTTTCAACTCAACAGTCCATTCCCATGAAGTGCAAAGATCCAGGGACCTTCACGGTTCCATGTCAAATAGGGAGTTCCAACTTTGATGGTGCACTCATAGACCTTGGAGCCTCAATAAATGTCATGCCCAAATCCATTTTCTCCAACCTTGGTCTAGGTCCCTTGCACCCAACAGGTATTGTCATTCAATTAGCCAATCGAAGCACTGCCAGTCCTGAGGGGATAATTGAGGATGTTCTTGTTCGGGTCAATGATCTTATCTTCCCAGCTGATTTCTATGTCCTTGACATGGAAGGTGAGACGACCTCTTCTCGATCTCCCCTAATTCTAGGAAGACCATTCCTCATGACTGCGAGAACCAAGATTGATGTCCACTCAGGCATCTTATCCATGGAATTTGGTGACCAACTGGTCAAGTTCAACATTTTCCAAACCATGCGATACCCATCTGAGGATCACTCTGCATTCTCAATCCATGCTTTTGAGGACACTTCTAAGATTCAATCGAACCCCAATCCACCATGTTCTTTATGTTATAATGATAAAGGATCTTGTGAAATATGCACCATGATTAACAAAGTCATAAATGGTGAAGTTGATGTGGACCTCTCATTCATAGACTCCATCAATCTAGAGGAACTTGAAAACTCTCTTGAATCCCACATCAACTCTGATCTCTACTGCTCCACCTTGGACAGTGTTGAGGAAAATGATCCAAACCCATCTAGAATCCCTTCTCCTACTCCTAAATTGTCTAGCTCTCCAATCAAGGCTGAAACTGATCTAAAACCACTTCCTTCACACCTCAAGTATGCATTCCTTTTCCATGATCCCTCCTACCCTGTCATTATCTCTGCTGCACTTTCTGAAACTGAGGAGTCCCAACTTGTTCAAGTGTTAGAGGAAAACAAAAATTCCTTAGGTTGGACCCTAGATGATATTCCAGGAATCAACCCTGCCCTTTGCATGCATCACATCCATCTAGAGGAATCATCCAAACCAATTAGGCAACCTCAAAGAAGACTCAATCCACTCATACTTGAGGTAGTTAGGGAAGAGATTACCAAGCTTCTTCAAGCTGGTATTATCTACCCAATTTCTGATAGTGAATGGGTTAGTCCAATTCAAGTCGTTCCTAAGAAGGGCGGGATAACAGTTGTCACAAATGAACATGGAGAAGTGGTCACAACTCGGGTGAAAAACAAATGGCGTGTGTGCATCGATTATCGCAAATTGAATGCTGAAACACGAAAAGATCACTACCCACTTCCTTTCCTTGACCAAATGCTTGAGAGATTGGCCGGAAAGTCACACTATTGCTTTCTTGATGGTTACACCGGCTACTTCCAAATTCCAATCGCACCTCAAGACCAAGAAAAGACCACATTCACTTGCCCCTTTGGAACCTATGCCTATAGGCGAATGCCTTTTGGCCTTTGTAATGCTCCTGCAACATTCCAGCGGTGTATGATGAGTATCTTTTCTGAATTCATTGAGAATTGCATGGAGGTCTTCATGGATGACTTTACCATTTATGGCGAGTCATTTGAATCTTGCTTAAATTCACTCTCTTTGGTCCTTCAAAAGTGTGTCAAGTGCAACCTTGTGCTGAATTTTGAAAAATGTCACTTCATGGTTTCAAATGGGATTGTTCTAGGGCACATAATTTCTCAAGAGGGTATCCAAGTTGATCCAGCCAAAATTGAGGTGATCCAATCACTTCCTGAACCCAAATCAGTTCGAGACATTCGGTCCTTCCTTGGTCATGCCGGTTTCTATCGGCGATTCATTCAGAACTTCAGCAAGATTTCCATCCCACTCACTCGTTTACTTCAAAATGATGTCACATTCAATTTTGACGAGGCTTGCAAGAGAGCCTTCATTGAACTCAAATCTTCTCTCACATCTGCTCCAATAATCCAACCCCCAGATTGGTCCTTACCATTTGAATTGATGTGTGATGCTTCTGATAGGGCCATTGGGGCTGTTCTTGGTCAAAGAAGAGAAAACATTCCTCATGTCATCTTTTATGCCTCAAAAACATTGGATGAAACTCAATCACACTACACTGTGACTGAAAAAGAACTTTTAGATGTGGTTTTTGCCTTGGATAAATTCCGGCCCTATCTCTTAGGTGCCAAAATCATCATCTTCACGGACCACTCAGCATTAAAGTTCTTACTTAAGAAAAGTGATTCCAAACCAAGGCTAATAAGATGGATTTTAATGCTCCAAGAGTTTGACCTTGTGATAAAAGATAAACCTGGAAAAGAAAACCCTGTGGCTGACCACCTGAGTAGAATTTCTAATTCTTCTCATTCTGAAATAATTGATCCTGAATTTCCAACTGAACACCTCTCATCTCTCACTCCAAAGTTACCATGGTATGCCCCAATTGTCAATTACTTGGTTTCTGGTGTTTTCCCTGAATATTTTTCAAAAGAACAAAAAGAAAAGATGAAAAGTGATTCAAAGCATTATATTTGGGAAGATAATAAACTTTGGAAAACTGGGGCTGACATGGTAATTAGGAGATGTGTTGATGAAACTGAACAATCCTCCATCTTGGAATTCTGCCACTCAATGCCTGGAGGTGGCCACTTTGGACCACAAAGGACTTCTCGAAAGGTCCTAGATTCTGGATTCTTTTGGCCTTCACTCTTCAAGGACTCACACGAGTTCTGTCAATCATGTCCCACTTGCCAAAAGTTTGGCACAATTTCTAAAAGAAACGAAATGCCTCAAAAGCCATTAATCTTCTGTGAGCTTTTCGATGTTTGGGGCATCGATTTCATGGGACCTTTTCCCCCTTCCAATGGATTATCCTACATTATCCTTGCTGTTGACTATGTTTCTAGGTGGGTCGAGGCCAAACCCACTAGGAAAGACGATGCTCAAACTGTGAGTGAGTTCCTCAAAACTCATATCTTCCATCGATTCGGAACACCACGTGTTTTGATAAGTGACTTAGGAACTCATTTCTGTAATAGAACCATGGAGTCACTTTTGAAAAAGAATGGGGTTGTACATAAAACATCCACTGCATATCACCCTCAAACAAATGGAATGGCTGAACTTTCTAACAGAGAAGTGAAAAGAGTGCTTGAAAGAATTGTTAAGCCCACAAGAAAAGACTGGCCCGATAGACTTGGTGAAGCACTTTGGGCCTATCGAACAGCCTATAAGACACCCATTGGGATGTCTCCATTTAGGCTAGTCTTTGGTAAAGCCTGTCATTTACCAGTTGAAATCAAACATAAGTCATTTTGGGCTGTCAAAACATGTAATTTTGATTGTGAAAAATCTGGTGAAGAAAGATTGTTGCAGTTGACTGAATTGGAGGAGCTTCGACTCGATTCGTATGAGAACTCCATTCTCTACAAAGAAAATGCAAAGTCACTCCATGACAAGTACATTCTTCGAAAGGTATTTCATGAAGGTGAAAAGGTAATGCTCTTCAATTCTCGATTTCGACTTCACCCAGGTAAGCTGAATTCTCGTTGGGATGGACCTTTTATTATTACTAATGTTTACCCATTTGGTGCAGTGCAAGTCGAAGACCCTTCTTCAAAAAGAACATTCACGGTAAATGGACACCGGTTAAAGCATCACCAGGAGAGGCCATTCACTTCAGGTTCCACATCGACTTCCATTGACCCACCACTAGATGGAAATGGCGACCCACCAAATCCAAACCAGGGGGAACCTCTTTCCCTTTAACTCTCTCTCTATCTCTTCCTCTCTCTACCTCTTTCTTCTTCTTCCCCTCTCTTTCATTTTGTTACCACTTTATTCATCAAACCCTTTCTTTTTATCTTTCTTGTGTGGGTGTGTATTTTTTAAAAAAAAAAACCTTAAAAACTAAAAAAACCAAAAAACACAATTACTTAAAAAAAATTACAAAAAAAGAGTCATGCTTACTCACCATCTAGTTTTGAAATTTTGTCCAACCATTTTGGGGAGTCAAAGGCTTGTTTTAAACTCAAATATATTGAATTTTTATCTCAAACATGGGTAAACAATTTTGTGTCAATAACAAACATTTTGAATGAACAATTTTTGGTGGAAAATGATTCTCCCCTACCGTGAGGAATAACATTAGCCTTCATGCCAAGGTCATCTATGGCCATCTTTTTCATTGTGTGTCTTCACCACTGATTGCGAGTCTTGAGTTTGTGGACCTTCGAGCTGAATTTCCATCTTTTGTGTGCATTAATATGATAGAGGCATTTTCTAAGCCACATGAGAATCAGAATAGCCAAATAGCCTCCCGTTACCCTTACATTGATCCTACTTTTGAAAGCCCCTTTGAGCCTATGAAAACCTTTCTTTTGATAGCCACATTACAAGCCTAATACCTTGTCCCACCCAACATCTTCATGGATTTTCATTGTACAATTTATTGAAATTTAAGTGTGGGGGGAATGGACTTCATTTTTGGGCGTACTTTCATTGATTTCCAATGTGTCATCATATGTTTGAGGGCAAACATCCATTCAAGTGTGGGGGAGAGGTTGTAATTCTGTGAGCTTTGGGGTGTATATGTGTAATTTTCATTTGTACAAAAGTCATTGAAAAGTGTTAAAAAAAAATGAAAAAAAATTATATTAAAAAAATGATGAAAAAAAAGGAATGGGTTGTGTCTTGGGTGGGTCAAAAATCATTCATCATCAACCTTTGAGCGTGTTATAACTACTAAAATTAGTTCCATGAGAAGATCAAACATGGGTTGGGAGATGACTGTGAGACTTGTTTCAAGCACAACTTTCGAAAAAAAAGCAAAAAAAAGAAAAAAAAGAACACTTGAATCATCTTGTATTGTGTCATTATTGGAAGTCTTCCATGTTGTACATATTCCATCATCTCACCCTATTCCATTTTCTATCTCCATAACTTTTCATTCATCACACATTCATGCCCTTGTAAATATGTGTTTCTATTTCCTTTCAAATCAAATTTCAAAAAAATGTGCATTGATTTTTTCCATGTTGGTGTTTTTAACCCCTCTTTTCCTTTGGACATTATATACCTACCGTCCCATAGCCACTGAAAAACCCCTTAAAAGACCTCTTGATTCTTGTACACATTAGATTTGGGAATGGAAGCTGAGATCTCTTACAAACTCTTGATTTTCACTTTTTTTTGGTGAATGAGTGAACCTCCTAAAATACATTTTTATCATCTTGAGAGGAGTACGTTTTGAGTGCCTACATTTTCCAATTCAAACCTTGAACATGAAAAAATGAATTGTTTCTGATGCATTATTGTGAACCAAATTTGTGATGGAATTCAATATGGATGAGTGAAATATTCTAAACCTCCCCTGATTGGAGAAAACAAAATTTTAATATTTGTTGGTGAGTGAAAATGATTTTGTCATGTTTTTATATTTGTTGCACCTGAGGACACGCGCAAATCTAAGTGTGGCGGAGTTGATGTTATTAATATTTTCACAACTTATTATATTCCCCCATTACTTATTTTATATGAAATGTGCATAATTTGTGTGAAATATTAATGTTTTAATATTAAGTATAATATTTGAGCATTTTTAGAAGTAGTCAAATTGAGTCAGTTTAATGTTTTAATTATAACTATCACTATACTGATCCAAATTGTGTGGTTTTTGTTTTGTAGGATTCTCCTTTCAATATACAACATTTCATTAGAAGGAACCATGATCCAATTCTGCCATTTGAAGGGTCATATGGTCCTCACAAACAAGACCAAAGAATCTGTGAAGAAACTGGACTATTCATGAAGATTGATTTACTGGGCTCAATCTAGAAGTTCAAAAACCTTAACTCTCCACCATAATTCGGGGTACACTACATGCCATCTTGGATAAAAATTTCATGGCCCAAATCTAAGTACAAGGGGCCCAAATGAATCTTTTAAGTCCAGCCCACCATTCTGGCCGAGAATGAAAATCAGTATAGTATGCATGACATATCTCCTGATGTAATCATCCAAGCGAGCTGAGATTTTGCAGTGTGAAAGAGGGGATGTAGGCGGCCGACTTTGTTGAAGAAACTATTCGGATTTGAAGGCATCGTAATATTCAAAAACCCTTTCACATTATGGACTTCAAAAAGACTGGATTGAAATGGACAGTTTAAGTTTGTTTATTCAACCGGCCATAACTTTTTATCCTTACGTCCAAATGACTCCAAATGTTGAGAGTAGTCGTCCAACATTATTGCCTACAACTTTGAAGAAGAAGATATGTGACGATTCGGCTGTCTGAATTGCCAAATTTGCGATACAAGTGGAGGGACAGATTGGGAATGCAAACAGTCCACTCCTTGGGCTATAAATACTCTTCCCTTCTCTCCTTGAGAGGGGTTGGCATTTCAGAAGAGAGGAGATCACATTGGCACGACCAAAGCTTTGCCAAAGGCTTGGGAGGACCTTCCATACTCAAGTTTTCACTTGAGAGACCTTTCCTCCTCTCTTTCTTTTCACTTACTTTTGAGTTCTTCATTTTTGTAATCTTGTAATTCTCTTTCTTTGTAATTCTGTTTTAATGCAAGTTACTTCTTCAATATCTCTTATTCTCTTCCACCTTCTGTATTTTAATATTAATGTTCTTAAAATAGTTTAAATTCAATTCAATCCCCTTCCCTTCTTAAGCTTCCTCATTCAATCGAAATTCCATTTTTGATTCTTAAATTATTTCGTGTGTGTGTTCGGCACACTACTCTTATCTTGTCCCTTTCTTTTTCTTCTCTTTATAATTCATCACCATAAACATATATTACCAGATTATTAAACATCCAAATGGCTGAGTAAATCTCTCATTGGGATGAGTTATAATTTGGGGATGTTAATTGATTGAGAGTTTTGCTCGATGGGTATTCTTTAAATTAATATTGTGTATGTTAAACTTAATATGTCATGGATTAATGATATGTTTTGTTTAACAAGTGGTTTCCATGGATTATTGGAACCATAAATACACTACCATAAATAAGTTTTGATTGAGATTAGAACCCTAAGTTAAGTTAAGGCTTGGATTAAAGCCTTCACACTTAGGAATTCCAATCAACATCAACTTATGACATTGGTGTTAATTTAATGCAATACAAAGTAAGGCTCAAGGATATCACATGCTTAACTCCCCAATGATGAACTCACCCCAATCTTTATCAATTTGGTAAATCAAACATCATCCATAAATCATTTCAATTAAGCTCTGCAAACAAACCCCCTAATCAAAACACAATCAACTAAAAATAATCGACTATTACGAAGTACCATCACAGAGGATTCGACCCGAGTGCTGCTATACACATTAGCAGAGCACCAAAACTTTGACCGGTCGATAGGCGACAATCGGCCGTGCGTTTCAGATATCGGTCCCAACAATAACAAAATGAAATCATAAAAACATGTGAAACAATATCATAAATAATCACATACTAACCCATATAATTAAATAAGTATTACAAAAATCTATTCATATCATAACTAGTGGAAAAAGTTAAGTTTCAATATAATTTCATTGAAGTCCTTACCCATGAATGAGAAAAAAATTTCATAAACATAATAACCATGAAAGATAAATTGGTTTCAGGAACATTTTACCCATAAAATAGAAATGTTTTTCATAAGCATATAACACATGAAAAAAAAATCAAAACATATAACTAGTAAAAGAGAAACGAGTTTCGTAAATATATAACCCATGAAGAGAAACGAGTTTCATAAACAAATAACCCCTGAAATAGGAAAAGTATTCATTAGAATATAACTCATGAAAAGGAAACATGTTTTATAAAGACCAACACATTAAGAATACCCTTTTCATAAAAATAATATAAATAGAACATTTAAAAAATTTCAAAAAAGGGAACGATTGAAATATATTGATTCCATTTTAGATAGGAAATAATTTTAAAATATATTTAAGAATATTTCATGAGTAAAATATCCTTTCCTATTTGAAAATGTATTTGTAATATATAAAACCATTTTAAACAAATTTTAATAAATAAAGACATTAAAAACTAATAAAGAATAAATTAAATAATTTTGGAAAAAATTTCCTTGAAACATATTAAATAATCATAAAAAAATTATAAAAACCCTTTTTCATTGGAAACACTTTAAAACCTAAAATGAAAGCATCAAAATGTTTTGAAATTATTTTTGTATGAAAAAATATGAATGAAGAGTGAATTTTTTTAAACAAATTTCATTGAAAATAAATCTAAATAATATAAGGATATAATGAAAATGTTTTAAAAACCTTTTTACATGAAAAAATATGAACGAATATTGAAAAATCTTAAAAAATCATTTATTTGAAAATAATCTCAAATTTTATAAGTAATGATTGAAAACATTTTGAAAACAATTTTCTTTGAAAATCACTTTTAAAAACATTTTATTAAAATTATCCTTTTTAAAATTAACTATATAATTCAATTAAATGACAATGCGTAAATCTGTAAATGTCGTACAAGGAAAATTGGACATTCCTTTTGCATAGTAAAATGGCTAGAAAATGCCATTTTTTTGAAAGAGACAATAATATTAATTTGAATAGATTTATAAAATAGAAAAGGGTAGAAAATAATTTCAATGAATTATTTATAATTTTAAAATACTTTGTAAAAGCATTTTTATAAAAAAACGGTTTTAAGGGAACATATATTTCTGATCAAAAGAGTGAGTTATGCCAGGATTTCATAAAAACTCATTCTCAACTAAGATATATACCAAAGAGTATAATAAATGGTTCCAATAAGTGAATAACTAATGAATAACCATATGATAATAAAATTCATTAATTTTATTATGATATGGATCATAATATTTCATCAAAGGAAAAATGAACATAAGAAAACATAATAAGTGATGAGATTGTTCTAATAAACACTTATAACCTTCTTACATGGGATCATAGTATCAATAAAAGAATTTAAAATTTCATGAAACATTTAAATATCATGAAAATAAGGAAATTTAATATATATATCTTTTATAATGAGAGTTTTTACACCTCCAAATATAATTTATATTCATAAAAAATCATTATTGTCAAAGAAGGAACATCGAGAAAAAACTATTTCACCAATTTGGTGACTTTTGAAAATTAAAACCCATGAAATAATGATCATAACATAGATATGTTAATACCAATAAAATTATTTATATGATACATAGAATATAATCATTTTTTGTATATATAAGAAACAAAAGGAAAGAGTGGTGAATAGAGCATGTATCTCAAGAAAATAAATGTGATATGAAATCCCCTTACCCTGTGTCTTGCCTCTCATCGTACTCATTAAAACATCCTGTATAATCAATATGAATTTATTATAAATCTTTTATAGAAACATATTATTTTATATAATACCATAGAAGGATTTATTATGACCTTATATTACCCTCTTGTTAACAATCTTATGTTAAGGTTTCACTTCGGGTAATATTCGCTTTATTCTTCACATGTGCCTTAATTTGTTATATATTTGTTATTTATTTATTATATAATTATTCAAATAATATAAAACATGATATAAATATAATTTGAATACATTATATGAGTATTATAATATTAAATATAATATATAAGTATGAAATAGAAGACATCGTTAATGGAGAAAGTAAGCTGCATGCAGACATGAATAATATTTCCGTTTAATTCTTGAGTTGAATAAAAAAATTAGAATACATACATGTATATATATATATATTTATTATAATTTTTTTATTATGTAAAATATATATTATATATTCATTAAATCTTTCTTTAAAAATCCACATATTGTATGAATGAGTCATATCTATTTGAGGTAGCGATAGTCTACACTTTCTCAAATGAAGTTATCATTTTGAAGCCAAATGGAAAGTAAAAAAGATATTTGTTATAAAAGAAATATAGAATATTAAATAAATATTATATAAAATATATACCATATATAAACATGGTTTCCCTCAAAATTTTAATCATGATTGGTGGTACATAAAATTGAACAATCATTGTTTAGTGAGGTTGTAGTTCACTGTACGTGTAAAAAATATACTTGTTACCCATTTGATAAAGGGGTGTATAGGTGTAGATTAAAACATTATAATAACTAAATCCTATTATATTTATGATACTTGTGATTTTATATAACAATTTTATAAATAGATTTGATGGGATGGGGGAGGAAAATAAGAAAAGGATCTTGGAGAAAGTGTTATCTCTAAATCAGGTAACTACTTTTGGTTTGGGGAAAACAGATTCCTTCGAAAAATTTATGACAAAATGGGGGCTTAAAAGAGGAAGATAAGGATGTTGTGATATGTATTTTGAATATATTTTCTAAACATAAGTAGTTTTATAAGTGTGATAATTCAGATATATTGTGGCCTTTTATAGGGAAGAAAAATGTCTCACGTGATATATTTTAAAACAAGTCTGGTGTACACATGTTATTACAAGAAAAAGTCAAATAAAATTAACCTAAGTAACTAATTGATGTTTTATGACCTATATATGGCCATAAAATGTTTTTTTACAAGTGGATAGGTTATATGGGCCACTATGATTAATATTTAGTCCCTCATTTGGCTTAATTTGTCATTACTCATTGTGAATAATTTTAATAACTTTTACTAATCATTTTGGTAAAAATTTAAAATGATATAATTAGAATATAAATACTATAATGATTAAAATAGTTTATTCATGTTTTTCAAATTTCAAATCATAAAATAGGAAAAATTAAAAATAATTATAATCTTGTAGATAGGTGAAATTACCTGTTTTTAAAGTTGATTGATGTTCAAAAGTACATTAGAATTTAATATTCAATTTAAAAGTGAAACTATTTATAATCAAATAAATTTTATTATTATATTTATAAATGATCTAATTTGAAATTAAAATCAATTTAAAATAAAATTAAACATTAGTAATTTTTTAAATGAAATGTAATTTCCTAACTAAAAACCAGTATTTTCACTATTTATAAAAAAACGATGTTTCCTAGAAAAATCCCAAATATGAACCCTATGATAATTTGGACATTCAAAAATAAAATGTTGAAGATTGATTTATTAAATTCCATTTCTAAATATTTTTTAAATTAATAATATTATTAAAATCGTTTCATTTGAGAAATCTTGATTTTAAAACATTAAACGACATCACCATAAATCAAATCCTTTTTTATAAATATGTTTTAAATATATAAAAATGTTATAAATAATATTTTAAAATTAGTTATTTTTATTTATATAAAAAAATTTAATGTCTAGGTTATAATTATTTTGATTAAATAATGATTTTTTTGTAGAAACATATGTGTTCAGTTTAATGTACGCCCAATAAGTGTAGCTGGTAGTGTAAGCCAAGTCAGTATTATGTGCATCACAAGCCAAGTCGGTATTACATGTACCACAATCCAATTCAGTGGCATGTGAATGGATTTATTGATGTTGTGTTTATATATATATAAAGAACTATTTCTAGTGTCACGTGTAATGAAAAGTAACAAAAATATAAATTAATTCAAAAATAATAATTCCAAAAAACACAATGTGTTACAATATACCCTTCATAATATTATTCTCATCATGGAATTATTTTAGTTTATCAGATAATTAATACATGAATTTTGTAACGCCCAGACCCTAGTTACCTAGAGTCGGTGCATTATTACATAACATTGGCATGATCACGAGAAAGATCAAGTCTCGAAAGACCGATTAGTTTAGTAGCCTTGGAATAACTAGATACATCCATAAATTTTTACATTACATCATAAAATAAAACATCTTATCTTCATATCCCTTCATACTATCCCTGCAGGTCATTCATAAATTACTTCTTCATAATCCTGGGAAAAATAAAACATTGAAAGGGGTGAGCTCAGATGCTCAGTAAGGATAACATTATAGAAGAAGCTTTCATAAATAAGCATACACACTTAAGGCAGTTTATAACTAAAACAAAAGCCTTTTAAACTTGAACTTCAGCATAAAATGGAAAAGATAAAATAAAATAATGCCATTTACTTACTCACATGGATATTCTACTAGTCGAACAATCCCATGCATTATCAATAACCATTTTCATAATGATGGAATACATAATTCCAGACTATCATAACCACATAGCCAAGGCCTCGTGCCAAGACTACAAATAAGATTTTGCCAAGGCCTTGTGCAAAGACACTAATTTGTCTCATGAGACCTACCGATGCATCGAGGAGCTATACCGGGCTCCACCTGTCACTTATTAAGTCCAATGCATTCTTCATATGAACAGGTTTAAAACATAACATAAACATTCGTATTAAAACTAGCATACGAAATGTCAATACTTCTACCACAAACCATGAATGGTATAAAAATAGCACATCCACAGTCAAACATAACCCATTCGATACAATACGGAATATTTTATTGTATCACATTAACCTAAATCAAGAATAATGAAGGATGTTGACATAGATGAAAATAATCATCAAAACTATTTGAGAGAAATATCTCCCTTTTCTTGAAAACATTTAAAAGTCACACTATTTTTCAAGAAGCCATTTAAAAGTAGATTTTTGAATCAATGTGTCCCATACCACTTTGAAACTTTTAAAAGGAGTTTTAATTTTAAAACTTTAATGTCCATATAAATAAATCCTTAAAACCATTTTTAAAACATGGACATTAATGAGAAAGATTTAGATGAATAAGTCTTTAAAACATTTAAAAAATGGTATTTTAGTTAGAGATTCCAGCCAAAAGTGACACATGAATACAAATAATTGTGGTAATCAAAACTTTGTAATATCATTAGAATAAAGGGATTCCTGATATACTATGTCAAATTACATTATATACACCACATAAAAGTGATTTGGTGTATATCAACAAAGAAGTCTCAATGGAATGTAAATTGAGATGAAATCTATCGTAAAGGCCGTATCCTTAGGTTAAGGATAAATCAACGACATAATTATGTGTGAAAAATATAAATACACTAAATATGAGTGGATATTCAGTGTAAAACAATCAGAGGATATTCACACATATTCTTGTAAAAACAACACCAACGAATTGGATGTTTAACTCAACAAATAGTGAATGAGTTAAAATTACTCTTATCAAATTCATATCAATGACTTGAGAATTACCAATGAGTGATTATGTGTATCAAACTTATATCCACAGTAAGGGGAGTGGAAATTATGACATAATCAAATGAATAGTGATTCCACACATAATCATGGAGTAATATAATCAATGAAATATGCGTAAAGCCAAATGAGTGGGAATTGAAATCTCAAATTCCCTTATCGATTAGGTAACATATGAAACATACACCCATGAAAGAAGTATCACACTATGATGATGTAAATACCCATAAATTAAAGTATATTACACAATGAATACAATCATGGGAAGTACACATACACCACATGAAATAATTAAGTGGTGATCAATGGAAATCTCACGAAATTAAAAGTGAGACAAGAAACCCCTTAACACGTTAATCAACTGAGTCGTATGGAAAAAAGTTAATAACCACCAAATTATTTACAGAATAACATGAATATAAATAGAATCATGATAATATATATCAAATGTAAGTACACAATACACCACTTTCAAAAATTTAGTGGCGAACAATGGAAATCTCACGGAATTGAAAGTGATATAAGAAAATCCCTTACTTTGTACTTTTTCCTTGGTCGACGGTAGGTTTACCTCCTGTATAATGGTGAAATAATTGTTATTGAATTATAAAAGAATCATTTACTTTAATATGATATCATATATGATCTTTTAACATTGATTTGTTAATAATATCTTAGAATTATTGTCATTTCGGGTGTTAACAGGTTCATTTTACTTTATATTCTTTGTTATGTGAGCCATATTTTTTAATGAGATGTATATTATTAATATCCAGAATTATATAAAGTCCTTAGATACTATTTTTAAATCATCAAATTATAATTATACTTGAATGGATATGATGGAGAATGAATCTCATCGCGTTCGTGGAGACGGTAGTCCGTACATACGCACGAGCGACAATATCATTCTTTTGATATTAAAATAATATATAATTGGATGTTATATCATATATAAAGAATCATTATCATGTTATATTTATTATTTACATGAGTTACACATCATTATTATACCCATCCAAATAATAATATATTGAATAACAATTACACCACGACGTGGACACGGTAAGCCGTACGTACGCACGAATGGTGACATGTTATTCAAAGAATGGATAGAATACTGAATATGGTTGTACCATATTTATAATAACATCATAGTATATATATTATACTAGAGTTATTATTTTATAATGTTAATAACAATGAAAGAGGAAGTGGAAGAAGAAAGGAACTTGAAAAGGGGTGGTGAAAACATTACCTCTTCTTCGGGTTCTTCCTTTTTATTTGATCAAAATGGATCCATAGGTTGGCTTTCTGATCAAACTAAGGCCTTTAGGTTGTAGTGAGGGATGTTGAGATAGTATTTGGGCAGGTGTTGGCCGAACCAAAGGGCTTTGAAGGTGTGAAGAAATGAGAAGGAGGAGTGCCCTTTTATAAGAGGGGTGAGGGGCACCTTTGGAAAAGCTAGAAATATTAATTTATAATAAATTCATATTCGGTTTATAATGGCTCCAAAGTTTATTATTTAAATTTTAATGTGGATATGGGGCGAAAACAACTCAACGAATAGAATTTAGGCAGGTTTGGGTCATTATATTAACCTTATCTTTAAGTATTAACTCTTAGATAATTAGTTTCACTTTTACAATGTCTCTTTGTAGTTTTATATTATATGGTTAATAAACATACTATATACATCCAAGAGACCCCCAAGTGGTCCATTAATGATGAACCTATCATGATATAAGTCTCTTGGCCGACCCTTAGATTTTTAGGAATTTAATATCAATTAATAATATAATATTTGTTTTAAAAACTCTTTTATGTCAATTTTGACACTATTCAATAGTTGATTTTTGTGAAACTCATAACAGATTGATTACTTCGAACAAATTCAATTAAATCAATACTAATATGTCTTATTATCCTAGAAAATTATTTTAAATCCTTAAGAGTTTCATATTATATTTATTTGGGTATTTATAATATCAATAATTGTAATTTTTCACTATTAACGTAATTAATTCATCATCATTGTGTCATAAATAAATTAAATTATTTAATGTCTAAAAATTATAAATAAAATATCATTATGTAGGAAATCTTTTTAACTTTATAATTAATATTTATTATCTAAAATACAACATATATAACCCTCTGTAATAATTGTTTTGTTAAAAGATATATGCTTGTGTCATTTTTGTATTTATTTTACCTTAATTAAAATAAAGTGTCATTATCACTTACAAGTGGATCCATGGGGTCCCAAAATCGACCCAAAGATGCCCATGGTCTACCAGGTATCAACCAATAGGTTTAAGACACGTTTTAGGGTAATTTAGTATTATTATAATATTATTTTTTAACCCTTGTTTACCGGATTTACCCTTTAACCATGTGAATAAAATATTTACCGGAGTAATTATCCAAAATGTTTAAAAATAAAAGTTACCTATTTACACAATTTGAACATCCTGATTCCAAATATGGAATCCATTTTTCCAAATTCAAAACACAGAAGTGGCAGAAATTAATTTAAAATTAATTCCCGTTGTTAAAACAAAAAGCGTGTTTTTTATAGATAATAACTATCAAAAGATTGTCACTCGTTTATGTCTGGTTTAAATGTGAAATTTTGTTCAATGACCCACATTGTATTACATGGTAAAAATATATTCTAAATATACTTTAAAACCACTAAAATTCATAATTTATCACTATAAATTATTTTGATTAAAAAATTTGTTTTTAATTAAAATTTAGTAATTTTCACTATTCATCAAAATATGAAAGTTATCCGAAAAGTACCAAAATTTCACCCTAGGATAATTTTGATATTCCGAATCCAAAAATGAAGTCCATTTTGAGAGATAGATTTTATAAAATTTCAAAAATTAGGTGTTACTATTCATAATGGCTAGTTTGATTGGTTATGGTGTGTTAAAATCTCGAAGTTGCGTACAATGCACGCCATTGCATTATTCGAAAGGATACATACCAAGGAAGCTTGGGTGTTACATTCTCCCCTCCTTCAATAAATTGAGTCCTCGATTTTTTTTTAAAATTTTGCTTGGGAATATAATGGAAAGTCCCACATCAGAAAAAGAGTCAATAAAACTATCACTTTAAAAGAACGAGAGAGAGGTATAAGGGTCATCCAAGATAACCCATACTAGGATTCCATGTAGGAAAACATGGATATGGATGATAAACTAAGTGTCAAGTTCTGATGGAGAGGGATATAAATCATGATCAGGAGAAAGTTAACAATAAGAAAACCACAAAATTGTGTTGGGACAAACGACCATTAGTCTCCTAGTAGGAAAGTAAACAGACAACATTTTTTAAGTTACATTACATAAGGATGAGGAATTCATTTATGATATTGAATAAGAACATTATGAGATATACTTACATTTTAAGTAGAGTTTCATTCTTTAATAAATTTCCACCACTAACTCTATTTTTTTAAACGATGAGTATTCAAGAAGACTTGGTCACACATGAAGAGATAGAATAAACTTCTATAGAATCACATGATCCATGCAGGATAAAATATATATTTACATTGTCTTTGAAGATTAATCAAAACCAAAATGGTTTTTGAATGATCTAATGATCCCCCAAAAAAATATTCCTTGAGATAAATATGCTCTAATCTTAATTTCTAAATTTGAACCAACAATACCCCAAAGTAAAATAAATACCATTCAATAATCAATTGTCCTTAAAATCCTCCAAACTAATATTGAAACCCAAAACATAGAATAATTTGATTATGTAGTCTCCCATGTTAAATTGTATCTCCAAATGACATCAAATACTCTTAAAGTCACATACTTAAAATTAATTAACATCATCACATATTCTCTGTTATAGGTTAATCATTTCCATAAATCACCCAAATCACTATAAATCCACAATAAAAACGTAGATAAAAATCCACCATTACTCTACAAATGAAACCCCATTGTATTCTATTTTCATTGGGTATATAGTGTTCCCAACAAAGCGAACATCTTCCAAAATAACATTTATCACTTAATCACCAAATCATTTTTCTATACCAAGGGTATTCATTTGATAAGACATAAGAACCCAAATCATCTTATTATTGATTAATAAAATCATTTAACAAAAAAAATAGCCACACTAACCAGAGACTTCACGTAGTCCAGTGGTAGGCGATAAATCCTAATCACACTTTGGTTGTGGGTTCGATTCCCATAGCTTTGTCTGACGCAACGGGTTGTCACACGGTCTACGTGTTGTCCCTTTTCAGAAACTATATTTTATAATATTACCAAAATGAGATAAATTCCTCAAAATAACACAATTTAACCACAAATGTTATATCATACCTTGCATTTTCATTACAAATTATAATAACTTATAATTTTCTCAAACCCCAATGATCATATAAAACCAAATGGTTATTTGTACCTATATCCACAAGAGAAGAGACAATTATTCCTCAAATATCATTCTCACATGGAAAACTGCGGGGTTACAAATACAAGAGAAAATTATTCCAAAGTATACCCATCAATAAGAAGTGCTAATACTTTTTAAATTTTTATCCAACCATTTATTTCCACATAGCTTCTTCTTTGACCAAGAAAATATCCTATAGAATATGACATTCACTCGGGTAATGGCTAGGTCCCCTACATTTACGACAAATGACTGTAAATGGACTCTTGGGACCATTTTTATCTTCTTCCATAGTACCCTTCATTTTTTCTTTGGCAATTCTTCACTTTATGTCCTTCCTTCCCGCACGTAAAACATTTCGTTGTCCCATTGAGACACTTTCCTGGGTGTGTCTTTCCACATTTCCTACATGATGAAAATTGAGGGTTCTTTTCTCCATGGTCTCCATTGCTAGAGCTCTTATCATTTATCACCTTTCTCTTCCTTGTTGAGTCTAGGATTTGGTTAATATATATGCTGTTGATCAGATTTTTGGAAAACTGATTTGGCATAAAGACGATATCTTTTACACCTATCAATATTCCATTTTGTTGCCCATTGCCACCATCAATCCCACCTTGTACATCATTATCAAAGTTACTATGACTTCCTTGGAATCCAGCCATTGACTAAAACCAGAAAGCATTGTGTGAGTAACAGTAGTCATAAAATCATTTAGAGATTAAAATGTCACCATATTTTCAATTTGAAACATATTAGGATTAACCAAGGTCATTTACTCTCATCTTATATATATATTACTTAAATCGGTTTGTAAAGAAAATGTAAATTATCCTAAGCATATCCCCAGGGAGTGTCGTAACCAAGAGTGCAGCAAGGCCCGTTGTCGTGCACCAGTTCCCGTTCGAGTCTAGCTCAAAGCGGTGTTTTCGGGTTTTACCCCTAGGTACATCTGTGCCAGAACCGCCTCTACCTGTTCGTATCCAGACAGGGATGTATTTCTCGGAAAACTCACAAAATCTCTACAATACCAAAATTCTAGGAAGTTCTTTTATACTAATCCTCAAAGTTCATCTTAGGTCTACGTGCTCTAATCAGAGTTTATCTAAATCTAGCTTCCAAGGTTTGTACTAAACTTCCTCTGATACTAACTGTAACGCCCCGACCCTATTTACCTAGAGTCGGTGCATTATAACATAACATTGGCATGATCACGAGAAAGATGAAGTCTCGAAAGACCGATTAGTTTAGTAGCCTTGGAATAACTAGATACATCCATAAATTTTTACATTACATCATAAAAAAAACATCTTGTCTTCATATCCCCTCATACTATCCCTGCATGTCATTCATAAATTACTTCTTCATAATCCTGGGAAAAATAAAACATTGAAAGGGGTGAGCTCAGATGCTCAGTAAGGATAACATTATAGTAGAAGATTTCATAAATAAGTATAAACACTTCAGGCAGTTTATAACTAAAACAAAAGCCTTTTAAACATGAAATTCAGCATAAAATGGCAAAGATAATATAAAATAATTCCATTTACTTACTCACATGGATATTCTACTAGTCGAACAATCCCATGAATTATCAATAACCACTTTCATAATGATGGAATGCATAATGCCAGACTATCATAACCACATAGCCAAGGCCTCGTGCCAAGACTACAAATAAGATTTTTCCAAGGCCTTGTGCCAAGAAACTAATTTGTCTCATGAGACCTACCGATGCATCGGGGAGCTATAGCGGGCTCCACCCGTCACTTATTAAGTCCAAAGCATTCCTCATATGAACAGGTTTAAAACACAACATAAACATTCATATTAAAACTAGCATACGAAATGTCAATACTTCTACCACAAACCATGAATGGTATAAAAATAGCACATCCACAGTCAAACATAACTCATTCGATACAATACGGAAGATTTTATTGTATCACATTAACCTCAATCAAGAATAATGAAGGATGTTGACATAGATGAAAATAATCATCAAAACTATTTGAGAGAAATATCTCCCTTTTCTTGAAAACATTTAAAAGTCAAACTATTTGTCAAGAAGCCATTTAAAAGTAGATTTTTGAATCAAAGTGTCCCATACCACTTTGAAACTTTTAAAAGGAGTTTTAATTTTAAAACATTAATGTCCATATAAATAAATCCTTAAAACCATTTTTAAAACATGGACATTAATGAGAAAGATTTAGATGAATAAGTCTTTAAAACATTTAAAAAATGGTATTTTAGTTAGAGATTCCAACCAAAAGAGACACTTGAATACAAATAATTGTGGTAATCAAAACATTGTAATATCATTAGAATAAAGGGATTCATGATATACTATGTCAAAGTACATTATATACACCACATAAAAGTGATTTGGTGTATATCAACAAAGAAGTCTCAATGGAATGTAAATTGAGATGAAATCTATCGTAAAGGCCGTATCCTTAGGTTAAGGATAAATCAACGACATAATTATGTGTGAAAAATATAAATACACTAAATATGATTGGATATTCAGTGTAAAACACTCAGAGGATATTCACACATATTCTTGTAAAAACAACACCAACGAATTGGATGTTTAACTCAACAAATGGTGAATGAGTTAAAATTACTCTTATCAAATTCATATCAATGACTTGAGAATTACCAATGAGTGATTATGTGTATCAAACTTATATCCATAGGAAGGGGAGTGGAAATTATGACATAATCAAATGAATAGTGATTCCACACATAATCATGGAGTAATATAATCAATGAAATATGCATAAAGCCAAATGAGTGGGAATTGAAATCTCAAATTCCCTTATCGATTAGGTAACATACGAAACATACACCCATGAAAGAAGTATCATACCATGATGATGTAAATACCCATAAATTAAATTATATTACACAATGAATACAATCATGGGCAGTACACATACACCACATGAAATAATTAAGTGGTGATCAATGGAAATCTCACGAAATTAAAAGTGAGATAAGAAACCCCTTAACATGTTAATCAACTAAGTCGTATGGAAAAAAGTTAATAACCACCAAATGATTTAATGAATAACATGAATATAAATAGAATCATGATAATATATATCAAATGGAAGTACACAATACACCACTTTCAATAATTTAGTGGCGAACAATGGAAATCTCACGAAATTGAAAGTGATATAAGAAAATCCCTTACTTTGTAATTTTTCCTTGGTCGACGGTAGGTTTACCTCCTGTATAATGGTGAAATAATTGTTATTGAATTATACAAGATTCATTTACTTTAATATGATATCATATATGATCTTTTAACATTGATTTGTTAATAATATCTTAGAATTATCGTCATTTCGGGTGTTAACAGGTTCATTTTACTTTATATTCTTTGTTATGTGAGCCATATTTATTAATGAGATGTATATTATTAATATCTAGAATTATATCAAGTCCTTAGATACTATTTTAAATCATCAAATTATAATTATACTTGAATGGATATGATGGAGAATGAATCTCATCGCGTTCGTGGAGACGGTAGTCCGTACATACGCACGAGCGACAATATCATTATTTTGATATTAAAATAACATATAATTGGATGTTATATCATATATACAGAATCATTATCATGTTATATTTATTATTTACATGAGTTACACATCATTATTATACCCATCCAAATAATAATATATTGAATAACAATTACACCACGACGTGGACACGGTAAGCCGTACGTACGCACGAATGGTGACATGTTATTCAAAGAATGGATAGAATACTGAATATGGTTGTACCATATTTATAATAACATCACATTATATATATGATACTGGAGTTATTATTTTATAATGGTAATAACAATTAAAGAGGAAGTGGAAGAAGAAAGGAACTTGAAAAGGGGTGGGGAAAACATTACCTCTTCTTCGGGTTCTTCCTTTTGATTTGATCAAAAGGGATCCATAGGTTGGCTTTCTGATCAAACTAAGGCCTTTAGGTTGTAGTGAGGGAAGTTGAGATAGTATTTTTTCAGGGGTTGGACGAACCAATGGGCTTTGAAGGTGTGAAGAAATGAGAAGGAGGAGTGCCCTTTTATAAGAGGGGTGAGGGGCACCTTTGGAAAAGCTAGAAATATTAATTTATAATAAATTCATATTCGGTTTACAATGGATCCAAAGTTTATTATTTAACTGTTAAGGTGGGGATGGGTAGAAAACAACTCAACCAATAGAATTTAGACAGGTTTGGTTCATTATATTAACCTTATCTTTAAGTATTAACTCTTAGTTAATTAGTTTCACTTTTACAATGTCTCTTTGTATTTTTATATTATATGGTTAATAAACTTACTATATACATCCAAGAGACCTCCAAGTGGTCTATTAATGATGAACCTATCATTATATAAGTCTCTTGGCCGAACCTTAGATTTTTAGGAATTTAATATCAATTAATAATATAATATTTGTTTTAAGAACTCTTTTATGTCAATTTGGAAACTATTCAATAGTTGATTTTTGTGAAACTCATAACAGATTGATTACTTCGAAAACAGTCAATTACATCAATCCTAATATGTCATATTATCCTAGAAAATTATTTTAAATCCTTAAAAGTTTCATATTGTATTTATTTGGGTATTTTTAATATCAATTATTGTAATTTTTCACTATTAAAGTAATTAATTCATCATCATTGTGTCATAAATAAATTATATTATTTAATGTATAAAAATTATAAATAAAATATAATTATGTAGGAAATCGATTTATATTTCTAATGAATATTTATTATCTAAAATAAAACATATATAACCCTCTGTAATAATTGTTTTGTTAAAAGATATATGCTTGTGTCATTTTTGTATTTATTTTAACTTAATTAAAATAAAGTGTCATTATCACTTACAAGTGGATCCATGGGGTCCCAAAATCGACCCAAAGATGCCCATGGTCGACCATGTATCAACCAATAGGGTTAAGACACGTTTTAGGGTAATTTAGTATTATTATAATATTATTTTTTAACCCTTGTTTACCGGATTTACCCTTTAACCATGTGAATAAAATATTTACCAGAGTAATTATCCAAAATGTTTAAAAATAAAAGTTACCTATTTACACAATTTGAACATCCTGATTCCAAATATGGAATCCATTTTTCCAAATTCAAAACACAGAAGTGGCAGAAATTAATTTAAAATTAATTCCCGTTGTTAAAACAAAAAACGTGTTTTTTAGAGATAATAACTATCAAAAGATTGTCACTCGTTTATGTCTGGTTTAAATGTGAATTTTTTTTTCAATGACCCAAAATGTATTATATGGTAAAAATATATTATAAATATACTTTAAAACCACTCAAATTCATAATTTATCACTATTAATTATTTTTATTAAAAAAGTTGTTTTTAATTAAAATTTAGTAATTTTCACTATTCATCAAAATATGAAAGTTATCCGAAAAGTACCAAAATTTCACCCTAGGCTAATTTCGATATTCTGAATCCAAAAATGAAGTCCATTTTGAGAGATAGAATTTATAAATTTTCAGAAATTAGGTGTTACTATTCATAACGGCTAGTTTGATTGGTTATGGTGTGTTAAAATCTCGAAGTTGCATACAATGCACGCCATTGCATTATTCGAAAGGATACATACCAAGGAAGCTTGGGGTGTTACATTCTCCCCTCCTTCAATAAATTGCGTCCTCGTAATTTTTTTAAAATTTTTCTTGGGAATATAATGGAAAGTCCCACATCGGAAAAAGAGTCAATAAAAATATCACTTTAAAAGAAAGAGAGAGAGGTATAAGGGTCATCCAAGATAACCCATACTAAGATTCCATGTAGGAAAACATGGATATGGATGATAAAATAAGTGTCAAGTTCTGATAGAGAGGGATAGAAATCATGATTAGGATAAAGTTAACAATAAGAAAACCACAAACTTGTGTTGGGACAAACGACCATTAGTCTTCTAGTAAGAAAGTAAACAGAAAACATTTTTTAAGTTACATTACATAAGGACGAGGAATTTATTTATGATATTGACTAAGAACATTATGAGATATACTTAAATTTTAAGTAGAGTTTCATTCTTTAATAAATTTCCACCACTAACTCAATTTTTTTTAAACGATGAGTATTCAAGAAGACTTTTTCACACTGGAAGAGCTAGAATAAACTTCTATAGAATCACATGATCCATGCAGGATAAACTATATATTTACATTGTCTTTGAAGATTAATCAAAACCAAAATGGTTAGTGAATGATCTAATGATCCCCCGAAAGGATATTCCTTGAGATAAATATGCTCTAATCTTAATTTCTAAATTTGAACCAACAATACCCCAAAGTAAAATAAATACCATTCAATAATCAATTGTCCTTAAAATCCTCCAAACTAATATTGAAACCCAAAACATAGAATAATTTGATTATGTAGTCTCCCATGTTAAATTGTATCTCTAAATGACATCAAATACTCTTAAAGTCACATACTTAAAAGTAATTAACATCATCACATATTCTCTGTTATAGGTTAATCATTTCCATAAATAACCCAAATCACTATAAATCCACAATAAAAACGTAGATAAAAATCCACCATTGCTCTACAAATGAAACCCCATTGTATTCTATTTTCCATGGGTATATAGTGTTCCCAACAAAGCGAACATCTTCCAAAATAACATTTATCACTTAATCACCAAATCATTTTTCTATACCAAGGGTATTCATTTGATAAGACATAAGAACCCAAATCATCTTATTATTGATTAATAAAATCATTTAACAAAAAAAATAGCCACACTAACCAGGGACTTCACGTAGTCCAGTGGTAGGAGATAAATCCCAATCGCACTTTGGTTGTGGGTTCGATTCCCACAGCTTTTTCCGACGCGACGGGTTGTCACACGGTCTACGTGTTGTCCTTTTTCAAAAACTATATTTTATAATATTACCAAAATGAGATAAATTCCTCAAAATAACACAATTTAACCACAAATGTTATATCATACCTGGCATTTTCATCCCAAATTATAATAACTTCTACTTTTCTCAAACCCCAATGATCATATAAAACCAAATGGTTATTTATACATATATCCACAAGAGAAGAGACAATTCTTCCTCAAATATCATTCTCACATGGCAAACTGCGGGGTTTCAAATACAAGAGAAAATTATTCCAAAGTAAACCCATCAATGAGGAGTGCTAATACTTTTTAAATTTTTCCCCAACCATTTATTTCCACATAGCTTCTTCTTTGACCAAGAAAATATCCTATAGAATAGGACATTCACTCGGGTAATGGCCAGGTCCCCTACATTTACAGAAAATGACTGTAAATGGACTCTTGGGACCATTTTTATCTTCTTCCATAGTACCCTTCATTTTTCTTCAGCAATTCTTCACTTTATGTCGTTCCTTCCCGCACGTAAAACATTTCTTTGTCCCATTGAGACACTTTCCTGGGTGTCTCTTTCCACATTTCCTGCATGATGAAAATTGAGGGTTCTTTTCTCCATGGTCTCCATTGCTAGAGCTCTTATCATTTATCACCTTTCTCTTCCTTGTTGAGTCTGGGATTTGGTTAATATATATGTTGTTGGTCAGATTTTTGGAAAACTGATTTGGAATAAAGACGATATCTTTTACACCTATCAACATTCCATTTTGTTGCTCATTGTCACCATCGTTCCCACCTTGTACATCATTCTCAAAGTTACTATGACTTCTTTGGAATCCAGCCATTGACTAAAACCAGAAAGCATTGTGTGAGTAACAGTAGTCGTAAAATCATTTAGTGATTAAAATATCACCATATTCTCAATTTGAAACATATTAGGATTAACCAAGGTAATTTACTCTCATCTTATATATATATTACTTAAATCGGTTTGTAAAGAAAATGTAAATTATCCTAAGCATATCCCCCGGGAGTGTCGTAACCAAGAGTGCAGCAAGGCCCGTTGTCGTGCACCAGTTCCCGTTCGAGTCTAGCTCAAAGCGGTGTTTTCGGGTTTTACCCCTAGGTACATCTGTGCCAGATCCGCCTCAACCTGCTCGTATCCAGACAAGGATGTATTGCTCGAAAAAACTCACAAAATCTCTACAATACCAAAATTCTAGGAAGTTCTTTTATACTAATCCTCAAATTTAATCTTAGGTCTACGTGCTCTAATCCGAGTTTATCTAAATCTAGCATCCAAGGTTTGTACTAAACATCCTCTGATAACAACTGTAACGCCCCGACCCTAGTTACCTAGAGTCGGTGCATTATTACATAACATTGGCATGATCACGAGAAAGATCAAGTCTCGAAAGACCGATTAGTTTAGTAGCCTTGGAATAACTAGACACATCCATAAATTTTTACATTACATCATAAAAAAAACATCTTGTCTTCATATCCCCTCATACTATCCCTGCATGTCAATCATAAATTACTTCTTCATAATCCTGGGAAAAATAAAACATTGAACGGGGTGAGCTCAGATGCTCAGTAAGGATAACATTATAGCAGAAGCTTTCATAAATAAGAATACACACTTAAGGAAGTTTATAACTAAAAAAAAGCCTTTTAAACTTGAACTTCAGCATAAAATGGAAAAGATAAAATAAAATAATCCCATTTACTTACTCACATGGATATTCTACTAGTCGAACAATCCCATGCATTATTAATAACCACTTTCATAATGATGGAATGCATAATGCCAGACTATCATAACCACATAGCCAAGGCCTCGTGCCAAGACTACAAATAAGATTTTGCCAAGGCCTTGTGCCAAGACACTAATTTGTCTCATGAGACCTACCGATGCATCGAGGAGCTATAGCAGGCTCCACCCGTCACTTATTAAGTCCAATGCATTCCTCATATG
The DNA here is from genome assembly GCA_963277665.1 of Viscum album. Lineage (NCBI taxonomy): Eukaryota > Viridiplantae > Streptophyta > Magnoliopsida > Santalales > Viscaceae > Viscum > Viscum album. The sequence continues at coordinate 988,002,574 of OY728143.1, read as the reverse complement.
AACAGGTTTAAAACACAACATTAACATTCGTATTAAAACTAGCATACTAAATGTCAATACTTCTACCACAAACCGTGAATGGTATAAAAATAGCACATCCACAGTCAGACATAACTCATTCGATACAATATGGACGATTTTATTGTATCACATTAACCTCAATCAAGAATAATGAAGGATGTTGACATAGATGAAAATAATCATCAAAACTATTTGAGAGAAATATCTCCCTTTTCTTGAAAACATTTAAAAGTCACACTATTTGTCAAGAAGCCATTTAAAAGTAGATTTTTTAATCAAAGTGTCCCATACCACTTTGAAACTTTTAAAAGGAGTTTTAATTTTAAAACTTTAATGTACATATAAATAAATCCTTAAAACCATTTTTAAAACATGGACATTAATGTGAATGTTTTAGAAGAATAAGTCTTTAAAACATTTTAAAAATGGTATTTTAGTTAGAGATTCCAACCAAAAAAGACACTTGAATACAAATAATTGTGGTAATCAAAACATTGTAATATCATTAGAATAAAGGGATTCATGATATACTATGTCAAAGTACATTATATACACCACATAAAAGTGATTTGGTGTATTTCAACAAAGAAGTCTCAATGGAATGTAAATTGAGATGAAATCTATTGTAAAGGCCGCATCCTTAGGTTAAGGATAAATCAACGACATAATTTTGTGTGAAAAATATAAATACACAAAATATGATTGTATATTCAGTGTAAAACAATCATAGGATATTCACACATATTCTTGTAAAAACAACACCAACAAATTGGTTTTTTAACTCAACAAATGGTGAATGAGTTAAAATTACTCTTATCAAATTCATATCAATGACTTGAGAATTACCAATGAGTGATTTTGTGTATAAAACTTATATCCACAGGAAGGGGAGTGGAAATTATGACATAATCAAATGAACAGTGATTCCACACATAATCATGGAGTAATATAATCAATGAAATATGCGTAAAGCCAAATGAGTGGGAATTGAAATCTCAAATTCCCTTATCGATTAGGTAACATACGAAACATACATCCATGAAAGAAGTATCATACCATGATGATGTAAATACCCATAAATTAATGTATATTACACAATGAATACAATCATGGGTAGTACACATACACCACATGAAATAATTAAGTGGTGATCAATGGAAATCTCACGAAATTAAAAGTGAGATAAGAAACCCCTTAACACGTTAATCAACTGAGTCGTATGGCCAAAAGTTAATAACCACCAAATGATTTACAGAATAACATGAATATAAATAGTATCATGAAAATATATATCAAATGGAAGTACACAATACACCACTTTCAATAATTTAGTGGCGAACAATGGAAATCTCACGGAATTGAAAGTGATATAAGAAAATCCCTTACATTGTACTTTTTTCCTTGGTCGATGGTAGGTTTACCTCCTGTATAATGGTGAAATAATTGTTATTTAATTATACAAGAATAATTTACTTTAATATGATATCATATATGATCTTTTAAAATTGATTTGTTAATAATATCTTAGAATTATCGTCATTTCGGGTGTTAACAGGTTCATTTTACTTTATATTCTTTGTTATGTGAGCCATATTTATTAATGAGATGTATATTATTAATATTTAGAATTATATCAAGTCCTTAGATACTATTTTTAAATCATCAAATTATAATTATACTTGAATGGATATGATGGAGAATGAATCTCATCGCGTTCGTGGAGACGGTAGTCCGTACATACGCACGAGTGACAATATCATTCTTTTGATATTAAAATAATATATAATTGGATGTTATATCATATATACAGAATAATTATCATGTTATATTTATTATTTACATGAGTTACACATCATTATTATACCCATCCAAATAATAATATATTGAATAACAATTACACCACGACGTGGAGACGGTAAGCCGTACGTACGCACGTATGGTGACATGTTATTCAAAGAATGGATATAATACTGAATATGGTTGTACCATATTTATAATAACATCACAGTATATATATGATATTGGAGTTACTATTTTATAATGGTAATAACAATGAAAGAAGAAGTGGAAGAAGAAAGGAACTTGAAAAGGGGTGGTGAAAACATTACCTCTTCTTCGGGTTCTTCCTTTTGATTTGATCAAAAGGGATCTATAGGTTGGCTTTCTGATCAAAATAAGGCCTTTAGGTTGTAGTGAGGGAAGTTGAGATAGTATTTTGGCAGGGGTTGGCCGAACCAAAGGGCTTTGAAGGTGTGAAGAAATGAGAAGGAGGAGTGCCCTTTTATAAGAGGGGTGAGGGGAACCTTTGGAAAAGCTAGAAATATTAATTTATAATAAATTTATATTCGGTTTATAATGGATCCAAAGTTTATTATTTAAATGTTAAGGTGGCGATGGGTCGAAAACAACTCAACCAATAGAATTTATACAGGTTTGGGTCATTATATTAACCTTATCTTTAAGTATTAACTCTTAGTTAATTAGTTTCACTTTCACAACGTCTCTTTGTATTTTTATATTATATGGTTAATAAACTTACTATATACATCCAAGAGACCCCCAAGTGGTCCATTAATGATGAAACTATAATGATATAAGTCTCTTGGACGAACGTTAGATTTTTAAGAATTTAATATCAATTTATAATATAATATTTGTTTTAAGAACTCTTTTATGTCAATTTTGACACTATTCAATAGTTGATTTTTGTGAAACTCATAACAGATTGATTACTTCGAACAAAGTCAATTAAATCAATACTAATATGTCATATTATCCTAGAAAATTATTTTAAATCCTTAAAAGTTTCATATTATATTTATTTGGGTATTTATAATATCAATTATTGTAATTTTTCACTATTAAAGTAATTAATTCATCATCATTGTGTCATAAATAAATTAAATTATTTAACGTCTAAAATTTACAAATAAAATATCATTATGTATGAAATATGTTTATCTTTATAATGAATATTTATTATCTAACATACAACATATATAACCCTCGGTAATAATTGTTTTGTTAAAAGATATATGCTTGTGTCATTTTTGTATTTATTTTAACTTAATTAAAATAAAGTGTCATTATCACTTACAAGTGAATCCATGGGGTCCCAAAATCGACCCAAATATGACCATGGTTGACCATGTATCAAAAAATACGGTTAAGACACGTTTTAGGGTAATTTAGTATTTTTATAATATTATTTGTTAACCCTTGTTTACCGGATTTACCCTTTAACCATGTGAATAAAATATTTACCGGAGTAATTATCCAAAATGTTTAAAAATAAAAGTTACCTATTTACACAATTTGAACATCCTGATTCCAAATATGGGATCAATTTTTCCAAATTCAAAACACAGAAGTGGAAGAAATTAATTTAAAATTCTTTCCCGTTGTTAAAACAAAAAGCGTGTTTTTTAGAGATAATAATTATCAAAAGATTGTCACTCGTTTATGTCTGGTTTAAATGTGAAATTTTGTTCAATGACCCACATTGTATTATATGGTAAAAATATATTCTAAATATACTTTAAAACCACGCAAATTCATAATTTATCACTATTAATTATTTTGATTAAAAAAGATGTTTTTAATTAAAATTTAGCAATTTTCACTATTCATCAAAATATGAAAGTTATCCGAAAAGTACCAAAATTTCACCCTAGGCTAATTTCGATATTCTGAATCCAAAAATGAAGTCCATTTTGAGAGATAGAATTTATAAAATTTCAAAAAGTAGGTGTTACTATTCATAACGGCTAGTTTGATTGGTTATGGTGTGTTAAAATCTCGAAGTTGCGTACAATGCACGCCATTGCATTATTCGAAAGGATACATACCAAGGAAGCTTGGGGTGTTACATTCTTCCCTCCTTAAATAAATTGCGTCCTCGCAATTTTTTTAAAATTTTTCTTGGGAATATAATGGAAAGTCCCACATCGGAAAAACAGTCAATAAAACCATCACTTTAAAAGAAAGAGAGAGAGGTATAAGGGTCATCCAAGATAACCCATACTAGGATTCCATGTAGGAAAACATGGATATGGATGATAAACTAAGTGTCAAGTTCTGATGGAGAGGGATAGAAATCATTATTAGGATAAAGTTAACAATAAGAAAACCACAAACTTGTGTTGGGACAAATGACTATTAGTCTCCTAGTAGGAAAGTAAACAGACAACATTTTTAAGTTACATTACATAAGGACGAGGAATTCATTTATGATATTGACTAAGAACATTATGAGATATACTTACATTTTAAGTAGAGTTTCATTCTTTAATAAATTTCCACCACTAACTCAATTTTTTTTAAACGATGAGTATTCAAGAAGACTTGGTCACACTGGAAGAGCTAGAATAAACTTCTATAGAATCACATGATCCATGCAGGATAAACTATATATTTACATTGTCTTTGAAGATTAATCAAAACCAAAATGGTTAGTGAATGATCTAATGATCCCCCAAAAGGATATTCCTTGAGATAAATATGCTATAATCTTAATTTCTAAATTTGAACCAACAATACCCCAAAGTAAAATAAATACCATTCAATAATCAATTGTCCTTAAAATCCTCCAAACTAATATTGAATCCCAAAACATAGAATAATTTTATTATGTAGTCTCCCATGTTAAATTGTATCTCCAAATGACATCAAATACTCTTAAATTCACATACATAAAAGTAATTAACATCATCACATATTCTCTGTTATAGGTTAATCATTTCCATAAATAACCTAAATCACTATAAATCGACAATAAAAACGTAGATAAAAATCCACCACTACTCTACAAAAGAAACACCACTGTATTCTATTTTACTTGGGTATATAGTGTTCCCAACAAAGCAAACATCTTCCAAAATAACATTTATCACTTAATCACCGAATCATTTTTCTATACCAAGGGTATTCATTTGATAAGTCATAAGAACCCAAATCATCTTATTATTGATTAATAAAATCATTTAACAAAAAAAATAGCCACACTAACCAGGGACTTCACGTAGTCCAGTGGTAGGCGATAAATCCCAATCGCACTTTGGTTTTGAGTTCGATTCCCACAGCTTTTTCCGACGCGACGGGTTGTCACACGGTCTACGTGTTGTCCTTTTTCAAAAACTATATTTTATAATATTACCAGAATGAGATAAATTCCTCAAAATAACACAATTTAACCACAAATGTTATATCATACCTTGAATTTTCATCCCAAATTATAATAAATTATAATTTTCTCAAACCCCAATGATCATATAAAACCAAGTGGTTATTTATACCTATATCCACAAGAGAAGAGACAATTCTTCCTCAAATATCATTCTCACATGGCAAAATGCGGGGTTACAAATACAAGAGAAAATTATTCCAAAGTAAACCCATCAACAAGGAGTGCTAATACTTTTTAAATTTTTCTCCAACCATTTATTTCCACATAACTTCTTCTTTGACCAAGAAAATATCCTATAGAACAGGACATTCACTCGGGTAATGGCCAGGTCCCCTACATTTACGGCAAATGACTGTAAATGGACTCTTGGGACCATTTTTATCTTCTTCCATAGTACTCTTCATTTTTCTTCGGCAATTCTTCACTTTATGTCCTTCCTTCCCGCACGTAAAACATTTCGTTGTCCCATTGAGACACTTTCCTGGGTGTCTCTTTCCACATTTCTTGCATGATGAAAATTGAGGGTTCTTTTCTCCATGGTCTCCATTACTGGAGCTCTTATCATTTATCACCTTTCTCTTCCTTATTGAGGCTGGGATTTGGTTAATATATATGTTGTTGATCATGTTTTTGGAAAACTGATTTGGCATAAAGGCGATATCTTTTACACCTATCAACATTCCATTTTGTTGCTCATTGCCACCATCGTTCCCACCTTGTACATCATTCTCAAAGTTACTATGACTTCCTTGGAATCCAGCCATTGACTAAAACCAGAAAGCATTGTGTGAGTAACAGTAGTCGTAAAATCATTTAGAGATTAAAATGTCACCATATTATCAATTTGAAACATATTAGGATTAACCAAGGTCATTTAATCTCATCTTATATATATATTACTTAAATCGGTTTGTAAAGAAAATGTAAATTATCCTAAGCATATCCCCCAGGAGTGTCGTAACCAAGAGTGCAGCAAGGCCCGTTGTCGTGCACCAGTTCCCGTTCGAGTCTATCTCAAAGCGGTGTTTTTGGGTTTTACCCCTAGGTACATCTGTGCCAGAGCCGCCTCTACCTGCTCGTATCCATACAGGGATGTATTGCTCAGAAAAATCACAAAATCTCTACAATACCAAAATTTTAGGACATTGTTTTATACTAATCCTCAAAGTTCATCTTAGGTCTATGTGCTCTAATCAGAGTTTATCTAAATCTAGCTTCCAAGGTTTGTACTAAACTTCCTCTGATACCAACTGTAACGCCCCGACCCTAGTTACCTTGAGTCGGTGCATTATTACATAACATTGGAATGATCACGATAAAGATCAAGTCTCGAAAGACCGATTAGTTTAGTAGCCTTGGAATAACTAGATACATCCATAAATTTTTACATTACATCATAAAAAAACATCTTGTCTTCATATACCCTCATACTATCCCTGCAGGTCATTCATAAATTACTTCTTCATAATCCTGGGAAAAATAAAACATTGAAAGGGGTGAGCTCAGATGCTCAGTAAGGATAACATTATAGCAGAAGCTTTCATAAATAAGCATACACACTTAAGGCAGTTTATAACTAAAACAAAAGCCTTTTAAACTTGAACTTTAGCATAAAATGGCAAGGATAAAATAAAATAATGCCATTTACTTACTCACATGGATATTCTACTAGTCGAACAATCCCATGCATTATCAATAACCACTTTCATAATGATGGAATGCATAATTCCAAACTATCATAACCACATAGCCAAGGCCTCGTGCCAAGACTACAAATAAGATTTTGCCAAGGCCTTGTGCCAAGACACTAATTTGTCTCATGAGACCTACCGATGCATCGAGGAGCTATAGCGGGCTCCACCCGTCACTTATTAAGTCTAATGCATTCCTCATATGAACAGGTTTAAAACATAACATAAACATTCGTATTAAAACTAACATACGAAATGTCAATACTTCTACCACAAACCATGAATGGTATAAAAATAGCACATCCATAGTCAAACATAACTCATTCTATACAATACGGAAGATTTTATTGTATCACATTAACCTCAATCAAGAATAATGAAGGATGTTGACATAGATGAAAATAATCATCAAAACTATTTGAGAGAAATATCTACCTTTTCTTGAAAACATTTAAAATTCAAACTATTTGTCAAGAAGCCATTTAAAAGTAGATTTTTGAATCAAAGTGTCCCATACCACCTTGAAACTTTTAAAAGGAGTTTTAATTTTAAAACATTAATGTCCATATAAATAAATCCTTAAAAGCATTTTTAAAACATGGACATTAATGAGAAAGTTTTAGATGAATAAGTCTTTAAAACAATTAAAAAATGGTATTTTAGTTAGAGATTCCAACCAAAAGAGACACTTGAATACAAATAATTGTGGTAATCAAAACTTTGTAATATCATTAGAATAAATGGATTCATGATATACTATGTCAAAGTACATCATATACACCACATAAAAGTGATTTGGTGTATATCAACAAAGAAGTCTCAATGGAATGTAAATTGAGATGAAATCTATCGTAAAGGCCGTATCCTTAGGTTAAGGATAAATCAACGACATAATTATGTGTGAAAAATATAAATACACTAAATATGACTGGATATTCAGTGTAAAACAATCAGAGGATATTCACACATATTCTTGTAAAAATAACACAAACGAATTGGATGTTTAACTCAACAAATGGTGAATGAGTTAAAATTACTCTTATCAAATTCATATCAATGACTTGAGAATTAACAATGAGTGATTATGTGTATCAAACTTATATCCACAGGAAGGGGAGTGGAAATTATGACATAATCAAATGAATAGTGATTCCACACATAATCATGGAGTAATATAATCAATGAAATATGCGTAAAGCCAAATGAGTGGGAATTGAAATCTCAAATTCCCTTATCGATTAGGTAACATACGAAACATACACCCATGAAAGAAGTATCATAACATGATGATGTAAATACCCATAAATTAGAGTATATTACACAATGAATACAGTCATGGGCAGTACACATACACCACATGAAATAATTAAGTGGTGATCAATGGAAATCTCACGAAATTAAAAGTGAGATAAGAAACCCCTTACCACGTTAATCAACTGAATCGTATGGCCAAAAGTTAATAACCACAAAATGATTTACAGAATAACATGAATATAAATAGAATCATGATAATATATATCAAATGGAAGTACACAATACACCACTTTCAATAATTTAGTGGCGAACAATGGAAATCTCACGGAATTGAAAGTGATATAAGAAAATCCCTTACTTTGTACTTTTTCCTTGGTCGACGGTAGGTTTACCTCCTGTATAATGGTGAAATAATTGTTATTTAATTATACTAGAATCATTTACTTTAATATGATATCATATATGATCTTTTAACATTGATTTGTTAATAATATCTTAGAATTATCGTCATTTCGGGTGTTAAGAGGTTCATTTTACTTTATATTCTTTTTATGTGAGCCATATTTAATAATTAGATGTATATTATTAATATCCAGAAATATATCAAGTCCTTATATACTATTTTTAAATCATCAAATTATAATTATACTTGAATGGATATGATGGAGAATGAATCTCCTCGCGTTCGTGGAGACGGTAGTCCGTACATACGCACGAGCGACAATATCATTCTTTTGATATTAAAATAATATATAATTGGATGTTATATCATATATAAAGAATCATTATCATGTTATATTTATTATTTACATGAGTTACACATCATTATTATACCCATCCAAATAATAATATATTGAATAACAATTGCACCACGACGTGGAGACGGTAAGCCGTACGTACGCACATATGGTGACATGTTATTCAAAGAATAGATAGAATACTGAATATGGTTGTAACATATTTATAATAAAATCACAGTATATATATGATACTGGAGTTATTATTTTATAATGGTAATAACAATGGAAGAGGAAGTGGAAGATGAAAGGAACTTGAAAAGGGGTGGTGAAAACATTACCTCTTCTTCGGGTTCTTCCTTTTGATTTGATCAGAAAAGATCCATAGGTTGGCTTTCTGATCAAAATAAGGCCTTTAGGTTGTAGTGAGGGAAGTTGAGATAGTATTTGGGCAGGGGTTGGCCGAACCAAAGGGCATTGGAGGTGTGAAGAAATGAGAAGGAGGAGTTCCCTTTTATAAGAGGGGTGATGGGCACCTTTGGAAAAGCTAGAAATATTAATTTATAATAAATTAATATTCGGTTTATAATGGCTCAAAAGTTTATTATTTAAATTTTAAGGTGGGGATGGGTCGAAAAAAACTCAACCAATAGAATTTAGACAGGTTTGGGTCATTATATTAACCTTATCTTTAATTATTAACTCTTAGTTAATTAGTTTCACTTTTACAATGTCTCTTTGTATTTTTATATTATATGGTTAATAAACTTACTATATACATCCAAGAGACCCCCAAGTGGTCCATTAATGATTAAACTATCATGATATAAGTCTCTTGGCCGAACCGTAGATTTTTAGGAATTTAATATTAATTAATAATATAATATTTGTTTTAAGAACTCTTTTATGTCAATTTTGAAACTATTCAATAGTTGATTTTTTTGAAACTCATAACAGATTGATTACTTCGAAAAAAGTCAATTACATCAATCCTAATATGTCATATTATCCTAAAAAATTATTTTAAATCCTTAACTTTTTCATATTATATTTATTTGGGTATTTATAATATCAATTATTGCAATTTTTCACTATTAAAGTAATTAATTCATCATCATTGTGTCATAAATAAATTAAATTATTTAATGTCTAAAAATTATAAATAAAATATAATTATGTAGGAAATCTGTTTATCTTTCTAATGAATATTTGTTATCTAAAATACAACATATATAACCCTCTGTAATAATTGTTTTGTTAAAAGATATATGCTTGTGTCATTTTTGTATTTATTTTAACTTAATTAAAATAAAGTGTCATTATCACTTACAAGTGGATCCATGGGGTCCCAAAATCAACCCAAAGATGCCCATGGTCGACCATGTATCAACCAATAGGGTTATGACACGTTTTAGGGTAATTTAGTATTATTATAATAATATTTTTTAACCCTTGATTACCGGATTTACCCTTTAACCATGTGAATAAAATATTTACCGGAGTAATTATCCAAAATGATTAAAAATAAAAGTTACATATTTACACAATTTGAACATCCTGATTACAAATATGGAATCCATTTTTCCAAATTCAAAACACAGAAGTGTCAGAAATTAATTTAAAATTAATTCCCGTTGTTAAAACAAAAAGCGTGTTTTTTAGAGATAATAACTATCAAAAGATTGTCACTCGTTTATGTCTGGTTTAAATGTGAAATTTTGTTCAATGACCCACATTGTATTATATAGTAAAAATATATTCTAAATATAATTTAAAACCACTCAAATTCATAATTTATCACTATTAATTATTTTGATTAAAAAAGTTGTTTTTAATTAAAATTTAGTAATTTTCAATATTCATCAAAATATGAAAGTTATCCGAAAAGTACCAAAATTTCACCCTAGGCTAATTTCGATATTCCGAATCCAAAAATGAAGTCCATTTTGAGAGATAGAATTCATAAAATTTCAAAAAGTAGGTGTTACTATTCATAACAGCTAGTTTGATTGGTTATGGTGTGTTAAAATCTCGAAGTTGCGTACAATGCATGCCATTGCATTATTCGAAAGGATACATACCAAGGAAGCTTGGGGTGTTACAAATTTTTCCTTTATAGAAACCCATATCATAAAAATGAAATCTAAAATGTCCCGTAAAATATAATTATGGGACCTCAATAGTTACCCACAGAACATATTATTGGGTTTCAACATAGGAGAACATAGGTTTTGAGAAATGATTAGAATGGAGGAAAAAAATTATTGGGAGTGATTTCGGTCATCAATCATAACCAACTAAATGAAAAAAAAACTATGTTCTTCAAAAAAAAGAAATATACATACTTGATCAACCATATAAAAGTTATTAGGAAAATAATTTTTTGATATTTATCTTATCTTTGAGTAATTATTTTACAAACATTAATATGAAGAAATATACATACTTTATATATTTATATAAAATATATTTCATTCATTTGATTTGCTTTTAACTATTTAGAATTCATTCAATAAATCTAGAAATGGATGTCTGAAAATTATCTTTAATATCTGAAGCACAAAAAAACCATTTAGCATATGAAAATTATAAGTATTTATCAACAAATATTCTTAAAAATAAATATTATTAATATCTAGAAAAAAAAGTAACACTATAGTTTCATCATAAATATTTATTCAAAAAAATAATCATATATAATCAAGACATCATTTTAGGAAGTGGTAGGTGAGAAACCATTATCAAGCTTCAGTCATGGGTTCAAGACCAACGATCTTTCCCAACAAGACTAGTTGTACCCCAACATATATGATATCCTTTTCTAAAACCAAACTGATATAATTTCCAAAATATGAGGGACATTCGTTAAATAAGGTTAATCAATAAATATACTTTTAACCATGGTTTTCAATACAACGTCAATACATAAATACATACTTTGAATTTTAACATAAAATTTTCATGAATGGATATCCTCAAAACCCTTCTTAAAGAAATAAACCTAATCCATTGAGATAATGGTATGAAATCTTCTTAACATTGATCCCCCATATATCCTAGTGTAGCTATCAATTTTCATATTCAAAACATGTGAATACCCCCATGGTAAATTCTCTTGAAACAAGGTAAAAACCATAATACCATAAATCCTTTCAAAAAAAATACATTCTTCAATATTACATGGATCACTGGATGTATACAATAAATCTAAGATGTTTTAAACCTCATACATAATAACATGAAATACCTGTCAATGTGTCCTTAATTTTTACCAAGGAAACTAGTACCATGAAATTTACTTATTATTATCCCACATGTATTTATCGGAAATAATATCTTAACATAAACAACATATTAATATATATCCTTCATGTAATAATGTGTTTTTTATGGATGACATATTTGCATTAAATCACTTTTATATTCCATCTGATGCAATCAATGTATTCTTATAATACCACAGAGAAAAACATAAACTAAAAAATCCTATTATATTTCACGTTGTATATAACATATTTATAAAACACAAATATATAAAATATTTTATTATTCCACATAATCCTTATTCCAATAATAGGGATACTTTATCCTATTACATAATACCTCCTTCCTTTCACATTTTATATGTAGTCTCAGCATCATTATAAATATAAAGATTACATGTACCGCCTTGGTGATCCTCTTCAAGAGCTTTCCTATAGGGAAATTTATTTAGAAAATAAAAATTTATTAAAAACTCAAAATACAAAACCATTGATAATGTATTAGAGAGGGTAATATTCACATCCATTTCGTTTACTAAAATAATCATTTTTCTATTATAGTCACTTTCTTTTTCTCCTTATTTTCCAAAATAAAATCATCTTATTATTCCTCTAATACAGTCACTTATGTAATTATTTCCACATTAATGACAGAAATGAGACCATATATTCTTTCATCCATGGTGTCAATTAGCCAATATCCCAGTGAACTCCTTCATTCTCTTACTTGGTGCCTCTGAGATTTGGTTACGATATATGTTGTTAATCGGGATATTTTAAAATGGATTATGCAAGATCATCGGTTAATTCACTACAGCGATCATCCTAAATGATGTATCATTAGAAACTTATCCATCACAGTCAACCTTAATATAGTTACTTCTGTTTCCCTCCATTGACTAAACACTGAAAGCATAATTTGAGCATTACTCGTCATAGAAAGAAACACAAATTTCATGAAAATAATTAAATATAGGATGTCTAATAAATGAACTCTTCCATAATCTATGAGACCCTAGGATCATACTATGTTAATAATTTCCCACTTCTATTAAAATCCATCCTAATGGTTCGCGATGTGTTTTTGAATACCCAAATAACATCCCTAGGGATTGTCAAACTAGGTTTCCCTTAGGTCATGTTGCTGTATATAAGATTACCCTGATATCGTCCTTGAACATCTTATATGAATTTTTACTCCTTGGTACAACTATTCTAGAGAAACATCCACTCTTTCTATGTAGATATAGATTCTTTTTTACGAAACCACTTACTCTTTTTTACCAATATTCCATGAAATTTTCCAAAACATTAACTATTCCTTACACATATCATTAAATAAATACATAGATATACCCTTATAAATATACATTGTAATAAAACTAAAGTTTTGTAGTACTTGTTTTTATTGGATGACTAAATATTTCTATTTATACAAATTATAGAGATATCAGAAAAAAAGTCATGGATGTACATCATTTAAGATGAAAATTATGTACATTACAAAAATGCATGCCCGATGAACAAAATAGTTTAGTGTGTTTGGAAACATGGAAACAAAATCTTCTATTGTTGTGATATATTTCCAAAATATACTATAATGATCTCAACCTTTATTAATTCTACCAAAAACCATTCATCATAACATGGGGAAAGGAAAAATAAGAAAGGGGCGAGCTCAGATTCTCAGAATGGGTATATAATGAAAATGTTTGAGCATAACCTGAAAAATATTGAATGAAACTCAAGAATAGTATTTAGAGATCATAACCAACATATTATTTATCATAAAAATTATTTTCAGTTCTTAATATTTGATTAATAAGTAAATAAAAAATATAATTCATGAAATCATTATACATGAATAAAATGTTGAATTATGTAAGACACAATTGAATATATAATAATTACTATCTTAGTCAAGGTATTTATATAAATACATTCATAGTGGACATAATCATTTACTAAAATTGGTTCACACCCTATTCTAGACCTGTATTACTAAACAAAGTTCACTCCTTGTTACATCCATGCAATATTGAACTAGGTTTATTTCACATTTCAGCCCTATGATACTAAACTTTGTTCATTTCCCATTCAATCCATATAATTATGAATAGAATTCATTCAATGATCCTTACCTATTATACTATACCATGTTCCTTTCCCATTCATTCCAGGTTTATCTCATGAGATACAAATATTTATCTAATACATTAGAAGGAGCTATAGGTCCCACCCATCTCATAATGAAATCATACATCCATGTTCCACAAGATCATAAATAATCATATCATAATACATATATAAAATGGGTATTAAAAAATTGAAATAATATCATAATATATAGAAAAATATAGGTTTAAAATTCATTTCATTAAATAAACAACCTATGAAAGAGAAAAATATTTTACAAACACATAATCTGTCGAATATAAACAGGTTTCATGAACATATATCTCATGAAAGAGAAACCGGGTTCATAAATGTATATACCATGAAAGAGAAAAAAATTCCACAAAAAGATAACCCATGAAAGATAAATGGGTTTCATAAATATATATCTCATGAAATATAAATGGTTTTATAAATAAATAACCCATGAAGAAGAAAAGGGTTTAATAAACATTTAACCTCTGAAAGTGAAACGGGTTTTATAAGGACGATGAAAATAGGCATACCCCATACTTATAAAGAATATGTATAGAAACTAAATATCATTTCCTATAAGGGATTAAGTAACATTAATCGATTCCATCTTTGATAGAAAATAATTTTTAAATATCTTTCAAAAATTGTTCTTCAGAAAAATATCCTTTCTTTTTTGAAAAAATATTTTTAATATATAAAACCATTGGAAAATTACGTTCTTAAAAAAATACATTATAATCTTATAAATAATACATAAACTAATTTTGAAAACTGTTTTCAAATAACACTTATAAAATAAGATTCAAATCATTTTAAAAATATTATTTTTTTCTGAAAACACATTGAATACATACAAATAAAACATTAAACATTTTTGAAAAACTTTTAACTTGAAATTTTTTTATAGGAGCTTGAAAATGTCTTGAAAAATATTTCATTGGAAGTAAATTGAAAATATATAAGATAATCATGAAAATGATTTGAAATCCTTTCTACTTGAAAATAGATAAAAAGTGATTTAATGTTTTTTGGAAATCCATTACTTTGAAAATAATTTCAAAACATATCAATAAAGAAGCATAACATTTTGAAACAAAAATTTCATAAAAATTTATAAAATAATTATGAAAAAATTATAAATGAATTTTCATGGAAAATTAATTTTAAATAAATATATAAAAAATTACAATTTTAAAAATCCAAAGGAATATTCAATGGCATTGTGGTGTGTAAATATATACATCTCATACGAGGAAAAAACAAAAAATTATTTTCATGGTAAAAAGGTCAAAAAAATTAAATGTTTAGAAAGAGACAAGAAGATTCATTTGAAGATATTTCTAAACGAAAAAAATGGAAAACTTTTATTTTAAATAAAATTTTTGAATTGAATATTATTTTTGTAAATACTTTTTAGATAACATTATTTTGAAGGAATATAGATTTCTGAATAAATAATGGGAAATCTTGAGATTTCATAAAAACACTTTCATAACTATATTATATACCAAATAGTGTAGTAAATGTTAAAAATATATAAATTAATTATTAATATCCATAGGATAATAAATTTCAAGAATTATCATGACAGATGGATCACACTATTTCATCAATCAATGAATAAACATAAACAATCTTGAAAAGCAAAGAGTTTGTCACAATAAACTCCTTTAACATGGTAAGTTGGTGTCATACTCTTCATGTAAGAAAATGAAAGTAAATTAAACTTAAAATATCATGAATGTAATGGAATTCAGGATATAACATGTAAAAGGGAATTATATACACATCTAAATTGAATTTTTCTTCACAATAAATCATGAGTCTCAAATCTAGAAAATTGAGACATAGATTTTTAACTGATTTGGTATCATTTTAAACACAAACCCTATTTAAAAAAGATAATAAAATATATATGTGAATACCAATAAGATTAGGTATAATATACATACAATACAATATTGGGTTGTATATACACCACAAAAAGGAAGTAATGGAAAACATTGAATGTACCTCAGAGAAATAAAAAGTGAGATGAAATCCCCTTACTATATGACTATACTATCGTCGTACTCTTTCAAACCACCTATATAATAAATATAAAATTATTATAAATATTTTAAAAAACCACATGATTATATATAATTCCATAAATGGTTTGATTATGTATTTTTATTAAATTCTTTTTAATATTCTTATATTAAGGTTTCATTTTCAGTAATATTCCCTTTATTTTTTTCATGTCTCTTAATTTGTAATATATTTCATATTTATACATTGTATCATTATTTTGAAAGATTATAACATGATATACATATCATTTATTTAAATTATATTTTTATTATAAAAATATATTTAATATATAAGTATGAAAAATAATAGATCATTCATAGAGATGGTAGGTCATATATATGAACGAATGTTATTTGCATATAATTGTCTCTTTGAAAGAAACAAAGTAAAAGAAAAAATATATATATATATATATCATTATTAAAGTAGATTTATGAAAACATATATATCTTATATATTCAGTAAAACCATATTTAATGAAATTTATCTAGTTTATGAGTGAATCATATTGCTTTGAGGGGGTGGTAGTCCACACTTCCTCAAACAAAATTATCATACTAACACCAAATGGATGGTAAAAACATATATTTGATGTAAAGAGAATAAACATATTAAATAAATAAAATATAAAATATATAACATATATAAATAGTGTTTACATAATTATTTCAACCATGAGAGGTGGTAAAGAAAATTTGACCATCATTTTTTAGTGAGGCGGAACTTCAACACACACATAAATAGTAGGTTTGTTACCCATTAGATAGAGGTATTTGTAAGTGTAGGTCTAATAAATTCATAAAACAATTATTGTATATTTATGATAATTATTATTTTTATATAATAATGTATTAATGATAGAGGATGGGGTGGATAAGGAACATAACATAAATGAGTATAAGATAAGGCATTACCTCTTAATCAGGTAACTCCATTCAGTTTGTGTGAAATCGATTCCATGGAAGAATTTATGAAAACAATTTGGGTTCAAGGAGGAAGCTATGGATTTTGGGAATTTTATTTGGACTATATTTTCCATAAATAAGTTTTTGTATGGGTGTGAGTAAGTGGGAGAGGTCGTGGCCTTTTATAGGGAAGAAAAAGTACTCAGTTATAATATTTGATAACAAGTTAGGTGGACACATGTTATTACCAAAACAAATACATACCAAACAAAACAAAAAAAACAATGGAAGGATTATGCATGATATATTTACATAAAATAAATTTTTTAAAAGGTTAGAGTTCATTTGGACTCCTAAGATTATCTTTTAGTTCCTGATGTTGATTTAATTGATATTAATCTTTATTATAAACTTTAATGACTTTTACTAATCATTTTAGTAAAAAAATTTTAATTAAAATCTAAATATTATACTTATTGAAATGGATTAAGTTGATTTTTAAAATTACAAATCATATAAGTTGTGATATTAAGATTAATTCTAATCCATATACGGGATGTAAATATATGGTTTTAAATTCAAATGATGTTCAAAAGATTATTAAATTTTTATATTCATTTTCAAACTGAAATTTATTATAAAAACCGACATTGTTTTAATATATTTATAATTGATCTTATGTTTCCTTAAAAAGTTATAATATAATTTAACATTAATAATCATTTAAATGAAAAGTTTGATTTTACCTAAAAATTATTATTTTTTACTATTCAAAAAATTTGATGATTCTCAGAAAAATCCGAAAAAAATCACAATAATATAATTTGTACATTATAATTCCAAAAATGTTGATTATTTTATAAATTATATTTCTAAATTTTTCTAAAAATAATTTTATTATTAAAAGTGCTTTAATTCAAAAGATGATATTTTTATACGTAAAAAGAATTTACCAAAAAGCCCATATTTCAATATTAATTTGTTTTATCAATATAAAAAATTATAAAAAATGATTGAAAATAAAATATTTTAATTATTTTATATTTTTTTAATAGATATTTTTTAATTTTATTAGTTAAATATTGATTTATTTACTAACATTTGTGTTCAATGTTACATATACCATTTTGGGGTTATAGGTAGAACAAGCCATGTTGGTATTGTGTGTCCCCCAAGAAAAGTTGGTATTTCATGTTGTGAAATCAATGTTGGTGTTATATGAAAGCAATTTTTGACTTAATGATTTAATATATATATATAAAGAACAATTTCTAATGTCACATGAATTGAAAAATATAAAAAAAATAAATTAATACAAAAAAATAATTCAAAAAATCTCGAGGGGTTACAGTAAGTCTCTTATTTATCCATACTATACCCACAATCTCATCATATATTACTTAGGATATTTTGTTTTTAACAATTATATTCACCAATACTATGTATATGAGATCAAATAGTCCACATATTTCAATTTCTAGAGGTTTTAAAAATGGAAAAAGTAAGAAATGTTTTTAGTGTTTCTCATGGGTATAATTTTTGGGTTATATTGAAGAGTCGTTATGGACTGAGAAGTTTTGTATATAAGGAAAAAAATGCCTAATCGAGGTGATGAACATGGATTTTTTATTTTATTATTTTTTGTAATTCCCTAAAACTCTAAATCTAAATGGTAATGGGAATGTATTATAATGAAATATTTTCATTATGTAGTGCAGATGAGACAATCACATATTCAGAATGTTGTAATATCCATATGATAATTTTATTTTTTGATATAATTGATATGTTTCAATTCTTATTTATTTTCATAAAATTGATTCACCTTTCAATTAATTATGAGTTTCATCACAACAAGAAAACATTCTCTCTATGTAAGAACAATATTAGTAACTAATTAAGGTAAATACATTGTCAATCCCATATCTCCATATATCTCTAATTTCATAAACTCTTCTTTCATAGAAAGTTCTCAATGATTGATATTTTTAATGTGAATCTCTTTGGTGTAAATATTTTGGTCTTTTATTTTTTAGTTTCAATATCTTATATAAAAAAAATTTACAATAGTAATTATGAATTGGAACATTCCATACTTCTTAGAAATGTATTGTCAATCACACAGTTTTTACCTTTTATACATCATCCAAAAACATCCCAATTTATAGATTCTAACTTGAACCATTTGTTTTTATTTCAAACTCATTATTATTTATCAATGATACATATTACTCTTAGAGTGTTTAGGTTTTCATAACATCATCCACAATGTACATATTAACATCATCAGGGATCATAGACAATAAATTATCTTTTAAATCCACATCTTTGTTTTCAAGAACATATATATAATTACAATTAAATTATTAATAACCATTATAAATATTTGAATGGATATTCAAAATTCCTCGGAATCATCATAAACTGATTAGTTTATCCCCCATCATATTAGATAATTCCCAATAAAATTAATGCAAATCATTTGCATCATCATTCTGTAATTTCATGTTTTATTACATAATTTAAATTTTTTTAATCACATTATTGATTTATATAAATTGTTTTTAGATAAAAATATTGTCCATGCGAACAAACATGATATCTCATTCTATTTTTACACACATAATTTAACACCATTCAAATAAAGGAACTCATATTTCCTTAAATCATTATTATTTATTACAAAATTCACAAACAAATTCACCAATAAATTAAATGTGTCATTAATTCCACTTCTTTTAAAATAAATTCAAATAATATATAAATTTATAGGGGGTTATTTTGGTGACTCGAAGTGTATTCTAATATCATGTTAAATTGGATATTACCCTCCACCATTTGAGGACACCCTCACTATGAAACTATGTCAACATATATGAACATAAATTATGATTAAAATAATGAATCATGGATAGTTGAATTTCTATTGGTTCACCCAAAAATAGGAAAATCAAATGAAAATATATAAATGATATTTTTATTTATCCATTTTCTACTACCCCACAGGTTTGTGATTAAAATATTTTAGAATATCGTGGTAATAATCCATGTCCCATAACCCATTTCTCTATTCCAATACAATGTTATTAAGAAGGGTACATGATGTGATTGATTCAAAAAATACATTTAAATCACATAAATAAGGATATTTGAAATAAAACAAAACAACAATTTGTGATCGTTAGGTTTTTATATTTTCCCCTTAATGATCCATATAGATTAGTATAATATAACATCTAATCTATATATTCTAAGATGTAGACTTTCATATTCATTACACATCCTCAAAAACTCAATGTAACTATTTTATATTTTTTTTATTTTTTCACACATGAAATTATATTCATATTTTTGTGCCCACCATTTCTATAAATTTTAATGTTAGTGAATTTTAATAACAAATTTAAGCTCATGATATTGACAAACATGAACTTATTATGCTTAAAATTCATCTTTTGATCACCATCAAGAATAACTCCACCATTAAACACAATTTATATTGTTTATGTTTTTAAATAACCCCCAAAATAATTGAATGCTTCTAATAAATAAATCATGTCTCAATAATTTAATAATGTACTAAACTTGGAGTAAAAATTTCCATAATAGGAAAAATCATCAATCATATGTTATGATGGATAATTTTTAAAATAATCCATAACTGGTCACTCTATAAATTTTTTTTATACTCTTTCACTTCTCTTTCTGACTACTCTTATGTCTGATCTCATTGTTTTTATACACATTCTAATGTAGTTCATTAATTTGTAAATTTATTTCCTTTAAGACACTTATGTATCACTCTACATTGTGTAATTACACTTATATATCATCTATACTGTTATATGGTGATCTGTATGTATCTTCCTAGTGACCATTACATATTAAAATGGTGACCTATCTGTATAGGTCTATTTACTAATTTATATTATCTGAGATACCTTTAATTATCACTTTAAAAATTATTAGCCATGTTACGATTATTATTTTCATGGATACCATTATATATTTTTCTGGTTTCTTTAATGTCTTTTATATTTATCATTATAAATCACATTTATATTTATGTTTACTTGTACATATTTGTCTGATTTTGTAAGCATGAATCTTTACTCTTTTCATGGAACTATGATTTTTTGAAGCTATCTCAACATGACTCCAAATTTCATTACAAATTATAAACAATATTATAGGAATTAATATTAGCAAAAATATTACATTAAATCATATTATTGTAACATTATTACATTGCCTCTTTTGAAACCTACTCATAAATCCCTTGAAACAAATTCTATTAATTTTTAAGAACCTCCAAAATTTCTTATTTCCTCCTATAATAATTACTGGAAATTATTTTCCCTTACACATAAATTTAATGGTTAAATGAAAAAACAATATTAATGATTATTTAAAACATAAAACTTGTTTCATTGATATAACCATCAGAGATACACTTATATTAATTTGATCCTATCATGGTGTAATTCATAAACTTAAAATATAAATCACAATGATAAATTCTAATAAAAGATTGTTTGGGGTTGAACTGATTTTATATATGATGTGTATTATTTTATACTATATTATATTAAGCTAAATTTATTTTTAATATAATATTTTCTAGAGAACAAAAGAAAAATAATATATGTAGTTGAATAATATTTAATGGTGACCCAATCATATTCAAGAAGATGATATTTCATTAACAAACAATAACATTTTTATGTAATTTTCTTCCTGGACTGAGTTATGATATTATATACACTCCATGAGTTATTCATTGAAATCTTATCTTATATATGAACCTCCACAATATGATTGAATAACATTAATAATCCTTATATTTTTAACTTTGAATCTCTCTTTTACCCACTTAATGTTATCTAAGGAATAATACTTATTCATCATAATAATCACATATCCTTGCATACAAAAAAATCATTAAATTTAGTCAGGTGTTAGTAACCCACTTTATCAAGGAAATTAAAAATCCCACATAAATTAGAATTAACATGGTCCAATTAATCCATTGATCAGTCACTGTTTCTCAGAAAAACTAGTATTTGTCACATTAACCTTTATTCAAGATTAATATACTATATATTTTTCTAAATAAAATTACATTGAGAGATAACATGCATGATGTCTTTGAATTTTATTCTAATTAATGTAATCCATGTGACAATGACAACGTAATCAATGTTTAGAATCATTCTGTTTGACTTAATTCACACCCATGTAATATACATGTTTTTTAAAATTATATTGAAAAATGTATGTTCATCGTATTTAAAACACCATAATACATTACTTGTAATAAAAATATGAAGTAATATATTATTAAATAAAATAGAAAGCCCCGACAGGGTGGCCCAGCTGTTTAGGTTGTTCTCTTAGTTCTTAGGAGTTGGGGGCTCAATTCTCATAGGTTAATGGCTTCGACTGAGGTAATTTCGTGCTGTGCGACTTACCACCTCGATAATGCAGGGCATCGTGTAGAGGCCAGTTTTACTCACTTAGGTTGCGATTCATATTCGAGTCCCAGGGCTTAGTATGACTCTAGTGGAAACGGGATATGCCAGGATGAGCATAAATTGTAATAGCATGGGTGAGATTTATGTTCAAAAATAAATAAATAAATAAATAAAATGGAAAACAACATATTTCCAAAAAAACATATTGAAATCAAGTATTTATTTATATCCTGTACAAAATTTAAATAAAATAGACCAATAATAAATATCTTAAGATGTTTTATAATATAAATACTCATATAAAAGTCAAAAACATGTACCTAATTTCCAACAAGTAGATCTACTTATCCCTTCTCCAAATCCCACTTACATCACAACTAATTTTTATTTCCAAAATTATTAGGTAAAAAATTAGTATCAAATACAAATTCTACAATTTAGAAAATTTATATTCTATATAGACGAGTCTCAGATTTTAAGCCTCAATTCCATATGTAATTCTTTGTACCACATGGAATTATTTCTATCCACTTTCATATTATCTTTAATTCCATAATGGAATATATCTTTAGTTATGGATATTATTTCATGAGGTTTTAGTGCATAGGTGGGATCATTTAAATTGTTTCCATATTTTTTATTCTCATCTATTATATTTACATTCCATTTATCTATTAAAAGTAAATTTTCAGGCATTTACATATATACATTCAATTTATTAGTTCATAACATGCTAATAATGATTAATTATAGAATTTTTAATCTCATTAATGTTTTAAATCTCCAAGAACTAATTAAAAAATACTTTAAAATGTTTTATGATAATTTTCAAAACACCCATCCTTTTTAATTTTAACTATAACAAAAAATCTTAATTATATGGGTTGACACAAGTATACAATTACATATTACACACTAAAATAGTGCCACATATATCTCATAGGACATATACATATCTTTATATTTAAAAATCATTTATTACAATTTAATTATATTAAACACATATATATGAACCATACATACCCACATAACTCAATTAGAAATTACTATATCAGTTCACTAGAGGACCTCAAGAACACATCCCCATATTCAAGAGGTTTCCGATTAGCGGTGATGACCATAGAGGTTACAGTTGGGATATTATTCTCCCATTATAACAGTATAATAATAACAAAAATAAAATAAAATAGATAAAATTTAGACACCCATAAAAACTAGATACTGTTATAAAAAAACATCATAAGTAACTATAAATATGAATTCTATATAAACTAGAACCCATATGGGTCGATATTACCCATACTTTACTAAATAACAGAAATATAACTATGTAAAATAGCCTGAATGGCCTGAAGGACTTCATTTTTATTGATTTTTTGATAACCCCCCTTTCAAGGGATGGGGGGGAATCCTTAAGAGGCCCGTAGACTCAGAGATTACTTGGCCTGTAGGCTTAGAAGATTATATGACCCGAAGGTCTTAGGGAATTCAACCAGACTATCTACACGGAACTGACCCTCTCCAGCATCTACATCTTGATAGTAGCTATCCACCTTTTCACGACCATCTGGATAGGCTTCCCATGTACATAACATTTATATTTCCAATAGAACAAAGTATTTACAATAAAATAAGCATTCTCTTCCATAAAAATCATCATAATTTCCCAACATATCTCATCCTTCTATTTATTCCCCTGTAAATACTATGAAACGCATTTTAAAACACGGTATGTGTACAAAATCTTAATAAGGTACATTTAATAATGGAAATTGTTTGTCTAATGAAAACCCATATCACAGATTTTAAAAAAATTGACATTTTTAACCTAAAAAATGAATAAACTTATCAAAAATGTCATTATATTACCTTCTGAAAATCAATTGATATTTATTAAAAACAATAAGGATGCATATAGGATGTATATAGGTTATTTGGGACATCATTTTACAATCACTGTGATAAATGAAGTAACCAATATGACCAACCTTAATCATTGGAGTACACAATGCATTAGAGGTTATAACATAACCACCATCATTGGATTATCATGGAACCACTATGATTGGTTAATAATGTAACTAACCATCATTTAATTATCATGAAAAACCCATAATTGGTGTATAATATAATCACCCATTATTATAAATAATTCGCATGAACAATAAAAGTAACATAAATAGTGAAATTTTCATCGTAAAAAAACTCTTTGTAGAAAATAAAAAATCTATATTGAAATCCCAAATTTTTAAAAAATTTGAATTTATAATGGACATTTATCTCATTGAAGGAAACCATATAAAAATTTAAATTAAACATAATAATTTTAAGGCTACTTGAAAGAGGAAAATTTTGTTCTAGATGTAATTGTATAAAAATTATTTTTGAAAAAATAGCATTAAAATATGATTTTTATAATAAGTTCCCTTATAAATATCATATGATTGAAGTGATATTTAATAAATTGATTCTATTTTTTCTTTACCTATAAATTAAAATAAAAAATTATATATAACTCATCAAATAATCAAAATTAATTTCACAACTAATGGTTTTGAAATCATTATGAATAATGTTGATGTTTAACCGAAAGAATGGAAATTCGGTTGAGAATAGAGCTTCAACGCACCATGGGAGATCTCTGGATCACTTATAATTCAATTTGGAGTGTTTACCCAACCTTTTAAGTGACCAAAATCCCAATTTAGGTCCATTTTGTAAAAAATAAGTAACTTAGAGTTAAAAATGACCTAAATCCACAATTTAAGGATCTAACTTTGACTCTTGAATGGTTTAGTCACATGGTTATGAAACATTGTTCTGACCATGCTCTATCCAAAACCTTAAGGATGGACCTCACACAGTTTTCATGCACATTCTACAAACCGATCACAAAACCTGCCTAAGACACATCCTAAAAAATTCATACACTCTTTTTCAAAGTGCACGGTTTCCACCTGGTGGATGTACGGTTTCGTAAAAACATATACTGGCCGTTTGACATCAATATAGCATATGCCTCAATGTTCATAGTTTCTTATAAGTGTTTCATGGTTTCCACAAACCGTGTACCACCATTTCAAATATAGAGAATCCCCAAAAATCTCAAAATGATCTCCAAAATATACCAAGCATCACCATTAATCAATATAAATGTAAAAATCATAAATACAGGTTTATATAATAGAAACCATGGGTACTAAATTCTCCTCACCATTAGTCATTCCATTCCCAAAATGAATGAAACCACTATTTCTTTGAATAATTTTTGGCCATTTCTTTTTTGTTTTGTACTCACATTCCCAAGTCTATTTCTGAATCATACCATGTTTCCACAAAACCCACATTAGAAAGAATATTTTTTAATGCAATAATTTCTCATTCCTATCCACACTCCATACCAGGATATGTAGAAACGAACCATTTATATCTATGTCAAATTGTTCCCAATGATCACATGGATATGTTCAGGATGATACTTTTTCAACTGAGATATATGTAACATTTTTTTCACTACACTGAACCATGGTGAAAATTCAAATCATTATTCCTCCTTATGAACCAATTCATGTATCTCATAAGGGGTTATTAATTGAGAATTTAAATATTAATTCTTTCCAAAATGACTATGTAGAAGTCATGGAGAGATCGTAAAGAAAATGGGATCACTCACTTCATATGAAAAAAACCATTGATGATTATCCACATAGCATTTCTAAAGAAACTAAGTTGTCTCCATCCAATTTCTAATTATTTAAATATTCTATGTTTTCTCATGTATAAGGCTCATCCTAACTAGTGATGTTTATCCTATTTCCACCGAACAAAGTGGAGAAGGATAAGGACAACCATACAATAATTTAACGAGAGCCATATGTATCAAGGCCTGATAGTTATTTTTATTTTAGAAATCCACTAAATATACATTCTAATTTCATGAACCACAAAAATCCATTACACACACTCAAAAAATGTCTTCCAAAATTTTTATCATCCTTTTGGATTACCCATCTATCCAACGATGATATGAAGAACTTATAGTTAACTGAGTTGAAAGTGTTTTTTACAAGGACCTCCAGAAAGGAGACATTAACCTCATATGTCTATATGGAACTACGAAAAGTATTATTCCATGTCACTTTAACACTTATCATATATATATATATATTATAGATCCTCCACTATTTTTTTTCATGAATATTGTTGAAATGGAAAAACTTCATAATTTGATCCACAATGACCCATATGGCATCGTGTTTCTAAATCATTCTTGGGAGAATTGTATCAATATATATATATATCTGCTTATATTTCCAGATATAGATAGGTAAGGATTGAAATATACCTTTTGGTCACTGATACACTGCTTTGATATGATGAGATGTAAATAATATTTAATCAAACTCAACCACATTCCTTTTTATTCTAGCCCACCCAAAATTATAATTCAACGCCGTATAAATATTCTAAATTCTCAGATGAACAACCAATTGTGAATGGTTATAAGAATTTAGACATTTCTCCTAAAAATTCATATTTTTGAAAATATGATTCTTAATCCACAATAGTAAACTCTAATCCAGCCTCCATCCAACAATTTTCTCCCCACCATTGTGTTTTGAACTCATATCAACACATTCTTGAATATTTTTATATTCCTCCTTAAAAATATTTAACAATCCGAAACCATAGAAACTAAAAGAAATTGCAACATTTCCGTTCTCTTTTCATTCAACATGCATGTCTGCTAGGATTTAAATCAACTTCAATTCCTTCGAAGCCTCATATTCTAAATGTTTATATGAAACTTTTCATAATTTATCATCCACCAAAAAGCCTTTACCCATTTTTTACATCATGTTAAATTCAAATATCAAGAGGTAATCCATCCATCTCCTTTTTGATAGAGTGAAATCACATTTTGATAAAATATGTTTCATGCTCTTATGATTCGTGAACATAATAAATTTCTCAATAAAGTGACAGTGACACCATGTCTTCAAATAATGGAATACATGAGCTATATATAAATTGGATTATAAGTAGTTATTTATATGAATCCTCCACTAACTTTATCTATAAAGATCAATATGGTCTGCTTGAATTAGAACACACCCCTAACCTATTCTAGAATCTTCATAATACACCACTTACCCATGTCCTGATTATGAGAATATCAATATAGGTGATGATGTTTTGGGAACTTCCAATGCTTGAAATGATTACTAGCATCCCATTGTCCATTTGAATGGAAAATTATTTTTTGTTATTGATTTCATAGGAAAATATAGGCATGAATACTCCAAAAAGAAGTGTCATTAATAATTATCTAGACTAAGAAAAAACATTATCTCAAAGACATACTTCAGATGTTTCCATGATATAATAGATTCTATCTTCTCTAGATCAATTGAGACACTTTTTTCAGAAATTAAATGGACAAGAAAGAATTCATCTTGTATAAAAAATCACACTATCATAATTTTTAATAAAAATGATGGTCTCCCAAGATTTCCAAAATTTTCATCCAATGTTAATCATGCTCATACAATTTCTTGATTTCTAAAATATTTCATTGCAAAAAACCACAAAATATAATCTAGATATTGATGAAATATTTGAATCATTAATTCCATAAAGAACATTGGTTCATTTTTATGAATTGAATCCTTTAGAACATATTCACAATGTTCATATATACTTCTAAAAGATAATTTTGGAGTATCTTCATTATGAACTCCCAATTAGTGATATCATAATCGAACTACAATCACTGAGAACTAATGATCCTCCCTTAATTGATTGAATTGATCATAAATTTGTGGAAGTGGATACCAATAATTATCATAAATTATTTACTGATATGATAATGGAAACAATGCCTTAGAGTTCCATATTCATTCTTCACGAAGAA
Source organism: Viscum album (assembly GCA_963277665.1). NCBI lineage: Eukaryota > Viridiplantae > Streptophyta > Magnoliopsida > Santalales > Viscaceae > Viscum > Viscum album. The sequence continues at coordinate 987,973,906 of OY728143.1, read as the reverse complement.
GAACAACGTTTCCAATGGAGACAAGCTTTGCCAAGTCAAACGTAGGACTACCATCTCTTCCAACAAAAAATTCAACTTCATTAACTCTATTGGTTATATTTGATAATAAGGAAGTGAGATACGATGGGTCCTCAGGATGAGATCAATAATAAAATCCACATCCCTTTTTGGTGGTAACCTAGAGAATATTTTTGGAAACACATCTAGAAACTGATGTACCGCTGATGGAAAACATTTCATCTCAATCCCATCCAATGATGTTAAAGAACACACTGTCAAATGGTATGAGTTCTTTCTGACTACTAGTGATTACAATACTCTTACACCTATTATCATAACATTTTCCTATAAAGACATTCTCATTTACATTGTGAGTCTCAAAAATGAATGTTATACTATAATAGTTGATGTGAGCCTTGAACATTATAAACCAATCCATTCCATGGATTACATCATAGAATTTTATCTCTAGCATAGAGAAATACAATTTTATCTCATCTCCAACAACAGTTATAGAACATGATCTACATAGAAATGCTTGACATTGTCTTTCCCCAAGAAAATTATGATGTTTTATCATAGAGGTAATCATCTCATGTTTTATTATTGCAAAATAAATAGTTTGAGAATTAATAAATGAATGTGATATTCCAGTATCAAACAACACTTACGTAATGGTAGAATTTAAATTAATCATACCTCTCACCATAGATGGTCCAACATGATCATCAAAAATCACCTACTCAACTCCATATATGTTCTTTCTTTATGAACTTTGCTCCCTGTGGTCTTGTTGGGATTTCCCTACTTGAGGTGTCATGGTATTCCTGGAATGAACAAGACTAGATCATTTTTGATAGGATACTAATTATATTTTCCTTGAACTATCAATGCATACATTGTATGTGATACCTTACAAGTGTCTCATGAACCTGACCTCTGATAACTATGTTAATAGCATTCAAGATTCACCTAATTTTTTAAATTATGGAATTAGGTTGGTGGTATCGTTATCTATCTGTTAATGTGGTTGATGGAACCACATTTCATACATCCAGGTGTTATCATCAGTCGTAGAGGAAGATTCACTGATGGAGATGTTTGATTTTGATTTACAATCCCAGCACATAATTAGGTTTCCCTATTCTTATTGCTCCCCAAATTAGAGTTTCCACTATTTTCCTTGGGTATCAGTATTATATTTCTTCCTATATCATATGAGATAATCTTTTAAAACACTATCACTATGTTGACCATCTCTATATAGTCATTAATATAGAGAAGTGAACTATTTGAGTGAATCTCCCGACACAGCCTTGATTAAAATATGTGTTCCTTCAAGGACGAACTACCATCAACTTCAGGTGAAAATTTTAATAAATTAATGAATTTATATGTATTCATAGTGAGATAGAGAGATATTTTCTAGCTTTTATTTAATGAAGATCTTCATTCTATGAATCTAGAAAATGTGGTAATATAATGGTTTTTGGAATAATTTATCAATGTCCCCCAAACCAAGTCCCTGATCCACTTTAGACATCACAACTAGATCCTACTACAGACATGAATGATCAAACTGTATATATGATTCCTTATTTAATATCAACGTTCATAGTGTGCTGAGGAAATTAATGATATGATTCATCCTATTCATCTATACCTCTACCATTTTGGGTTATCAATCACCCTAAAAGATGGGTGGATTCAACTTTTGGAGCTGAAATTAATGATACAAAATTCTTGGATCACCCCTCTGCTTCCATGTGTGCACATCCATAAATTATTGGAAAATACAATGAACTAGCTATTGGTTGACCAGTGCCTGAGGAGCAACCTCATTCTCTGAAACTTCATCTGATTATATTATACGATTCCTATATAGTTCCATTTTGTATATAATAAAACATTACATGATTCTCACTCTCTTTCAAATAAATCCTTAGCATTTCAAATCATATTAAATAATAGTATAACAATAATTATTTACAAATTTTATTTTCCCATGTTTGAATTTTTTTGAAAAATCATCACATTCATTTGAAAATCAAAATTTTTTTAATACAACATCATGCTCTTTTCAATGTCTTTCATTTGAAATCAATTTCATAATTTTTAAAAAATCAGAACTTTTTCAGAAAAAACATTATTCATTACAAAAAATAATTTATTCACTCCTAGTGGGAAGACATTCCTCTAATACATGTCCTGATCGTCTCATTGGATAAAAAATGATAATGAGATTATAAATACTATATGTTACTCAAAAAAATTATATGCCCAACTACTTATTAACATGATGTTCAGCCTAAAAGTGAAATTTATATCTCTTTATTCTCTATATTTCATGACCTGACAATCCAAATCCTTTATTTGATCCCAACTCAAGGAATTGATAATAATGAATTCAACATTTGGACCAAGAATATTGGTGACCACTAGTTCCAAAAGGAAGGACCAAACTGATACAACTTCCCTCAAATCGAATTTTGTACCAAACAAAACTAATATAAATTGTAAAACCCACCCCCTTCTCATTTTCGTATTAGGAAATTTAGCATTATGAGACATTAAGAAACAAACCCATGATGCCAAAATATGGAAATAAATGCTAGAGGGCATCAATACATGTGGGAGAATATTTACCCATTATGAATAATGCAACTAACCATAAAAAAACATATCCAAAAAACCACTATTTGATGGATGATAATAATGAAATACAACTCAACATTTCATTTATCAATATCATACTAAAATCATGTTCTATAGTGGGGGACTAAAATATCAATGTAAAAATGGATGAAAAACTAATAAGACTCCAAGACAATGTTAAGAATAAAAGCTCTATAAGAACTGCGATCCAAGTTCTTCACATAGTCTAGGTATCATGATGTAGTGGTAAAATTATGTGAAAATTTACCTTTTCTCATGCCTAAGTAGATGATGTCTACAAAATCACCAAAGTTCCAAAGCATGGGTGAGTAAGGAAACTCAGTTTGATTTCCCCAATGACATCATATTGACATCACTATGATAGAAAACATAGAAACATTTATATAAAACCATTTATATAATAAAATTTATAAAAAATATAATAAATAAACATAAACATTTTCAAGATATCATGTTTCTTCCAAAATTAGTCATTTTCCATTGAAAGAAAAAAAAAATTGATAAAACCATTCTACATGCCACCTTTTTCATAACAATAACATTTCTAACTTCCCATCAACCAACCATGAATGATTCATTATGACAGTACCATACTCTTGAGTAGTTTTTAATTAATGTACAAATTCTCAAAAGTATTTATATCACATGTTCCATTAAACTTTTGGCACCGAGCACATGGTCATATTCCAAACCAAGGCTCAAAAATGAATCATGAACACAAACACATCATGTATTCAAAAAAACCATTCCATGGAACTCATTCCAAAACCATTTCAATAAAACTACCTTATTATTTATTTTTTATGAATAATCAATTTAAAAAATCCATCAAATACATATTATAAAATAAACATTTTAAAATCATGAAAAAAATCATTTTCCCGATAAATTACCACAATTCAAAAATTTCACAAAAAACCATAAATCATGACTAAAGATGATTTATATAATTATTTTCACCAAAATTTCACAATTCATTTGAATCAATTAAATCAATTTGAAACTAAGACATTCAGTTCTACCAATAAGAGTCAATAATGATGCCACCTACCTCAAGAATTTTGTCAAAAATGCTAAACTGAATGAAAAACATCACAAAATTAGGTTGAATCTCTATTAAACCCCCTTTGATCTCCTCCCCTACCATAAAAATGGAAAATTATAAACATATCTTTCATCCATAACCTTATATTTACCTACAATGTTGTCTATTTAAGAAACCAAGAAAGGGTGATGTTTATCTAAGAAAAACCTCAAGAATGATTAGGAATGATCACATAATACATGAATATAGATTTAAAGAAAAAAATATAGCTTTAAATCGATTCTAATTTGATGAGGAGAGGTTCTATAACCATTGAGAGACTAAAATCCCATCTTAGGACCATTTTGGGGAAACAACAAGGAACATATAGGTAAAAAAATTTCAACAACTATTTAAGGATCTAACTTTTTCTCGATCATTGTTTACTCACACTATTAGGAAAACCATGTGCTAATAATTCTCTATAAATTTCATTAAGAATAGCCCTAGTACAATGTTCTGGCATATTCTACAAACCATGAACCAATAGTGCCAAAGACACTACCTCAAAAATCCATAACCTCCATTTCAAAGCACATGTCTTCCACCCGGTGGGAACATAGTTTGGTTAAACCATGAACCACCCATGCACCTTCCATATAGGCCTTATCTAACTCTTCATGATTTCTTGAAAGTGTTTCCTGGTTTCCAAAATCCATGCACCACTCGTGCATCTATAAAAAAGACCAAAATCACCGAACAGTTCCCCTAACTATCAAAATCATCAAACATAAACATGATATAATTTAATAACACAATTAAATGGTTACATTCCACAAAATAAAGGGTATAAATCCACCAATGGTGACCATAAAATTACAATTCATATATATAGTGCATGAAAAAGTTATGTACACAAACAATATAAATAATTAACTACTATATGAAATTTAAAAATATATAGAGTATAATTTTTGAAACTATATATTATAAAAAACACCAACCAATACCCTTGGTTCACAATGTTACCAAAGGTCATATCTATTATTATTTTTTTTGTATTACTATGCCCATGATCAACCATAACAATGTCATCCAGTGTCAGGGTGTCATTGATCATGTCCTGATTACCATGCCAACCATAAATATCCTCATGGTATCCTAGAGACCATCCTAATATTCCCCAATACCCCTAATATAATGGAATATATTTCTCATCCACAAGATACAATGGTATCGAGGAGCTTATCCTATAATTTCCCATCATCAGTATGTGCACATAATCTATAAACTCATTCTGACATTCTTGGGGAATCCTAGAAGTCATCCCTACTTTACCAATACTCAAGTATAATATGACTATAGGAAATACACCAATACTCACTAAGTCAAGTTCCAATACATGGAATTAAATAACTTATCCCAATATTCCCAAACAATGATGAATCATATGTATCTTAGACACTTGTCTTGAAATCCCCAAGTAGCATAAGTTATATGGAATCTGATCACCTCTCCCTCTAATTACCAAATATTAAGAATAACATTAAACTATTAATTAATTAACAATTGATTTCATTAAATTCATATTGATCATATGGTAAAAACTTTCCATAATAATCTTTTCAGTTCTGATGTTTCTTCCCCAATTCAAAAAACATAATTTTTTAATAAGATCAAATGATTATGTAATTTCAAATTTGATATAAAATAAGTTAAACTATATTGCCTATAGAACCCACCAATACCCCGACATAAAAAATAATTTTAATAAATTCCACTGAATTTATATCTATATATTTTCCTAACCAATTGATTTAGTACCATTCCATTATATGATTTTGGATCCAAAGGTCAAGATGGTTTACAATTATCAGGGGTTGTGAAATCAAAATTCAGAAACATTGATTCAATTAAACATTATTTTAACCCATGTAATCATAATTTATGCATCCTAAAACATTAATCCATTTAAGGGTTATATTATCCTTCATTATATTCTACAAGGACATAAAATTTCTTGAGGTATAATTAATATTAAGTTTGAATTAAACTAAGGAAAATACAAACAAAACATTTAAAATAATATTGATAATTGCATAGTGGAGTTTGATTTAACACACCATACATGAATTGAAAAAATGAATATGAGACTTGACAGTTATTTAAAAGGGACCTCCTACCTTATCCTCATAAGAGACTATTAATTTGGTATAGGATTATGTTTTAAAATGAAATTCGATAAATTAAAGAACCATAAAAATTTCCCAGAAATATTGAATAACCCAAATAAATGGTAGAAAAGAATTTGATATTTGGATAAATAAGTAATATATACAATTGAACTGTTAGACTCATTAAAGGATTTTTGACACATCTAAATATCTAAAAGAATCTAAAACAACCAATTATAGGAGTGGAATCACCATGGAATAGAGGAGAATGGGAGATATGCCACAGTAAATTTTACTATCCCAAAATGAAAGAATATTTTTTTTTAGAATCTTTTATAATTTTATAAAAAAAATTAACCTTTTATGTATTTTAATGGGTGAATGTCTTGCGTTAATTTTACAATAACCATTCACTAATTGTGTAATCCCCTATAATCTAAAAAATATACATCACATGGTTAATTCTAGAATAGGAAAACTATGTCACACCCATATAAAATAGTCCACCAATTTAATAAAAATGATTTCATTATTTCATGGCCCTTTCTTTCATGGTATATCAAGCCATGATCATATAAAATCATAGATTCTCTTTTGGGGTTCTTCATTATTAATAGGTATGCAGTAATCATGTGGCCTATTCAGCTCAACCAATATATGAAATTATACTCCCCAAACCCCTAGGACACTCTCATGTATTTAAAAAAACCGTGAGAACATCTATCTAAATAGAACGTGGTTTATCATGGGTTACAACCACCTTGGTCCTAATTTGATTCCAATTTTTTAATTTTTCTATCCATCAATTTGAAAATATAAATTACCACTAAATTTTAATCACTCGTATGAAACATGATGTCTTTTAATCTCCCAACCATAACACTTGTCATCTATAATAAGTCCCGGTGGTTAACTAGTTGTACAACAAAACCTATTTTTTTCATTGATTCCATACTAAATTACCTGATTCTATTCTGAATGACAAAATTATTTCCCTTGAAAACCTATAACCTTAGAATATCAGCTTAGAAGAAACAAAGAAATACCCATCGTTAAAACAAAAACTCCATGATAAAACTAACGAAATCCCTTATTTCCTAAAACATCGATATTTTTATCACAAAAAAAGACAATATAAGTTCCCTGATCTAGTGATCCATCACATGACCATATCTGGTAGTATATATGGCTTCTTGTGCACCTCCCCATATGATAGAAGTTGAAAACTAGTAGTGAGACTGCAATGAACATTTTTTTGAAACATCACCCCCTAGTATAGAGTTTCTATGAAAACAAAAATAATAGAATAGTAGAAAAAATAATATAAATAACGTGAAATCTCAATCAAGATTTTATTTAAGAATAAAGGATAAATAAAATAATCTTATAACAATAGGAATAATTACATAACATGTTAAATCAAACTAAATGTCATGCTAAAATTAATAAAAAAAACTAAATAAAAATATAAAATAATTTGAAACCCCCAATCCCAATCCATAAGTTGGACCCACACAAAAATTATAAACAAATGAGCTTGAAATAAAAAAATATAGGGCCCCTTTCCCTTGTCAGCACTAAGATCCATGAAGTATTCCATTCTACCAAATAGTTGTCATAAAAGGGTGTTGGTGCAACTTCATAGGCCACCACCATCATTGTCAAAAAAACCTATTCTGACTATAGATTTAATGAGTAAGAGATACACTAGGTGATTAATTTTCAAAATTAATAATGATAATTAAATAATCCCCGAAACAGTGATGTTATATAGTGATACATAGGGTTATCCAGAGCCGTATTTGCACATTTCATGATTACTCTATTAATTTAACATAAATATTTCTACCATAGCCATAACCCTCCTTTAGGATGTCCAAAAATAATCATAGGTAAACCAATCATAGAAATATATCCATTAATTCATGTCTAAGTTAATGAAATATAAGAATTTAAGAATTTAAGAATGTCCATGCTGGATACCACTATGAAATTTTAGATCATTCAGGATGAATCTTTTTAATAATTTGAGCATGTTCAGGTCAGAGCCCTCTAAGAAAATGAGCACACATTAAGAATGTAAAATATTTCATCATAACCTACAAAGACAACATCATCAAATAAGCACATTTGCAAACATTTAAATTTAACAAAGATATATTTATATTTACCATAATAATTTTCAAATTTCATTAAAAAACTCACACCAATATCTGATAAATATAAAATAAAACCAGAAATCACCATGTTAACATTATAATATTATTACACTTCAATTAATATATTTAAACCACAACTGATCTTTTCTTTGGAAACCACTAAATTTCACATGTTATTCCAGAATTCGTATTTCCATGTATTCTAGTTCACTATTATTCAAAGGGTAGGCTGACATCTCTGGAGCCAACAATCAATGACTCAATGCTAGTGGACCCAAAATAATCTATCTAAGGTATAAGAATAGTGATTATCATGAAAAATAATTTATTCAATTAGACACATGACTTACCCAATTTTCTAGTTCTCTTAGAATTATTTCACAAAATTGAAGGATTAAAAAATGACTATTTAGAGTCATTAATTTCCACCCAACTCAAATGAATAGAGTATATAGAAAAATATTTGTATCCATTATAGTGATCATATTCCACTTCTTTCAATAATTAGTCATATAACACTAAACAATGTTTAATCCATTTTTATTTTTAAAGGGGACACGTAATGGTTTCCATAATGGGATTTTATTATATAGGAATCATCCCTAGATGGTGAGGGTTCAATCTGATTAAAAGGGGATTAAAAGGCCTATGAATGTCTCCCTATGAAACCTAGTGTTAATGTATAATAAATGGTGTAAAAAATAGTTTAATGGGGGTTGAGGGTATTTATTATATGTATACAAAAATTAATACCTTATCATATATTCTCAGACCACACGAGAGATCAAAAAGTCCATGATATCATACACTATAGACCATATCTCATCCATCATGGTGAATCCATGATAGATGATCGTGACTAGTTATGAGCCATAGATCCTATTAACATATGGGTAGAATACTGTGTAGACTAGTATAGTACACTGAATAACCTAGAAACATGAAATATGCTACATCATAGAATAGCTTCAAATCATAGCATTATCACATTGAATTAATCGTCCCAATTTCATTATGAGGACCTTGAATTGTACCCATATCCTCCACACCACTTTTATCAAATGATTGGGGAAGGGATATTTCCTATAATGAAACTGTTCCATAACTATGAAAAAATATGTAATGCCTCAAAAAATACCGCCTTTAGTTCCCTATGGAACTCCCCTTGATTTTGTGAAAAAATGAATAGAATTAATTTAATACATTTTATTTTATTCATTTTCTGACAAATTGAATATTGTTTATTTATATATATAATAAATTTGTTTTTTTCATTATACACTGACCCAAGAGAATATTTAACTACACAAAAGACATATATTATCTTTATTACAAGATAAACTCTGTTTTTTTTTGTATTTCACACAATATCGAGTCTGTTGGATAGATATCGTTTCACATAAGACCATGTTTTACCAAACTATAATGTAAAAATATTATTATTATATTTTTGATATAGGTAACACCTAGCACCTTGAATGGAAGTTACAAATAAGATTAACTAAATTGGGGAAATATTGTTTACCCATTTTTACAAAATGAATATTTTTACTAAAAATTAATATAATTCAATGAATAAACTATTTGAAAATAAATAAATAATTTTTCTAGGAAAACTATTTTTCTATTCGAAAAAATAATTTTTTCTCAATAAATTAAATAAAATATTTTTTATTATTTTTTTCAATAAAATTTATATATTATATAATCATTACATATTTTTGATAAAAATTCTATAGATTTTATAGGTATAATATAAGAATAAAGCAAATTTTATGAATAAAGCAAATTTTATGAATAAAATGATAATTTTTTAAAAGGTAATTTACCATCTATTAATGGATCCATTTTAAGATTGATAATTTGTTTTGATAAATTACTTTTTATTATTTTAATGTATAATTATATCAATTATACATCAATTAATTAAATTTATGTAAATGGATCCATTTTAACATTGAAATTGCATTTCAAAATATTTCATACTTTTTTATAGTTTTTCTTTGATTACTAATATTATCATCCCTTCAGTGGGGTTAATTTTAAATTAATTACTACCAATTCATTGATTGGAACATAGAAAGATGTATTAAATGTTTTTAAGAATAATAATTTATAGTCAATATTAATTCAACAAGTTTTTTACCAAAATTATTTGACTAATTGAGTAAAATTAATTTCAGGGATAAAGAGAAAAAATAGAATAGTAATGGACTACACCTTAAATATAATACATACAATGAACTAAAAAATTCTCCAAAATATATTTTATAAAAACAAATTAGACCCTGAAATCCAATGTATCAAAATTTAAAAATTATGGGATCCAATCATCTTGGGAAATTATTTTGGGAAAATCCCTTTTAAGATATTTACATGAATTCCAGTCCTCGTCTAATATAAAAAGGTACTCACCCCTCCCACATATTCAAACCTCTTGATAAGTTTTTATATCCCATGACATTCTAAAAAAATATCCCAAAACCCTCAATTATTCTTATATGCCTATTTTTTTATGTAAACCCACCAAGGAATCCCTTTGGTAAAAACCAATAGGGTTTACCTAAAGAATTGGTAACATACTTTCTCAAGATCATATGTTTTATTTTTATTACTGACCCCCTAAAATCGTCTTATTAGATGCTAATATACTAAAGTCAATATCCCAAATATAAATAGATGTTTTTATTCTATTTTGGAAATTTAAAATTACAAAAATAATTATATAATTTCTATTTAACATTCCATTTGTCTGTATAGCAGACTACTGCCTCATTAAACGATGTTGTTCATTTTTTATCACATCTAATTAGCATGAATTATGATGGAAAATATTATTTTATATGGAATATATTGTATTTAATATTTATTTAATCTTTTTTAATTATTACATAAGAAATACATTCAATATTTCTATTCTGTGTAAATACAATAGCATCATTTGTGGATGTGCGGACTACCATCTCCTCAGTGGGAATTGATGCATTCACACACCACATGGAATTTATTAAATTTGGTTTTAGTGAAGTTATATTATATATATGAAAAAAATATTCTAAATTAATGATATTATATTTATATATATTTCATATGCTTACATTCTCTTTATATGACAATAAAACCGATACAACATTCATACGTACGTACGCCCTATAATCTCCATGAAAAGTGTGTTCCATTTAATTTTTCTATGTTCCATATATTATTAAAAATATATATATTCTAAATATGTATGACATTAAGATAATATTTTACATTATTTAAATATGTAAATCAATATCTATGTAATATGATCAAGAATAAAAGGCCAAAACATATACCAAAAAGATAGAAGGTATTACCAAAAAATGTAACATTTACATAGAGTTGTAAACAAAAGACTTATATAAATCCAAAAAAATATATATATGGTATTTGATATAATAATATGGTCTTGTGATAGATTTATAATAAACCAAATTTTATTATTTAGGAGGTTTTTACATGTAATAAGAAAGTCATCCGTTAATAGGAAGTTTGTCCAAATCCCACTTTTAATTTTCTTGAGTCACAATCCATGTACACCAACTATTTATTAAATGTTGTGTGTTTACTTTCAATAGATGTGTTATATGATTTATATAATTAAATTTTCAAGTATTTACATATCCATTTTATGAACTTTCTTTTATGGAGTTTATGATTCAATTTTTACCAAATCGGTAATGTAATTTTGTCTCAATTTTCATTCATTGAGACACATGTCATGTTATGAACCTATATTCTTATATGTGTTGTATAAACTACTAGTTTACATGTAACCTAATGAATATTGTTCTTTACATGATATTTTATGATTTATGTAGTTTAATTTTCTTATATTGGGAGAATGATACAGTGTCACCACATGGTAAGAGTTTATTACAACAAAATCATTATTTATCGCAATTGTTTTTTATTTTGATTTAATTGATGAAAACTTATGATCTTAATTTCAAATATCTCATTATTTTACTTCACCTCTAGTTAGACATTTTATCATCAATTATTACTAAAATGTTTCCACTATGAATGTTCTTATGATAATTATGAAATAGTTTTTTAGAAAAAATATCATTACCTCTCTCTTAAGATAGGAATTTTTCTCTTCAAAATAATTTTTTCTAAAAATCATTTAGAAAATATTCTATTTTTCCATAATTATATATGAATGAAATTTTTACCCATGTTTTAAATTTTAAATAAATGTGTTTTTTAAAGTAATCATATAATCTTTTTCTGAATGTGGTTCTATTCTAAAATTTTTACATCCCAAAAATTAATATTCGAAATATATGGATTTATTTTCTAAAATGACCACTATTCATATGAATATTTATTTCCCCTATTAAAATATTTGTTTTTAAGAAAAAAAAGGTACATTATATTCTATAAATTCTTGGTTTTTAAATCTATTATCAAATATATTTATGAAAATTCTATATGTTTTAAAATGTGTTTTAAATGATTTTCAAATCTCCATTTGTTTGTTTTAAAATGTATTGTTTCAAATAAAATGATTTATAAGGTTCAAAATTTTAATTTCGAAGTTTTAAAAATAATTTCTAAGAAAAACGTTTTTAAAATTCATCAAACATACTTTTATAAAACTAAATTGTCATGAACCATCCCCCGGGGCTTGTGCTGTGACTACCCCAATCCCACCTTCCATAGTCAAGGGGCTGGTGACTAGCACTAGAAAGGAACATCCCAATAATGGAAGGAATTTCCTATGAACATGTACACACACATGTACAACGACATCCCAACACACTGAAAGGGGGAGACAAGTATACCACTAAAACAAGGCTGAGTACAAGTACAAGTGAAAGGAAGTGGGCCAGAATACAAAACCAACGAGGAAATGAAATTCATAAATTACAAAAAGAAACACTAATGTCCATCCATGGAAAACCCCACCTGATCATGAGAGAAGTGAATCTAATGAAATAAAATGTAGTATGTCATTTCTACCTGGTCCTACTAGTCCCCACCTGGTCCTGGGCCTCCAAGTCCACAGTCGTTGTGTCCTTCAGTCTCGTCCCCCTAATCACACCTATGAATTAGAGCACCAAAGTCTCTATCAAAACATCAATAATCAGCACCAGACACAACAAGTGTGGGTGAAGCCCATGCAGGGGTGAGTATAAAAATACTTAGTAGGGACCCGCAGACCCTATAAGGTCTCTTGGTTATCCAAGAAGGTAAAAATAACCAAGTAAAATACCCAAAAGTTAAAACCACCATGCAAAAACTCAAACACATAACACAATGTAAAAGATGTAGCTCACACTGGGTATAAATCTTAAGGAACAATAATATAGATTATTAGTTATATTCTAGATCATTTTAAAATATGTAGCTCACACAATTTAATATATGTAGCTCACACAATGTAAAATATATAGCTCACACATGGTCACATTTATGTTGATACACACAGGATCACACTACTATCGACTGACAAATGGTCTCTCTCATATCTATCCACATAGGGTTGCACTACTGTTGATCCACACGTGTTCACACTATTTCCAATACACACATGGTCGCTCTACTACCGATCCACATAGGGTCGCTCTTCTGTCAATCCATAAAGGGTCTCTCTCATTCCGATCCACAGATTGTCGCTCTTCACTAGAAATCCAGCCATGGGATTCCTGCACATAGTGCACTTGAGTTCATTAGAAACCACTCATCAATCCACTGGTCATATTTAAACCTTGAAAATGTCTCACGATGAATTAACTTGAAGGAACACCTTGTCATAAGTGTTCCATCATGACAGATGAGGTGTCGATCGAACGCCTGGTTTTTAAGATATAGACAAAATGGTAAATAGGGCCCGATTGGATTCGTGTCCGATCCAACCCATCCATTCTCCATATTATGCCAAAAATCATGTGGAGGATCTCAAAAGGACAGAATCATCGCAAGGATCCTCATGTCACTGAAGGTGTGTCAATTAGATGCCCGGTTTACAAGATATGCCCAATTTTGTGAAATTGTTCTGGTCGGGTCCGGGTCTGGTAGGGTCTATCTCAGCCAGTGGTCAGGCATAACCAGTGGGTCCGACCCACCTAGAAAACCCAACCTGCATGGATGCGGGATGGTTTCTAGCCCTAGCTCCTACCACCACACCAGTGGTACCACGCAGGCGGTTGCTTTTGCAGGACACCATAGATGCTTTAGTTGTGTGGTTTCTTTCTTAACTACACCTACAGGCCTCCTGGGTCATCACCTTCACTGAAAGGCTCTTAAATTCGTCTTTCCACATTTTTTCCCAGTTGTGCATAAATAACGCACATAAAAGAAGAAGGGTGGGGGATATGAGCCTTGTTCAGATTGGCCTACCCCTTCTGTGCGCATGTTCTAACATTGAGTGATAACAATCATCAATCACAAAGAAAAATTCCCCGAATTAAGACCACACAACAACCACCAGAATGAACAAACCAGTTGTGGATCAACCCATTGTTTGGTTGGTCCACATTCATTGTATTTTTCATGAATAGGATGAGAGGAAACAAAAAAAACGTAAACCCCCAGCCCTAAATTCGGTGGAATCCATTGCGGATTATGGAAGGAATCCATGCTCAAAGTCATTCTTCGTTGTTCATCGATCCCGGAATTGATTCCCCTAATAATTTTCATTCGTCTACCATTATTCATTAGAGAGTAATGTTTTCGGTGTTTTATAAGAGGTTCCTCCCGTGGGTTCTCAATCACTATGCGAATGGTTTGATTAAATAAGAGAAATTGTACCTTATTGAATTCATTAATATGGATTATTAATCAACTTAAATTAACGAACCATTATTCCATGAACGTTGCAGTTACTAATCTAATGGGAAATGTCATTAAATTTTCCTTATTTAATGTTTATCATTACATAGTGGTCCCACCATCCTCCTCTCAATGGTATTAGAAAAAATAAAATAACTCATTTAGTTATTTTATTACATTTCTCTAAAAAGTCCAAAAATTAACTTTTTTGTCCATCCCTTTCTGGTCGATGTAATGCTTTTCCTTAGAAAATCCTGGTGCTATGAATCCAATGGTTCCTACTTAATTTCAATATGAGCACCGATTCAAAACATAGAAATTCTGGCTTGCATGTTTACTCAATGTCCCTTAAAGAATGTTCCAAAATTATTGACAGTCACCCTCGACCCTCGACGATTGAGGCTAGGTTCAGCCTACAGTGAACTCTCCCTCATGATCTCAATATTACTCTCATATTTCCAATCCAAGTTATGGTTTATGAGTTATAAGTATTTGACAATAAAATAATTTTCACTTAATTATTTTATTTATAACCAAAAACTAACTACCACTGTTGGACCATGCCGACCAATGTTTAGATCTTCTTAAAGAAATCCTACCCGCACGAGCTCATTGGTAGTCTCAAATATTTAATCTGAGTTACCGTTCATGGGTTATAATTATATAAAAAATAAATTTTTTATCTTATTATCTTATTTATGGTTATTCCATTTTGGGGTTTTCTCATTATAGGCTTGCGCTAACTAAACACCAGTCTCTCCTAGGGTAAACCTGCAGTCATGAACTCAACGTTGCCCTCAAATTTCTATTCCGAGTACCCGTTTATGATTAATTCCGCTTTTTTTAGGAAAACTGCTCACACAAGCTATTTAAAGCATAAATTTTTTTCATGAATCATTAGAGGCACTCCGGGCCTCAAAATCACGCACTTTCATATTTTGCGGTCTTGAAGTAATTCTTTATAATTATACGTAAATTCTGGGATATTACATTCTCTCTATCTTAGTGATATACGTCCTCAAAATCCAAAACAATGTAAAATAAAACTAGTGGGGGTATAAAGTATTAATTTAATACTCCTTCTCCATTGTTCTCTCTTAGATATTTCTATGATGCCCTGAATACACACCAGAGGAATCGACAATCCATGAAGGACCTTATCCCGTTGATCCTCTACCTCAACTGGGAACTCCTCAAATGTCGCCCCATCATCAATGTCCATATCGTCTTAGTCGATGAGGTGTGATGGATCATGCAGGTACCATCTCAGCTATGACACAAGATAAACATCATCCACCTGATGTGTAACACCCCAATATTTTACGAGATATATTATTTTTAATTTCTTTGATGTCTTCTATTATACACTACACCAAGATTATCTTGTACTATACACAACACCGTATTAGCTTTCAGTATACGCAGCACTATTCTTGGCTCGTGTTAAACACAATTTCAAGTTTGTTTTGTGGAAATTATTATACTCAACATTAAGTATATATTTTTTTTAAATGTATAAATGGAATAAGTTTTGATTATGTTATACGCAACACCAAACAGAGCGTTCACTACACGCAACACTGACTTGGCTTTCATTACACACAATCAAGACCTTCCTAAATAGTGTGTGTAGTACGCAATACCGAGTATCACTAAATGAGATATTATAATAATATTATTATGAACTAGCAGTTATGAATAGTAATACCCATTTCTTTAAATTTTATAAATTTTATATTTCAAAATGGAATTCATTTTTGGATTCGGAATTTTGAAATTAGCCTAGGGTGAAATTTTGGTATTTTTCTGAAAATTTTCAATTTTTGATGAATATTGAAAACACTGGGTTGCTATTTAAAAACCGACATTTTATTTAAATAATTATTTATTTTATTTGATTTTATTTTAGATAAAAATTGATAAATAATACCAATATAAGTTCAATGTAATTCATTTCAGTCATTTTATAATAATTTTAGATATATAAAATTTTTATTGAACTTTTCACCGTCTTTTACCCACCTGCTAGGAGAAATTGAAAATTGATATAAAACATAATTTTACCACTTCTGTGAGTGGAATTTAGAAAATCCAAGAGAAATAGTTAATATCATGGAGTAAAATGTGTTTAAATAAGATAAAATAATTTTTGGTGAATAGTAACTTTTACTTTTATTTACCACGGTAAAAAGTAAATAGGGTAATTAAGAGTAAATATGATATTATTATTACCCTAAAACATGGAATAATTATATTGTATAAGTGTAATTAGACCAAAAACAAACATAGGAATAAAATATTACCCTTTAGGTCCATTTGGATTAGATTAGGACACTTATTATTATTTTATTTAAAGAAGAGTTAAAATAGTTAAAATCAAAGTGTAATAACTAAAACATTTTTAATTTAGGGTTATATATAAGATAAATTCGACTATAAATATTAATTAGAAAGATAAAAAGATTTAATAAATAATGGTATTTTATTTATAAGTTTTAGAAATTAAATATTTTAATTTATTTATGACACAATGATGATGTAGTAATTACCTTATTAATGTAATATTAACATAATTGATGTTATAAATACCGAAATAAATGTAATTTGAGACTTTTAATGAATTAAACTAATTTTATAGGTTGATATGACATGTTAGAATTGATTTAATTAACTTTTTTTTTGAACTAATAATTATGTTAGATTTTCACAAAAATCAATTACCAAATATTGTCAAAATTGACATAAAATAGTTTTTAAAACAAATATTATATTATTATTTGTTATTATATTCCTAAAAATATAAGATTCGTCAAAATGACTTAGATAAGGTTATATATATTAATAATTAACTAGTTGTGGTTCTTTTTTCTGTTTATAGTAAGTTTATTAACCATATAGTGTAAGATAACAAGAAGACACTGTAAAAGTTAAATTATTTAACTTAGAGTTAAATATAAATTATAAGGTTACAATAGTAACCTAAACTTCTCTAAAACATATTTTTTTGAGAGGATTTCGACCCATACCCACATTAGATTAGAAATAAATTAATTTTGAGCTATTATAAACCGAATATGACTTTATTATAAAATAATATTTTTAAGTTTTTTCAAAGGTGCCCCTCTCCTCCCATATAAAAAGGGGCACCCCTTCCCTCTTATCATCACACCATTTTGAGCCATTAAGATCATCCAATCCCTACCCATTTCTCTTCTAAAATTCCATAGAAACATTCTGGAGGTTCTGGTCTTCTCAAAAGACCAACTCTACTTCCATAAGAGGAAGCTTAAAGGAGGTACGTCGAAGAAGAGGTAATTTCTTCTTCCGATTCTCTCAAGTTTCCTTCTTCATCTTCTTCTTATTCTTATAATTTTGTTGTATCATTATAAAGTAATAACATCAGTATTAAATATATACATATATGTTATTATAAATATTAAAAAAACCTATTTCACCTTCTATCCATCCTATAAAAAATGAAATCACCACGCGTGCGTACGTACGGAATACCATCTCCACACCATGGTGTAATCAGTTTTTCCACCCCCACCTTACTTGGATGGGTATAACAGAGTAAAAAATAACTATATATTATTATTATAACATCATAATGATTCTAAGGTATTATATCATCCACTCAAATTCCTTTCAATAAATATGGGAACGATATCATCGCTCGTGTGTACGTACGGATTACCGTCTCCACGACGCGATGAGATTCATTCTATATGTTAACCATTCAAGAATGATTATAAAGTATATATAATTAATAATAATGAAATATATGAAATAATTAAGCAACTAGATTTATGTATATATATGTATATATGTCATCTACTGATTTCCATTCAAGTCAATAAATAAAGGAAAACAACGTTCATGCATACATAAGACCTACCGTCTCCATGAATAGTGTATTTCATTTCATTCATCTATATATTATATATATATATATATACTGAATATCTATGTTATACAAATAATTATTTACATTATGGAAGTAAGTAAATCATTATATAAGTAATAATAATCTCAAGAACAACTAGTCCAAACACGTACGATAAATATAACGATTTTACCCAAAATGATTCTTTGATATGAAATTTACAAAAGAATGGGTAATATAAAGTCATAAGTGAACCATATATGATATCATAACAATGAATATGATTCTATAATAAGTCAATGAAATTATTTAAATCATTATACTGGAGGTTCAGATACATACGAAGCATATCAGACCTAAGGTAATGAATAATTTTTCCAATCTCATTCTTATCTGAGATTGTTTATTCGTAAGTATTTACTGGGGTTATGTTTATCATCCATGTCCACATGTTCTCAAAATGTTTTAATAAAATGTTTAGTTTTCTTATATGTATGTTTAATGTCATTTTTACCCTTATTTTTACTTTTACCACATCGTATGGAAGAAATCTTTCTTTTGTTTACCATATGAAGTACTTTTTGACTTTTTTGACCAAAGTATGAGGAGAATGTTTTCTTTAACTTATACGGCATGAATAGATTTTTATAGTTTCATAATGCCTTATTTTCATTAAGCATACAATACAAGATTTGATGACTACTTTTAACAAAATCCTTTTCTTTTAAAATTACATGGCATTTTGTGAAAAGGAAATTGATTTTGAAGAAGAAAGTATATTTTCCTCAAGAATTTCATTTCAAGTTTTTTATCAAAACCATTTCCCATCTAAGAGGAAATTATTTCATATGTGTATGTTTCATGTATAATGTCTCTATGATTAACATGGTTAGACTATTCTTATGATGAAATGATATACATTTGTTTTATATGGATTATGTATTGATGGGATGATGTTTATGAAACCCATTTTATTCTTTGGGTTATGATGAATGATTTATGTTTATGTTGTGGCACACGTAAGAATGATTTAATTTTGAGATGGGTGGGACATATATCTCCATTTAATTCATTGGGTAATGATTTATATCTCATGAGATATACATGGCTAGAATGGTAGGTTAATCTGGTTCAGTGACATAGGACTGGAACGAGGAGTGAACTCGATTCAAAAAGGGACTTTGTCCACTAAGATGGTAATGGCAGCAATGCCTTGGCTACTATGGAAATTATATCATGTGAGTAATGGTTTCCACAATGGAATGTTTTATTCCCATGCTATTTTATCATGATTGATGTTCCATTATGATCTATGCCATACATACTTCCATGTTTTATGTCATTGCTCAAGAATTTGATGTTTAAACATTATGTTCATGTTTTTAAGATCAAATGTGTATTCTTTGTTTTATTTTTCTCATTATTACCCTTACTGAGAATTTGAGCTCACCCTTTATATGTTTTCTTTTCCCCAGGATATAAAGAAAGGTTTTAGGTAAAAAAAGGGAAGATATTTATGGGATATGTTGAAGATCTTTCACCAAGATTAGAAGATTATTTTCTGAGTTTCCAAAGACACTAAACTATTACGATACTTTGGTGTCTGTTTTGGTTATGTATTATGTATTCCGCAAAAGTAATGCATTGTCCATGTACGTCAAGTTTTGCATCTCTACAATTGGTATCAGAGGAAAGGTTTAGTCAACCTTTGAAAACTAGGATGCAAAAACATTAGTGAAATCCCTAGAGATATTTCTAAGGTATGTATAGGGATGTCTCTAAGGATAGGAATATGTACAGGTTATAGTCCTAGAATTATGATAACGATCATGAAAACCCTAGGATTAAACCTATGATGTAAGAGATTGAATGTACTCCCCTTGATTATGTTGTTTTCCTAGCATGATTTATGCCTCTCACACTATTCATTATGGGTTTTAGAAAATGGCTGGAAACCATATGATTTATGTTAATTGAGAATATGATGGAAAATTGAATGATATTCTTCATGATCAAGAAAATGAAATGGGATTTAGAAGGCGAAACATATTTATTATGCCTAATGAGCAATCTCATAATATGATCAACAATCTCAACTTTGAAATGTTTCCTGACTCAGTTTATAAGAGAAATAAGGCGTTTCATGATGATCATAGAGGAAATAATGTTCAATTTTCCTCATGTGAATCATGTGGGAAGAGACATCATGGAGAATGTTTCAAAGGAACTGGAAGATTCTTTGGTTATGGAAAATAAAGACACAAAGCCATTAATTGCGAAGTAAAAGGATCAGTTAACACCATGGAAAAGGATAACGGTATTTCTAAGACATCAACAATGGTTAATTGTTTTAAATGTGGAATGTACGAGAATTATGCAAACCAATTCCCTAAGGGAAAGTCTCATGAAGAGAATCATCATGGATGTATGGGTAGTATTTATGTTGGTGATGATGAAGAGACTACAAATGATCTGTGAGATGAAATAATTGTTGAAGCTCTGTCAATGGTTTAAGAAGGTATTGGAATGATTTACGTTTATCAAGAGTTATGTTGTATAGGTAATGGTACTATGGAATAAATACATATATATGGATTGTTACCCTATTGTTTTCCTAAATTATTTGAAGGTATATCTTGAATGGTACCGGTAACCATGAATGGTTATTCAAGTATTTTTGGAAAGTAGATGATATGCACACAATGAAGGGATAAGGAGATAATGAGATTTTTTATAGTATTAATGAACTCATGAATGATATAAGGAAAAAGATATATCATGGTTTGAGTATATAGAAATTTTTGGATTGTGGTATTTAGAAAGATTAAACATTTGACAGCATTCATGTTTTTAGTAAGGTTCAATAGGTATTCATTTTTCAAAAGAATGCCTGATTAAGGCATTCAGATGTTTGGAATGTGACAGACAAGAGATATTTTATGAAATATGGTTGATAAATGATGGTATTTACATGCTTGGTAGATGAACTCTCTATAAATATTTTTCCTTATACAATGAGTTTGGTTAAGCCTAAAGATTAAAAAAGATCAAGTAAGACATCAGATAGTATTGTTTGAGGCTAGAACGTTTTTTTGATATTATTGATGGAATGTTATAATAATGTATTTTTAAAAAAAGGACAACCTGCAGAATGGGTGATAACCCGTCGCATCAGACAAGGCTGTGGGAATCGAACCCACAACAGAAGTGTGACTGGCCTTTATCGCTTACCACTAGCCTACAAGAAGTCCCTGGTTAGTAGAACTAGTTTTATTATATTAAGTGGTATGATATATGAAGTATAAGTCCATTTTAGGAACCATATATGATTAATCTCACTATAGATGGACTTATATATATTTAATAACTTTTTCTATCCTTTTGTTTGAGATAGATGGAATGACCTATCATTCTATCGCATGATCTGCTAACACTTCACGGAAGAAAAATTCAACTAAATTTCTTTAAGGGGTGAAGTGGAAATTGTTCAAGGCACAAACAATAGTAATATTATACCAAAATCAAGTAAGTATTTCTTCTAATTCAACAATTCTACAACTTTATGGAAATGGTCTTGAAATCAAAAAATGTTGTCTTACTGTCCTTATATCCGATGAATTAGAGGTACCTTAAATCATTGAAAATTTATGGCTTTGTGATTGTTGGATTTTTAATAGCCATGTCCTCTACAACTCTCCATCAGAACATGATGGGTGGATTTTCTTCCATATCCATATTTGCACCTATGTTCTCCTATGTGGAAACCTAGTTATGAGTTAAACTGGGTAACCATTACATTTCTTACTTTACTTTTTCAAATTATGTTTTGGTATTCCTTTTACAATGTGGGTTTTTACAAACGAAACTTTCAATTTGTAAATTATTTATAACCCCGATGAATTTTGAGGGCGAAATTCATTTTAAGGGGGTAGAATGTAACACCCCGAGATTTTATGAGATATATTATTTTTAATTTCATTGATGTCTTCTATTATACACTACACCAAGATTAGATTGTACTATACGCAACACCGTAATAGCTTGCAGTATACGCAACACTATTCTTGGCTCATGTTACACAGAATTTCAAGTTCATTTTGTGGGAATTATTCTACGCAATATTAAGTATAGATTTTGTTTAATGTATAAATGAAATAAGTTTTGATTATGTTATACGCACCGCCAAACAGAGCTTTCACTACATGAAGCCCTAACTTTGCTTGCATTACACGCAATCATGACCTTCCTCGATAGCGTGTATATTACGCAATACCGAGTTTCAGTAAACGAGATATTATTATAATATTATTATGAGCTAGCCGTTATGAATAGTAATACCCATGTTTTTAAATATTATAAATTTTATCTTTAAAATTGGAGTTCATTTTTGGATTTGGAATATCGAAATTATCCTAAGGTAATATTTTGTTATTTTTCTGAAAACATTCAATTTTTTATGAATAGTGAAAACACTGGGTTACTATTTAAAGACCGAATTTTTTTAAATAATTATTTATTTTATTTAAATTTATTTTAGGTAAATATTTATACATAATACCTATATAATTTAAATTTAATTCATTTGAGTCATTTTATTATAATTTTAGATATATAAAAATTTTATTGAACTTTTCACCTTCTTTTACCCACCTCCTAATAGAATTTGAAAATTTACATAAAACTTAATTTGACTGCTTCTATGAGTGGAATTTAAAAAATCCAAGAGACACGGTTAATATCAAGGAGTAAAATGTGGTTAAATAAGTAGAAATAATTTTTGGTGAATAGTAATGTTTTACTTTTCTTTACCACGGTAAAAAGTAAATATGGTAATTAAGGGTAAAAATGATATTATTATTACCCTAAAACATGTCCTAATTGTATTGGATAAGTATAATTCGACCAAAAACAACCTTAGGAATAAAATATTACCCTTTAGGTTCACATGGATTAGATTAGGACACTTATTATTATTTTATTTAAAGAAGAGTTAAAATAGTTAAAATCAACATTTAATAACTAAAACAATTTTAATATAGAATTATACAAAATATAAATTAGACTATAAATATTAATTAGAAAGATAATAAGATTCAATACATAATGGTATTTTATTTATAATATTTATAAATTAAATAATTTAATTTATTTATGAAACAATGATGATTCAGTAATTACCTTATTAATGAAATATTAACATAATTGATATTATAAATACCCAAATAAATGTAATTTGAGACTTTTTTTGAATTACAATAATTTTCTAGCTTAATATGACATGTTATTATTGATTTAATTTAATATTTCAGAACTAATAATTCTGTTATGAGTTTCACAAAAATAAATTACCAAATAGTGTCAAAATTGACATAAAATAGTTTTTAAAAAAAATATTATATTATTATTTGTTATTATATTACTAAAAATATAAAGATCTACCAAATGACTTAGATAAGGTTTTATATATTAATAATGAACCACTTGGGGTTCTTTTGGCTAGTTATAGTATGTTTATTAACCATATAGTGTAAGAAAAAAAGAAGACATGACAAAAGTTAAATTATTTAACTTAGAGTTAAATCTAAATGATAGGGTTAAAATATTAAACAAAACTTTTCTAGAACCTATTGGTTGAGATTATTTAGACCCATACCCACATTAGATTCGAAAAAATTCAATTCGGAGCTATTATAATCTGAATATGACTTTATTATAAAATAATATTTTAATTTTTTCCTAAGGTGACCCTCTCCTCCCTTATAAAAAGGGGCACCCCTTCCCTCTTTACTTCACACCATTTTGAGCCTTGAAGCTCGGACAACCCCTGAAAATTTCTCTTATAAACTTCCCTAGAAACATTATAGAGGTTCTTTTCTTCTCAAAATACCGACTCTACTTCCTTACGAGGAAGTTTAAAGGAGGTGCGTCGAAGAAGAGGTAATCTCTTCTTCCGTTTCTCTCAAGTTTCTTTCTTCTTGTACATCTTCTTCTTTAGTTGTCTCATTATAAAGTAATAGTATAAGTATAAATTATATACTTATATGTTATTAAAAACATGAAACGACCCTATTTCATCTTCTATCCATCCTACGAAAAACGAAATCACCACGCGTGTGTACGTACAGAATACCGTCTCCATGTTGTGGTGTAATCAGTTTTTCCACCACCACCTTACTTGGATGGGTATAATGGTGTAAATAATAACTATATATGATTATAATAAAATCATATTGATTCTAAGGTATAATATCATCCACTAAAATTCCATTCAATAAATATGGGAACGATATCATCACTCGTGCGTACATACAGATTACCGTCTCCACGACGTGATAAGATTCATTCTCCATGTTAACCATTCAAGAATGATTATAAGGTATATATAATGAATAATAATGAAATATATTACATAATGAAGCTACTGTATTTATGTATATATATGTATATACTTCATCTACTTACTTCCATTCAAGTTAATAAAGAAAGGAAAACAACGTTCATGCGTACGTACGGCCTACCGTCTCCATGAACGATGTATTTCATTTCATTCATGTACCTATTATATATATATACTAAATATATATGATATATAAATAATGATTTACATTACGGAAGTAAATAAATGATGATATAAGTAATAATAATATCAAGAACAACAAGTCCAAACACGTACGAGAAATAAAACCACTTTACCCAAAATGCGCCTTTGACATCGAATTTACAAAAGATAGGGTAATATGAAGTCATAAGTGAACCATATATGATATCATAACAATGAATATAATTCTGTTATAAGTCAATGACATTATTTAAATCATTATATAGGAGGTTCAGATACGTATGAAGCGTATCAGACCTATGGTAAGGGATAATTATTTCAATCTCATTCTTATACGAGATTGTTTATTCGTAAGTATTTACTGGGGTTAGGTTTATCATCCATGTCCACATGTTCTATTTTTTTTCATAAAATGTTTACTTTTCTTCCATGTATGTTTAAATTCATTTTTACATTTTTTTTACTTTTACCACATCATAAGGAAGGAATATTTCTTTTGTTTACCATACGAAGTACTTTTTGAATTTCCCAACAAAAGTAAGAGGAGAATGTTTTTAACTTATACGGAATGAACGAATATTTACGGTTTCATAAAGCCTTATTTTCATGAATCTTACTCTACGAGATTTTATGACTATTTTCAACAAAATATTTTTTTATTAAAATTCCATGGAATTTTGTCAAAAGAAAATTGATTTTGAAGAAGAAAAGATATTTTCCTCAAGAATTTCATTTCAAGTGTTTTATCAAAACCATTTTCCATCTAAGATGAAATTATTTCATATGTCTATGTTTCATATATAATATCTCTATGATTTACATGGTATGAATTTTCTTATGATGAAATGATATCCATTTGTTTTATATTGATTATGTTATGATGAGATGAAGTTTATGAAACCCATTTTATTCATTGGGTTATGATGAATGCTTTATGTTTATGTTGTGGTACACGTAAGAATGATTTAATTTTGAGATGGGTGGGACCTATATCTCCCTCCAATGCAATGAATAATTATTTTTATCTCATAAGATAGACATGGCTGGAAGGGTAAGTTAATCTGGTTCAGTGATACAGGATTGGAACAAGGAGTGAACTCAATTCAGAAAGGAACTTTGTCCACTATGATGGTCTTGGAAGCAATTCCTTGGATTCTATGGAAATCATATCTTGTGCTTAATGGTTTCCACAATGACATGTTTTATTCCCAGGCTATTTTATCATGATTTATGTTCTATTATGATATATGCCTTACATACTTCCATGTTTTATGTCATTGCTCAAAAATTTGATGTTTACACATTATGTTCATGTTTTTAAGTTCAAATGTGTATGGTTTGTTTTGTTTTTTCCTTGCTTACCCTTAATGAGAATTTGATATCACCCTTTCTTTGTTTTCTTTTCCCCCAGATATAAATAATTGTTTTAGGTAAAAAAAGGGAAGATATTTATGGGAGATGTAGAAGATCTTTCACCAAGAATAGTAGATTATGTTCTGAGTTTCCAAAGACACTTAACTATTATGGTCCTTTGGTGTCTGTTTTTGTTATGTATTAAGTATTTTGCAAAAGTAATGTAATGTCCATGTACGTCAAGGTTTGGGTCTCTACTCGATACATCTATAGGGAAATATCTAGGTGGTATGCAACCTCTCCAACTCTTCTGTGGATATGAAAAGTAACGATGAACCATAAATATAACATGTTACCCCAATCAAATCTCCAAAATCCCTATTGGGGTAAGACCCAAAAGAAACCATGGTCTCCCTCCACAAAATCTAATGGTCCATATACCGTATTATCATAAGACTTATGTATGCTTCATGCAATACTCATCCGCTCCGTGATGATCCAAACCTTCTCAGTGGCTTCCCATACCAACTCTGGACCCATGATTTATAACTCCCTTAGGTCTGTCCATCATAGAGGTGATCAATATGTCCACTCATGTATAGCCTAATATAGTTCCATTCCAGTAGTAGAGTGATAGATATTGTTGTACGCAAACTCCAACAGTGGGGGGAGGTACTCCCATCAATGGCCAAAATAAAGGATACATGCATGAATCATGTCCTCCAAGGTCTGTATGGTCCACTCCATCTGATAATATGTTTAGGCGTAAAATTTGTGATCAATCATGATGGAACTTGATGCTCATCATTCACTTTTTGACAAGTGAGGCATCGTGAAACAAACTATGTCACTACTTTCTTTATCCTGGGGAACCAGTACTGATGTCAGAGGTCCTAGTACATCTTCACCTCACTAAGATGTACTACCAAGGGGGATGCATGAAATTACCTCAACACCTACTCCCATGAAAACACTAGTACCATAGATCATCATCTAAAAATGTTTATATGGTCCCCACCTATCAAAAATCTATTAGGAGAATGTCTCGAGGACATTAGAGAATGTCGGGTCTCATAGTCAACATCCACAAGTTGTGCCCCCTTAAATCTCTAAACGAGTGGGGGAGATATAGTCATAGAGTGCATGTAAGATGCCCCATCATCATCGTTGATAGCTATTCATTCTCCACACTCAGTAGCTGTAAACCAGACCTCCTACTGAGAACATCTGCCACCATGTCCCCTTTCTCAGGAATATATATTATCTAAATGTCATAGTCCTGGAGGAACTCCAACCATCACCACTGTGACAAATACTAAAAATACTATGGGCACCATTTAATCCACAATAAAAGATACCCATTTAATTGATTGATGTGCCTGTAAACCCTTTGGTAGTTGGTACCCACTATCAAATACCATTTGGTTAAGGTGTCGGTAGTCCACACATAACATCAAACACTAGGTCGTACTAATCACTTCCTCTACAAGCCCTCAATTTATGCCCCTTTCGTGAGAATATCTAGAAAATTCCTATGATATAATGATGCTGATATCCATGCCACATCAAGGTAAAGAATGATACAAACGTCCCTCCCCCTGTCGGGAGGTAATAATGGAAACATCTTTGGAAGGGATGTTCCCACAATCCCCCACTGCTGTTTGGAACTGAAAACTCAAAACACCTACTAGAACGAGGATATGGCTGGCTGACTCAAGTGTGATTAGCTGAAATATCTTTTGCACAAGTTTATCCCATGCTTCATGGGTTTCCTTTTTCACTAACAAAGGAAAACCCCATTCCAATTCTGCAAATATACCACATCCTTTTGTCTAAAACAATCAATCTAAGCGAGAACTATGGATGACTTGTCCATACCAATTCTAATGTCGTAAGGACTCGATGTTTCCAGAAAGAGATTCCAACCAAAACTGTCACCTCAAGGGTTATATCACACCATCGACATAAATGTGATTATCAAGTATCCTCCCATTGGTATCTCTAGATGTAAGGATCAAGTCAACGGTTTAACCAGAAGCTCTAGGTCTTGAAAAAGATTTGTTGAATGAAGAAATGTTTAGTGCATATGTGTATTAATATGATAGCTAGTAGTAGACATAGAACATACCTATAATTATTCCTAGACCCCTTGGGTCATTCTCCTTAACCTCATGTAGGTACTCCCTTACCCTATTCTCCAACTCCCTAATCCTACTCGGGACCACATTGGGGTGCTGGTTTCATCATGCCGAAATGTATACCACCTCTTAATACTATCCTACATCCTCATCCACATCTCCTACCCTAAAAATTCATCTTTCCCTAGAACTTCCTCTTCCTAAAACATTTTACACATCCATGTCTGTGAGACTCATTTCGTTTTCCTACTTTCCCACTACAGACATTCACTTCTTTTATCTACTCTACCAATGAATTTTCAACCAAAAAGGTTATCTTTAGAACCCTAACATAAGTAGGAATTCACTAAGGAATAGTTATAGATCATATGTCCCTTAACACATCTTTCTTAGAGGTCTGATCCTAGAAGCACTGGTCGTATCATATTCATTGAGAATTTGGAATGGTCAGTATGCCTCAAAGAGTACTTAGTTACCAACTGGTTGTCCAGACTCAGTTGTAGAAACTATTGGGAAGAAAAACCACTTAGATTTTTATGGAAACACACCCCCTTCTCTGAAGAAGGTTCTCAAGCTCTATTAATGGAAAAGTCAATTCATCATAAAAACCGATGTAATCTAAACACATCTATCACCCTACTGAGAAATGTAGAATGCTCACTGTGAGGACTTTCATCTAATCTAATGGAGCCTTGGATATATTGAAACTCTGTAACCACATCTAGACAGTCCTTAGACACTTATGAGTTGGGATCCCCTCATAACCTGAGGGTTGTCTATAACTGAAACTCATGTAAGGAACTGAGCCTACATGTGTCCTCTACCGGTAGCACTGATAGTAACTGCTGACCAATGAGAAATGGTATCGATGGGACACCGCCTGAAGGTATTGTCTTGGGAAGAATAATTTTACTGAATGCTCGAGACTCTATGGACCATTCTAATGGTCACACATTGGAATTCTGGATGGCTGTCTACATGGACACATCTTGTAAGAGAATCAAGATGAACCATGGTCAATAAGATATATCTAGCGAGTTGATTAAAAAGATATCAAAAGAAAGAAAATTCAAAACACACTCAAAATGTTTTTTCATATACTGAGTCAGAAATCAAAATTCAGGGTCTGGGTGTATAGATACATCAGTCACCGAACAAACATTATGATCAATAAAATGTTATCCGAACTCAATACACCTAACAATATTTCTCCATTAAAAACATATACTCTTAGTTTTTCTATTAGAACTGACTATGACTTTGATACCACATTGTCACAACCCATCCCATGGGGCCCATTCCAAGAATTCCCCATGCCCGCCTTCCATATGAAAGGGGCTGGGGACTAGCATTGAAAAGGCACATCCCAAAAAGGAATCCATTGCCTTTAAAATTGTATATACACACGTACTACCACATCCCAACATACTGAATGGGGGAAGCAAGTAAACCACTTAAACAAGGATGAGGACAATTACATGTGAAAGTATGTGGGATAGAATAAAAACCCAAAAAGGAACTGAAAAATGTAATGTACAATAGGAAAAATCAATGGACATCCACAGAAAATCCCACCTGATTGTGAGAGTAGTGAATCTAATAGAAGACGAAGTAGTATGTCCTATGTCCCTAGTCTTACTGGGCACCACATGGTCCTTGGACACCAAGTCCACTAACGTAGTTTCTGTAGTCTAAACCCCTCTATGCACCCCTAGATCCTTGTCCACCAATGTCTCTATTGAAACGTCTATCATCTGTACCAGACACAACATGTGCTGGTGAAGCCCATGCATGGGTGAGTATAAAAATGCTCAATAGGGACCCCGAGCACCCATAAGGTCTCTCAGTAATCCATGAAGGAAAATACCAAAATGAAAAAAACCCATAGGTAAAACAACTAAGCATGTCCTCAACCACATAGCATAAAATAAAAAATGCAACTCACATCATGTATACTAGTTAGAGAACAAAAATAAAATGATTAGTCTTAAGCTAGATCCTTTTATTCCATTGATAGTTTCTTATAGTGATCCAAAAAGGGTTTCTTAAATATCGATCCACATCAGGTCACTTTTCCATAGATCCACATTGGGTCGCTCTGCTGTTAATCAACACAAGGTCCTTCTATTGTCGATCCACAAAGGGTCACTCTATTGTCAATCCACATAGGGTCTCACTACTGTCGATCCACATAGGGTCTCACTCATTCAAATACACAAAATTTAAATCTATTTTCAATCCACATATGTTTTCTCTACTGCCGATTGATAAAGGGTCTCACTCACAACAATCCACAAAGGGTCTTTCTTCACTTGATTGGAAGGCTAGGATTCCCTCACTTGGTACGCTAGAGTTCCTGATAAACTGTTCCTCAAGCCACTTGTAATATTTCATCCTCCACAAAGTCTCATAAATACGTAACTCGATGGATCACCTTGTTTTAAGGGTTCCAACATGGTTGAAGATACATCGATTGGGTGAGCAGTTTGTAGGAT
This sequence comes from Viscum album, assembly GCA_963277665.1. Taxonomy (NCBI): domain Eukaryota; kingdom Viridiplantae; phylum Streptophyta; class Magnoliopsida; order Santalales; family Viscaceae; genus Viscum; species Viscum album. Next base: position 987,942,638 of record OY728143.1, on the reverse strand, counting down.
ATAGGCAAACAAGTAAATAGAACATGGTAGGATTCGTGTATGATCCAACCCGGTTGAACTCCAACTTCTTTCAAAACCTAATTGGAGTATCCAAAAATGTCCGACTCTTTACTAGGGTCCTCATGTATATGACAAAAAGTCAATTAGATGCCCGGTTTGCGAGATATTCCCAATTTAGAAAAAATGGACTGGTCGGGTCTGTGTCCGATAGGGTTCCGGCCCGGCGAGCTGGGTCTGGCCCACCTGGAAAACCCAGACCACGCAGAGGTGGGCCGATTTCTGGACACACCGACTAGAAGCTCTGTGTCCGGTTAGGCTAGACTTAGGTACCCCCCCTGTGAAACAGCTGATGGGAGCCGGCCGTTGGTCCATCTGAGTGGCATGAGTGAGCTGCTCCTCTCCCCACACGGCATAACAAAGCCGCACCATTCCCCTTTCCATGGCCTAGTAGGCCACAGATCATGCCGCTGTAGTGCCTTCGAGAGCCACTCCTCCATGTGGTCGACATAGCCGTCCTGCCGTCAACCTCCGTGTCAGTGGGGCCGCATTGGAGGTTGCATCCGCGGGCCACCAGAGATGCTCTAGATTCCCGTTTTCTTTTATTTCTTTGCCTACAGGCCTCTTAGGTCACCCCTTCACTAAAATCCCCTTAAATTTTACTTTCCACATTATTTCACAATAATTCACAAAGAAAGCACACAAACCATGTACAACGGGGGGTCAGACCCTTGTTTGGATTGGCCCAAACCCTATGCGTTAGTGTTCTATCATGGGGTGATAACAATTATCAATCATAAAGAACAATTCCCCAAATTAAGACCCCACAACAACCACCCGCAGGAAAAATAAAAATCAGATCAACCCATTAGTCTTTTGGTCTATGATTGTCATATTTTCAATAAACATGTTGAGAGGAAACATACAATATGTAAACCCCCTTAACTCGATTTGGTGGAATCCATTGTAGACGATGGAAGTAATCCATTTTCTAAGTCATTCATTATTGTTCATTGATCCCCAGATCGATTCCCACAATGGTCATCATTTGTCCTCCATTATTCATTAGAGAGGAATGTTGTCGGCATTTCTTCAGAGGTTCCACCCGTGTTTTCTCAATTCCTATGCCGAAATATTGATTAAATAAGATAAATCACACCACGCCGAATTCAATAATATGATTTATTAATGAACATCAATTAATGATCCTTTAATTCACTAACATTTTAGTTATAAATCCAAAGTGATGTGTCATTGTATGTCTCTTATTTAATGTCCACCATTACACTGTGATCCCCCCATCCTCTTCTCAATAGTTGTAGAAAGAATAAAATTAGTCATTTAGTTATTTTATTATTATTTTTTACAAAAATTCCAAAAATTATCTTTTTCATCCGACCCTTTCCATTTGATGTTATTATTTTCCTAAATGAATCCTAGAACTATGAATAGAACGATGCCCTCATAATTTCAATTTGAGCACCAGTTCAAAGGATAGAAAATATAACATGCACATTTTCTGAACATACCATAAAAAATGTTATTAAATTATTAATAGTCACCCTCAACCAAGACTGGAAGAGGTTAGGCTTCTCATAAGCGGAAAACAACCTCAATTTCTCAATAGTACTCTCAGATTTCCAATCTATGTTACTTTTTAGGAGTTATAAAAATTTTACAATAAAATAATTTTTACTTAATTATTCTATTTATAACCAAAAACCAACTTCCACTGTTGGCATGTGACGACTAATGTTTGGATCTACCTCAGGAAAGAATACCCTCACAAGATCAACGATGGTATCCGATTTGTTATCTGAGTAACCATTCTTGAGTTATAAGCATTTAAAAATAAAATAATTTTTTTAATAATTTTATTTAAGGTTATACAATTTTTGGGTTTTCTTACTGGAGGCATGTGTTGAATAAATTTATGTCATTCCTCGGTGAAACCCGACATCTTGAATGCAATTTTTCCCTTAGATTTTTTATCTAGTCACCTCTTTCAATGTTATTCGACCATTTTATGAAATCTTCTCACAAGTGATATTTAATGCTGGGCATTTTTCGATGGATCATTCCACGCACTCCAGCACTCGAAATCACATTTCGTAAAATTTCACAATCTCAAAACAATTCCATATAATTATATAGAAATTCGATGACATTACATTAATGGAATATGGTGTTAATTTTTTTACAAAATTTTTTAATATGTTTTCTAGGAAAAAAATATTCAAATAAGTTCATAATGACTTCAAAGTTCTTTTAATACAAATTTCCCACTATTTGGTACCAATTATATTTACCAATGCATATGTATGAAAACTAGACCTTTTGTCCGTCTTTGGTAAAAAAATTATCTTCCTTTAAAAGAATGTTTTCTATAAGAAATTGAATATGCTATATAATTATCTAATTGTCTTTAAATGATATTTTATACATGTTTTAACCTTTAATGAAATGGGGATATAAAAAGGAATCTTATTTGGGTTTTCTGATTGCAACACTCATCTAAATATTTTATAGCAAAAAACAGTGTTCGTTATGTGTGGATTTATCCATCATCAAGAATTTCCTTTATTGGATGATTCCTTTTAAATTTTTGGAAGATTACTATTTTTGAAATTATTTTCCCAAATATTCTAGACAATAATTGTTTTTAAATTACTTTTCAATGAATAATGTTTCAAAAAAAATATTCTATTAAAAAACAATTTTTAAATTTATCTATAAATATATTTAAAGGTTGTTTTCAGATAAAATTATTTCAAAGAATCATTTAAATTTTTTGAAAAAATTCTCAATGAAAAAATATTTCTAAATTTTTCATTATTTATTATATAAATTTAAAAATAAATCTATTTTCAAAATATTTTCAAGGGCATAATAAATGTTTTCAAAGAATACAGTTTTCCAAATGTTTTCACGGTTCTTTTATAAGTTTTTAGGGAAAAATGATTTCAAAATTATTCCAATATTCCATTTAAAAATTTTAACTAAAATTATTTTCTATATTTTTTCAAACTTCCTTTATAAGGTTTGAATGTTATTTTCATGAAAAATGGTTTTCAAAATGTTTAATCTTTTAGTATGTAAATTTTTAAAGGAGAAATTATTTTATTCTAAGTAAAAACTTTTAAAAGTTATTTCAAAATAAATTTTCTTTCTAAGGAGACATACATTGGTATTTTTCATTCCTTTATAGGGAAATGGTCAAAAACTTTAATGCATATTCTTCATATGAATGGTTTATGTTTTCATAGAATGATCTCTATGAAACTAGGTTCTCTTATATAAGAAATATGTATATGAAACTTGTTTCAATTAAATAGGCTATATGCTTATGAAACATGATAATTTAAATGATTTTTCCTTTGATGAAATGAGTATTAATATTCTAACTTTTCTATATGTTAGGATATTATTACATGTTTATGGTACCCATCTCATTTCATGGCTTATGATATGATGAATGTTTAAGATCTATTGGACCACATATTTCTGATATAATTATGATATTGACGGGACCAATATATACCTCCAATTTAGTGGGTAATTATTTATATCTATATATACATACATGGATGGAATAGGTATTAAACTCGATTTATTAATGAAAATTTTCTACTAAGATTATTTTGGGAGTGATATTTGACTAATAAGATGGTTATGGGAGTGAAGAATGACTACAAAGATGTAATGGGAAGTAAACCATTACTACAAAGATAGAATTGGATGTTATTCCATGACTAAAATATAAATAAATATACATGGTTATCTGTCTACCCAATGTTATGTGTATTATTCTTATATTGTTCATTAATTGTTTATACAATTGATTACCTTACAATTTATGTCTTATTAATTTTGAATCATTATTCTAAGAATCTTGTATGTAAACATCGATATGAAGGGATAGTTCATTAAATGTTATTCTCATATTCACATACCCATATTATCCTATCATACTTATGTATTATTTTTTTACCCTTACCGATCATCTGATCTCACCCCTTTTGTTATGTTTTATTTCCTAATGTCTGAAGAAATATTTAGGTAGAATTACTAAAGGGGATGGTTTTTGTGCGGAACAATGAAGATCATTCAACAAGATTGTATATTTTATTCCAAGATTGAAAGGAAACTAAATAATTATGGCCCTTGGGTGGGTATTTTTGTAATGTGTTGAATATTTATCTAAAACTATGTTATATCCATTAATATTAATCATGGGTTTCAATACCCTACACCAAAACATTAGATTCCATGTTGTATGGACCATTCGTATAGCATAACCCATGGATCCATGGCATTGAATCTCCTATAATGGGATAATTCATCTAAACATTCATGCTTCCTCTAAGAAAAACCCATTCAAAATAACTAACAAAAAAGGTTCAATCCAAAAATGATAGACTCAATGTGGATTAATTTTTTTTAAAAGGACTTACATAAATATATATTAATCTTACAACCTCCCCACCATATAACTACACTAACTTAATCTGTCTTTCAATGTAACATATTTGGTTTCAATAAATATGCCTGGAAACCATGTCTCCATATTAGAATCCATCTTCAAGACATCATCTTTCACATGACCATGATACCACTGAACTTTCACTAGATGTATGGTCTTCCCCTACGGATAATTCCCATTATTTTCTATGATATAGTTCAAATTCTCATTAATGGATAAATCAACAGCCAGTAATACATCATCAATATTTATCTGGTGAGAAGGGTCAATTTGAGATCATTGAAGTAGTAAGAAGTGAATCACATTTTTCATTCATATTTCATATAGTGAAAGGGAAAAAATATAGTAGTAGATAGACCCTTTCCAATATCATGAAAAACTAAACCAAACTAGGATGTAGTTTCAATTTCTTCATAATAGTACATTTCCCAAGCCAAGGTGAGACCCAATGAAAAATACTATGACTAACCTAAAACTATAGTGGTCACATATGATCAACATAATATGATTTATTCATGATATATAGCATCATCAACCATTTAATGATAAAATGAAAATTTTCAGACATATCTTATAAGATACTAGGTCCAATGACCACTAAATCACATTACCATAAAAATTAATGTGGTTAATGACATTGGATTCCATAAAAACCATCTAAATGGGACATTTAGATTTATTCCTAAAATCTATTACTAAATTAAAACAACAATAGTGCTTTATGATTCTTCCAATAATAACTTATATCTAAAACACACGTATGCAATATATCTTCTATATTACGAACTATCTGTTCTGATTATCCATCAATCCTAGGATAATAGGCTAGGCTTGAATGAACCTGCAATACATAAGATATCTAGAGTCCCTTCAAGAGCTAAGATGTGAAACAATGATCTTTTTCAAAAAAAAAACTCCTCATAACAACATGAAGTTTAATTATCTATCCCACATAGAGGCTTCCAAGATCATCTACATTGACGGTGTCTCAAATATAAATGGACTGGTATACATTATTAATATATCCACCATTACCCATAAAGCATCATTATTGCATCGTGTCTTGGGTAATGTGATCATGAAATTCATATTGACTTCAAAGAAGTTTAATTTTAATTTTAGATGAGGTTGTAAAAACCCCATAAGAATATCATTCTATGACTCCACCATAAGGTAGGTCCAAAATCTTTCTATGAAATTCTCTATCTCTTTTTCATCCCAAAAAACATGTATAGACTATTGTGTTCATGATATATCTTTTTCAAACCCTGATTTACCCCACATCTTTTGGCATTAAACCCCATCCCCATCTTCTCACGCATGAATTCATGAACACATGAACATTCATAGATAATAAGAACACTGTTACTTCAAATATTCCCCATTGATAGTGGATACCAACTATATAATCTATCACACAAAGCAAATACCACCAGATTATGTGGCTGATCTATCATTATTTGGTCTAGAAACATGGATATAACTGATGTTGAGGTTATTGATTCTCCTCCTTAATATTACTAGACATATAAATATCTCTTTTAAAAGAGATAAATCATCCACCATTTGTCATAGGATTATCATACTACCTATATCTGGGTATTTGGGATCACAAAATCGACAAAATCACTTCCATTTCCTAGTCTATAAGGAATATCATAGTCTAAATACAATAAATACATGACCCACTTCTGCTTTTAATGTTCCAGGTATCAGTTTGTTAAAATATTATTGTGGATATTGTGGTTCATGTACCCTATAATACGATATTCCAATAAGTTGTGTGTACACCATCTTATAGTTTTTCCACTACTAATAAATAAATATAATGAGATTGTTAATTAATATCATGAAGTATCAGATATATAATAATAAAGAGATAATTAATTATCCTATATTATAAGAACTCTATGTATAACTCTCCATGAATATAAAAACATGGTATAATCTTTTCATGACATAATCACGATAAGAATAAATGTTTAGGCTATCCTTTCCTTCAGGTCCCAGAATGTTCCTTCAAATTATTTTAAAAAAATAAATTCCACACCTTTCTTTCTATACCTAGACACTATAGATACTAGATAGCGGATGTACTCGAGTAAACGCTGATAACAAACTTCTAAACCAATAAATCTTATAATATCATAATAAACATTGGTGAATTTACAATATACTATGGATGAAAACTTCCATGTGTCCATTTACATAAGATCCTCTAAGTTAAAATTGATACAAATTAAAATCTTCAATACAGAAATTATATTAAGATAACTTTGAGTAAATATGATTCACCCTTAGTTTATTTTAGATGATATCAAGATATTTAGCATGATATTATGAAAATTGGGATTAAAACCACATTTCCACCATGAAATATTCCCTAAACTAATATATTAATGGATGATTGATATAATTAAACAAATCCATGAATATTGTTAATTCATTATTCATAACAAATGACAACACTATTAAATTTATCAAGGCATGAATTTTCTTTATGAACTCCAATGTATATTATATGGTATCACTCTAAACTGATTATTCCTAAATATGATGTTGATCATGGAATAAATGATGGATCTGTCCATCTGATCAAAGATATTTTCAATTCACATAATGGGATACCAAATTTTGACCATCCTATTTTATAGTATCCAATACTCCTCCAAAAATCAAAATATTCCATCAGTATTCTTAGAGAATGTTATGAAAGCACCTTAATAATAAGTATCAGTTTTTATGAATCCTATGGCATCCTTATATTTCAACTGAGATTCCAAATAACGATGCTTTACTGGTGACATTATATTCTGTGGGATATAAACTACTTAAACTCCTAACACCAACACGACCATGAACTATATCTTCTGCTGAGGTGGAAATATGGAAAAATATTAATGAAAGTTGTACTGAAAATAGTTCACAATAGGACAAAATTATCCATATGTTTTCCACTATTACATAGAAAAACGATTTCAGTCAGTGACTCAAGATAATCCATCCAACATTTTATAATTCCAACACGACTAGACTAATGACCCCACTCACCTCGGTGATTATAGTTTCCCCTTCTAGAGACAACAAGAAAAATCTCTTCCAATAATATCCAACATTATATTGGTATAGAATATCAAATATTTACCTATTATAAAATTGATCCTCCTAACTTACAACACAGAAATATATAAAAAAATGGTATCCAATGATTTCTAGGGAACACAACTTACAACATTTAATAACAACATATCACAATCCAAATGGTGTAATGATGGACATAAATCCATCCAGGATATCTACATACAAACCTAAAATAATCAAAATGGAGTAGAAATAAAATAATATCATTCTCCATTATTAAACAAACAAATAAAAAGAATAGATGATAAAATAATTTTACATCATATGGTGGAAGGTCATGTATCGAGAATAGTCATAATAGAAAATATAAAAAAAAATTGTTGGACCCTCTACCAAGTTCTCGAGTATGAATCCGCAATATAATAAAATATTGATAATAATATCATTCTAGAATGGGGGTACCACATCCCATAACTCGGCTTGAACTTCTGCTAGAAATCCAGTAATAATTATTATTATAGATGCCTTCGTCCCTTGAAAACTATGGTTCCTATATCATTCCCCTGAAACAACTCTACTATTGTGGGATCCAAGAAAAAAAATGAAGATGCCACATCCTTCCGCATTCATGGCACTACACAATGGGTTGAGAAAAATAGTTCAGGATATACGAATACTATACACAATGATGTAAACAAATTTCATCCTGTTCACCTAATTAAATTCCATATCCTTGGTTGTTATTCTCAATCCTTCCTTTTCTGAATCCACCATAGCTGTATTTATAACATCCATAAGAAGTTATCCAATATTTCCATGAAAATAATGCATGCATGATACTCACAACATCTCTTAGATCCACATCCATGATGAGATCCTGATTCATAGCATCTTTAAAACAAATATAGAGAAATAATTTCTTATTTGACCTTCTCTCGTAAAAAAGGCCATCCTATAAATGGATTTCCATATAAATATCATTATCATCAATGGATGGTGAAAAATTATACATGTCATTGAAGAGGCTTGGATATTCCATCAAAATAATTCCATCCCAGGTCAAGTGAATGATCTCAGGATCCCTATCATCCATCAACATATCTAGGTTATATTGTAATAGTAACATCACATAAAATTGATTCAAGTAAAACTCTTATGGCGTCCCATATTTATCCGAAATGACCAACCAATACTTGTATAGTCCTCAAAGAATATATGTAAAAATATTCAAAATATTATATAATGGTGTCCCATGGTGTTTAAAAATAATATTCAATGAATCAATCTAAAAAATAGCTTCCTAGGGGCCTCCCAGCATAGTTAACATAGGAAGATATTATCGGTGGAACACTTCATCAGCTTCAAAATCAATGGAATAATGAAAACATTCTCCCTATCTAGGGTTCAGATAACCATCATGATGATATCATGTAGTAGATCATCTATTTGAATCAAAGTATCCATATGATGTTATGTCTCAAACACATGTATAACATGATAATTTCCAGTCTCTTATTGCTCGATTCAAGGATGATAATGAGTTTTATTCTCTATAAAGACCAATATACTCCTTAAAACATAAGATTAAAAGAATTTCATCCTAAATAGGTGAATAATACAGAGAACCATTGGTTGATATTTCCTATTTACATTGATTATCAATAAAACTAGTATAAAATAATAGTTTATTTCATCTATTAATTTATGTATATCAATGAATTTCATTTCTCAGTTTATATGGGTAGATATTTCAAATGAAATAAATATGTATATAGGATGAAATTATCATGTTATGATATATTCCAATGATCCAATCATAATGCATGAATAGTCTTCTAATTATATACTATAACAAATTTAAAATATCAATAAATTATTACATCACTCAAAATGTGAATAAACCACTATGAAATTAATTATAAACATTAACAAGAGAACAACATAAAAAATAATATCTTCCTTGGGAACATTGTTTTTTGCTTGTACATGGATTAGCTAATCCCATGAATGTTATCATTTCCAATACCCGACATGTCCTAGCTTCATATCTACCTTTCCCAAATATTTGGGAAATATAAACGAAACCTAAAGGCATTGATAAAACGTTTTAATGATCCTAATATGGTGCCCCCTCACATGACTGAGCTAGTTTGGCTGTGTGACATTATGTGTGCCTCCCCTTATACCAATTATACTAACAGCTATAGTATAGGGAATATATATTGGAGAATATAGCACCAATGAAAATGTTTTTATACCAACATAAATAATAAAATACATTCATAAATAGTATAAGAAACATTTATAATCATATAAGTATATATTTTATAATGATTAATGAATTAAAAATCCAATAATTAAGAAACAATAAAATGAATAGATGAATGTAAAAACATGAAATGCTAGAATTTATAAAAATAAAATAATAAAAATGAATATGTAATACTCTAAATTCCCTTTTATGATCCCCACATTTGAACCTTCTACAAAATCCAACCTATTTAGTATGTAATATAGAAACAAATGGCCCCTTTCCTCGATCCATATAGGTATCAATGAAATATTCTTATGTGAGAAACAATGACCCAATCACGGTGTGAGTACAACTCATTAGGTCCCCACTAATAGTATCTAAAAAACTATTGTCTAAGTATATAGTATATAAAATTAGTGATAAAAAGGGTAATTAATTTTTTATATTAATTATACTAATAAAATAACATCATTAACCATTGAGTTCCAAAGTGGCACTCGGGTTAATCCAAACCTACTTTAGAGTATTTCTAGATAACTATATATTTTCCATGAATCTTTTTGACCTATAACCATACACCTTCCATGATATATCCTGGAAATCATTACAGGTGAACATAGAAAATGAATATAATAGTTATAACATATCTATGTAAAATCCTTCTACGCATTTCATCATGTCCTAGTTGGAACCCTCAATAAAATTTCAGCATGTCTGTGTCGGAGCACTTTATTAATTTTGGAAAATCTTGGTCAAATACCTCTATGAAATTTTAGCATGAACTAGTCAAATCCTAATAATCATTTTAACGGGTCCTAAGTTCATAATAATTCAATAATTCAAGAAAAAATAACACCTGGATACAAATATATCATATAAAATATGTCATAATATATCATAATTATAAATTCCTCAAATTTTCATTTTTCCAGCTCTTCAAATTTCGCGTAGTCAGGTTTCCAGTTTCATAATAATTAATTCCATTTCATTAAATTTAATAATTTTTCAAAAAATCCATTAACATTCAAATACAACCAAAATTTACAAGTTTAAAATTCTATGTCGATTACACTTTAGTTAATATATTTCTAGTCGATGTGAAACTATCTTTGGAAATCACCAGATCTCTTATATCATGAAAAAATTCAAGTTACCATGTCTGAAAGATCCCTATTAGTCATAGGGTAGGCTCAACTTTTAGGTTTCCATAATCTTGTTCATAATTAAAATTGATACGACAATATCCATGTGAGTTCTAGTCATAGTAATTATCATCAATTTTTATTTATTCAAGTAGACTTGTGAAATGCACAATATAACGGTGTGATAAAAAATAGTGCATATACTATAATTATTTCATTTAACCATTACAAGGTTGTTTTAGATAACCCTACTCAATAATGGAGAAGTTTGAAAAAAAATTATCATCCGCTACTATGATCAGATTCCACTTCCATAAATTTTTTTCTCAAAACTGTATGATATGATGAATACCACATTTTTTATTGAAGAATATTCTTAATGAATTCAAAAAAAACTGTTGTATAACCAGTGATTTTTCAATATTATTAATTAGATTAATCATATCAATGGAAGACTTGATGGAATAAAAATGATATTCCCTGAACCTTGGATTTTATTAGAAAATATTTCTTCAAAAATAGTGCATAGGGGTGTTAAGTTGTATTTATTAATTGTATTAGAAATATAATACCATGAAATTTCTTCTAAGACCAACACATAGTAAACCAAGACCACATGCTAGTACCACTAGACTGTGGAGTAGCATACATGGTACAACCATGTTTATAGATTGTGTGTAGGTCAACACTATAGATCAAATTATCCTCAGTGAGGGGTATAATGAATTATAGTGAGAAACACTTTGGTACCCAAAGGCGTGATATTTATGATATGACATAGCCTAGATCAAAGTGTGAGGTGTTGAAATTTTGGTCTATGTTTCAGAAATCCACTCTAAGGTATATGTGATGAATCCATGGTCTTTATGTTGTAGCACTCAACTACCAAGGGATGGGATCTACTGTAACATGTCCCCATACAACCTTTATACCTAAAATGGAGGTGACATCAAACATACATCCCCATGATCCAGACAAAACAACCAGATATTTCATTATACAATAAAAATTCCTATGGAGTATCCCATGGATCTGTGACATAAAATCCTTTACAACAACATATTTTATATAGAGTTTTCTTCTTCTCCTAGAACAAACTATATCATCCAAGGATTTCTAACCATGTTTTAACAAAAAATAATAACCATGAAGAGGATTAGGAAATTTTAATGAGGTACATACCTTGATATAGATGATATCCTACACCAAATATGCATATGGTTAATCCTTATTGACACCTAGGGTTATTATACAAGGATAAACATATTTTTAGATGAATATTCAATACATTACAAAAATACATGCATGAGGACTGTAATAGTTTATTGTGTTTGGAAATATGGAAACAAAATTATCTATCTTAGTGAAATATCAACAACATATCCCATAAATATATTCACCTTTAGTACATCAAACTAAAACCTTTATTCGTAACATGTGGAATCAAATCATAATTAACAAGTGAGCTTAGAATCTTAAAAATGTAAAGGAAGAAAATTCATAGGAATTACATGAAAAAAGGGTATGGATCTTTATCATATCATTTTAAGATCATATATTGAATATTCGTTAGCATAATGAAGATTAGTAGTTCATGAGTCCTGAATCAAAAAGAAATAATGAATAAAATAAACTAAATAAAAACATATGAATAAAAAAGGAAATTTGGATAACACATAAGCATATAATATTATTTCCATTAAAGTCAAGAAATCACTGCCAATGCCATGTTGATAGATAAGGTCCTTTATTAAACTATGTTCACACCCCGTTTCATCCCTTTATTACTGAACCAATATCATTCCTCATTCCAACCCTATATTACTGAACTGTTTTTAGTCATCATTCTATCCATCTATTATTTTATAGAGTTCATTTTTCATTCCATCCTTATAATACTAAACCTATTTAATTTCTCAATCCAAAAATATAATACTAAATAAATTTCAATTATCATTCCAACCATTACTATATCATGAAATATAAATCTTTAACCAGTTCATTGGAGTGAGATATATGTACCACCTATCTCATAATTAAATCATACAAACATGTGCCAAAGAAATCATAAACAATCATATCATAACCCATTCAATGAAATTGTTATCATAAACATGTAATCTTATCAGAACCTATGGAAAAAGATAGAGGATACATAACCATTTCAACAAAATCATAACCAATGAATGGGAAATAGATTTTGTAAACATATAACCTATGAAATAGAAATGTACTTCATAAACATATAACCTATCAAATTGAACTAGGTTTTATAAAGGAAATAACATTAAGCATAACCCATTCATAGAATGAATATGAATGGATCACTTACATAATTTCCCATAGCGTCATAAGTAACATCAAAGGATTTCATCATGGATGGAAAATAATTTTGAAATATCATTCAAAAATGTTTCTTGATGAAAATATCTTTTCTTCATTGGAAAATTATTTTTTAATAAAAACCATTTGAAAATAATTTTCCTAGAAAATACGTATAAACCATATAATAAATACATGAAATATCTTCTAAAACGTATTTCCTTGAAAAATATAAAACATGATTCAAAACATGTTAAAATAATTTTTATTTGATAATATTTATAGAACATAAGATAAATCATGAAAACGTTTTGAAACCTAATTCATTGAAAATTATTTGTAAAATTATAATGTAATCTAGAAAAACATTTCAAGAGCATTTCATTGAAAACAAATTGAAATCATATAATGAAATATTGAAAACATTCTGAATACTATTTCATTGAAAATTTCTTATAAATTTTTTATTAAAAATAAGACATTAAAAATGAAAAAGTAAGCTTTAATTAAATGAAGATGGGTAAATTCATACATACCGTACGAGGTAAAATGAAAATTCATTCTTCACATTAAATTTTTATAAAAAATTACTTTTTTATAAAGTGAAAAAAATATTTATTTTAAGATATTGATAAATGAAAAAAGGGTATTAATTTAATTTACTAATTATATTAGAATGGTATAATATTCATCGTATAATTTAAAAAAAAATCTTCTCCAAACAAAGAGTGTGTAATGTTTGGATTTTTTAAAAACACAATCAATATTTTCTTATGTAAAAATGTTTTGAAATATGGTACCAATAATGTAAAAAATTATGAATAAAAATAGGATAATAAAACTCATGAATATCTTTAGACATGGGTTTTAATATTTCATCAACGTAATCCTAAACATAAACAATCGTGAAAATAGATGAGATTGTTTCAATAAACCCTTATCATTTCATAAAAGCGTATTATTCTATCCATATATGAAAAGGAAATTAAATGAAGAATATAATATCATGAAAATATTTATCTTAAAGATATATCATATAAAATTAAATTATATACCCCTCAACATTAATTTACGTGCACAAAAAAACTTGTGGGTAAAAGAATGAAACATTAGAAAAAATAATTTTACTGATTTGGACACTTTTGAAACTTAAATGCCACAAAATAAATATTATAAAATGGATATGTGAATACCCAAAAATTTAATTATATGAATCATAGAATAAAAATATGGGAAGTACATTCAACACAAAAAAAGAATAGTGGTGAACATAATATGTATATCATGGAAATAAAAAGTGAGATGAAGTCCTCATACATTGTGTCTTGACTCATGTTGTACTCATTCAAACTACTTTCATAATAAATTAAATTTTTTATATATCTTTTTACAGAACAATATTCTCATATATAGTACAATATATGGTTTGATTATGACCTTATATAACCCTCCAATTAATAATCCTATATTAAGGGTTCACATTGGGTAATATTCTCTTTATTCATCACATCAATATTTATTTGGTATATCATTTGTATTTATAATTTATATCATGATTTCCAAAATGTAAAGAATGATATAAATTTCATTTATATACATTGTATATGTATTATACTAATTTCTATAATATATAAGAAAGAAACATGTGACGTCCCAGACCTAGATGCCACATAAAAGGTGCCTCGAGCCCTTGGGCCATATAGAGTCAAACTCATCTCCCTGCACACAAGAGGCTACATACTAGTAGTGAGGGACTAAGGTGTGTCAGTGGATATAATATTACCTAATTTCCAATGTGTAGTGTATTGGTTTAATGAAAACATAGGTAAATTGGAAAAGAAATATAAATAAACAGGTTGCACAACAGAAAAAAGAGACATCGGTAACAATTACTGAAGAAACTAGAGTATCATTCAAAAACTAATGACATTTCATGTCACTATAAAACTAGAAAAAAATTTATGAAATATAATAAGAATAAAATGTTCCATATAAGTATAAAGGAAATCAAAATAATATTTCAAGCATCCTGATCTCAGTCTTTGTAATCTACTATCAAGCTTCATACTAAACAACAAAAAAGCATATGTTTAAAGTCGTATGCTTCCCTTTGTCAACACCTCTTCCATGTAATCTACAAAATGTACCAAATAATTCCCATAGAGGGTGTGAGATAAATCTCACTAGTCAACCACCAATTGTTTCTATAACCTCGGGATCATAATATGTAATAGTGTGAAAAACGCATATATAAAATTAAGCAGAACAATGTAACTAAATACACAAGTTCCAAATCGAGCACTCATCTAATGCCTGAGCAAGTAAAAAATTCATTATTAGAATATTACCAGTTTATAAATATTTCATATGTTATCAACTGGAATGGTTCCATGTGGTAATAAGGAAACATGTAATTATATTTAATAGTGAAGCCTCAAGGTAATAAAGACGGTGACATAGACCTCAAGGGTCACCAACTCAGAAATAACTAAAACATGGCATGGGTTATGAGTGTAATCAATGGAGAAAATTATTATGCATTCCACAATGAGATTCCTATGTAGTCTAGTGAGTTCATCCACGGTAAAATAGGTCTAGGAAATGATTGGACCTAGTGGGATTTAACCATGGAACCTACTTTTCAATGATGGATCAAATAAGAGTATCTAATTAATACAATAATGTTATTGAATTAACCTTAGTTTTTCATATTATGTATCCAAATAACAGACAAGGATCGAAATCTAGGTGGGTCTCAATCTAATCATTTCGTATCCTTGATTTGGAATGGGGTCCCATAGTGATCATGAAATTCCATGAATAGAATCCAAGTTGATCATGAGTCAATCCATGCCAATTTAATTATGAAGTCTTGTAATATTTTATTTGGTTCAAGAATTCGGTTTCAATAGAGTGATAATTTTATTTATCATGTAACCATATAATCAGGAATTTGGTTCTAGCCTTTCCTTTCATTAGTGTTATAAGTCCAATTACCATGAAACCATTCATTTAATCCATTAAAAACGTATTCCATATTGAAGGCTCATTCTACTACCATCCATTAATTTGGTAAGGGGTTCTATAGATATGAAACCTACTATTCATTTACATTTAATAATAATTAATATACTCAATATGATTTCCAATTCACTTTTCACATTTAATTTTGAAATTGAAGCACTTACCTTAGCTGGGTCAAGTGTTGAGAATAAATGGTACATACAATTATGAAATTCTCATTATAAATAAACCAGTTAATATATAAATGCTTACCCTTAATATTTTCATTCCAAGGAACATCCGAACGGTGGCTCAAACATGTAAAAACACTAAAAAGAATGCATTACATAACATACTACATGGTATGAATGAATTTTTGTTAGTAAACACGAACAACTTGTCAAATAATTAGAAAGAGAATAACCATAGTGTTCTAATGACAATATTCATGGCATGTAAATTCTATAAACATCATCTAATGAAATCAGTGGTACCCACAAGAAAATTCCAAAATCAATAAACATGAGTGATGAGTTATAGAACACTCACCATAGGGTTGTACAACTATACTCCTCTTGTATTGGCCCTTGATTTGGATCAGATTGGATTAGATCTATGAGGAGAAAAATTATCACACACCATATATAGGTCGAGAGAAAAAGAGATGGAGAAATTCTTAAACGAACGCAATTATTTACCATTTCATAGCCAACACGATGGATGAAAGCTTGATCAGACCCCAGATGAAGGAGATATCTGGAATCCTACCATAAGTCTTCAAAAATATCCTAGTAGAGATCCATGGAGATAAATCCTGTAAGAACTCATAATAGGAAGATAAAGGGGACATAAAATAAAATTAAGGGGAAAATGTTTAATATACCCATAAAATTATATGATTCACGATTTTTCTGCACTATTTGAAAAAACCTGAAAAATCATGCATAATTACTCAAGATGAAAAAGAACTTACGTGGTTAGGTAGCACGACTATGTGCCAACCAAGAGAGGTGGTTTGGTCTAGAATAACACCATCGAAACAATTTATATCAACCTATCTGCCAAGCTATGTTTTCCAAAAAGATGGGTTCCAGGCTCCAACCATTCCCCAGACACCCTTGAGACCTTTTAAAACTCATTAAGAATCCATATTAGGTCCAAAGTATAGAATTATATCATAATTTAACAGTTCCAAACATGAGTGAAAAAATGGTTTCTTAAAGTCTATCCCTTTTAAAAGAACTCGTCCTCAAGTCCAACTTCCAAGGGGGGTAAAACACTATTTGAGAACAACTCTGGCCATTGCGATTGTACATTAGCCACGTACTCCCAAGTCTCTTCTAGTGCATGGTCATTATTCCATAACAACTATACTATAAGGACAAACCATCCTCAGAGAGACTGCGTGCTCAGGTAAGTGATGCATACTAGATAATCCTCCAAGGTAGAGTCAAAATCAGTATTTAACATAACATAATCATGGTCAAATTTATGAGAAAGATCATCATGATACTAGGAATTCTATGGAACAGTGAAGACATTGTGGTTGGAATGGTATCTCTGAGGTAGTAATAGCTGATATGATACCTTCCCAACACATTCTACGATCTCAAATATCCCTATGTAACAAGAAGAATGACTTCCTTTCATTTGAATCCATGTATTCCATATCATGGGTGATACCAGAAGGAAACCATGATACCCAGCCTCATGCTCTTGAGGCCGTCAACATCTACCATCATAATATATCAATCTAGATTGAGTTGTAGTCATAACCTTTCTGGTTTCCTAAACTTTATGTGATGTCTCCTAAATGAGATGAGGACCTAGTAGGGCTATATCACCTGCCTCTAGCTAGAATAGGTGTGAATGATAAAACCTACCTTATAATGCCTCATAAGGATCCATCTAACTCTTAGTCTAGAGGTTGTTATTATAGGTGAACTCAATGATTGGAATATGCATCTACCAATAATCTCTGAAACCAAGGACACATGTTCAAAGCATGTCCTCTTGAACATGTATTTTACATTCTGATTTTCCATTGGTCTGAGGGTGAAATGTTATTCATAGAAGCATCAATGTTCCCATAGACTTATGAAATATCTTCCAGAACCGTGATGTGTAATGAGAATCCCAATCTAAAACAATAGTATGTGTAACCTAGTGTAGCTGTATGATTTCACTAACGTAAAGTCTTACCAACTCATCAACTGAGAAAGTCACCTGAATCAGAATTAAGTGGGAAGATTTAGTTATTTAGTCAATGGATATACATACATCATCACTACCTATCAGCGACGTTGGAATACTGAGTATAGAGACCTTGTAAATTTCTCCCCATTTCCATTCTAAGATTGGAAGAGGCTTTGAGAAGCTTGCTGGTCTCTGATGCTTGGACTTTACTCAAAGATAAGTGGAACTCATAGTGATAAAGGCTTTTATTTAATGATTCATCCCATGCCATGAATACTGGTGTCACCTGTCTTGATTCATCTTACAAATTCTCGGATGGAATTCCCACTGATAGGTGTGGGACATTTTCATCCATTCATCCATCTTTTCTGTGGGAGCCCAGATAATTCCACATAGGCGCACTTTGTTGTCTCTGTCCACATACCGATCTGGAGATGGGTTATCTCCTGATATACTCTTATAGATAACAAAGCCTTCAAGATCTGTAAATTTTCAACACTATACCTTCTTAATGAGGGAAGAGGTAACTGACATAGATGATGGGTAAGACTACTAGTGACTATCATGAAATTCTAAATGCATCTCCTAAATTAGGTGCATTAACTTCCATTCATAACTATATTCCCATATGATATGTGTTTTATATTTTTGACACAACGCATATACAACAAAATTTTCCCTTCCCAAAAATATAACAAAGCTCAAAATTAAAGGATTGTAGATATTCAACCCATCTTCACTGTCTGAGGTTCAATTCATGCTGAGAGAAGTTATGTTTGAGGCTCTTTTGGTTTGTGTGCACAATAAAGCACTGACCTAAAATATAATATCTCCAAAAATTTAGGGCATGGATAACTGCTTCTAGATTAATGTCATTCTAGGGTTATTTCTATCATGAGGCCTCAACTGTTGAGATACATATACAATGAATCTATCCTCCTATATCAACACTACTCCTAGGCTGATACTTGATGCATAACAGAAGATGGTATAACCTATGACTGGCTTTGGAAAAGTTAGGATATATTTCAATTCAAGCCTCCCTTTCAACACTATAAAGGCTTTCTCACATGCTTTGAACCAAAGGAAATAAACACCATTCATTGTAAGACCCATAAGAGGCGAAGCAAGACATATGATGTCTTGTATGAAATGCTTATAACATCCATCCATACCCAATAAAATCCATATATCAAAAAAAATGCTGGGGATGATATGATGAAACTAAATCACTACCATTTTATGGTTTAATAGATATTTTCTATTTGGATATTATATGAACCAAGAAATTAATGTTGTCGATATTGATGTGGAAATTTCAAGCTTTTCAAAAAGAAAATTCTCTCTCAATGTACTCTAAATGATCTCAAGATGTTTTTCATTGTATGAATGAGTGTGAGAGTACACAAATATTTTTTCCACAAAGACCATGTTAAATGATTCCAAATAGGGATGAAAACCCTATACATAATATCCTTAAAAGACGGAGGTGCATCTGTAATACCGAACAACATAACAAGGTACTTATACAGACCATACCTACTACGAAATGTTGAATAAGGTATGTTTGATGGTTTGACTTGCACCTGATTATAAACAAATATCATATCGATCTTATAGAATACCTTTTATCCTCACATATGGTTCCAGTATATCATCTTTTTGAGGAAGTGGGTATTAGTTCTTGATCATAATGTGGTTCAAACTTATATGATCCACAAATAGTTGTATAGTTCCATCCGCCTTCTTGTAAAAAAATTTGGGTGGACCCCAAGAGGATGTACTGGTCCATATAAAACCTTTGGCCTCTAAATTCTCTAAGAACCTTTGGAGATTCTAAACCTCTATTGTATTAATCATATATAGAGAAATTTACACTATAGATACTCTGATAAGAAGATCAATTATAAAATCAACTTATTTCTCAGACATTATGCCAGAAAAATCCAATGGAATGACATCCTTGAAATGATCCACTACTAGAGGTAAATCGGTTTTTTGTATACCCTTATCATCCTTCAAGATATTCTAACATTAGGTAGAAACTCAACTTATCTAATGATGCTCTAGTGAAGCTCTTCCATCCTTGACATCCCACTCACCCTTATGTATATAACTGATACCCTCTAGTGTTGTAAACGATACCCTATGGCGAAAGATATTTTCATGAGTGTGATAGTGAAAAAACTAGTCCATTCTGAGAAGGAAATAAAATACCTTCATCTCAAGAACAAATAAGTTCCCTAAGAAAGGATAATTTTCTACCACAAGGGGACTATATCAATACTGGCATATTCCCTCTTTTTTACCCATAACATCATATATAGGGTCATCCACAATAGTGATACTGTATCTCTAGTCTGAAAATTTCAATGATAGATACATGTATAAATGAGTTTTAAGAACACATATCAAATAAGTCAGATACAAGTGTAACTTCCATAGGAATAATAACTATTACTCTAGTGGCTCTCCTAACCAGATCTTTAGTTTTTAGCTGTATTTCATGTAACGAGCCTAATGCACGACCTGGTGCAACATATGGACAACCATGATCATAACTACTCTATTGGTGTTTTCAGTGATCAGGGTTTTGGATACCAAGACCTTGAAATCCTCCACATCCATACCCACCAATGCTATTAGAACTACCCACCTGAAATGACATAGAGGATATTTCTCTTTAAGGTGAAGCTGGAATGAAAATTTTCCACTCAATGCTAGTGGAATGGTCCTACAGAAATGATAGGGATAACCTACATGACTACAATACTAACAAAATAGTGGGTCTCTATCACATAGAGGATTTGAATTGTCACATCATCCACACCAACGACACACTTTAGAGCTACAGAAATGGGCCCAATAGTTGACTCTACCCTGACGAGAAACCTCAAGGGAATGTTTTGTCCCGCTAGAAAAACTATTGTCCCTATATGAAACTGGTAAATTATCCCTAGTACCATTTATGACCCTCAAGTTATGATCAGTAATAAGATATTGGCTTAATATCATTGAAATAATAGGCAGGTGAAATAAAATCACCTGTGTATGGATGGTGTTCTGGAGCCCATCCTCAAAGCCTCTAGAACACGAATTTTCATCACCATCTTAGAGCAGTGCAAAGAGAAGAAAATTCATTGAAACACCTTGAATATTCCATAACTGACATAAAACTATTCATGAGATTAATTAACTCCTTGGATCTGTATACTCTCAGGGTATGTGGAATGAACTAATCATTGAGGGAAGTCTAAAATCAACCCATTACATGCCCTAATGATGACCAAATAGGGAAATAACTAGCAATCAAATCATGTGATAATCCTGAAGCATGTATGAAGTAAGATAAAATCTCCACTCCAGAAGAGTTTCCAAATAATCAATGATATATATGGTGGCCTTTATCCAATTCTATTAATCCTATGGACCAATATCCCTTAAAATGGTAGGAGGATGTTGTAGTTGGAACTCACAAGATAGATCAACCATTATAGGTGCAAGCCATGGAGCACAATGCATGTACTATATTAGATGTAAGAAACTATCACTAAGTTGGGAATCCATTCCCAAAACAGTTACATAAAATGGTTCTTCATGTGAAACTCTTAGAGGTAAGAGTGGTGGATCAGGACCAACCATATCTAGAACATGGTTGTCGCCACTTTCATGGTTCACGATATGAGGATTTTGTGGAAAAATTTGTCTAAAATTTCTAATAAAAAACCTCAAAACAAGAATAAGAGGAAATATAGGATCACCAGTAGATGTTGGACATGTGAAAACTGAGTTCCCATGTTATAGTACCCAAACTACTCTCTTAGATAGCCAGACACTTTTAAGGGATCGGGTATAAGTTTCATTTTTTTAACATATAATTACCATGTTAATTCCTTTAACTTTCATATACATGAATGGTCATGATAAGGATATGAAACCAATATATTTTAGATGTCATGATTCACATTATAATGGATATAAATTCCCATTAAGTTAGTTCCAATACAAATTATCAATGAAAATGACACTCATTTATTTACAACACAACGGTTCAACACGGTAAATTACTTATCTCATTCCTTGAGGGCCCATACAACTCTTTAATTGAGATAGATAATCAATCAATTAAAACCAAGAATAATACATTCATAAGATAACTATCACAACATCAGTAAAGAATTACAAGAATATGAAGCAATGAAAATCAGGGAAATGCATATATATTGCACGGTAATACGTATGCCATGAATATTCTAGGTTCCTATAATGATGCTTTCCAAAATTATCCATTCCCTCATATCATTGGTCCATGGACAAAATAAAATCTCCAAATAGATTAATAATCAACAACACCACATAAAATGTTGATCACCCAAAGGTGAAATAATTTAATCTGTAATAGGAAAATGTTGGAAAATAATAATTTAGGAAAATTGGTGTTTACCCTGAACATGGATTCATGATTCCCAAGCAAGGATTATGACCATGTACCAAGAATTTCTAATTTCTTATCTATTGTCTCCAAATAGTAAATAAATAATGTAAACCCCTATGAAACCACTTTATAACATCCTAGACTAGTATGTCACGTAACGGGTTCCCCGATCCTGGTTGGCCACATGGACTGAAGCTCATATCCCCAAATGCAAGAGGATGCATACTAGATGAACAGTACTAATGCATGTATGTGCAAAGACAATACCCTAACATGGAAAGTGTAGTAAAACAGATAAAATTAAACTTAGGTAAATAGAAGAATAAAATAAATTGAACAAAAGGCAAGGTGGAAAATAGAAACAAGAGTAACAATAACTGAATAAACTAGAGTAGCATTCAACAACTGATGATATTTCTTGTCACTAGAAAAATTGAACATCTTGGATACAAGAAAGCATGCATAACATGTTCAACATAAGTGTAATGGGAATTAAAATACTCTCTAAAGCATCCCGAGATCAGTTCTATTCATTTTCTATTAATCCCTATAATAAACATCAATAAATAAGGTGTTTGAAGTTGTGTTCTTAAATATGTATACACCTAAAAACATACAATATACTACTCATAACAAATGGAACCTAGAGAGGGTGTGAGATAAATCTCAGTGGGTCACCACCAATAGTGTTTATAAAATTCACCTCATTCAATGAAAATGAAACAGTGTGCATCATGCACATATAATTAACAAATATATTTTAACTAAATACACATGTAACTGATTCATCCCTCATCACGTGTCTGAAAATGTAAACAATTCATTATTTTATTATTACCAATTTATAAATAATTGATATGTTAGCAATTGAAAGTGTTCTAATTTGTAACAAGAAAACTTGTAATGATGTTTAATAGTGAAGTCCCTGGGTAATAACAAATGAGACATAGACATCAAGGGTTTCCAACTCAGTAACAATTGTACCCTGTTACAGGTTAGGAGTGTAATGCAGGGAGAATAGTCCTAGGAATTATACAATGAAATGCCTACCACGTACAATGAGTTCATCGAAGGTAAAATGGAGGTAACCAATGACTGGGCCAGATGGGATTTAATGATGCACCTACTTGTGAAATCTGGATCCATGGAGTGTATCCAAAGAATCCAGCATTGATATTTAAGGAATCTTATGAATTTATACAATTTTTCCAAATAATATAAAAGGATTGCCATATAAGTGGGTCTCATCCAAAGAAATGCATATCCTTGAATGGGAATGGGGTTCTGGAGTGGTCATGGAATTATCCGATCAGAATCCAAGGTGATCTCGAGTTAGGACACACCAATATAAATATGAACTCATGTAATATTTCATTTGGATCAATATTTTCCTTTCATTAGTATGATATGGTCAAGAATCATGAAACCTCTTAATAAGGTTATTTGGTTCATTCCTTTCATTTAATTCGTTTGGGATGGCCAAGTAGCATGCATGTAACACCCCAAGCTTCCACGATACATTTCCCGTTGAATAATACGATAGCGTGTGTTGTACGCAACATCGAGTTCTAACACACACCACAACCGATCAAACTAGCCGTTATGAATATTAATACCTACCTTTTGAAATTATATATATTTTATTTCAAAATGGACTTCATTTTTGGATTCGTAATATCAAAATTATCCTAAGTTGAATTTTTGGTATTTTTCTGAGAACTTCCAATTTTTATGAATAATGAAAAATACATAAAAAAACCTTTTAAATCAAAATAATTTATAGCGATAAATTATATTATTTAGTGGTTTTAAAGTATAATTAGAATATATTTTTACCATTTTATCCAATGGTATTCATTAGAATTAATTTCACTTTGAAATTGGACATAAACAATTGTCAATCTTTTGATATATATTGTTTCTTAAAAACACGCTATTTGTTGTGATGGGAGGAATTAATTATAAAATTAATTAATGAAACATAAATGTTTGGAATTTTTTAAAATAGATATCATTTTTGAATTTGGAATATCAATTATAGCTTAGGGGAAAATTTTGGTATATTTCTAAAAAATTCAATTTTTGATGAATAATGAAACTATTAAGTGGTAGTTAAAAAACTGAATTTATCACAAAACATAATTTTACCACTTCTATGAATGGAATTTTGAAAATCCGGGAGACACGGTTAATATAAAGGAGTAAAATGTGGTTCAATGAGAAGAAAATAATTTTTGGTGAATAGTAACTTTTTACTTTTATTTACCACGGTTAAAAGTAAATAGGGTAATTAAGGGTAAAAATGATATTAACATTACCCTAACACATTTCCTAATTCTATTGGACAAGTTTATCTTGACCAGAAACAACCTTAGGAATAAAATATTATCATTTAGATCCACATCGATTAGATTAGGACATTTATTATTATTTAATAAAAGAAGAGTTAAAAGAGTTAAAATCAAATGTTATTTACTAAAACATTCTTAATATAGGGTTATACATAAGATAAATTCGATTGAAATTATTAATTAGAAAGATAAAAATATTTCCTACATAATTATATTTTATTTATAATTTTTAGACATTAAATAATTTAATTTATTTATGACACAATGATGATGCAGTAATTACCATAATAGTGAAAACTTAAAAAAATTCATATTTTAAATACCAAACTAAATATAATTTGAGACTTTTAATGAGTTACAATAATTTTCTAGGATAATATGACATGTTAGGATTGATTTATTTAACTTTTTTCAATGTAATCATTCTGTTATGAGTTTTACAAAAATCAATTATTGAATAGTGTCAAAATTGACATAAAAGAGTTTTTAAAGAAAATATTATATTATTAATTGATATTAAATTCCTAAAAATCTACGGTTCGGACAGGAGACTTGTATCATGATAGGTGTATCATTAATGTACAAATTGGGGGTCTCTTGGATGTATATAGTATGTTTATTAACCATGTAATATAAAATTACAAAGAGACATTGTAAAAGTTAAACAAATTAACCAAGAGTTAATATTTAAAGATAAGGTTAATATAGAAATCCAAACCTGTCTAAATCCTATTGGTTGAGTGGTTTTCGACCTATCCCCACCTTAACATTTAAATAATCCACTTTTGAGCCATTAAAATCCGAATATGAATTTATTATAAAATAATATTTCTAGCTTTTCCAAAGGTGCCCCTCACCCCTCTTATAAAAGGGCACTCTCCCTTCTCATTAACTCACACCCTCAAATCCTTTTGGTTCGGCCAAACTCTGCCCAAATAATCTCTCAAATTCTCTCAATTCATCCTAGAAGCCTTCCTTTAGTCATAAATCCAACCTAATATCCCGTTTTATCAAATCAAAAGGATGAACCCGAAAAAGAGGTAATGATTTCACCACCCTTTTTCAAATTCATTTCTTCTTCCACTTCTTCCTTCTTTGTTATTACCATTCTAAAATAATATCTCCAGTATCATATATATACTATGATGTTATTATAAATATGGTACAACCATATTCAGTATTCTATCCATCTTTTGAATAACATGTCACCATACGTGCGTACGTATGGCTTACCGTCTCCACGTCATGGTGTAATTGTTATTCAATAAATTATTATTCGGATGGTTATAATAATGATGTGTAATTCATTTAAATAATAAATATAACATGATAATTATTCTTTCTATATGATATAACATCCAATTATATATTATTTTAACATCAAATGAATGATATTGTTGCTCGTGTATACGTACGGATACCGTCTCCAGGAACGCAATGAGATTCATTATCCATCGTATCCATTCAAGTATAATTCTCATTTGATGACTAAAAATAATATTTAAGTACTTGATATAATTCTGTATATGAATAATATACATCCCATTAATAACAAATATGGCTCACATATAAAAGAATATAAAGTAAAATGAACCCGTTAACACCCAAAATGACGATAATTCTAAGATATTATTAAAAAATCAATGTTAAAAAATAATATGTGATATCATATTAATTCATATGATTCTTGAATAATTAAATAACAATTGTTTCCCGTTATACATGAGTTTAACCTACCATCGACCAAGGAAAAAGTACAAAGTAAGGGGTTTCTTATCTCACTCTTAATTTCGTGAGAATTCCATTGTTCACCACTTATTTATTGCATGTGGTGTATGTGTACTACCCGTAAATGTATTTATTGTGTATTATACTTTAACTTATGGGTATTTACATCATCATTGTATGATCCTTCTTTCGTGGGTGTATGTTTCGTATGTTACCTAATCGATAAGGGAATTCGAAATTTTAATTTCCACCCATTTGGCTTTACGCATATTTCATTGATTATATTAATCCAAGATTTTGTGTGGAATCACTATTCATTTGATTATGTCATAAGTTCCACTCCCCTTTATGTGGATGTACTTTTTATACACATAATCACTCCATTGATAAATTCTCAAGTCATCGGTATGAACTTGATAAGAGTAATTTTTCCGCAATCTCAATATTTTGAGACAAACATCCAATTCATTGGTGTTGTTTTTACTAGAATATGTGTGAATGTTCTTTGATTGTTTTACACTTAATATACAATCATATTTAGTGTATTTATATTTGTCATGAATAATTATGTCGTTGATTTATCCTTAACCTAAGGATACAACCTTTATGAGAGATTTCATCTCAATTTACATTCCATTGAGACTTCTTTGTTGTTATACACCAAATCCCTTTTATGTGGTGTATATAATGTACTTTGACATAGTATATCTTGAATCCTTTTATTCTCATGATATTATAAATTTTTGACTACCTCAATTATTTGTATTCAAGTGTCTCTCTTTTGGTTAGAAACTCTAACTAAAATAAATTTTTAAGTGTTTTGAAGACTTATTCATCTAAATCTTGCTCATTAATGTCTGTGTTTTAAAAATGGTTTTAAGAATTTACTTATATGGACATTAAAGTTTTAAAATTAAAACTCCTTTTAAAAGATTCAAAGTGGTATTGGACACTTTTATTCAATAATATATTTTTAAATGGCTTCTTGACAAATAATGTGACTTTTAAATGTTTTCAAGAAAAGAGGGATATTTCTATTAATAGTTTGATGATTATTTTAATGTCAATGTCCTTAATTATTATTGATTTAGGTTAATGTGATAAAATAAAATCTTCCATATTTTATCGAATGAGTTATGTTTGACTGTGGATGTGCTATTTTTATACCATTCATGGTTTGTGGTTAAAGTATTGACATTTCGTATTCTAGTTTTAATATGAATGTTTATGTTATGTTTAAACCAGTTCATATGAGGAATTCATTGGACTTAATAACTGACGGGTGGAGCCTGCTATAGCTCCTCGATGCATCAGTAGGTCCTATGAGACAAACTAGTGTCTTGGCACAAGTCCTTGGCAAAAACTTATTTTTTGTCTTGGCACGAGGCCTTGGCTATGGGGTTATGATAGTTTGGAATTATGCATTCCATCATTATGAATGTGGTTATTCATATTGCATGTGATTTTTCGACTAGTAGAATATCCATGTGAATAAGTAAATGGCATTATTTCATTTTATCTTTGCCATATTATACTGGAGTTCAAGTTTAAAAGGATTTTGTTTTAGTTATAAATTTCTTTAAGTGTTAATGCTTATCTATGAAAGCTTCTTCTATATTGTTATCCTTACTGAGCATCTGAGCTCACCCATTTCAATGTTTTATTTTTCCCAGGATGTGAAGAAGTAAGCTATGAATGACTTTCATGGATAGAATGAGGGGATATGAAGACAAGATGTTTTTTTAGTTTTTTATTTACCTTATGATGTAATGTAAGACTTATGAATATATCTAGTGTTTCCATGACTACTAAACTAATCGGTCATTCGAGACTTGATCCTTTGTGATCATGCCAATGTTACATAATAATGCACCGACTCTGGGTATCTAGGGTCGGGGCGTTACAGTTGGTATCAGAGGAAGTTTAGTACAAACCTTGGAATCTAAATTTAGATAAACTCTGATTAGATCACATAGACCTATGATGGACTTTGAGGATTAGTAGAGAAGAACTTTCTAGAATTTTGGTATTGTAGAGATTTTGTGAGTTTTCGGAGAAATACATCCCTATCTGGAAATGAGCAGGTAGAGGCGGCTCTGGCATAGATGTACCTAGGGGTAAAACCCGAAAACACCGCTTTGAGCTAGACTCAAACGGGAACTGGTGCACGACAACGGGCTTTGCTGCACTCTTGGTTACAACACTCTCGGGGGATATACTTAGGATAATTTACATTTTCTTTACTAACCAATTTGAAGTATTAAATATATAAGATGAGAGTAAATGACCTTGGTTAATCTTAATGTGTTTCAAATTGAGAATATGGTGACATTTTAATCTCTAAATGATTTTATGACTATTGTTACTCACAAAATGCTTTCTTGTTTTAGTCAATGGCTGGATTCCATGGATGTCATAGTGACTTTGAGAATTATGTACAAGGTGGGAACGGTGGTGGAAATGAGCAACAAAATTGAATGTTGATAGGTGTAAAAGATATCCTCTTTATGCCAAATCAATTATCCAAAAATTTGATCAACAACATATATATTAACCAATTCCCGGACTCAAAAAAGAAGAGAATGGTGATGAATGATAAGAGCTCCAGCAGTGGAGACCATGGAGAAAGGAATCCTCAATTTCCATCAGGCAGGAAATGTGGAAGGAGACACACAGGAATGTGTCTCAATGGGACAAAGAAATTCTTTACATGCGGGAAGGAAGGACAAAAAGTGAAGAATTGCCAAAGAAAAATGAAGAGTACAATAGAAGAAGATAAAAATGGTCCCAAGAGTCCATTTACAGTCATTTTCCGTAAATGTAGGGGACTTGGCCATTACCCGAGTGAATGCCCTATTCTCTAGGATATTTTCTTGGTCAAAGAAGAGCTATGTGGAAATAAATGGTTGGAGAAATGTTTAAAAAGTATTAGTGCTCCTTATTTATGGGTTTAATATGGAATAATTTTCTCTTGTATTTTAACCCGGCAGTTTTCCATGTGAGAATGATATTTGAGGAATAATTATCTTTTCACTTGTGAATATAGTTATAAATAACCATTTGGTTTTACATGATCATTGGCGTTTTAGAGAATTATAAGTTATTATAATTTGGGATGAAAATGCAAGGTATGATATAACATTTGTGGTTAAATTATGTTATGGTATTTTGAGGAATTTATCTCATTTTGTTATTGTTATAAAATATAGTTTTTGAAAAAGGACAACACGTAGACCGCGTGGCAACCCGTTGTGTCGGACAAAGCTGTGAGAATCGAACCCACAACCAAAGTGTGAGTGGGATTTATCAACTACCACTGGACTACGTGAAGTCCCTGGTTAGTGTGACTATTATTTTTAGTTAAATGATTTTATTGATCAATAATAATTTGATTTGGGATCTTATGTCTTATCAAATGAATACCCTTAGTATAGGAAAATGATTTGGTGATTAAGTGATAAATGTTATTTTAGAAGTTGTTTGCTTTATTTTGAACACTATATGCCAAAGTAAAATAGAGTAGTATGGGATTTCATTTGAGGAGTAATGGTGGATTTTTATCTATGTTATTATTGTGGATTTATAGTGATTTGGGTTATTTATGGAAATGATTAGGTTAATTACTTTTAATTATGTGACATTAAGAGTAATTAATGTCATTTGGAGATACACTTTAACGTGGAAGACTACATTCTTATAAGTTTTGGGTTTCAATATTAGTTTGGATTATATTAAAGGATTTTAAGTACAATTGATTATTGAATGGTATTTATTTCACTTTGGGGTATTTATGGTTTAATTTTAGAAATTAAGATTAGTGTTTTTTTCTCTAATAGAATATCCATTTGGGTGGTCATCAGATATTACACTAACCATTTTGTTTTTTATTAATCTCTAAAGACAAGGTAAATATATAGTTTATCCTACATGGATCATGAATTTCTATAGATGTTTATTGTTGATCTTTCATTGTGACCAAGTCTTCTTGAATACTCATTCTTAAAAAAATGAGTTAGTGGTAAAAAGTTATTAAATAATGAAACTCTACTTAAAAAGTAAGTATATCTCTTTATATTCTTTGTCAATATCATAAATGAATTCCCCGTCCTTATATAATGTAACTTAAAACAAAAAATGTTGTCTGTTTACTTTTCCTACTTAAGGACCGTTTGTCCCGACACACGTTTGTGATTTTCTTATTGTTAACTTTCTCCTGATCATGTTTTCTATCCCTCTCCATCATAACTTAACACTTAGTTTATCGTCCATATCCATGTTTTCCTACATGGAATCCTAGAATGGTTTATCTTGGGTGACCTTTATACCACTCTTCTTTTCTTTTAATGTGATAGTTTTATTGACTCTTTTTCCGATGTGGGACTTTCCATTATATTGTCAATCCCAATTTTTTTTAAAAAAATTGCAAGGATGCAATTTATTGAAGGAGGGGAGAATGTAACACCCCAAGCTTCCACGATATGTTTCCCTTTGAATAACGTGATAGCGTGTGTTGTACGCAACATCGAGTTCTAACACACACCACAACCGATCAAACTAGCCGTTATGAATAGTAATACCTAATTTTTGAAATTATATATATTTTACTTCAAAATAGACTTCATTTTTGGATTCTGAATATCGAAATTATCCTAAGTTGAATTTTTGGTATTTTTCTGAGAACTTCCAATTTTGATGAATAATGAAAAATACTTAAAAAAAACATTTTTAATAAAAATAATTTATAGTGATAAATTATATTATTGAGTGGATTTAAAGTATAATTAGAATATATTTTTACAATTTTATCCAATGGTGTTCATTAGAATTAATTTCACTTTGAAATTGTACATAAACAATTGTCAATCTTTTGACATATATTGTTCCTTAGAAACACGCTATTTGTTGTGACAACGGGAATTAATTATAAAATTAATTAATGAAACATATATGTTTCAAATTTTGTAAAATAGACATCATTTTTGAATATGGAATATCAATTATAGCTTAGGGGGAAACATTGGCATATTTCTGAAAAATTTCAATTTTTGATGAATAGTGAAACTACTAAGTGGTAGTTAAAAAATTGAATTTTTCATAAAACTTAATTTTACCACTTCTGTGATTGAAATTTCGAGAATTCGAGAGACATGGTTTATATCAAGGAGGAAAATTTGGTTCAATGAGATAAAAATAATTTTTGGTTAATAGTAACTTTTTACTTTTATTTACCACGGTTAAAAGTAAATAGAGTAATTAAGGGTAAAAATGATATTAATATTACCCTAACACATGTACAAATTCTATTGGACAAGTGTATATCGACCAAAAACAACCTTAGGAATAAAATATTATCATTTAGGTCCACTTGGATTAGATTGGGACATTTATTATTATTTAATTCAAAGAAGAGTTAAAAGAGTTAAAATCAAATATTATTTTCTAAACCATTTTTAATATAGGGTTATACATAAGATAAATTCGATTTTAAATATTAATTAGAAAGATAAAAAGATTTCCTACATAATTATATTTTATTTATAATTTTTAGGCCTTAAATAATTTAATTTATTTATGACACAATGATGATACAGTAATTACCATAATAGTGAAAAATTAAAATAATTGATATTGTAAATACCCAAATAAATATAATTTGAGACTTTGAATGAATTACACTAATTTTTTAGGATAATATAACATGTTATTATTGATTTAATTAACTTTTTTGGAAGTAATCATTCTGTTATGAGTTTTACAAAAATCAATTATTGAATAGTGTCAAAATTGACATAAAAGAGTGTTTAAAACAAATATTATTTTATTAATTGATATTAAATTCCTAAAAATATAAGGATCTTCCAAGAGACATATATCATGATAGGAGTTTCATTAATGGACCACTTAAGTGTATCTTGTATGTATATAATAAGTTTATTAACCATGTAATATAAAAATACAAAGAGACATTGTAAAAGTGAAACTAATTAACTAAGAGTTAATATTTAAAGATAAGGTTAATATAGTAACCCAAACATGTCAAAATTCTATTGGTTCAGTGTATTTCGACCTATTCCCACCTTAAAATTTAAATAATACACTTTGGAGCCATTAGAAACCGAATATGTATTTATTATAAAATAATATTTCTAGCTTTTCCAAAGGTACCCCTCACCACTCTTATAAAAGGGCACTCTCCCTTCTCATTAACTCACACCTTCAAATCCTTTTTGTTTTTCCAAACTCTTCCCAAATACTCTCTCAAATTACCTCAATTCATCCTATAAGCCTTCTTTTAGTCATAAATCTAACCTAAGAGCCCTTTTGATCAAATCAAAAGGAAGAACCCGAAGAAGAGGTAATGATTTCACCACCCTTTTTCAAATTCATTTCTTCTTCCACTTATTCCTTATTTGTTATTACCATTCTAAAATAATAAATCCAGTATCTTATATATACTATGATGTTATTATAATTATGGTACAACCATATTCAGTATTCTATAGATCCTTTGAATAACATGTCACCATACGTACGTACGTACGACTAACCGTCTCCACATTGTGGTGTAATTGTTATTCAATAAATTATTATTTGGATGGGTATAATAATGATGTTTAATTCATGTAAATAATAAATATAACATGATAATTATTCTTTAAATATGATATACCATCCAATTATATATTATTTTAACATCAAAAGAAT
Organism: Viscum album; assembly: GCA_963277665.1. Taxonomy (NCBI): domain Eukaryota; kingdom Viridiplantae; phylum Streptophyta; class Magnoliopsida; order Santalales; family Viscaceae; genus Viscum; species Viscum album. Next base: position 987,908,941 of record OY728143.1, on the reverse strand, counting down.
GATATTGTTGCTCGTGCGTACGTACGGACTACCGTCTCCATGAACGCGATGAGATTCATTCTCCATCATATCCATTCAAGTATACTTATCATTTTATAATTAAAAATAATATTTAAAGACTTGGTATAATTCTGGATATGAATAATATACATCCCATTAATAACAAATATGTCTCACATAATAAAGAATATAAAGTAAAATGAACCTGTTAACACCCGAAATGACGATAATTCTAAGATATTAATAACAAATCAATGTTAAAAGATCATACATGATATCATATTAATGAATTTGATTCTTGTATAATTAAATAACAGTTATTTCACCATTATAAAGGAGGTTAACCTACCGTTGATGAAGGAAAAATTACAAAGTAAGGGGTTTCTAATCTCACTCTTAATTTTGTGAGAATTCCATTATTCACCACTTATTTATTGCCTGTGGTGTATGTGTACTACCCATAATTGTATTCATTGTGTATCATACATTAATTTATGGGTATTTACATCATCATTTTATTATCCTTCATTCATGGGTGTATGTTTTGTATGTTACCTAATCGATAAGGGAATTCAAAATTTCAATTTCCACTCATTTGGATTTATGCATATTTCGTTGATTATATTACTCCAAGATTATGTGTGGAGTTACTATTCATTTGATTATGTCAAAATTTTCACTACCCTTTCTATGGATATGATTTTTATACACATAATCACTCCATTGATAAATTCTCAAGTCATCGTTATGAAATTGATAAGAGTAATTTTTACTCAATCTCAATTTGTTGAGACAAACATCCAATTCATTGGTGTTGTTTTTTACTAGAATATGTTTGAATGTACTCTGATTGTTTTACACTAAATATACAATCATATTTAGTGTATTTATATTTGTCACACATAATTATGTCGTTGATTTATCCTTAACCTAAGTATACAGCCTTTATGAGATATTTCATCTCAATTTACATTCCATTGAGACTTCTTTGTTGTTATACACCAAATCCCTTTTATGTGGTGTATATAGTGTACTTTGACATAGTATATCATGAATCCCTTTATTCTCATGATATTATAAAGTTTTGACTCACTCAATTATTTGTATTCAAGTGTCACTCTTTTGGTTAGAAACTCTAACTAAAATACATTTTTGAGTGTTTTGAAGACTTATTCATCTAAATCTTGCTCATTAATGTCCATGTTTTAAAAATGGTTTTAAGAATTTATTTATATGGACATTAATGTTTTAAAATTAAAACTCCTTTTAAAAGTTTCAAAGTGGTATGGGACACTTTGACTCAAAAAATCTATTTTTAAATGGCTTCTTGAAAAATAGTCTGACTTTTAAATGTTTTCAGGAAATGAGGGATATTTCTCTTAATAGTTTGATGATTATTTTAATGTCAATATCCTTCATTATTCTTGATTGAGGTTAATGTGATACAATAAAATCTTCCATATTGTATCGAATGAGTTATGTTTGACTGTGGATGTGCTATTTTTATACCATTCATGGTTTGTGTTTAAAGTATTGACATTTCATATGCTAGTTTTAATACTAATGTTTATGTTTTTTTAAACATGTTCATATGAGGAATGCATTGGACTTAATAAGTGATGGGTAGAGCCCGCTATAACTCCTAGATGCATCAGTAGGTCTCATGAGACAAACTAGTGTCTTGGCACAAGGCTTTGGAAAAATCTTATTTGTAGTCTTGGCACGAGGCCTTGGATATGGAGTTATGATAGTCTGGCATTATGCATTCCATCATTATGAATGTGGTTATTGATATTGCATGCGATTGTTCTACTAGTAGAATATCTATGTGAATATGTAAATGGCATTACTTCATTTTATCTTTGCCATATTATGCTAGATTTCAAGTTTAAAAGGCTTTTGTTTTAGTTATAAATTTCTTTAAGTGTTTATGCTTATCTATGAAAGCTTCTGCTATATTGTTATCCTTACTGAGCATCTGAGCTCACCCCTTTCAATGTTTTATTTTTCCCAGGATGTGAAGAAGTAATTTATGAATGACCTGCAGGGATAGTATGAGGGGATATGAAGAAAAGATGTTGTTGTAGTTTTTTATTTACATTATGATGTAATATAAGACTTATGAATATATATAGTGTTTCCAAGACTACTAAACTAATCGGCCTTTCGAGACTTGATCCTTTGTGATCGTGTCAATGTTACGTAATAATGCACCGACTCTGGGTATCTAGGCTCGGGACGTTACAATGAAACCATTCATATAATCAATTTAAATCATATTTCTTGTTTTTGATTCCTTTAAAAACTGTCCATTAATATGGTAAGGTGTTTTATAGATATTAAACATACTATTCATTTACATTTAATTCCTCGTCATATAATCAATATACATGCCTATTCACTTTTAACATTTTATTTTCAAATTGATGAACTTACCTTAGGCGGGTCAAGTGGTGAGGATACATGTTACTTTATATTATGAAATTCTCAATATAAAAAATCCATTTAAATAGAAATTATTACATATAATAAGTACAATCCATCACACACTCGAACTGTGGATCAAATGTGTGAAAACACTAAATAGAATATTATGGCATAACATCCTATATGGGACGAATAGAGTTATGTGATTAACCACTAATGATCAATCAAATTATTGGAAAGATAATAACCATCTAGTTATAATTACTATAAGGATGGAATATAAATTCTATTAACAATAGCTGATGAAATTGGTGGGGCCCATTCGACAACTCCAAAATCAATGAACTTAATGGATGAGTAATAGACTACCCATATTAGGGTTTTTTGGCCCTACTCTTCTGATTTTGTCCCATGATTTGGATAAGATCAAAGTAGATATTTGAAAAGGATAATAACTCTCACAAGTTGATATATAGGTTGAGAACAAAAGTGAGGGAGGAATGCTTAAACCGACACGAGTACTTACCACTGAACAAATAACATGACAAACATAAGCTCGATTAGACACTAGATGAAAGTGATATATTAATTACAAACTTAAGCCTTCACCAATCTTCAACATTAGATCCAGGTAGGTAAATCATTTTGTAACTCATAATAGGAAGGTGGGGTCTTAAAAGATCATTATGTAATCAAATTTTAAAATAACCAGAATATTAACATGTGCAAGGCTTGTATGCACGGTTACCTATGAAGATGGGGATCTTTAATGGTATGGTTTAATGGATGTGTTCCAAACTTTTGAGGAGCCTCTATCCATAAAAACCCATCCACATGGTTTGGTAGATCGTATAACATTCTTATAGGGTTTACTCTAAATGATTGGGCAAGAACGTTTTCCCAAAAATATGGGTTCTGGGATCCGAATATGCCTCGGACACCCCTAATACCTTTGATAACTCATTAGAAATCCATATTTGGTACAATGCAACTACTTAGTCTGAAATTAAAAGGATATTTACCTTATTTAAAACATCGGTTCTTATAAAACGGAATACACAATTCGTGGAGGCGGTAGGTCGAACGTACCCATTAACACTATTTCTATTTCATTGTCGCATGGAAAAAATATTGTAAAAGATATATATGTATATATATATATATTTATATAATAATTATAGTATATTTATGATATCATATATATATATATATTATATATTCACTAAAACCATCTTTAATAAAGTCCATGTAGTGTATGAATGGATCATATTGCATTGATGTGGCGGTAGTCCACACATCCTCAAACAAAATAATCATATTAACTGAAAATGGAATATAAAAAACACATTTGTTTTAAAATGAATAAACAATCATGAATAAATAATAAAAATATTATATGAAATATTTAAATAGATTATCCATCATAATGTATAACATGAGAGGTGTTAAAGAAAATTGAACAATCATCGTTTAGTGAGTCACTATTTCATCATACACATTAACATTATGCTCATTACCCATTAGATAGAGGTTTTTACAATTGAAGGTCAAAAAATTAGAGAAAAACATCCTAGTATATTTATAATACTATTTTTTATAATCATGTAATAATGAGAGTGGTGGTAGTGGATAAGGAAAATAAATGAAAGGACTTGAGAGATGATGTAACGCCTTAATCAGAAACTCCTTTTTTGTGCTTAAAGGCTTACCTAGATTACCTTTTACAAAAAATAAGTCTCATAAGAGGAAGGGAAGGAGGTTGGAAAGTGTATTGAGAATACCTTGACCGAATATAATAGGTCTTATATGTGCGAGAACGTGGGAGAGGTGGTGGCCTTCTATATAGAAGGAAATGAACTCATTTAAAATATTTTAAAACAAGTCAGGGTACACTTGTTCTTACCTAAACAAAGTCAAACCAATATAACATAAATCAATAATAGAAGGATTATACCCAAAATATGGAATGAAAATGTTTTTTGGACATGTTTTTTTTGTAATTTAGTCCCCAATGATTATGGTTTAATCCCTAATTAATCATAGATAGACTTTAATCGATGTGAATAATTTTAATATCTTTTATGTATGATTTTCTAAAAAACATGATCTATTTAGACTAAAAATACTACATAGATTACAATGGATTTTTTTGGTGTTTCTATTTTAAAATCAAATATTTTTAAAAAATAAGATTAATGCTAATCCTAGATGAGATAAAATTACTGGGTTTTAAATTAAAAAGAATTTGAAATGTTTATTAAGTTTTATATACAATTTCAAAGTGAAATTGATTTTAATGACCAGAATTGAATTAATATTATTATGTCTCATCTAATTTGTCCTTAAAACAAATTTAATGTTTATTTTAACCTTAATAAATATTTAAACTAAATGGAGGGTTTTAACTAAAAAGAAGAATTTTTCACTATTCATCAGAAAATAGAGTTTCTTAGAAAAATAAAAAAATTAACCCTCAGATATTTTAGACATTCCCAATTCTAAATTGAATTTTATTTTATCAAATTAAATTTTTAAATTTTTCTAACATTAATTTTATTATTAAAATTGGTTCATTTGAGAAAATAGTACTTTTAAAAATAAAATGATTTCACAAAAAATCATATATTTCATTATCAATAAGTTTTATCTGTAGAAAAATTTAAAATAATATTTGAAAATTATTTATTAAAATTCATATAAATATTTATTATTTATATTATACCAATAAATAATATAAATAATGATGTTTCATAAAATCATTAGTGTCGTGTGTAACATAAGCCAATTCAGTATTGTGGGTAGTGCAAGACAAGTCAGTATTGCGTGTAGTGCAAGCCAAGACAATATAAAGTGTAGAACAATACCATTTTGTGGCTTGTGAAATTAGTGTTTGAAATATAATATATATATATATATATATCAGTGTAATGTGAAATGTTAAATATAAAAAAAATCGAAAAAATACATTACCAAATATCAGGGTCTTACATTCTAATCCCCTTAAAATTATTTTTACCCTAGAATTTTTACTAGGTTATCAAAGGTTTAATACTTGAAAGTTTCATTCATTGAAGAAGATATCTAAAAATAAATAATAAAATATCCCTTAAAATAGAATTTTGTAGCCATAACGATTATACAACATAACATATAATTGGCTATCCACGTATAAGAACATAGGTTTGGATTAAAGATTGTATAAGTAGGAAAAAAATTATAATTTATAGTGAGTACCTAAGGTCATCAGTCACAAACTAGTGAATAATAAATGAAAATTTGAGGCCTCAAAGTCATAAATATATAATGATACCAAAGGATATCGGTTTGACATAATAATGTTATTAGGAAAACACATTTTCTTTTGATCATTATCATAACATTGAGTAATTCAATTATTGTCCAAGAATATATGGAACATTACATGCTTTATATATTTCTTTAAAAAAATAATTTCATTGTGCTTTTATTATCTTATAATTTATCCATTTCATCTTGTGATGGTTGTCTAAAAATTAACTTTTATGCATCAAGTGCTAAAATATATATATTTTAGATATTAAATATCATTGTAAAATTAAATTTATAACTATTTTCAATAAATATTATTAAAAAGAAACATGGTTAATACATTAATCTGTGAACATAAATACTAACCATATTGATTTATTTTAAATAATTATACATCAAAAATAATTATTCATTTTCCAGGACATCACATAGTCTAGTGGTTGGAATGAAACCCTTATCATCATTCAGTCATGGGTTTAAGACTCGTATCCTAGGAAGACATGATTGGTTGTCACTCGACGCAAATTATTTCCTTTTCGAAAACAAAAATAATATTATTTGCAAAATATGATTGAACATATGTAAATAATGTTAATCAATAAATAGTATTTAATTTATATTTTCAATACAATATAAATACATAAACACTTCATCCAAATTTTATATTATTCTTTTAATGAATGTATAACCTTATAACCCATCTGAAAGTTGAAAATCCAAAACCATATAAATAAAGGAATTAAACTGACATAGCATTGATCCCCCATATAACACATTGTAGAACATGTTTTGAAATTAAAAATTTGAATATCCTCATGGAAACATGGTGACAACCTGAATTACCATAAATAATTTTGGAATACATGCATGCTTCTTTATTCCATATGTTACTAGTTATATTCCATAAATCCATGAAGTTTTGTGTTACAAACCGAGCCCAAAAAACCAGACTCGGCCCATAAAATTGCTATATATATTTTATTTATAAGAGTATCGTGAATAAAAGCATAGTATCTAAGGAAATATGGGATCTTTTACCGGCTCGGGTTATAGAGAATTATAATACAATATTACATTTGGGTACAAATGTACAATGTTTAGTCAACATTAAGAAAGTTGAAACCAGGGCAACACTTATACGTTAAAAATTAATTACGGCACAAACACTAAACATATAAAAATAATTTAAATGCATATGATGAGTATAAAAATCCTAGTAAGTGTGTTTAAAAACAAATCCATTAAGAAATAAAATTTCATCAAAATAATTCATTAAAACACATGCATTAAAATCATTAAAACTAATATTTCACAAAAAGGTAATCATCATTTTCTTGATTGATTCTGATACTTCTTTTTGTATTATTGGTCCTTAAAAATTTATAAACTTATTTTGGAGTTATAAATATAATGTGTTATAAAATTTTCATGTACATGAACATAAATTCATGTAGTGATGCCTTTAAGTTGAATAATGACCCACCCTATTCATTTAATGTCATGACAGAGGTGGGGATAATAATTTACCCATGCAATATAATTTTTTTGAGAATTTCACATAAAATAATAACATTTATCATTGTAGATTGGAAACTCAAATTTTTATGAATTGCTATACATGTATATAAAACTTCAAACCGTCCTCACTTGAAAATATAAAACTGAACAACACTAGTTCTTAATAGGTTGATCATAGGGCATGGATTTTTATTAGCTAAACAATCACATGGTCTTCAATTTACATGGACTATTATGAGGCAATGTATAATACAAGACCATCATAAACATTCTATCAAGGCCTCCTACCAAGACCATACAAAATCATTCTTTCAAGGCCTCGTGTCGAGACCTAGTTTTTTCCATGAGAGCTATGGATGCATATAGAGGCTATAGTGGGCCTCACTCATCACATAATTAATAATATGTATTCCTCATATGTCCAATATATATATATATTAAATCAATGTATCCCATACCACATTGATTTATTTAGATCTTATTCATGGATGACCTGAATTCATTAATTGATCGAATGTGTCCCAGACAACCATGAAAAGATTAATTATTAATACATATAATACCATAAAATGATTAATCATATACATGAAATTATTGTCTTACTTTTTAAATAATGACGATCATGAATCAGATGAACACTAAATCTTTGATCTCATGGTCTGTCTGTAATAATTTAGACTATGACAATATGAAATTAATCAATGACATGGATTGATTGACAGACACACTTTTCAATATGTGATGATAACTGATGCAAATAAAATAATAGATTGTTTAGGATTTCACATGAAATAATATATTATTTATGTTTCTCACAAAAAATAATAACTCATTGCATTTACAAACAATCCTTCACTTAACCACAGACCATAAATTCGTGAATTTTGACATTGGTTAAACTAGGAACAAGTATATGGGTGTGTCAATTAGAATAATTAATATGTATTCATAAAATTTAATAATTAATATGATCCATTATTCCAGATTCATCATGAATTATAACATGATATTTATAAATGTAATAAATTCATTTAATGTGGTGTATCAAAACAAAAGAAAATAATTAAACTCACATCACTATAATGAAATAAGGATTGATAATTAAAGATAGATTTTACGATCATGATCTAACATAATATACACTTTTTTTATATGTTCTAAAAATATTTTATGTTAGTTAAACATATATATATATATATATATTTATGAATATATATGTATGTGTTAAACAAAAGATAATTACAAAAATTTATCTTAAATTTATTATTGATGATGTATGCATGTAATTTTCATTTTAAAAATAAGGTAATGAATTATTTTTAAATTTTTCGGCATACAATTACAAAATAAGGTTTTTTAATTGTTTTCAATCATAAATTAGTATTCATGAAAACACAGAAAATTAGGACATGTAATAAAAAACATTCAATTCATGGGATGAATTACAAGTGTAAAACATGTAAAAATATAAAAAAATGTATTTCTTTTTAAATTAGATTAGCTTGATTAACTAAACCCTAGAATAATGATGTCCTAGGAAAAAATTATAATAATAATCCTTTAGTTTCCATTTATTATTTTTTTTTGAAAGTGGATAACAATACATATTATCACATGTGTAATGTAAAAAACATAAAAAATTCATTATAAAACAAGGATATCTTGTCAAACCATAAATCATTGTTTATAATTATATGAAAATGGATTTTTATCGCTTCAAAATAAATATGTATCATCATAATTATTTATGTGAAATAGTTATTATAAATATGTTTATATAAATATTCTTATTTACCAATATATTTTGATCAAATCAAAATATAACCTTTAAATCATAAAATCATAACAAATATAGTTCCCTAAAAAACTTATTCATATGAAATAAGACATGTATTTATGTTTTTTGGTACTTATATAAACATGTAGGATTTTAATCAATATTAAAAAGACACTTTACAAAAAGGATATTGATAGGGATCCATATTAAAAAATAATTTCTCAACTTTAAGTAGAAAATATTCTTAAATTGATTGGGATTGTTAATTACACATAATCATATATACATATACATATATATATATATATATATACATATATGAGTTTTGAAAACTCAAAAACAACTCTAAGTAAACATTTATAATTATTATACGCATAAAAACAGAAGTTAAATAATGATAATGAACATTTGAAAATTCTGAAACAAATTAGGATTAATATATGTGAAAATATGTATATACACATAAGTGTATATATAGGATTTTAATCTAAAAAATAAATCTAAATAAATCCTTAAAAATATAAATTTTCTTAAACAATTGAAAGCCTAATGCCTTACACAAAAATATAAAATGAATATAATAACATTGGGAATAAATAAACTATCTCTTACTAGTAATTTTGAAATGGATAAATTTGAAAATCAAATAATATTATCCCTTTCCAAATTATTATAAAAAAACCCCTTTAGACAGCTTCTTCTACCTACTATCACTTTCTCACTAAAAATCCCACACACCCACAATCATTTCTATGGAATATATCTTATTTTACAAGATTGGTCCAAAAATGGGAAATAAATAGTAGATTTTATAAATTAATCTCAACACAGACATCATTTTGTTTCTAGAAAATGACTCAGAACAACTTAAATTAAACAAAATAGAAAATATCAACCAAAATTATTGATAAATTTCCCCGATACATCATCTTCAGAATTTGAATTATGAGAAGGGGATACACATTGGAATTAATCTAAATTACAACTAGAAAATGACAAGTACTGGTCCATATATAATAATAGTTATATGAAATTAAATAAATGATTTGATCAAAAATAATATACAGATGAAAAACAAACTAGTTGACGTCATATAACATGAAAGTTGAAGAAATAGATAATTCATAGAGTTACAAAATTGAGAAAAATAACTGACATGATATGGAATAATATTTTTAACCTACTTTTTAATGATCCTCAATGAAAAATGGGTGACAAGATCTTTGCGTTTGGAACATCATCAGAAAAAACATCTCGAGCTTGATCTTGTAGTTGCATCTGAAGCTGAAGCCCTCGGTTGACCCAAACTCAAACATGCCCTCAACCTCACTCCCATTCATGATCAATCTCTGGAATCTCATAAATTAACCCTCTCGGCTTGACTCTACACCCCCACATCAACGTGAAAACCCTCACTGGACAAATACCCGACAGACCTGATGGTGCCTCATGCTTCGACGTCTACTCACGAAGACCTTCCATCCGTGATTGACTCGAACAGATCCCATGAATCCCAAATCATTTCCACTTAATCATTTTGAATCATTTTTTTATTAAATTTTATATATATCTATATCTAATTCAATTTTTATTAAATTATTATAATTTTATAAAATTATTTTAATAATTTCAATTTTGTAATTAAAAAATTAATATACATTTTGTTTATAAATTCAAATAACATAATACAATTAATCACATCTTTTATTTTAATTGGATCATTATTTTAGATTATATATATATATTTTATACAAGAAAATATATTTTTATATCCTAAAATAATATAATTAAAAATTATATAATAAAAATTGTTTTCATATAATAATAATACATTTTCATAATATCTTAATTATATGTTTATAATTATAATTTTATTATTTCATATTTGAAATTATAATATAATTTAATTATTATTAAATGATTTTTCCAAAATTATTTTAAAATAATAATAACACTAATAATCTCATACTACATATACCATGATTTATAATACTAACATATATTATTCATAATTGTTATGAAAAAATTATTTATAATAATTTTTAAAAACATTTATTTGATATACTAAATATAATCAATTAAATGTATTTATTATTAATAAAAATCCTCATATACAATATTAATGTATATATCTAAACTAATGAAGCAATAAAAAATACAAATTAATATCTTATGTTTTGATTTAAAACATTATAACTCTATAATAGTTAATGAAATATATTATTCTTAATATCCCATTTATTTATTTTTATTTATTAAGAAATAATACTTTAATATTTCATCATGTAATTAAAACGAGATATGATAAAAAAAAAAAATATTATTTGATAACATTATTTGTTTAAAATATAATTTATTTATTAATTATATATAATTTTTGGTGTGTTACATTATCCCCCCCCCCCACAAAATAATTACATCCTCAATGTTTTTATTAGACTAATAAAATTTCTAAACATCTATATTTCTAATTAAGAAACACTAGTACTACTAAACCCATATACTTGACAACATATAATCTCCATAGTTTTCTAGACTATTCCTTCGATACAATCTCTTACAACACGAGCAAGAGAAATCAGAATCAGCCCATACAAATCCAATGTAATATTTTTTTATAAAAGTAATGTGAATAATTTCACAGAATCACATGAATCAAAGGATATTGTACTGGCCCATATTCTGGAGAATTATATTCCAATTTTATATTTAAGTACAAAAGTAAAATGGTTATTATACATTAAGCAAGGTAAAAACAAAGCAATGCTTCCACATTGAAAATTCATTATGGAACATCCACTAAACCTGTAAGTATAATTTAAAAACATAGTGTGAGAAGAAAAATGACCATTAAGGTGGTTTTAAAACAAAACCATTAATAAATTATTTTTCATTAAATCATTTCTTTAAAACACATGCATTAAAATCAAGAAAACAAATATTTCACATAACATGTCATCACCATTTTTGTGAGTGATTCTGCTACAACTATTAGGATTACTCATTCTTCAAAAATTATAAACATATTTAGGTGTAATAAATAGAATTCATTATAAAATATGTGTGTACTATTCAAGGATATGAATGTAGTGCCTCCTATAAGTTGGATAATTTCCAATGTTAATCATTTAATGACATGCAAGAGGTACAGATAAGAATTTACACATGAAAAATTATTTATCGATAACTGCACATAAAACAATATCATTTAACAACGTGGTTTGGAAACATAAATTTTAATGGATTTCTATACATGTATACAAAACTTCAATCCATGCTAACATGAAAAATATAAAACTGAGTAAAAATAGTTTATAAGAGGTTGATCATTGGCCATGTATATATTATTATCTAAATAATCACATGGACATCCGCTTACTTGGATCATTATGAGGGAATTCATAAATCAAGACAATCATAAACATTCTATCAAGGCCTCATTCTAATAACATAAATAATCATTATGTCATGGCCTTATTCCAAGAAATATATTGTCTCATGAGAACTACTGATTCATCAGGAGGATATATTAGGCAACACCTATCATATAATAAGTCTTATTCATTTCTCATATGTCTCATAAAAAACATATCATTAAATCAAACTGTCTCATACCACATTTATTTATTCTAATATTTATTATTGGTAAAATAAATTATTTAAAAAATCCATAGTGTCACATACATCATTGATTTATTTTTATATTATTCATATATTAAATAAATTTATTAAAAGATCTGATGCGTACAATACAACCTTAAAAGCTTTAATTCACAAACCAAATAATATCATAAAATGATTAATCCCATACATGGAATTATTGTTTTTATTCATAAATAATGTTGATCATAAAAAAAATGCACACTTAATCTAAAATTTCATAGTTTGTCAGTTATAATTTAGACTATGGCTATATCATATTTATCAATGACATGAATGGATGGGAAGACACACATTTTTAAATGTGATGATAATAAGTGCACAAAAAAAATAGATTGTTTAGGTTTGTCACATAAAATGATAACTCATTACATTTAGAAACAAGACATTACATAACTATACACCATAAATTTGTGAATTATAAATTTATTAAAATTAAACACTTATAAATGGCTATGTCAAATAGAATAAATTATATGTAATCATAAAATATAATAATTAGGAGTATCTATTGCGGCTGATTCATCATGAATTACAAAATAACATTTATAAACGTAATATATTCATTTAATGTGGGGTATCAATTCCTAAAAAAATAATTATACTCAATTAACAATCATGAATTAAAGATTGATAATTAAATATTGCTTTGACAATAATGATTTAGCATTACATAATCCATTTTTTATGTTCTGAAAATATTTAATGATATTTATACATATATATGTGTTTATGGATATATGTATGTATTAAAAAAAGAAAATTTGAACATTTTATCCAAACTTTATTGATTGAGATGTATTATTGTAATATTCATTTTAATAACCAGGTAGTGACTTATTATTTAATTTTTAGGCACACAATAACAATCCATTGGTTATTTAGTATTTCCATTATAAATTACTATTCATTATCACACAAAAAATCTGGACATGTAATTAAAAACATTCAATTCAAGGGTTGAATTATAAGTGAAAAAAGAAAAAATATAAACACATGTCTTTCATTCCAATGTATCATAGCCTGATTAATTAATCCCTGTCACAATTAGGACTAAAAAAATTATAATTGAAATACATTATCTTCCATTTATTAGTTTTTTCATAGTTTTTAACAGTAGATATTATCACATGTGTATTGTATAAAACATTAAGAAATCCATATAAAACAAGTATATATTAGAAACCCATAAATACTTGTTTAAAAGATTATGAAAATAGATCTTTATCACTTCAAAATAAATTTGTATCATAAAAATTATTTAAGTGAAATAGTGATTATAAATATGTTTATATATATATAGTTATTTACAAATATATTTTGATGAAATAAAAATATAACATTCAAGACATCAAATACTAAAAAATTGAATAACATCAAAACATCATTAAATGAAACATAAAATGTATATATGTGTTATTGGTACTTATATAAACATGTAGGATTTATATAATGATTCAAAAGAACATTTAAATTAATTATAAGGATAGAGATCACCATTAAAAAATTATCGCTAATCTTTATGTAGAAAAAAATCTTAAATGGATTGGGTTTGTTAATTATACATAACCTTATATATATATATATACATATATAAAAAAAAACACTTTGTAAACCTTTAAATATATTATATGCACACAAAAAACTTTTCAAATACTGATAATCACCCTTAGAAAAAATCTAAAAGATATTTGGATTGGATGCTGTGAAAATCCATATGTACACATAATTGTATATATTGGTTTTTCATCTAAAAAACCAAGTGAAAAAATCCCTTTTTAATGAACAAATTTAAAACATAACCCCTTTCAGAAAACTATAAAATAAAAATAATTACATTGGAAAGAAATAAATGATCTCTTACTAATAAGTTTGAAATGGATAAATTGGAAAATCAAATAAAACTACCCCTTACCCAATTCTCCTGCTGATGAACCCCTTTATACAGCTTCTTCTTTCCGTTGTCATTAATCTCACTAAAACTCCCAAAAATTTAGAAATGGAAAGTATACAATGGGAAATGATGGAAAAGGCTACTGTTTTCTTTTCCATACTCTCACACAATGCAATAAAATTCCCCTGTTGTGAAATAAGAGCTTCTTTATATATAATAGTGAAAACCATTTGAATTAAATTATAATTTATCATCAATTAAATGAAATTTTAACAGAAATTAGAAATGAAAAAGAAAATATCTTTGGAATATCACATATTTTTCAAATTTTGATTAAAAAAAGGAATGAAATAGTGGTTTTAATAAATCAAACTCAATACAAACATCAAATGGTTTCTAAAAAATCACACAGAACAGTGTGAAATAAACCACATCCAAAATATCAAAAAACAAATCATTGAAAAATCGTCTTGATACATCATATATAGAATATGAAATGGGTGAAGGGGTAAAATAATGTAATTAATCACAATTACTATGGGAA
Source organism: Viscum album (assembly GCA_963277665.1). Taxonomy (NCBI): domain Eukaryota; kingdom Viridiplantae; phylum Streptophyta; class Magnoliopsida; order Santalales; family Viscaceae; genus Viscum; species Viscum album. The sequence goes on along the minus strand of OY728143.1, from coordinate 987,893,833 downwards.
AACGACCACTATTGGTCTGTAGATGATAACAAATAGATGAAATCAAATAAATGAATTGACTGAAAATAATATACAGAAACACAAAAAACCTATAGACGTGGAAGAACATAAAAGTTAATGAAATCACCAATTCCTTGAGTTAATACATGTTAGAATTATAACTGATAATATCTGGAATAATATTTGAAACCTTGATTGTACTGATCTGAAAAGAAAAACAGGTGATAAGAGATTTTTGTTTGGTACATGAATTACAAACACACATCGAGCTCGATCTCGAAGTAGCATATGAAGCTAAAGCCTTTCGTTCACAAAGACATAAACATGTGCCTGACCTCACCCCTACTCATGCTCAATCCCATAACTCACAAACATGATCCCTATCAGACAGAATATACCCCATCACATTGATGTGACATCCCTCATTAGATGAATATCGGACGAACCCGATGACACCTCAGGCTTCGACCTCTACTCGCGATGCCCTTCCCTCTACACTTGACTCGAACGAATCCCTTGAATCATGATTCATTTCCTTTTAATCATTTTTTAAATCATCTTATTATATTTCATTATATATATATATATATCTTTTTAAATTTTTTTTATATAATAATTCTAATTATGTAAAATTACTTTTTAAATTTTCATTTTGTAATGTAAATAATAAAATAAATTTTGAATATAAATATAAATAATATAATAAAATTAATCATAATTGTTATATTAATTTGATCATTAATTTTTGATTATATATATATATAAATATTTTCAAGCATGTATATTTTTATAACAAAAAATATTATATTTACAAATTATATAATAAAAATTGTTTTCATAAAACAATAATAAATTTTCTTAATATCATAATTATTTTCTCAAAATTATTATTTTGTTATTTAATATTTAAATTTATAATATATTTTTATTAGTATAAAAGATTTTTCCAAAATCATTTAAAAATAATAATACTAATAACAATATCATACTACATATATATTAATTTATAATTATTACATATATTATTCTTAATTATTTTGAAATAATTATTTATAATTACTTTTATAAATATTTATTTTCATTACAAAAAAATAAATTAAATGTATTTATTATTAAAAACAATCCACTTATACATATACTAATGTATATATATTAATTAAATAAGACATAAAAAACTTAAAGTAATATGTTATATTGATTCAAAACTTTATAACTCTATAATAGTTATAGTAATATTTATTCTTCGTATCCCCTTTAATTAATTTTATTTATTAATAAATATTACATAAAAATTTCATCATGTAATTAAAAAGCGACACGATAAAAAAAAATTTATTAACATTATTAATTTATAATATAATTTATTTATTTATTACTTAATATTTTGTGTGTTATATTCTTCCCCCATCAAAAGAATTTCATTCTCACAATTCATTTCATCAGACTAAAAACAATTCTGATTTTCTATCTTTGGAATAAGGAAACACTAGGACCGCTAATCCTCTAAACTCTAGAATAACTAATTTCCAAAGTTGTATAGTTTGTTCCTGTGATACCAACTGTAACAACCTGAGCCTGAGAAACCGAACTTCCCCATACAAATGTTGTGTAATTTTTTTATAAAAGGGACATTATTAAATACCCAACATCACAAGAAACATATGATCTTTTAATGACCTAGGTTCTAGAGAATTAGAATATAATATTACATTCCAGTATAAAAGTAAAATTTTTAGGAAACATTAAGGATGTTAACATCGGAGCAACACATATAATTTAAAAATTCATCATGATACTTCCACTAAACATGTAAAAATAATTTTAATATATAGGTTGAGCACAAAAATCCACAGTAAGGGGGGTTTTAAATCATAATACTTAAGATATAATTTTTATTTAAATCATTTCTTGAAAACCCATGTACTGAAATCATAAAAATTAATATTTCACATAACATGTCATCTCCATTTTCAATATAGATTCTGATACATTATTTTGGATTAATCATACATCAAAATTTCAACACTGTTTCTTGGATTTATAAATAGAATTCATTATAAAATATGCAAGTGCATTGACAAAAATTCATATTGTGAATCCTATAAGTTAGATAATGACCAAACGTAATCAATCAATGACATACTAGAAGTGGAGATAAGAATTTACACATGAAATATTATTTATTAATATTTTCCCATAAACCAATATAAATTATCATTGTAGTTTAGAAACATAAATATTAATGAATTTCTATACAAGTATAAAAAACATCAATCCATGATAAATTCAATTTATAAGACTGAATAACACTGGTTCATAAGTGGATGATTATTGGCCATGGAAATTATTTTTCTAAATAATCACATGTAATTCCACATACTAGGATCATTATGAGGGAATTCATAATGATGGAAAATCATAAACATTCTATCAAGGTATCGTGCCAATACCATACATAATAATTCTTTTGAAGACCTCGTGCTATGAAATAGTTGGACTCATTACACCTACTGATGCATCAAGAGGCTATAGAGGGTCTCACCAATTACATAATAAGTCTTATACATTCCTCATATGTATAATATGAAATATATTTTTAATCAATGATTCCTAAAAAACATTGATTTAGTTTAATCGTTATCATAGGTGAAATAAATTCATTAAATAATCAAATGTGTCCCATTCAAATTTAATTTATTCAGATATTATTCATAGATGAAATAAATTCATTAAACAATCAAATTTTTCCCATAACACCTCGATAATTTAATTCTTAATCCATATAATATCATAAAAAGATTAATCTCAGACATGAAATTGATGTTTTTATTTGTAGAGAAGTGGATCATGAAAAAAATGCACACTAAATCAATGATTGTATGGTGTTTAGGTAATATTTTTGTCAATGGATATATATAATATATCAATGACATGAACAGACACACACACACACTTATTTACATGTGATGATAGCAAGTTCTCATAAATAGTAGATTGTTTAGGTTGGTCACGTAAAATAATAACTCGTTACATTTCGAAACAAGAATTCACATAACCACACACCATAAATTTTTGAATTATATCGTGGTTTTAAATAAACATTTATAAATGGATGTGAAAATTTGATGATTTAATATGTAATCAGAAACTTTAATAATTAATTGTATCTTTTGCGGCAGATTCATAATGAATTATAACAAGGTAATGAATTATTTTTATATTTTTTGGCAAATAATAACCAATATGGATTTGTTATAGTTTTCCATTATAAATTAGAATTCATGATCACACAAATATTTAGGATATTTAATATAAAACATTCAATTTAATGGTCAACTTACATGTGTAAGACATGTAAAAATATAAACACATGTATTTCATTGCACAATATATTATCTTGATTAATTAGTCCCTGACATAACAAGTGCTTTCAAAAATAATTATAATAAAAATTATTTATCTTCCATTTATTATTTTCTTTTGATGTGTCTAACCATATATATGATTACTTGTGTAATTTGTAAAACATTCACAGAGCATTGTAAAATAATTATATCTTTAGAAACAATAAATCCTTGATTAAAATTATATGAAAAATTAATTTTTCCCTTCAAAATAAATATGTATCCTCAAAATTAATTATGTTAAATAGTGATTATAATTTTATTTATATAAATATTCTTATTTACAAATATATTTTTATCAAATAAAAATATAACATTCCACAAATATAATCATAACAATGCTAATAGTATCAATAAATTCTTTAAAAGAAACAAGACATGTATATAGGTATTTTTGGGTCTTATATATTCATGTAGGTTTGGCATCAAGATTCAAAACATCCTTTTACATAAATTATGAGGACAGAGATCATCGTTAAAAAGTAATTGGTCATATTTAAGTTGAAATGAAACATAAATGGATTGGGTTTTATAATTATACATAACCATATATATATATATTTGAGTTTGAAATACTCAAAAAATCAATCTTAGTAAGACTTTATAAGTTTTATATATATCAAAATGATCTTTTAAATACTGATAATAACCATTTGAAAAATCTAAAAAGGATTATGATTGGAACCTGTGAAATGAGGTATATTCAGATAAGTGTATATTAGGGTTTTCATCTAAAAAATGAAGATATATAAACCCTTACAGTATATAAGTTTAACGAAAAAATTGAAAACATAACGCCATTCAAAATACTATAAAATTATAATCAAAACGTTACAAAAATAAACAATCCATTTCATATAATTTTCGATGGGATAAATTTGAAAATAAAAAAAACTATCCCTTACCAAATTCTTATTTAGAATAACCCCTAGATAGCTTCTTCTTCCAACTTTCATTTTTATCACTACAAATCCCATGCACTCATAAAAGGAATGTATACAAGGGGAATGGAAGGAAGAGGTTAATGCTTCCATGGCCCAACTCACACACATCACACGAAAATTCCCCTATTGTCAAAGTAGAGATGATTTATATATACGAGTGATAACCCATCAAATTAAATTCTAATTTATAAAACATTAAATGAAATTTGAACACAAATTCTAAATGAAAAATATGATAACTATGACAAATCTCTTATTTGAAAAAATAGGTCTAAAACAAATGACACGATTAGTAGATTCCATAAATTAATCTAAATGAATGAATCAAACAAATTCTAGAAAATGACTCATAACCATTTTAAAAACTATATTGAAAATATCAACGAAAATCATTTACCAATTGGATTGATAAATCATCTATATAATTAGATATGGGAGAAGGGGAAAAATAATTGAATTATTCGCAATTATTATCAGAACACCACCACTACTAGTCTAGAGATTATAACAGACAGTTGAAATAAAATTAAAGATTTGAACGAAAATAATATAGATAAATAAGACAAACCAGTAGACATGATAGAACATGAAAGTGGAAGAAATCAATAATTCATAGAGTTAATACACTGAGAAAATTAATCATCTAGATCTGGAATAATATTTTAATCCTATATTGTATAGATCAGAAAAGAAATACTGGTGATATGTGATTTTCATTCGGAACATCAACCACAAAGACACCTCGAGATAGATCTCACAGTTGCATCTAATGTTGATTCCCTCAATTGACCAAGACTCAAACCTACACTCATCCACACTCCCGGTCATGCTCAATCTACCGACTCGGGAAGATAAACCCACTAGGTTCAACTTTACTCCCTCACATCACTGTGACATCCCTTACTGGATGAATACTAGACAGAACCAATGATGGCATGTGCTTCGACCTCTACTCGTGAAGCCCTTCCCTTCATACTTGACTCAAACGAATCCCTTGAATCTTGATTAATTCACCTTTATTAATAATTTTTTTGTTAATTGGATCATTTATTTTAGAATATATATATATATATTTATTATTTTTTTACATGCAAGTATTTTTTTATAACTGAAAATATTATATATAAAAAATATATAATCTAAATAGGTTTCATATAATAATAATACATTTTCTTAATATCGTAATAATATTTTCATAATTATAGTTTTTTTATTTCATAAATAAAATTATTATATATTTTCTTTTGCATAAAATGGTATTTCCAAAATCATATAAAAATAATAATATTAACAATAATAATATCATACTATATATATCATGATTTATAATTATAAAATATATTATTCTTAATTGTTATGAAATAATTAATTATAATAATTTTTGAGAATATTGATTCTTTATACAAAAATTAATCAATTAAATGTATTTATTATTAAAAACAATTCTCATATACATATATTAATGTTTATATGGTAATTTATTTTGATATAAATAAATATAAAGTAATATTTTATATTTTGATCCAAATTATTATAACTCTATAATAGTTATATTAATATATTATTCTTCATATCCCCTTTAATTAGTTTTATTTATTATGAAATATTAATTCAATATGTCACAATGTAATTAAATAGACTCATGATAAAAAAATAGTAATATGATTTCATAACATTAATAATTTAAGATAAAATTTATTTATTAATTACTTTATATTTCTGAGTTGTTACATTGTAAAAATCAACCATGATAGAATGAAGTACTTGCGAACATTTCCTTAATTAGTTCCATGGTAATAAGTACGTTGAATTTACTTATTATTAAGAGAAATATATTAAGATAATGAATTTATTAAGGGTTTCCTTCCTTTTTTAGAAATATCACTTGTTCATTAAATAACTACACTAGTTCATTACGAAAATTCCACATGAACTTGTATATAATATGAGAAAAAAATCAGATAAATCCATGTATATTTCATCATTCATATAACATAATTTTTTATTCCAAAATCCTAAAAAACATTGATTATAACACTTCTTCCTAATTCCATTAATAATACTACATCATTCTATTAGACAATACCTCTTTCCTTTTACATTTCATATGTAGTCTCTTCATCATAAAAAATGTAACAATTAATAAGGCCACCTTGCTGGTTCCCATTAGTATATTTCTTCTTTGGACATTGAGTTTCACAATGATCATCTACTCCACACTTAATACACTTAACCTTTGATGATTTCATAGGTAGACCAACATTTTTATCCATTTCATTAAATCAACATTTCATTTTTCATACAGTCACGTGCTTTGTGTCATTTTCCACAGTCAAATCATATTTAAATTCCACTATTAAAATCACATAGATGGTTCTTTTAACATTCATTGAATCAAAGGAAACATAATGTTCTTTCCACCATAGTCTCCATTACCCAAACTTCTAACGAACTCCTTCTATATATTCCTTGGTGAGTCCAGTAGTATGTTATGATACACATTGTCAAACAAGTTTCATGAGAACTGATTAGGAATGATCACAACATATTTCACTACAGTGATCATCCCATATGATTGATTATTAAGAAATTTTCCATCACATTAAACCATTATGAAATTACTTTTGGTTTCCTCCATTTTCTAAAACCACAAGCATAGTGTGAGCATTAACTATCATATCAGAAAACCAAATAGCCATGAAAAAATCTTCTTATAGAATATCTATATAATTACACCTTCCATACCCAATGATACACTATGTTATTCCAAGGATATTAATATAAAACAAATTTTTAAATCTGTCATTATGGTTTGTGAAGAGTTTGAGAATTCAGAAAGAATAACCCCCAGGAGTGTCAAACCATGTGGGGAGTGAGGCCTATTGTCGTGTAACAGATTACACTATGTCTGGTCTAAAACATCTTGTCAGAGTTGTTAATCCTAGTTATATTTGTATCATATCCACATAGACTAATAATATATAGATAGTGATATATTTCTATGAAACAACTCACTAAATCCTTTACCAAAATTCCAGGAAATGTTCTTAAATGTTAACACATTCTTATACATATCTATAGAGACATCCCTGGACATTTCCATAAAAATATACCTAGGGTAACTCTAATTTTTTCTTATCCTAGTTTCTAAATTTTGACTAAACATTTCCTTTGATACCAACTTTATTGACATGGCTTGAAAAACATGGATATTACATCATTTTAGATGAATATTCAGTACATAATAAAATACATTCTCAAGGACCATAATATATTAGTGTCTTTATAAACATAGAAACCTAATATTCAGTCATAGTGAAATGTAATAATCATATCCAACAAATATATCCACCTTTAGTACTTGTATATAAACCCATACAACATAACCAGTTGTAAAAAAACAAATCAAAGGGGTCATGTGAAGTTCTGAGTAAGGTAAATTATAGAAATTCCTAGGTATAACATGTATAAAATAGTGTGTAACATAATTATAAAATTTTAAGATCATACCCTACATATTAGAGATTATAATGAAAATTGGTAGTTAATGAGACACGAGTCACAAGGAAATAAATAACATAACCCATGAAATAATAACATAGTAATAAAAATATGAATTATTTCAAACAATTAAGAATATAATTTGATTTCCATAGTAGTTATGGCATCATGGCTAATTACATCTTGATGGAAATACTCATTTAATTAACAATGTTCACACACAGTTCCCACCCTATATTATTAAACTGAGTTCACTCCTCATTCCAGAGTTGTATTACTAAATTTATTTCAGTCATCATTCTTGCCCTATATTCCTGAACAATGTTCATTTCTCATTCCATTATTATAATATTGAACAGATTTCATTTCTCATTCCATCCCTGAATTTCTGAAATGAGCTCATTTCTTGTTTCTTCCATATCAATCTCATGAGATATAAATATTTACCTATTTATTTTATGGTGATATTGATAACACACATCTCATAATGATAACACACATACATGTTCCAAAAAATCAGAAATAATAATATCATAACCCATGCAATGAAATGGCTATCATAATCATGTAATCATATCAAAACCTATGAAAAAAGAGACCTGATTTATAATAATTTCATCTAAAATATATCGCATTATGTAGAAATAGATTTTATAAGTATAAAACATATGAATGGAAAATTAACTTTATAAACATATAACCCGCAAAAGTGAATCATGTTTTACAATACCATGCCATTATGAAAAATCCATTAACATAATGTATTTTAATGATTCTTTTATATTATATCCTAAAAGTTCAGGACTTAAATAAAATAATTTAATTTTCTAAGAAAAATAATTATGAAATATATATCAAAAACATTTCATTACGAAAATATCCTTTATTTATTGAAAAGGATTTGTAATATATGAAACCACATGAATATAATTTTCGTATAAAATACCATGAAAAGGAAGAATCGAAATCATTTTCAAAATCCTTTTCCATGAAAATATATAAAATAATATTCAATTTTTTTTAAAAAAAATATATTTAAAACACTTTTAAAACATAATGGAAATCCTTAAAATTTTTTGAAAACCATTTCATTGAAATTAAATTGAATGTTATAAGAAAATATTGAAAAAATATTGAAAAAAATTCATTAAATAAAAATTGAAAAGATATAAATTAATATTGAAATTTGTTTAATAACATTTCGTTGAAAATAAAATTAAAAAATAATTTCATTAAAATTATTGGTTTAAAAATCAAAAGTAAGATTCAATGAAATCACAGTGGATGAATCTACACATTCTATATGAGGTTAAAAAATAACTCCAAAATAGTAAAAAGTATATAAAATTATTTATTTAGAAACTAATAATATGATTACTTTTAAAAGGATGATAAAATATAAAACGGTAAAAATGTATTTTAAATATTATAGTAATGTGGAACATATATTATTGGAATTTTTTTAGACAATAATGATTTCTGAACAAAGAAATCATAACGCCAAAAGTTTTTAAAAACACTTTATTAACAATATTATGTAAAAAAGTGTAGTAACATGGTATTAATACATAAATATATAATGAATAACCATAGGAAACAATTACAATAATTTCTTTAGAGACAACATATAACATTTCATCAAAGGAAGAATAAACATAAACTATCATGAATAGGTATGATATTGATTCTGAAAACTCTAATCATTTTGAGACTTTGGATCAAGCTATCCATGTAAAAAAATAAATTAAAAAAATCTTATAATATTATTAATATATTTATCTTCATGCTATATAATATAATATGATTTTTTATACCCCTAAAAAATAATTTTGGTTCATAACAACACATGAATCTCACGTAATAAAAATGGATAATAAACAATTTTATAGATTTTCATAATTTTTAAAACTATAACTCAATAATGAAAAATCAGGAAATTTATACTTGAATACAAATAGATTTTTGTATAATATAAATAGAATAAAATCATGGGTAGTACATACAACACACACAAGTAAAGAGTGGTGAATAAAGCATGTATCACACAAATTTTTTTTTCTCAAATCCCCATACCTTGTGTCCTGACTCTCATCGTACTCATTATAAAAAACATTATAATAAATATAAATTTATTTTAAATATTTTATAGAACATTATTATTATATATAATACCATAAATGGTTTTATTATGAACTTATATTACCTGATTGTTAAAATTTCTTTTTTATGGTTTCACTTCCTCTAATATTCGCTTTATTAATCGCATGGGGCATAATTTTTTATATCATTAGAATTTATAATTCATATAATGACTTATAGAATTAAAAACAATAAAATACTTAATACAATATATAACATATATAAATAGAGTTTCTACCATAATATCCACCATGATATGAGGTAATGAAAATTGAACAAGCATCATTTAGTGAGGTTGTAGTTTTCTATACTCAAAAATAGTATATTGGTTCCCCATTATATAGAGGTGTATGTATGTAAGGTAAAAAAATTATAATAAAATATCCTCACCATATTATTTAAAAATATTTTTAAAATAATTTTTTGATAACATATAAATTTATAATTACAAATATTAGATATTATAATAAAATTTCAAATATAAATAAATTTATCTATTAAGGTAATATACAAAACATTTTTTGAAATTTTTATTTTAATTAAATCATAATTTAAATATTTATAAATGAAAATAATAATTTCAAATTATTTTAATTATATAAAATATTATCATCTTATGATGATTATATTAATTATCTAATTTTAATATTTAGTTTCTTTTGTATAATTTTTTTTCATTATCATAGTGTTATATTCTAAAAAATCTAATGATGATTATAATTATTTAGTTGCCCAAAATCTCAACTTGTTATAGTATATCCAAATAAATAAATTTGAACCTCACAATTCTAATATCCATTAAACGACGAATGTAGGTGAGGGTATTCTTAACATATAAATCATTTGGGATATAGCTTATAATATGAAATCAATCTTATACTCCTATGTTATATAAAGTTATTTATATATCCTTATATGACGGTTAAAAATATAAAAAATAATATACCCAAGTATGTGTATACCAGAATAATAAGTTCCCCATAACATACCATTACCAAAACCATCTTAAACTCCTAGCCATTATACAAAATTTAAATGTTATATTATTTTAAAAAATATATGTTATCTTAAACTAATAGTTCTCAAAAATGAAAAAAATAGTTAATATATATCACAATCCCAAAAAAAACCTAAAAAAATATAATGGATAACATATTCATTAAATTAATAATCAATTCCAAGGGTATCAACAATATATAAAAATATATTATTAAAATAAATCAAAAAATTATTACCTAAACATAAATAATTTTTTACATATTAGTGTAAGACATACCTTAATGATGTGTTCTCCAATAATTTTCATAAAATAAATAAATTTTTCATTAAATAAATTTTCTTGGTTATTGATATCATTTTATATATGTTTAAAAACCAATAAATCAATACAATTGAAGAAAAATCCATAGATGATTCACATAATCCTTACAAATTTTGAAATATAATATAATAACCTGGATAAAATTTACTCATTAATTAAAATAACTATGAGTAAAAAGATTATATAAATAGATTGATATAAGACAAACTATCTTATGTATTATAGGGAAATCCACCATTTACACCCTAACATGAATATAATATAGTTCATATCCATTTATATATACTCACTTATTCGATTATAAGTCTAGTGGATTCTAATGATGGAACATATCAGTATTATTTACAATACTAAAACTAAAAATGTTAAAATAACATAAAAAATTTGAGTAACAAAACATAAATATGAAGATGTCATCACCTATGTTACAATTTGTTGACATATGATACTATTAGTTCAACCCATGAGTCTCTTTATTAAATAATATCATTTACTGGATCATTTTCTATCAGGATGTGAAACTTTATTAGTTAACATAATAATCAAATCCTTGATAATGATTCATTTGAGATAATGTGAATTAAACATATAATATACGCCATGTGTTTCAATAAATGTGTGCATTTTTTGGTACACTAATCATTCACCATATTAAAGATTTAGTAGATTCACAAACATATTTTTTATGGGTGATTACCCCGAGGTGCATTTGTGCCACAACCACGTCAACATTACAGTCTCTAGACAAGGGTATAATTTTTATGAAAATCATAAAATATCAAATATACAAAAACATCATGCTGTTATACAATAAATATATAATTCTGATAGATATATCAATAGCTTCATCATTAATTTTCACATATCTCAATCCCTAATATATTAAAAAATTATTTAATTGACCTAAAAGGGTTACATAGGCCTTTTAAATCCCGACCAAACTTATCATATCAACCCGTATATAATACTCAACTAAAACCATAACATATAAATCAATCTAAACATTAATTTGATACTCTTTATTCCACCACACATTCATCACTATATATATCACATGAAATAATGAAAATAATCCATTACATATATCTTTAGGCCCTCATCAGATTAGAGATTCAGAGAGTTAAGAAAAACCATAATCCAACAAAACCACTATCTTTTTCTACTTGTAGTCATTTTTGATACTATATAACAACTAAAACATACATTACATGTACTAAAAAAGTCTCAAATATTCATTACAAAATATACTATTATGATCACATCACACATATTACCTTTTTAATAACTATGGTAAATATAAACATAATAATAGGGTGAGAACATATATTGAGTAAGGATAAAAATATATATATAAAACTCAAATGACATGAGTGTGAAAAATATGATCATATGGGTAGAATCAAGATACATAAGAATTTTATATCCAATAAACCAGAGATCATAAATATTTTCCTAAGGCATGGATTTATATACTTGTGAAAAAATATTTAAAAAAGATGCACAAACATGAAATGTAACATTACCTATTAATAAATAGAACATAGAAAGGTGTAAAGATCATAAGTAATATATATATTTTGAGAAAAATCATTATTCCGACACTTATGTGAAAAGACTAATTATTTCTACTCTTAATAATGTGAGAAAACTCATTATTCCCATTTATGCGTGAAAAAAATCTTTATGTACGTTCTTGATTACCTCACGAGATATTAACATCAACAAATGTATTAGTAGAGGATATAGGGACCCAAATATCATCATCCATACATATTTACTCAATTTGAAATTAATAACTTTATTAATAATCATTTGAATTAAAGGGAATTTCATATCCGTTTCTAAATAAATCTCAAAAGGCAAATAATCATAATTCCACCACTAAATAAAATATACAGATAGAAAATAAATACATATCAAATAATACTAATAACATTCTAGATTGATATTATTTATTGATGTAAATTGTATTTATATTTTATATAAAAATTATAATTTATTTAGTTAGTAATTTCCATAATCAATGTATGAATGACATCTTGGTGAACACCAGTCAATAAAAGTAAGGAAATATAGAGTGTTTGTAGATGAAATAAATTTGAAAAAAAATAAATAATATTCATATTATATGGTTATGTAATAATAATAATTTTGTAGATTATTTAACTTATATATTTTTAACATTTCACATTTTTGAAAACATTTTCCTAAAATCAATATTTAACTATAGAAAAATTATAGTATGATTGTATAGTTTTTCATTGAAATCCATAATTAAAATGCCAATTATCCCAAAAACCATTTTAAATAACACTCATATAATAATTGTATAAAAAATTCAATCAATAAAAATGGTAAAGAATTTTCCAAAACAGATAAATCCATTATTTTGTGAAGAATATAAAAATAAGTTTCTTTTCTTATTTTAATCATTAAATCTATGTGAAAAAATAAAAAGATTCATTCAAAAACAAATATTGAAAAATATTGGAATGAGTTTTTTAGAAATATAAAAAAATTAAATATAATTTAATATCTAATAATTTATACTTTAAATATAAATATTTTTTTATAGTTAAAATATTGATTGGAAGATAAGAAATATATCCATGATATGTAAAAACTTTATAATATCATAGACCACCATTTCTAAAAAATGTAATTACAAATAGGTAAATAATATTTACATTAAAAAAATAATTATGATAGGTAATGATTCAAATTAATTAATCCATATTTTAGTGCCCAAAAATAGGGGAAAGCATTTAAAAGAATTAAAACAAGGATGGGGGAATTTTTAGACAGGAAAATCTTATATTGGTCATGATTTTCTCTGTTACTGCACCTGAATTATCGAATAATAAAATATATTTTTTAAAATATATTATTATAAACCCTATTATTCTCCATTTAATTTTATATTGAGTTTTTCATCAAATTATATTTATTTTATATATTTTTTTGGTTTCATTTAGTTATTTGAGGTGGTTTATTCAATTTATACGTAAATGTTTTCCTATATTGATATTTGATATAGGTATTTTAAAATAACATCATAATATTCATAATTTTAAGGGTAGTATTCCTTTACTATTCTATTAGAATGGTATTTATATAGATATATAAGTTTTTATAAAATGAAATCGGATTGGGAAACATAATCTGATATGTTCAATTTAAGAAGTTACATTTAATAATATTGTTTATTATTAATATAACATTAGAATTTATACTATTATATTTATATAAAATTTATTATATTCATAAAAACAATTTATGTACCACAAATAAATATTATAATGTTATCCATGTTAGGTGGTGATGAAAAAAAAATCAATCTTCTTTTTTCTTGTGGTAGTTTGTAAAATGAACGATCATTGGAATTTTGTTTTTCTAGGTTAATGGGAATGTATAAATAATGATTGTTATGTTAAAATTATGAACCGTTAGTAAAATAATTATATTATGGATATTATAATACAATCATTAGGAATGTATTGGAAGTTAATTTTTAAGAAGAAATAGAAAAAGATTAAGTAATACTCACTTTGAGACCTTGAACATTCTAATGAACATCTCTTTGAAACTAAAAGGATTAGAAAAACTATTTGGGAAAATGATATTTATTATTCCCTAGGTATATCTTGGATAATATGATTGTGTAGTTTTTTAATGATATTGTTGTGGTTATGATAAAATTTGAGAGGGTGGAATTGATCCTTATATATAATTGAAGAATAAGAAAATTTCATGTAGACCCATTATTTTCAACAAATGAATGATATTATTATATAGTAAATTGTTCAAATATTAATAAATAATGGATTTAGGGGTTATATAAGGTCAATAAATCATCCACTGTCCTTATGAAAGCTTTATATTAACATGTTTAAATCCATTGACAACATGGTTTTTATATTTTCCAATTTTTGTTTTAACCTCTAAAAACTGTTTTTCCCCTGTAGTTTATCTTTTATTAAAAAAATAAGGTTATATTAATATGGAAATATTTATGTCTAAAACCTAAATTTAATCTCCATATATTATAATTAAATTTATGGATAAGATGAAATTAATTTTTATATAAAATCATTTATGATATCGGAAGACAATTTTCTAGAAAATAATAATTTTTTCCATTAATTGTTCTTAATCATATGTTATTTTGAATATAAATTGAATGAATGAAAAAATATTTTAATTCATTTTTCAAAATAATATATATGTAATTATATGAATAAATAAATTTTATTTTTCCTATAAAAATATAAGATTTTAATATAAATAATTCACTGAAAATTACAATTTCACCATTATTTTGGTTATTAAATTAAATCATGGTAATCAAATTTCTATGAATAAAATTAATTTTTTAATTGTCACATAATGTAATCATTTTTAATTTATATTTTACTCTAATATTTTATATTTGATATACATATGTGATGGAAACTAATTTTTAATATAAGAAAATGTATAGTTTTTTGAGTAGTAGATTAATTAAGTATTAGAATAATTAAACATGTGTATTATAATATGAATATAATATATTTAAATGTATTATTATAATTTTATAAAAATAAGTTTTTATATTTTTTGGGTTTGAAAAAAATTTATGTTCGAAAAGTGATGGTTTTAAAAAAATCTGTATCGTTTCACAATTGAACTAAAAAATATATTTTACAAGAGTATCTAAAATAAATATGTTTTTGAAACTTTTTCCATGGCACACATCCATCTATGGAGGACAAAAACTATTTCCCCACATTCTCGCTTTCCAAATACGAGCGGCATTTGTCGGTTATTCATGTAGGTTTTATTGATGATCGAAAAGAGATGATGGGATGTCGGTTCCTCCATCCATGGACTCCTCCTCGGAACTCGTTACCTCATTCCGGTCTCCCTAATAGACTCAAGAAGTTCATGAAACTCTTACCAGTGTGATTTATTCATGGACACCAGTTAATTATGCTGCTTCTGTCAGGAAATTCCAAGGGGTCTAGTTAGGGAAACAATCTTTAGTCGGGGGAGTAGTCATGTTGGACATTGCTGACACGTATGGATGGTGGAACACTGATGCATCTGGGCTTATTCCCATTATGATATGGATTAACGAGGGTGCAGAAGTCCGAGGCATCCCATGTTAAATGCGAGGAATTTTATGCCCTAGGCATGTCTCTCAAGTTTTCCTCAACTTCCCATGTTTAACACTGGGAATGTCGCGAGTTTAATTTCAAGCGGAGACGGATAAGACTGCTCAGAACACTAATAAGAGTGGACCATATGGGTGTAACCCCAAGAGAGATCACTGATTCATGGTCTAACACGTGATTAGTTACACAATTACTACTGGGAGAAATGAGAGTGTGGGTGACATGATCTCATTGAGATGTGGCGGTCCGGATCAGAATCATGATGGATATGGATTGTTGAGATTGAGATGGATCCAACATGAGGGCGATGGTGATGTTGGGATTGAGCCTCGATGAGGCTTCCTACGTATACATGTGGTAGGGAATCAATGTCCACATAGTTCAGCGGGGCTATGGGGCACCTGAGTAGGTGACCCGTGAGAATGGACATATGGATGGGACTCAGAGGAAGTGGATCCTATGGGTTGGGCCATGAATATCCTGAAATACATAATCTTGAGGGATAGTGGCCACAATGAGACGTGTTTTATGGTAATGAAGCTAAGGGAGGCTTCCTATGAATCCTCGTGGAAGGGAATAATAGTCCATGTAGTTAAAGATGGGGGTATAGGATTAGGGTGTACACATAGGACAACAACCCTATAATGTACTAGGGATTATGCTTGGTTAGCAACGTTGGGATGGTTCGACAATCGAGGGGAGGACCCTAGAGGCAGGTCCCAACTAGGGGGACACTAGAGTTTACTAGTGTTTGGGGTTGAACCTCAGGGAGGCTTCATATGAACCATTTCTATAAGATATGGATCAAACCCCCGTAGTTCATCATTCAATGACTTACCGTCATGTGGGGATGACAACGGCTTACCACAGGTCGAGGTGGAAACGACATACCATTGGATGGGGTACAATGACTTACCATTGAATGGGGTACAACATCATATAGCAAGATAGGGTATAACGACTTACTTTTGGTTGGGGTACAACAAATTACTGTTGGTTTCTGTACAACGGCTTACCATTGGTTGGGGTACAATGGCTTACCGCTGGATGGGGTACAACGGCTTACCGCAGGTTAGCGTACAACATCTTACCATTTATTAGGGTATAATATCTTACCACTAGATGGGGTACACCGACTTACCACTAGTTGTGATACAATGTATTACTATTGATTAGGGAAAAGAACAGCTTACCGTCGATTGGAAAACACAACGTCTTACCGTCGACTGGGGTTGGACCTCCAGGAGGCTGCCAACATTCCTTTTCTAGGAGACAAGGATCATAGCCCACATATTTAGAAAGGGTATAGTTTAACGTCTTGTAGGAAAAAAGGGACGTACAGTTTAACATCATTCTAGATGAGGGAGGACCGACATGGAGTGGTCAGGACTGATGAGTCTTTGGAATGAACCTAATGAAGGCTTCCTATGTAACATTTAAAGAAGACAAGGATAAAATTTCACGTAGTTTTGGATGGGTTGTATATTGTTTAACATCACGCATCATGAAGATGAACTGACGTGAAAGGGGCTCTGAACGATTGTACGTGTTGGGCTTGATCCTCAGGGACACTTCATATGTACCTTTCCTAGGAGGCAATGATCAATGTCCACATGGTTCAAAATGGGATGGGTCTTAAACACTAAGGCATCCCATGAAGAATCACTTGGTCAATGCTTACTATAAATACACATAAGTCATGCTCGGTTTGAGAAACAAGAGGCAACAAAGACCCGACGATCTCGTCGTGAAATGTGCATCTGGGGGAAGTAGTATAAGGATTATATGTTGTTAGTGTCCCAAAGAGGAAACGGGGACTAACACATGCATAGTGGATTAGGGAGGTGGATATTGGGACCCACGTCAGAATGGAGTCCCGATGGTGACAAAGCTCAAAGGGAGAGGGATGGGATACCGACGGTCCATGTACCTATCTCTCTTTGGGTCTTTGGCCTTAAAGAAGATGGGGGGAGTAAGGAAGAAACCTCTCTAATTTAAGTCTAGGGTTTTACACCAAGATGGTTTCCCTTCATTGAATATAGATGCCGCTCTAGAAAAAAAATCCCATTCCATTTGAGGTCTATCTCACTCACGTGGAGACAATAAGACAGAGAGAATGTTTGAGATGGGGTTCCCTGCGTTTGTTTCATGGGGTGAGGCCATAATTTAACATCGTGTTCTTGGGATGATGGTTCATAGATGTTTAACATCCTGCATCTTGGAGGAGGAGGGTTCACTCCTCACCCATAGGAAATACATAATTGTCACACTTTAAACATTGGTGAAGGGAATTCACCATGAATGTAGTGGTGTGGGGGTGTTTTGGAGGGATCCAATAAATGGTCCACATTTTTGTGGCTAAGAAACGAAGAAATAATCGTTATCATGCCTATGTGAAGAAGCATAAGGCTAAGAAATGCAATGTAAAGAAAAACCCAAGGGACCATGAAATAACATTGTACAAACATGGAGGGTCATATAGGAGAAGGTTTTGCAAATAAAATGGGTTCAAAGGAAAGGACCTTGTGAGGCTCTACTGCTTCATGTAGTGAAGGGGCTTCTTAAAGGGGTATGCTTTACGGAGTTGAGTAGCCTAGTCTAGGATTACGGAATAAGTGCATATGAAGGGTGCTTTGTGAAGTGGAGAGGCTTTTGTGGAGTAGGACATCATGATGCAAGGGTACCTTACAATGCATAAAACTACGATGAAACATAACTCGCGAAACATAGTGACCTTCCCTTAGCATATGGTTCATATGTTCATCGAGGGAACATCACGAAGCATGAGTGCTTTGAAATGAAAGGAGTCACCTTGAGGATATCATTCGATCGTGGTGGCCTGTGGGTTATACGAAGGGAATCCCTTATGGAAGAGGGGTTGTATTTGAGCTATGGGAGGGGTACATCACAATGCTCATGTACCTAGAAGAGCACATATTTCTCAAGGCTTCACTGAGAAAAAATTGCTTCACGGTTTGGGAATTGAGAAGGTGAAGTGTTGGGGGATCCATCCTTTGGGATCGAGGGGAGCCCGATATTTATAGGTGAGGGGTAGCACGAAGTAGGGAAATATTGATTCGAATCCATGTGGTGTTGCACAATCAGCTACAGATTGCGTCAAATTATTTGTAACTGAGGAGTTGATCATCATCCCCTCCTCAGTGCGGAGATCTCTTTGGTTCTCTGTATGGAACTCGCAGAGGCTTCTGTCCAGTTCGATGGGTTCGAAGAGGCCGATTCGGCTCCCTCCACGGCGTGCATCTCTCGATAAAGTGAGTCATAACCACAGATCTTCAAGACTCTTTACACCATGTAGACTGTAGAGGGGGCTTCATCTTCACATTGGTTGCGGTGTTGCGGGGCTCTGCGAACGGTTCTGTGCTATGGGGTTCCATGAAGGGATATTGCAAGGCAGCCCCTTTGGAATGGGTTTCTTCTCTACATCGTTTCCTTCTGCACATAATTTGGAGCCAACAAATTCCCCCCTAGACATGGATCCATGGAGAAAACTAGGGTTGATGTATGAGAGAAAATTGGAAAAAGGTTTAGGTGAATCGAAAATCATGATCATGAAGTAGGATCATGATGAAGAATAGCGAAGCACAGGTTGGGAGCATCATGAAGCTCACTGCAGCCAGATGTTCCACAAAGAAAAGGGGGACATCTCATATAAATAGGGGAGGAGGTAATCTCTTTTTTCCATTCTCTTCTTCGCATTTTTGGTGATTTTTCACTTGATTCACAAAGATTCGCACGCTATGCAATTACACTTTGTGAAAAAGGGATTTCTGCTTCGAGACACACAGTGAGTCCTTTGAATCCATGAGTGTGCGCTCTGTAGCATATGACTATGAGGTCTGTGGAACGAATAGCCAACCTATCCTTAAAATCGGGCTTCACGATTGGGATTTGCAATTGAGCTTCTCCATCATGCTTTGTGATCCATGACAACATTTTAGAAAAAAACATGAAGATTGAATGACTCATTAGGGAGCTACAAGGGGGTCATGCTTATTCTTCCTAGAGAGAAGAAATCAAAAATAATCTAAGCATTTTGGAGCATGTGTAAAACCATTAAGACCTTGAGTCGCTAGTGGATTTTATATCAGAGGGTCATAAGAGCTATCCACTATTCAAAAGGAATCCTATGTACGACTTCGATCTGAAGGATAGAGTTTTCATTCAATAAGTGAGTAGAGATGAGTCGGCCTACTAGTTTAGGATTATTCCGTACTAGTGCCCGTGGTTCAGGGGGGATGATGTCCATACGTGGGAGGATTATACACCTGTCAACACTGATTGCCTGTACAACCACGTGAATAACCTCGATGGGAAGTAATTGAAGGTAGAGAAATCCCCCCACTGCACCACACCATTCTTAATGCATCCCTGGGGAAATTGGAGAGGGGTGGACTAGTGAGTGAGATTTGTGCCAGGGAGGAAACTTAACAGGTGACATGGCCTGGGCCTATTGGGTAGGTGCCTCGTGCGAGGAGTTTGGGAGGAGCAGAGTTTAGTGGACTTGTATGAGGCAGCTTGAGCATACCAATTTCAAATCTACCAGATGAAGAATATGATGCCTAATTTTCTGAGTAGGTGGTCGTATTGGACCCATACCTTCCTTATTCACCATGGTGAGGTTGGTATTAGCCTCTGGGACTTGCACCAAATCTCGGGGTTCCTAATACTAGGGGAACTGTACGATGAGTTCCTCCCTGCCGTGAATACATGTGAAGAAACCGAGTAGATGCTACCACTGGAAAAGGCATTGATGGACCTAGAGCTAGGGGAGGAAAATAATTCATTGAAGGATGTCTACATTAGGTGGTGGTTCAAGTAGATACTCAATATCCTTAAAGATAGACAGTTTTCATGTGAGGCCTTGGACCTGCCCGAAGGGGGTTCAGCGTGAAGAGGAGAAATCATATTGGTGACTCCTGGATGACAGCTAGTTGAAGACAAGGGGATTCAATGTCAGTACTAATCATATACTAGTGGTTAGGTTTGATTGTTTTCATCTCAGAACATATCTACGGCCAGATTCTTCTATTTAGGGACACAAACATGGGCGTGCAACTTAGAACATTCATCATGGAATTCACGTGGGTGATAGGGGAGCAGGTCAACATGGGAATCCTGATTCATGACAAGAAATATAAGGTGTTGTGGCACATCAAAAAATGGAAGAAGACACATAGGATGTGTAGTCCGTTCAGTCTTCTGTATGGGTGGATAATGGCACCTGATAGTGGCATCTACGAATATTCGAACCCAATTTTCCCTCTAGGATTAGACTTATTACCAACCATTCTGAATGCGGTGGGGAGTTTTTCGACCAATATGGACATCTAGTTGGTGCAAAACCATGGATTGATGGTGGAAGAGTTCAACATCCACCCATTTGCATTGCCAACATGTTTGTTTACTGATGATGTCCAAGGAACTGAAGAGAATCAGTCCTATCTCCTGGACTTTCGAGGTGGAGTATTGGTTGCGAGAGTTGACTGTGAGACTCTCTATATGTTGTACACCCCGCACCTCTTCACACGGAAGTTCAGGTGAATGCAGCGTCTAACTCCATGGGTCTACATGGGAGTGCGCCATAAGTAATACCTAAGTTTAATGAGGTATATGTGGCCCATGTTCACACAGGAGGATGGGAAGATGTGAAATGAGTTGCCTCCGCCCACAACTTCCAATAGACTATTGAATGAATACAATAAGATTTGGGAGGCTTCCTACCTAAGGGAAATGCTAAAGAAACAGACCGTACATTTCAGTGACAGTGTGCCTCCCCATCCTCAATGTCAGGGATGGAATGTGGTGAGGACATCCCGGGGTGGTGGGGCTACAATGGCGGTAAGACCCACACTTAACAAGAGGTAGGGGTAGTAGATAACCTGGAGATCCTAGAAGATAAAATTTATCCCGAGGGGAGGCCACCCAGGGGATTCTGTAAGATACACACTAAGTATCTGGGGAAGCGGTTACACCCCATAGACATGCATCAAAACGTTGTATTCCTATAGTCATGGGACATATGGGATATCAACACACAATTCCATAACCTATCTGAGATTTGGAAAAATCTGAATCATATTGGGATGGATTTTATAGGTATTGGTCCCCTTAGGACCCACATTGATCAACCCCCCCCCCACAGTTTTCTACCACAAAATAGGGAGAGTGATTCCCTATATTGGAAGAATTAGACAATTCATCTTGGGGGAGTGGGTAGGTGGAGGGATACCTCTGGAATAGGGTGTAGTTGGAAACTCAGACCCGGAGCTATAAGTGTTTGCAAAGGCCCTTTAGGATAACCAAAAACCACTTCCCCGTAGTCTATTTCTGGGTTGTTAATGATTTATCTTCTAAAATATGACCTATGCTGGAGGGCCTCAAATAAATAACCATCGCATTGTTGACACTAGATGAAAATGTGGGAAATTCGAGATGCGTTCATGCGGAAATGAAAATAATCATTCCTAGTAGGGATGTGACACCCAAGGTGGTCCTCCCGAAGCCTTAGGACTTCCCAATAATATATATAGGGCCACACATCAAGGTTCTGATGACAAAAACTCAGAAGAAATACCAACGTTTTGATATCTGAATGTAGTCTTCAGAGAGTTTGTAATAGTCATCCATTGATTAGGTTATCTGATGTCCATGTGCCTCATTTATACACAATTATTCAATGTACTGGGACGCCATGGTGAGGTCGGTTGGATCTCCTAGATCTTCCTTTCCTAGGGGAACACCGGTGGTCATTGAAGCAGATTCGTATGTTGACCAAACTGTAGCGCTTTCGATCATAGGTGGGGCCAAGTGCAGGACCGATCTTTAAATCATTGAGGTGGAGTCCGAAAATGAGGAAATATTGGAATACATGGGTCCTAACGTACCCAACCTGACGTCATATGATGATCCTGATGATGTGTCCTTGGATGTGCTCCCTAACTATGAATCCACCGACCACGCAGACCAAGACGAAATGAATTCTGATAAAGAGGATATCAAAATCATCCCTAACTGTTCATTGAATTGGATTAAAAGCATCATTAGGGAGACACCTCTTGTACAATTGATAGATCAAATGGGGAGGCCTCATTAATGGCTGTGAGAACTAAGCGCCACGGGAGTGGATGCCCAGCGTCCTCAAATTCTCATTCGATTCTTCATGGGAGAAAGGATTTGGGAGCATGATCCCAGACATTGTGTAAGTTGGTATTGGATGAAATCGGTGAACATCAAGATGTTCCAGGAAGTTGAAGATGAGATCCAACGATTGAGGTTTCAAGTGAAAAACCACTCAGCTTTACTGGATGCACAACCGGGGATAGTATCGTGCCTAAATGACTAGCTAGTAGAGGCTGAAGAATGGATGGAGTGAGGATCTGAAGAGATGGATATCATCCAAACCAAAAAAGAGTGGTCCCAGATCATGGGTGATGAACTACACCATATCTCTTCTATGGAGGATCGAGGGATAAATAGGTGACAAGAGATCTAGGATGCCACATGATAGAGAGTGGCGGAGCATGAAATATTTAATGGAGAGGTCAACCCATCCATGGTATGGGCCATTCCATGGGTGTTGTAATGCATGTAAACTTTTAAACATGCATTCATTATTTGATAGTTTATGATGGCAGCATGTATGAGTTATGATATTTGTTTTTGTTTACTACATATTTTTCACATTTGTGAAATATACAGTGGTCAATCACTAAGATCACATGGATCATAACCGATATGAGAAACAAGGGATGATTCCATTATTATTTCATCCAAATATTAGAGGGAAAACCAAGACTCGGGAATCAAGGATTTGAACAACTAATCTGGATTTCTGGGAAGAAAGAGGGAGGCCAAACTAGATGATAAGGTTCTCAGAACTATCCAATTTCCATTCTCCCAATGGGCTATGGTGCACGAGTGGGGTAACGCTAGAGGTGTTATAATCAATCCAAACATAGGGGAGTGGAATGTGTGAATTAAAATACCCAAAATTTGGAACACTGTGGGGGTTTCATGAAAATGGAGGGTAACTGTTGACCGTGTTCAAAAAAAAGTATCCCAATTGGGTTAGACTGAAATGGGGATGAAAAATGAGGGTTGACCGCTTACCATGTTTGAAACATGGGGCCTAACTCAAAAGGTTATCTATTATTCTTCCAGAACATTGGCCCATAATAGTAGGTGAACCATAGGCCGAGCATCTATACTGTTAGGCGGTTACTTTAGATGTGAAATAGAAAGAAGGTAATAGTAGAGGACATAGAAGCTATGGGGTGTGGAGTTATGGGTTGTTTGAATGGAGTACAATGTTGTGTCAAAAGTCCTCTTTTGACTTTTATATCTTGTTTTGGAAATTAAAAATGACCTTTACCATGATGATTGTACTGACCATACTGATCGTACTAACCATACTGATCGTAATGACCATACTAATCGTACTGACCATCCTGATCATAATGACCCTGCTGATCGTATTGACCACACTGATCATACTGACCATCCTAATCGTACTGACCATGCCGATCGTACTGACCATACTAATTGTACTGACCATGCTGATCGTACTGACCATGCTGATCGTACTGACCATACTGATCGTACTAACCATGATGATCGTACTAACCATGCTGATCGTACTGACCATGTTGATCGTACAGACCATGCTGATCCTACATTCCATGATGATCGTACTGACCATGCTGATCGTACTGACCATGCCAATCGTATAATGCTGATCGTACTGACTATATTTTTTCGTACTGACTCTGGAAATTTTATTGACTCTGCTAATCATACTTTCATTACTTGCTTGTTTTGGTACTTTGTCAAAAACACATGTTTCATATTAATCGTACTCATGATTATCATCTTCCTATGTCTTTTGTTTAACCAATACTATGTCATTGAGTTAGTTACAAACTAATCAAAACGATGTCGTGCTTTCTATTTCAATATAACCATTAAAATGCTAGGTGTCCAGGTCCCTCTGAGTTTTTCAGAGAAATATGACCGTTAGAGGCAATATGACCATCGGAATCGGTGGCCCATAAATAGGAGGTCATTTGAAGCTGAAAAAGAGAAACTTTGGAACAACCGTGATATTCTGCTTCTACAATGTTCTAGAGAGAGATGTTGTGACTTCACTCTTACTTTGTGCGTCCGATCATCATATCAATGTATTTAAAGTGATTGAAAGACAGAGGTGTCGATTGCCTACAAAATCGAGTGTTACTGGAGATAGCTTGACAAATGTACTGATCATCATATCGAGGGCTGTCAGGGATAGGCAGACAGACGTATCGATCATCGTATCGGGGGCTACTGGGGATAGGTAGACAGACGTACCGATCACTGTATCGAGGGCTTCCGGGGATAGGAAGACGGACGTACTGATCATCATATCGAGGGCTTACCAAGGTCTTGGTGAGACAAACCTTTTATCCCTAGTGAAAGGATAACCCTTCTCTTTGGGTCAAGAGAATTGTAATTATTTTACATTTCCACTGTTGCTTGTATTAGAATGGAATTTGTATAGTTTCCTTTCTTCTTTACACTTTTAGTTGTAATTGTTTCAATTAAAATTATTCTATTACATATTGTATCGATTGATTCTATATGCTTTAAGGTAGAATCATTCAATATTGTTTTACTCTAATTATTGTATTCATCTTGAATAAAATTACTTTACTTTTCTAATTGTATTACATTACATCATACCTTTATACTCAATACAATTGTGGGTGTTTGTATTTGTATTAGTTTAAGATCATTTAAACTAAATTCATAAGTGTTTAAACACAAAGTATAAAACATACTATTCACCCCTCTTGTATTGTTCCATCTAATATACATATACATCTACATATTCGATCCAACATCCAATACTCTTGAAATTACGCCAACGTGGTGGAAACACATTTGGTGGATGCATCAGCATGGTCAGGGATCAGAATTACTTCTAGATAGGTCCTCTTTGCTAAGTACCTGGAATTCCCTGTAGTTTAACGTCATGCCAATATGTATGTTAATCACGTATTTCAAATGTCATATGGTGAGGACAGTTTACATAATTTAAAGGAAATGGAGCTTGTCCAATGGAAAATTTTCAAGATGTTTCTATGTATCCCATGAGAATGGGAATAAATTCATATATTGTTCTTGAGAAAAACATGGTCTGAGACCAACACTTGTTGGTTGAGTCCTCTCTAGTGAGGAAGCTGATGAATCCGATAATTAACATAGGGAATCCTGAACATGATCAGGGTAAAACCAGAGTTTAATGTCATGCATCGAGGACAGGTGGACTCATGTAGTTTAACATCATATGGTAGGATGAATAGTGAAAGGGGAGATCCCAAAAAATGTAGTACATAATGTGGTTTCTATAAAAACTACTTGAATGAGGACATATGGAGTCTGTACCACACCACGTATTCCAGTAGGAAGTGTTTTATGTCAAGGGACCAGAAGTGAAAGTTGTTTGGGCTAATGCAAATTGGTCACTCATTGCAATATATCCCATAATTATGGGAATCAAGCCTCATGTAGTTCTTAAAGATTCAAGGAAGGGAACCAATTCTATGAAAAAACTGTCATGCGGGTCTGGCCCACACAACAAAATAAGCGGCATTTGAAAGATCTTGTTTGTTCATTAAGATGGATGTGTTTTTTTGAGAAGTACTACACCTAGGTTAGATAATCCAGGCATCACAACAGGAATCAAGACATATACATGAATTGAAAAACGGTATGGTGGATATCCACTACCAAACATTATGTCCCCTTGAGTGAGGATACCACGATGTAGTGGTGTTTTTCATCATGTAGCTAGGATGATAATGTCATAGTTTAGGGTCATATGATAGGACCTACCAATGCATTTTAACATTGTGAAATAAGGAAACAACAATAAGAAGTCATGTGGGACCAAGAATCACAGTTAAAAATAATATGGCGTGGAAACATACAAAATAAATGATGTTTTATGGGGGGATACACATGACGTGATAAAGAATAACCTACATGAATGAGAACGAGGTCGAGAAAACACCTCACGAAATTATGGGGAAGAATCCTCGGGGTAAGGATCTGGAAAAGGTCATAGAATATGGGACTGTACCCATGGATGATGCTTCCATATGTTCTTACATATCCCATTAGGATGGGAATCAATCCATACGTAGTATTGAAGGTTCAGTATAACGTCATGAAGTGCAAGAGGCAGGAGAGACAAGATCGAAGAAGGGGAGCACCTGGTGTGGCTATTGAAAACCAGACGTGCATGAGCAAATATGCCCAGAACATACCACACAATTATACAATAGTCATGGCCAAAAGGACGAACAGAAAAGGCAATTAGTGGAAAAATATATGGACATAAAGACGAGATTCTCAGGTGTTCCTATGTTTCCCATGAGGATGGGAATCAAGATATATGTCATTCTAGGAGTGTTTTGTAGTTTATCATCTTGCGTTAAGGACACATAGAGATCGCAGTTTTACAGCCTTAGAACAAATACCATAGAGAAGTGGGACTATTCCAAATAGGTGCAAACCTCAACCAAATCCCAAATCCCATGCAATCTCTAATTATTGTTGGAAATAATGGCATAGAAGGTCTTTTCAACACGTGGAATACATGAAAAGGTGAAATTCCTGCGGATCCCCGAATGGTGCCTCACTGTGGCTTTTTCTTCCTAATGTGAAAACGTGCAGTGAGGCATAACAACAAGAGTGTTAAAATTCTACATAGACATGATGGATTGGGAAATGATGTGAATTATGCAACCAATATTTAGGGCTCTATGTGGGTGTTTTGAAGATGGAGGATAACTATTTATTGTGTTCGAAACACAACATCCATATCATGTGACCTGAAATGGGAACAACAAATGAGTGACGACCACTGACTATATTCTCGATGTGGGACTTGAATCAGTTTTTCATTTGAGATCCTTGTGGAAATTTTCCTGATATTATAGGGAAACGTTTTATGTAGAGCATCCATACCGTTCGAGGGCACTTTGGGATGTTAAAGATGATGAAATCCCAAATGAAGGGGAACATGAAGCCTTAAAATGGGAAATAACATTTTTATGTAGAATCCAACACTCTAGATCTTGAACCAGAGTGCTCCTGGGAAAATTGGTGAAATACCAAAGAGGATCGAGGGGCCAAATTCAAGAGTAGGCCGTTCGAATAGATTAGCGTAAACTGGTAGAGGAAGAGCTATCAGGAAGGAGAGATATGTGGCATGGATATTACGAACTCATCGTGAGTGAGGATGTAAGACCATACTACACCACATACCTACTCTTGAGGAACTCAAGCCATGGTTCTAGAAAGATGATGAAGTTTCTAAGAAACAAGGGTGGACCTGAAGACTTAATGTTTGGGTCGTCCTACATATCCTAGGAAGAAGGGAATAAAGCCAAATGTAGTTCTAGGAGGTGTTGTGTAGTTTATCATCGTGTGACAAGAATGTAGTAGATATTAGATTATGTTCATAGATCTCAGATCTTTTATTCCCAGTTTAATGTCATGTGCATGGGATAAATGGGTGGAAAGGGTGAATCATTGTTCCTGATATGTGGGAGACAACATAATGTCCACAATGATCAAGGATATATTCTGACCATATTTTCAACACAGAATCTATATCATTTCTTTACATGGGGACGTGCAATGAGCATCTTTTGCTGACCATACTCACAATGTGGGACTTTTATCAAAATGTTTTCTAGAATCATCAGGGATGTTGTCCTGAAATGGTTGGGGAGTCCTAGGTCCTAGCATTCATGCAGTTTGGGGGTGCCTTCATATGAAATAGATAGTCGAATCCCAAATGATGGGATGAATAAATCATGATGGGACTTGTTTAGTTTATTGTCTTGAAGAAAGGACGAAGATATGCGAGAATCTCATGAGGATGTATGTGGCATGGTAAAAATAGCTAGACATGGGAAAGGACATGGAGTCCACACCACACAGTACAATCCTAAATGAGAACTTGGGTCAGGCACTTGAAAGGACTGAGGGACCTGAGGCTGGACAATAGAAATAAATTCATAACCAGTTTTCATTATAACATCTTGCAGTGAGGAAAGTGGTGATCTTAGTTTACGTTTATATTCCCATAACACATATACATGAACCATTATGTGGGTATTTCCTTACCAAAGTTCCAAATCCCACACTGAGCAATGCTTAGTGTGGGAAACAATGAATGGGATCAGGCTCTCCCCAACATATATGGGTAAGAAATCTAGACTAACACTATTACATGACGTAGATAATGTTTTAAGGGATATTAGGACAAGATAACTCACTGTAATGAATGTTTGGGACCTATAGGGGTGGTGACAATGATGAAGGATGGATGTTGACAGTGTTCGAAATACAACATCTACATCGTGTGACCTGGAACAACAAATGAGCATTGTTTGCTGACCATAATCGCAATGTAGGACTTGTATCAATTTTTCATTTGAGATCCTTGATGATGTTGGCCTGAAATGGTAGGAGAGCCTGTAGGCTGATCATCCATACCATTCTGGGGTCCTTTTAGATTTGAAAGATGATGAAGAACCAAATAAATGGAATTTTTGAAGCATGAATGTGCCTATGAGGGTTAACTTCATGCAAGATGATGAAAGAGGTGAGACCTCCAGGGAGAGGGATTCATGGTGCAATCTTGATGAACTTGATGTGAATATGGGAAAAATACAACACTACACCTTGTTTTATGACCCAATGGGGGATCTAGAAGTTTGGGTCCGGACCTATGGACTAACTTTTCAGGCATTTCTATGTATCCCATGAATATGGGAATCAAGAAGAACATAGTTATGAAAGGGTCATACAGTTTAATGTCGTCTGTTGAGGATGTGGGAGGATAGAAGAATGAGGAGGGGAACATGGTGTGATGCTCGTAATCGAAACACGAGTGGAGTCCAAATAAGAATACATTACTCAATGAAGAATCCTCTAATATAACTACACCCATGGTGGATAGTTAAAGAGAAGGATTTGGGGAATAGACTATAAGACGAGGTGTCTGGGAGTTCTTATGTATCCCATGAGGATGGGAATCAAGTCAAAATTAGTTTTAAAGGATCCATGTAGTTTAATGTTGTGTGGTGAAGATTTGGGAATGGATAAATCATATTTTAAGGTTATAAATATTAGACCATAACGGTATATCTTCCTCTCTTAGTTTAACATCACACAGGATGAATGCTGAGTAGTTTTACATCATTTAGTTTGGATGAATAATGAAATTTAATGTAATGTGCTGAAGACAAAATAGTTATATTTCATGCGATACCATATATAGTTTAACATCATGTATAAGGACATGCCATTTTAAGTCATTCGGGACATGTGCTGCCTAGTTTTATGTCCTTTAACATGGATGAATCATGTATTTTAACATTGTGCGGTAAAGACGTCACAGTCTATGGTCATATTGGACCGTAAAGTAGTTTAACATCATGCAGGATGCGAACATAATTTAAGGTCATGTAGGACGTAACATTTTACGGTCATACACTATTGTATCTTACTTTGGAAAAAATATTTATTGAGGTATTTGGCATTGGATAGATGAGTTATACACTCACCATCTATGGTAACCATAGAGAATGCACCATTAGGGTAAAACTTGTGAATGATGTAAGGTATTTCCCATTTGGGCTCATGGTTGGGGGGTTTCCTACTAGGTATTATTGGTGTTCTCAGGGCATGTACCAGGCCACCATGAAAAAAAGGGCGGAGGAAAACTCTCTTGTGGAATGCCCTGGCTATCTTGTTCGGATGCCTTTCTAGACTATGTTAGGAACGAGCCTGGTATCATAAAGCACTTCCAATTCATCCAGACAGATATCATATATATTATATGGTTCTTCTTTATCATAGAACTATGTGCGTAATGATGGAAATTGAATCAAAATGGGCTAGATAGCCTCATTTCCATTCACCCGGGAGTATGGGGTCACCTGGTTGGAAATACGAGTCGTCGTCAGATAGGCCCAGAGTGCATTGGGGAGCTTGTTCAGCCAAATATTTTTATTCTGACCAACTATTTTCTATTAAATGTTAGAGAGGGTTTTTTAATTCCTCGATCAACCCATTTTCATGAGCATGATATCAGTAGGTAAGGAAAGAAATGATGTTGTACTTGACATACAACTTCTTCAACTCGGCTTCCTGAAAGTTGGTGTTGTTATCAATGAGGATGGGGTGAGGGACACCAAATAAATAGATGATGTAGGAGATCAAAAATTCAATGATAAAACTGGACTTGACCTCCATGAGGTGAATTTACTATGTCCACATAAAAATGAAATATGTAGCGGTCCTGATGAACCTACATTGCAAAGCTGTCACTGGTGGATATAGTTCCATGACCTCGAGTCCCCAGAATGGAAATTGCCATGAGTACTTGGTAGTGTGGAGAGGCTCTGGCAGCAGATGCAAATATACATAATGAATTTGGAAAAAATAAATCTTCTTTGAAAACTTAATACAGTCACTGATCATGGAGTGCTGAAAATACCCCAACCTCTAGATCTGGTGAGATAATTTCTGCCTGGTCTAATGGGACCCTCAAGAACTAACATGAACATCTTGCATAAAATGAGATATATCACCTCCTGGAATGAAATGAAAGAGTACCCATTCAAATCCACATTTTTATAGGATCTACTCATGTTTAGACCCACTCTGAAGGTTATGTTGTAATGCACGACGTTCGATTCTTTTACGCTCGGTGCAACGCCCCGACCCCAGTTACCTAGAGTCAGTGCATTATTACATAACATTGGCATGATCACAATAATGATCAAATCTATAATGAATGATTGGTTTAGTAGCCCTAGAAACACTAGATATATTAATAAAGTTTCACATTACATCATAAAGTGAAAAACAACAACAACAACATAGTCTCCATATTCCACACTCATATCCCCACATACTATCCCTACAGGTCATTGATAAATTACTTCTTCACATCCTGGGAAAAATAAAACATTGAAAAGGGGTGAGATCAAATGCCCAGTAAGGATAACAATATAGAAGAAACATTCATAAATAAGAATAAACATTTAAGGCAATTTATAACTTAAAACAAAATCCTTTTAAACTTGATCTTCAACTTATTATGGAAAAGATAAAATGAAATAACGCCATTTACTTATTCACAAGGATATTCTACTAATCGAATAATCACATGAAATATCAATAACCACTTTCATAATGATGGAATGCATACTGCCAAACTATCATAACCACATAGCCAAGGCCTCGTGCCAAGACTACAAATAAGATTTTTCCAAGGCCTTGTGCCGACACACTAGTTTGTCTCATGAGACCTACCGATGCATTGAGGAGCTATAGCGGTCTCCACCTGTCACATATTAAGTCCAATGCATTCCCATATGAAATGGTTTAAACATAACATAAACATTCGTATTAAAACTAATATATGAAATGTCAATACTTTCACCATAAACTATGAATGGTATAAAAATATCACATCCACAGTCAAAAACTTCAATACAATATAGACGTTTTGTATCATAATAAATCAACTTCAAATAAGCATAAAATCCATCAATGGATGTTGACATAGATGAAATAAAAACTCTTTTTAGAGAAATATCTTTTTTTATTTGGAAATCATTTAAGAGTCATATATTTATAAAATAAAACATTTTCCTTGAAAATATTCTTATAATCCTGTTAGGAAAGCTTCGATGATTTTATAACGGCGGAAAATAACTGCACCCGCCGTATAAGTTAAAAAACATTCTTACTTTAATTCTGACGAAAAGGTTAAAAAGAACCTTGTTTGGAAAACGACAGAAAGATTCCTTTATAAAACTCTTATAAAAATTCAAACAAGGGTATAAATGTCTTTAACCCATATTATTTTAAATATTAAATTTTTTTTGAAATACATTTTTAAGAAACATGGATGTCGGTGATAAAGAGATCCCAGTAGATTATTACGTATAAACAACCTCGAATAATGAAGAGATTGTGAAATAACCCTTACCTTGAACTTTTCCTTGTTGGGGTATGTTAAACTCCTGTATAATGGTTAAATAATTGTTATTAAATTATACAATAATCATATACATTAATATGATATCATATATGATCTTTTAACATTGATTTGTTAATAATATCTTAGTATTATTATTGTTTCGGGTGTTAACTTACTCATTTTCTTTTATATGTTTTGTTAAATAAGCCATGTTTGTCATGGATTGGTTGTATCTTAATAATATCCAGAATGATATCTAGTCATTAGATACTATTATTAATCATCAAATAAGAATTATACTTGAATGTATACGATGAAGAATGAATCTCATCGCGTTCGTGGAGACAGTAGTCCGTACGTACGCACGAGCAACAATATCATTCTTTTGATATTAAAATAATATATAATTGGATGGTATATCATATATATAGAGTCATTATCATGTTACATTTATTATTTACATGAATTAAACATCATTAATATACCCATCCAAATAATAATTTATTGAATTACAATTACACCACGACGTGGAGATGGTAAGCCGTACATACGCATGTATGGTTACATGTTATTCAAAGGATGGATAGAATACTGAATATAGTTGTACCATATTTATAATAACATCACAGTATATATATGATACTGGAGTTTTTATTTTAGAATGGTAATAACAAAGGAAGAAGAAGTGGAAGAAGAAAGGAACTTGGAAAAGGGTGGTGAAATCATTACCTCTACTTCAGGTTCTTCCTTTTGATTTGATCAAAAGGGATCAATGGGTTGGCTTTCTGATTAAACTAAGGCCTCTATGATGAAGTGAGATAATTTGGGAGAGTATTTGGGTAGAGTTTGGCCGAACCAAAAGGCTTTGATTGTGTGAAGTAATGAGAAGGTGGAGTGCCCTTTTATAAGAGGTGTGTGGGGCACCTTGGGAAAAGCTATAAATATTAATTTATAATAAATCCATATTCGGTTTGTAATGGCTCCAAAGTTGATTATTTAAAGTTTAAGGTGGTGAGGGGTCGAAAAATACTTAACCAGTAGAATTTAGACATGTTTGAGTTACTATATTAACCTTATCTTTAAGTATTAACTCTAAGTTAATTAGTTTCACTTTTACAACGTCTCTTTGTTTTTTTATATTATATGGTTAATAAACATACCATATACATCCAAGAGACCCGGAAGTGGACCATTAATTATACACCTATCATGATTTAAGTCCCTTGGCCGAACCTTATATATTTAAGAATTTAATATCAATTAGTAATATAATACTTGTTTTAGAAACTCCTTTGTGTCAATTTTGACACTATTCAATAATTGATTTTTCAGAAACTCATAACAGAATGATTACTTCGAAAAAAGATAATTACATCATTAATAATATGTCATATTAACTTATAAAATTAGTGTAATGCAATAAAAGTCTCATATTATATTTAATTGGGTATTTATAATATCAATGATTTTAATTTTTCACTATTATGGTAATTACTGCATCATCATTGTGTCGTAAATAAATTAAATTATTTAATGTATAAAAATTATAAATAAAATATCATTATTTAGTAAATATTATTAGATTTCTAATTAATATTTACAATTGAATTTATCTTATATATAACCCTATATTAAAGATGTTTTAGTAAATAAACATTGATTTTAAATCTTCTAACACTTCTTTGAATTAAATAATAATAAATGTCCTAATCTAATCCAAGTGGACCTAAATGATAATATTTTATTCCTAAGGTTGTTTTTGGTCTAGATAAACTTGTCCAATAGAATTAGGACATGTTTTAGAGTAATATTAATATCATTTGTCCCCTTAATTACCCTATTTACTTTTAACCGTGATAAATAAAACTAAAAAGTTAGTATTCACAAAAAATTATTTTCATCTCATGGAACCACATTTTACTTCTTCATATTAACCATGTGTCTCGGATTTTTGAAATTCCTTTCACAGAAGCGGTAAAATTATGTTTTATGAAAAAATTCAGTTTTTTAACTAGCACTTAGTAGTTTCACTATTCATCAAAAATTGATGTTTTTCAGAACAATGCCAAAATTTCACCCTAATCTATATTTGATATTATGAATTCAAAAATGATTTCTATTTTACGAAATTCAAATCATATAAGTTGCATTAATTAATTTTATAATTAATTCCCGTTGTCGCAACAAATAGCGTGTTTTTAAGAAACAATATATATCAAAAGATTGACAATTGTTTAGGTCCAATTTCAAAGTGAAATTAATTCTAATGGACACCATTTGATAAAATGGTAAAAATATATTATAATTATACTTTAAAACCACTCAATAATATAATTTATCACTATAAATTATTTTTATTAAAAAAGTTGTTTTTAAGTATTTCTCACTATTCATAAAAATTGGAAGTTCTCAGAAAAATACCAAAAAATCATCTTAGGATAATTTCGATATTCCGAATCCAAAAATGAAGTCCATTTTGAAACATAAAATATATATAATTTCAAAAAGTAGGTATTACTATTCATAATGGCTAGTTTCATTGGTTATGGTGTGTTAGGACTCGGTGTTGCGTACAACACACGCTATCACATTATTCAAAGAGAAGCGTATTGTAGAAGCTTGGGGTGTTACATTCTCCCATCCTTCAAATAATTCTGTCTTCGAAATTTCCAGAATATTATCGCATGAAAGGATTCGTGTGGTTCTTCATCATAAGCTCCTTGGGTTCCCACATTGCCTCTTCTATCTTATTGTTTCTCCACAAGCCTTTTACCAGACGCATCGTCCGGTTTCTCAGTACTTGTTCTCTCGTATCAAGAATCCTGACAGGCTCTTCACAGTAAGACAGATCAGGTTCCAGTTCTAACTCCTCATATGTGAGTACACGTGTTGGGTCAGGAATGTATTTCCTCAATAGAGATACGTGGAACACATCGTGAACATTGGAGAGACTTGGCGGCATTGCCAATCAGTAAGCTACAGCCCCAATTTGTTCTAGAATTTCGAAAGTTCCGATGTACTTGGGAATCAATTTACCTTTATTACCAAAACGTATAACTCCATTACATGGAGATACATTCAAGAAAACATGGTCACTGACTTGATATTCCAAATACTTCCTTCGATTATCGCCATAGCTCTTCTGCCTACTTTGAGCTGGTTTGATGTGATTTTGGATTACCTTCACCTTTTCCATCGTTTCATCCACCAGTTCTGGACCTACAAGTTTTCTTTCACCAACGTCATTCCAACAGGTTGGTGTACGACATCTCTTTCCATATAATGCTTCATATGGTGCCATCTGAATACTCGAATGGAAGCTATTGTTATAGGAAAATTATACCAAAGGTAAATATTGATC
Organism: Viscum album; assembly: GCA_963277665.1. Lineage (NCBI taxonomy): Eukaryota > Viridiplantae > Streptophyta > Magnoliopsida > Santalales > Viscaceae > Viscum > Viscum album. The sequence continues at coordinate 987,856,939 of OY728143.1, read as the reverse complement.
CCACATACCCTGAAAGTCAAGTGAGTAGGATCTCAACATGTCTTATAAAGTTTGAATAGTCCGTTCTGATTGTCCGTCTGTCTGAGGGTGGTAGGCAGTGCTCAAATGATGTTCAGTATCCAGGGATTTCTGAATACTCTTCCAGAATCTTGATGTAAAATGGGGATCACGATCAGAAACAATCGATAGGGGTACTCCATGAAGTCTCACAACTTCATTAATATATATTCATGGTAGTCGTTCCAGTGGTAGATCTTCACTTATAGAAAGAAAATGTGCTGACTTGGTAAGAAGATCAACAATAACCCATATTGCATCATTCCTTCTAGGAGTCTTTGGTAGCCCAATGACAATGTCCATCATAATAATTTCCCATTTCCACTCTGGTATGGGAAGAGGTTGCATGACTCCTCCAGGGTGTTGCCTTCCAGCTTTCACTTGTTGACAAACAATACATCTTGACACAAAATCAGCAATCTCCCTCTTCATATTGTCCCACCAAAAATTTTCCTTCAAATCTCTATACATTTTGGTGCTCCCAGGGTGTATAGAGAAATTGGAACTATAAGCATCATCCAACAATTCCCTTTTTAGATCAGGTATATCGGGAATAGAAAGTCTCTTCCCGAATTTCAAAATTCCATCTTCATACACAATGTCTTTCATTCTCCCATCATTCATAGATTTAATCTTCTTTTGAAATTCTTTATCATCGGTATGAGAACTCTTAACCCTTTCTATTATAGATGGTTTGGCAACCATTTTAAAAAGCATTGATGTTTTACCTTCCCTGGTTTTTCCCATGTCCATCTTCACTAGATCCATCAAAATTGGATCCCTTTCAATTCTCATCACGTTCAAAACTCTATGGTCTTTTCTGCTCAAAGCATCTTCCACCTTGTTTTCTTTCCCCGGGAGGTAGTGTATCATACAATCATAATCCTTGAGTAATTCAACCCATCTCCTTTTCCTCATATTGAGTTCTTTTTTTAAAAAAACATACTTCAAACTCTTGTTATCAGTATAAATCTCACATTTTCACCATAGAGGTAGTGCCTCCATATCTTCAAATAAAAGATCACAACTGCTAACTCGAGATCATGAGTAGTATATTTTTGTTCATCAATTTTCAACTGTCGTGATTCATAGGAAATAACTCTATCATTCTGCATAAGGACACAACCAAGTCCTTTCTTCGATGCATCACTATAAATAACAAACCCATCTTTCCCCGATGGTAGAGTTAATATAGGAGAATTGACTAATCTTCTCTTCAGTTCTTCGAAACATTCTTCACACTCTATTGTCCAAACAAATTTAACCCCTTTACGTGTGAGCTTCGTTAATGTGTTAGCCAATCGGGAAAAATTCTGGACGAAACGTCGATAATAACCTGCCAAACCAATAAAACTACGTACCTCAGTTATACTCGTAGGTGCTGGCCATTCTTGGATTGCCTTGGTCTTAGAAGGATCAACAGAGATTCCAACTTTATAGACAATATGGCCATGAAAAGAAATCTCCTGAATCCAGAATTCACACTTGCTAAACTTCCCATATAATTCATGTCTTCTCAGAGTCTTCAGCATAATGCACAAATGATTATCATGATCATTGTTTCTTTTAGAGTATACCAAGATATCATATATAAATACCACCAAAAATTCATCGAGATATTCCTTGAAAACTCTATTCATCATATCCATGAATACATAGGATGCATTATTCAATCCGAAAGGCATTACAGTAAACTCGTAATGCCTGTACCTGGTTTGAAATGTTGTCTTCAGAATGTCTTCCTTCTTCACACACAACTGATGGTATCCAGATCGAAGTTCAATCTTTGAAAACTATTGATCTCCATGCAGTTGGTCAAATAAATCATCAATGCGAGGTAGGGGATACTTGTTCTTTATCGTTATAGCAATGATATCCCTGTAGTCAATACATAACCTCATAGATCCATCTTTCTTTTTAACAAAAAGAACAGGGGATCCCCATGGAGAAACACCAGGGAGAATAAATCCCTTATTACTCAATTCGTCTAGTTGTTTCTTTAGTTCAACTAATTATACAATGGCCATTCTATAAGGGGTCTTCGATATAGGCCTTGATCCAGGAATTAAATCAATGGAAAACTCAAATTCTCATTCTGGAGGATGTCCAGATAAATCTTCCGGAAATACATCTACATATTCTTTCACAATAGGTACATTTTCTATTTGAACCTTCCTTTCCTCACCCATAGTCATTTCATTCTCTTCCTCACCAATAATTGAATTTAGTTGAGCTACTGGGGGTGGATCTAGATAAGAATTAGGTGGGGGTTATTCTGCACTAAAGATAAGGTGTTCCTTATCATCATCATCAAAAATCATAACCTCTTTCATCTTACAATAAATCTTCGCATAATAATCTGAAAGCCAGTCCATACTGAGGACTATATCAAACTCAATCATAGGTATGACGATGAGATCAGCAGATAAAGAACATTTATGGTCTCTAATGGGGACTGATTCACAAAGCTTTGTTGCAATGATACATCCCTTAGGAGTTTTAACTGACAACTCCCTTCTTAAATCAAATTGGAAATATCTAATATTCTTAGAAAACTGGGAAGATATGAAACAATGCGATGATCCCGAATCAAATAATGCATTTTCTAAACTTGAGGAAACCATTAAATTACCTGCCACCACGCCTTTTGGAGCTTCTACCCCAGCAGTAGTGATAGCATAATCATGACCTTGATCCCTTGGACTTTTCTAAGATATGTTCTCCTGACGCTTAGGACATTAATTTGCATAATGCCCCATCTCCCTGCAATTGTAGCATTGAACATTGGTAGCTTCTTTCTTCCCCTTTCAATCACGAGCTTGGTGGCCTTTTTCACCACACTTGTAATAGAATCCTGTTCTCTTCAAGCAAGTACCAGGGTGTTTCATATCACATTTACCACAGGATGGATATTCAACCTTTCCCTTATTCCCCTTATTTGCATTCCTAGATTGATCAGTATGTCTCTTCTTCTCTTTCTTTTCTTTCAAGTCATAAGACTTAGAGAATTCTTTTTCGGTCTTTATAGCACATGAGGCAATGTCCTCGTACGACGAGAAGGATTGTGAGACTAATGCTCGACAGATAAATGATTTTAACCCATCAAAGAAACGATCAATATTACTTCTTGGGTTACGTATATAATCTCCAGCATACCTTGCTAACCTTTTAATGTTAGCCTCATACTTTGCGACATTCTCATCCTCCTTTTGTCTCAGAATTAGAAATTGCCTTTCCATATCTGCTCGATGGTCGTAAGGAAAGTATTTTTCTAGAAACAGATCTTTGAACTCCCTCCATTCCATATTTGATACTTTATCATCTTCCTTCGTATTTTGAATCAATGACAACCATTGATCAGCATCTCCAGTGAGGTGGTAAACTGCCATGATAACTTTTTCCCTTTCTCTACTCCCCAAAGCCTGAAATATTTTCTCTAGGGAATTTATCCATTGTTCAGCTACTAAGGTATTTGTACTTCTATTGAACGTTGGTGGTTGTTGCCTCATGAATCGATCTAACATTGATCTTCCATGCTGAGGATCAGGGTGCTCCATACGGGTAAGGTTATTATTCATAACCTGAGTGAGTTGTCCCAGTATGGTGATTAGCTGATCGGCACCAGTTGCATCACCAGCTCCACTATAATTATCTTGAGTAGGAGGGAAATCCCTACATAGAGTGCCGACATTGATACCGTTTCCATTTCTTCCACTAGGCGCCATTTCTAAACAATGGCATAAAATAGATCAGTTTATGATTCAAAATACATAATCCCATACTTATAAAACACTTAACATAAATTGAACTATTTATGGATGTAATCCATAATAATAAAAATGTTTTCTTTGAGGAAGTATATACTCATAAACCCTTCATAATGATTTGTAAGGAAAATGAGAGTTATCTTAAGCATATCCCATGGGAGTGTCGTAACCAAGAGTGCAGTAAGGCCCGTTGTCTTGCGCCAGTTATCGTTCGAGTCTAGCTCAAAGCGGTGTTTTCATGTTTTACCCCTAGGTACATCTGTGCCAGAGCCACCTCTACCTGCTCATATCCATACATGGATGTATTGCTCGGAAAACTCACAAAATCTCTACAATACCAAAATTCTAGGAAGTTCTTCTATACTAATCCTCAAAGATCATCTTAGGTTTATGTGTTCTAATAAGAGTTTATCTAAATCTAGCTTCCAAGGATTGTACTAAACTTTCTCTAATACCAACTGTAATTCCTCGACCCCAGTTACCTAGGGTCGGTGCATTATTACATAACATTGGCATTATCATAAGAAAGATCAAATCTTGAATGATCGGTTGGTTTCGTAGGCTTGGAAACACTAGATATATTCATAAAGTTTTACATTACATCATAAAGTGAAAAACTACTACAACAACATAGTCTCCATATCCCACACTCATATCCCCACATACTATCCCTGCAGGTCATTCATAAATTACTTCTTCACATCCTGGGAAAAATAAAACATAGAAAAGGGGTGAGCTCAAATGCCTAGTAAGGATAACAATATAGCGGATACTTTCATAAATATGAATAAACATTTAAGGAAATGTATAACTTAAAACTAAAGCCCTTTAAACTTGAACGTCAACATAGTATGGAAAAGATAAAATGAAATAATTCCATTTACTTATTCACATGGATGTTATACTAATCGAATAATCACATGCAATATCAATAACCACTTTCATAATGATGGAATGCATAATGCCAGACTATCACAACCACAGAGCCAAGGCCTCGTGCCAATACTACAAATAATATTTTTACAAGGCCTTGTTCCAAGACACTGGTTTGTCTCATGAGACCTACCGATGCATTGAGGAGATATAGCGGGCTCCACCCATCACATATTAAGTCCAATGCATTCCCATATGAAAAGGTTTAAACATAACATAAACATTCGTATTAAAAATAGCATATGAAATGTCAATAATTTCACCATAAAATATGAATGGTATAAAAATAGCACATCCACAGTCAAAACCTTCAATACAATATAGAAGTTTTGAATCATAATAAATCAACATCAAATAAGCATAAAGTCTATCAAAGGATGTTGACATAGATGAAATCAAAACTCTTTTTAGAGAAATATCTCTTTCTTTTTTAAAATCATTTAAGATTTATATATTTATAAAATAAAACATTTTCTTTGAAAATATTCTTATAATCTTGTAAGGGAAGCTTCGACGATTTTATAACGGCAGAAAATAACCGCACCCGCTCTATAAGTTAAAAAAACATTCTTACCTTAATTCTGTTGAAAAGGTTAAAAGAACTTTTTTTGGAAAACGACGGAATGATTCCTTTATAAAACTCTTATAAAAAGTCAAACCAGGGTGTAAATAACTTTAACCCATATTATTTTAAATAGTAAAAATGTTTTGAATTAAATTTTTTAGAAATATGGATGTGGATGATAAAGAGGTCCCAGTAGATTATTTCTTATAAACAACATCGGATAATGAAGAGATTGTGAAATAACCCTTAAATTGTACTTTTCCTTGGTTGGAGTAGGTTAACCTCCTGTATAATGGTGAAATAATTTTTATTAAATTATACAATAATCATATACATTAATATGATATCATATATGATCTTTTAACTTTGATTTGTTAATAATATCTTAGTATTATTATTGTTTCGGGTGTTAACTTACTCATTTTATTTTATATGTTTTGTTACGTAAGATATGTTTGTCATGGATAGGTTGTATCTTAATAATATACAGAATGATATCAAGTCCTCAAACACTATTATTAATCATCAAATGAGAATTATACTTGAATGGATACGATGGAGAATGAATCTCATCGCGTTCGTGGAGACGGTAGTCCGTACGTACGCACGAGCGACAATATCATTATTTTGATATTAAAATAATATATAATTGGATGGTATATCATATATACAGAATCATTATCACGTTACATTTATTATTTACATGAATGACACATCATTATTATACCCATCCAAATAATAATTTATTGAATAATAATTACACCACGACGTGGAGATGGTAAGCCGTACGTACGCACGTATGGTGACATGTTATTCAAAGGATGGATATAATACTGAATATGGTTGTACCATATTTATAATAACATCATAGTATATATATGATACTGGTGTTATTATTTTTTAATGGTAATAACAAAGGAAAAATAAGTGGGAGAAGAATGGAACTTGGAAAAGGGTTGTGAAATCATTACCTCTTCTTCGGGTTCTTCCTTTTGATTTGATCAAAAGGGCTCCTTAGGTTGGATTTATGATAAAACTAAGGCCTCTATGTTGTAGTGAGAGAAGCTGGGAGAGTATTTGGGCAGAGTTTGGCCGAACCAAAAGGCTATGATGGTGTGAAGTAATGAGAAGGGGGGTGCCCTTTTATAAGAGGGGTGAGGGGCACCTTTGGAAAAGCTAGAAATATTAATTTATAATAAATTCATATTCGGTTTCTAATGGCTCCAAAGTTGATTATTTAAAGATTAAGGTGGGTATTAGTCGAAAACCACTTAACCAATAGAATTTATATAGGTTTCGGTTACTATATTAACCTTATCTTTTAGTATTAACTCTAAGTTAATTAGTTTCACTTTTACTATGTCTCTTTGTATTTTTATATTATATGGTTAATAAACATACCATATACATCCCAGGAACCCCCAAGTGGTCCATTAATGATACCCCTATCATGATATACGTCTCTTGGCCGAACCATAGATTTTTAGGAATTTAATATTAATTAATAATATAATACTTGTTTTAAAAACTCTTTTATGTCAATTTTGACACTATTCAATAATTGATTTTTTATACTCATAACAGAATGATTACTTAGAAAAGAGTTAATTAAATCATTTATAATATGTAATATTAACCTATAAAATTAGTGTAATTAAATAAAAGTCTCATATTATATTTATTTGGGTATTTATAATATCAATTATTTTAATTTTTCACTATTATTTTAATTACTGCATCATCATTGTGTCATAAATAAATTAATTTATCTATTGTCAAAAAATTATAAATAAAATATCATTATCTAGTAAATAGTATTATCTTTCTAATGAATATTAACAATCTAATTTATATTATATATAAACCTTTATTAAAAATGTTTTATTAAATAAACATTGATTTTATCTCTTTTAACTCTTCTTTGAATTAAATAACAATAAATGTCCTAAAATAATCCAAGTGGACCTAAATGATAATATTTTATTCCAAAGGTTGTTTTTGGTCGAGATACACTTGTCCAATAGAATTTGGACATGTGTTAGTGTAATATTAATATCATTTTTACCATTAATTACCCTATTTACTTTTAACCGTGGTAAATAAAAGTAGAAAGTTACTATTCACCAAAAATTATTTTCATCTCATTGAACCACATTTTATTTCTTGATATTAACCGTGTCTCTCAAATTTTAGAAATTACATTCACAGAAGCGGTAAAATTATGTTTAATGATAAAAATTCAGTTTTTTAACTACTACTTAGTAGTTTCACTATTCATCAAAAATTGAAGTTTTTCAGAACAATGCCAAAATTTCACCCTAAGATATAATTGATATTCCGAATTCAAAAATGATGTCTATTTTACAAAATTCCAAACATATATGTTTCATTAATTAATTTTATAATTAATTCCTACTTTTACAACAAATAGTGTGTTTTTAAGAAACAATAAATATCAAAAGATTGACAATTGTTTAGGTCCAATTTCAAAGTGAAATTAATTATAATGAACACCATCAGATAAAATGGTAAAATTATATTCTAATTACACATTAAAACCACTCAATAATATAATTTATCACTATAAATTATTTTGACTAAAAAAGTTGTTTTTAAGTATTTTTCACTATTCATAAAAATTGGAAGTTCTCAGAAAAATACCAAAAAATAAACTTAGGATAATTCCGATATTCCGAATCCAAATATGAAGTCCATTTTGAAATATAAAATAAATAAAATTTCAAAAATTAGGAATTACTATTCATAACGGCTAGTTTGATTGGTTATGGTGTGTTAGAACTCGGTGTTGCGTATAACACACGCTATCACATTATTCAAAGAGAAGCGTACCGTAGAAGCTTGGGGTGTTACACTCAGCTCAATATGTTGGGATAATTCAATGCCAAAGGTAATCTATAAATGGTGTACTCCAGTCACGAGTCACTGCCATCACTACATCAAGTAGAGATGGGGGACTCACATGGAGGCACAGGTGGTAAGTTGGCTTACCTATGGGATATCATCACCGTCTAGATTGATAGTAGAGATTAATCTCTGGAGGGAATGATGGATAATGAAATCATCTGAATCATGCCCCAAAAGATATGATGTTAGGCTGGCCAAGGAGTTTTCTCATCCATTCTAGGATCAGGGTTTAGGGATAACGTCTGAACGAGAATGGAACTGGGCCATCAGCTTGACAGTGCATTCCAACAGTGGAACGAGCTCCAGATTTAGGATGACGTAGTCACCATCATCTTGTTTGATGACTATTTTTGAGTCCCCTTTCACATGAATGTGGGGAACATCAATCTCTATGGCCAGATCGAGGCCTGTAATGAGGGCCTGCTACTCTACCTCATTGTTGGTATATCCTTTTAACAGAAGGAATAAATATGGAATAACAACTTATGATGGATTGATGAAGATGATACCCAGGACCACCGTATTGAGTCTAGGATCATTGAGTCTTCTGCCATTAGGACATCAGAATGCACCATCAATGTGAATTTCCCAACATAGAATAGCTTGGTCTATCGAGAGAATTACCTCATTGGGAAAATCATGAACTAGAGACTGGTTCGTGGGATCTGGATTGGTGGAAAGGAAGTCTGCCAATTCATTCCCCTTAATAGCCTTCTAGGAGATAAACCAAATGTCTAACTGTTATAGGATTACTGGCCACCAAGCTAGATGTCCTGTCAACATTGGGTGGTTCAGGATAATCTTAAGCGGATCAACTCAAGACATTAACATTATCTCACAGTGCTGTAAGTAATGTCACAACGTCTGCACTGTGAATGCCATCACAAGTCATATTTTCTTAATAGGGGAGTATCTTGTCTCTGTATGTAGGATCATGCAGCAGAGATTGTATAGATTTTTCTCCATTCCCTTATTTTTCTTCTGGGTGAGAAGGGCCCTGAGTGATCATTCCTTGGCAGTCACATAATGTACTAGTGGCTTTACAGAAATGGGAGGCAATATGACCAGAGGCTATAACAGATACTGCTTGATTTCCACGAAAGAAGTTTAACATTACTTGTTCTACTGATATATTCTGCAATTCTTCATGAGATGAGAAAAGGTATTACAAATTCCTGAATAATTATAAATGAATCGGCATTTGTAGGCCATGTGGCCTTAAATTCCTTGTAGCTCCCAATTATTTCTCTGCTGATACATCTAACTGATGGAATTAATTTTCTCTGTATCGATCTTGATGCCTCTATATCGGACAACGATGCCGAGAATGTTTCCGGAGGTTACCCCGAGGTCACACTTCAATGGGTTCATCTTTAGGTGGCATGAGTGGAGGAATCCCAACACATTCTCAAGGTCCTTAAGATAGTCCTGATGCTGGAAATATTTGAACACCAGTTCATCCACATAGAATTCCACCAATGTCTGTAGGATCAGCATAAATATGTGTTTCATGGCATGCTGATAGGTGGATCCTACAATCATTAGACCGAAGGGCATCAACTTTTAGTATAATGTACTTTGGGATGCTTTGAAGACTATATAATATTCATCCATAGGATCCATTTCGATCTAGTTATACCCGGAACACCTATACAAGAAAGATAGGACTTAGAACCCATCTATAGCGTCAATCAAAAGTTCCATCAAGGGAAGGGGAAAATACTTATTAAGACAGAGAAAATTTTGAACCTGAAAGTCGATGCAGACCCTGATATTTCCATTTTTGTCATCTTGATGGGAAAAATGTTGGCTAACCATCTAGGGTACTCAACCACCTTGACGGAATTTTATCTAATGAGCTTATCAACATCAGCCACGACCATGGAACTATGAGAAAGGTGCATATTTTTGGGAGGCTGTTTGAACCTGCAGTGATTTGCTGGGAGATAGAGGAGGTGGATGGATACCTGAGGATCTAGTCAATGATTCTCATCACAAATTTTGGAAAATACATAATTATGTTGCTTTAAGAAGTCCATGTACTATTGTTTCTCTTGGATATGCATAGAGGAACTGATCAATGCGGTGTTCAGACCCATCTCACTACCGAGGTTCACCTGTACTAGTTCATTAACCTTGGTGGAGACTACCTATTTAAAAGAGTGAGGTTTTACTTCCAAACCTTATTCTTCAAATATGGAGGTATCTTTGTTGAGGGATGATTCCTCTGAGCCAACAGATCTTGATGGGAAGCTAATGTTAGCCTGAGAGGCGGTAGACACTACATCAGAGGAATCCTTGGTAGTCGAAAACATAGCAATGAAGGATGTCAACCTGATCCCATATGATCATTCACCTAAGGGGTATCCAAGAAATATTTGAACGATGACTTGAGCCAATTTATCCTAGCCCAATGAAACGAGCACATATGATGTATTGATCTTACCATGGGGTAGACACCCCGATACCTTGTGGTGGTTGGGGGCTATAGGATTACCTGGGATGATATTTGTAAAAATATGAGGTGATCTTCTGATGTATCATATAATTTGGAAGGTTTCCCCCTCATTATTGAAACAATTAATCATTTCCCCATATCCGGGGTTGTAGCCTCTAATCGGTGTATTGAAAAAATGTAGGCATCATCTAGGTCTTTCCACGGGTCAGTCACATCCATAGCATGATCAACCTCATCCTCTTGAATTTTCTTGTCCTTTCTCTTTTAATAATTGAAATCTAGGGAGCGGGATTTACAAGAGTAAAATGGGGATGTGTCACCTTGGAGTATGCCCAGTCGACCAGTAATTGAGTACTTAAGGAACTAGTGATACAATGAATGGACCACTGCATTAATGTGAAGCCATGACCTACCCACCATCATTTTATCGGTAGTTTCCTAGGAGACAACCATGGACATAGTGGTGGCTACAAGACCAATAAACTAGGTCTTCAGTCTGATGATGTCGACTGGTGACTATTATGTTCTCTCATAACCGGGAATTTTCAGGTCATAGGGACTCAATTCATCCTTGAAAAACCCCATTTTTCAAAGTGTCCAGGTCAGCATTAGGTTAATCCCAGAGCACGTGTCTAAAGGACAATGACAAACCTCTATGCCATTGCATTTGCCAATAATGTATAGTGGGAATATGTTCCCCTATATGTGAGATCCTTCATCTTCTCTAGAGAAAGAGATAATATCTTGACATTCCATATGCTGTATTGTCTCATCATGGAAGGAATCTCTAGATACTATCTCTATCTAATACTATAGGGGGTTTCTTAAAGCTTCGGTGAGGGCTTTACACATATCTGTTGATATGATAGGGGCCTCAATGATAAAGAGCCTTGTAGAAATGCTATAAATATGATTAGGTATATCATACTTCCGTGACAAGTGTGAGAATCTGCTTATAGAAGGTCATTTCGGGGAAGGGGGTATGATGTGATCTTTTTGTTGAACCGTCGGCTGGATGGTGCTAGGAATGTCATTTTTCTTGCTAGTCAAAGATCATGGAGAGACTACTGGACATGGTCAAGATAACTGAGGCTGGTTCGTAACAGCATGTGGTTGATCATGACATGGACTAGATGGCTCTACCTAATCTAGTAAAAAAACGGTAGTGCATACAGACTTAATGACACTAGATGATAAGGTTGCACGTGTTGAGATCTGCGTTGGGCCTTTTGTTTGGTTTCGGTGCATGCACAGACTGACTGGAAGTTCTTACCGAGGTACTCTGATGAACCATAAATCTGCGGCATCATAAATGCTGGCAATGGTTGGGGATTTTGGGAGGATTCATCTAGATTTCTTCATTTTCAGGAATCATGTAGGGGCTTACTGGATCCCCTCTGTTAACTGAAGCATACCATCCATTGTCACTCAAACAATCATCCACTACTTGATGGATTCTGCATGGAATCTATGTCTTTGGGGGAATGAAATTTCTGAGAGTATGATACAATGATGGAATCAGTGGGGGATTTTGTTTTTACTTGCGTTGCTGATGCCTTGTATTCTATGATATGAGAGGCTGAGCCGTTGATGCAGATGTACTAGCTGTGGGTGACACGTCATCTTCTAAAGGATCAGGTCTATTCAGTCATCCATAGATGATACCATGGGCCTAACCAACTGCCTTATGATCCATCCAACCATAATACTTCTGGGACCTGTAGTTAGGAACCTGATTCCACTCACAATTGTAGTCACTGCCTCTCTCTGGAATTATGAATACATGTGCCACATTGGTAGAAGATGGGCCTAACCTGAATATGTGTTTATCAACATAGTCTTGAATCCAGTATTTAAAAACATATAACTGTTTATGGGTGTTCCCTAGGATATGGGGATATGGGGAGTAGTTGGGGCGATCTGTGAGATCTGCCTCTTTGGGCCTCCTACATTTGGGCAACTGTATTATTCCCTATTATAAGGAACATAGGAAATAATAGCGAACATGAACCTCATTTAATTAGTAGGTTCAGTTTCTCCTATACGAGAGGGGGGTATGGGAGCCTAGAACTAACGAGGGGATAGAAAAGCATGTCCAGGAGGTGGAACCTGGTTATCTCGCCTAGGTGGTGGCGACACATTACATGGGGTGCGTACTAATTATGAGGTGGTCAATGTTGAGCTAGAGGTTTCTCTTGAGGTGGAGGGCCTCTGCGAGGCTATAGAGGTGGCTCCACTAGTAACAACTCTAGTGGCCTGGGGTCCTCTATTTGTGCTACTGTCGCAGGCTCAAACTTAGCAGATCTTCTCACGTGAATCGCAAAAGGAAATGGACGTGCCTTCGTGGGCAGCTTCAAGGATTCCTCTAGACACTGGTCCTTATTAGAGAAGTATCATAATACCACGAGGTAATTTTGAGTAATGAGAGAGGGTACCCGTTCATTATTTACATTCCCCACACACATTTTCAGTTACTATTCCTAAGTCAGCAACATATCCAAGGAGTAGGTGAGTCCTTTCCACACGGCGAGAAATTCTGTGACATTCTCATAAAGCCTATTCAGATACTTGAAGATTTATGAAATACTCAACTTCCAAATGGTAGACTTGAACTAGCAATGAAATTGTATACAGAGATCCTCCCAATAGGCAACAGACCCAATGGGTAGGTGGATGTATAAGACAAATGTAGGCCCTTCAAATGTCTGTATGAAACATTGTAGTTTTGTGGCTTCTTACGGTGCTAGTGTTCCCAACATGGGTCCACACCTGGAGATGAAGTCGCATAAATGCCGAACCGGGTCACCCATCCCATTAAAGTGGGTAAGGGTGGGGTTTCTGAAACCCGGTGTGCTAGCATATAGTGTACCAATTCCGGATATGGCTTTCCATCAAGAAGGATTTCCACATGTTGACTTTCCAATGCCATAAGGTGAGAAATGAGCACCAAAATTAGGTACACTTGATGAGAATTCCTATATTGATGAGGATCCCTGACCACCAGTGCATTTGAAGGTTCTTCAACATGATAAGAAGGCTCAGTTGCACGTGGAGCAGCTAGTGGGATGACCTGCAGAGTGACTGGGTGAACATGAGCAGGGTCCCAGGGAAAATCATGCCGCTCTGGTGGTCTTCATGACACATACCACGTCCTCTTGAATGTAGTTCTGACCTATATATTATCTACGTGGGTTGGTTGGCTAGGGTCACCTGAAGGCAATTCTTCTAGGGACTGTTGTACCTACCCCAGCTACCCAGGATGAGGATCATTGTAGTCTATCCACTGCTCCATGACACATTCAAAAAAGAGGTCATCGAACATTTTTTTGTGCTACATGATCTGTTTGTGCAACAAAGCATTTTTGGAATCATCTTCCATCTTATTGACTGATCCAAACCAGTCAGAGGGATTGACGACCAAATGGTTATCATTACCCTTATTGGGATTCCAACTACTGACTAATTCCTTAGTGGACACAGGAAGACTCAGTAGATTTATTTTCTAGCGAGTAACCCTTCCCAATAGATCCAATCGTCGAGGCACTCCCCTAGGAGATAATTTTCGTCAAGTAGATATATCTCATTCTCCCCCTCCAATAGATCGACCATGTTAACTGTGTCTCTACTTGACGCATATGGTCAATATTTCCTAGAAAATCAGGCTGGCGATGGATAGAACTAAAATAGAGGGAATCATACTACCCACAAACACAATAATGAACATGGGTGAAGCCTCCATAATTATTATGTTGAGCACTTTAATGCTCTGAATGAATCACTGCTAGAGGGTATGGTGACGACTGGGCGACTCAGGACATCGAGCCACATGGAGGAAGACCATTTCAACCATATGAAATTTCTAGAAAATGTCCTCAAAGTGCACCTGACTCTCTGGGTAAGAAACTCGTTGATAACAAAAATTGAATTTTGTCACCCAGAGGGTATGGGGAAAGCACACGACTTTCTCTTGAGTAAGTGATTTCAGTGAACTTATGTTTGGAATTGTAATTGGCCAAAAAATCTCTTGGAAATGATCTGCTATAAGGATGTCCCAAAATATAATTGGATTTGGCATGGTGTCATGCCCTTGGTTTCTCCACTCATCAATTAGGGGAAGATGGGGGACTGGTAGTGGCACTAAAGAAGACCACTAAGACAATAGACTTTTTGGTGGAGAATAAGGAAAATGGAATGACAAGCCACTGTTTCTCATGTTGTAATATGATTAATGTAATGAATGTTCAACTACATCATGGTATGACGGGCTAGCGACCATTTCTTCCAGTGTAGGGGATGCAGTATCAGATGGTGGGCCGTGTTGTTGCTCATCCTTTATCGGTCCACAAAAAAACTCTCCAGGATCTCGGGATGAGGTAATGAATGACCCTATTGGTGATAGGGAGGATTGCAGAGCCATGCCCTAGGAAGGGGAAAAATCTTCCTCCTCGATGTATCTATGGATGGAGGGAAAATCCAGTGGACCTCGGATTACGGAATGATGTGGCTGATAGGACTTGTTTCTACCCCAAACCTTTACTCAGAGGATCGAGGGAAGTGTTCCCTTGCCGAATCACATTCTGACTTAGAATATCTGAAGTAGACGTGCTTAACATTTATTTGAATCTTCCCAGTATTCATCTTATAGTGTTGGAAACCTTCTATCCTGACCCAGGATGGTTCTTTTGGGACATGGTAATTTTTTCTCAAGGTGGACCTTCATCCGAGTTGATGCGAGGGCGGAATAGACTTCTACGTGAGTGAGATGGGGTGCGAGGAGCACCTGGGAAGATGTCAAAGGGTACATGGGGATGTCCTTTGTGTCCACTAGCTATCTTATAGAGGGAATCTCCATGGGAATTGTTGTATTGGCGGGGAGATCCACTAGAGAAAGTTAGAGCATGGGTAGGGATTCCATGCTTATTTACTTTATCAGAGTTTGTACGAGGAGGGCCCTCATACTGGTTGAGTTAAACATGGGTAGGACCTCCGTGTTGGGTTCCCATGAAGTGAGGAAAACCTCTACTTCTCTGATTACTAGGATGATGAGAACCTTCATCGGTTGTATTAAGGACATAGGGAATCCCCCCACACTAAATGCTGATTGGATGAGTAGCATATTCACATCGGCGACCGGTGACTGGAGGAACTGCACTATAACTATGTTCATGGGTACAGAAGAGGATTTTGTACTAGGTGTCAATGCAATGATGATGACCTTCATTCATATTGAAGGTGGAATAGGGAGGAACTCCATGCTGAGCATGGAAGTGGTGAGGGCCCGCACTCTCAGTGGTGATGGCAAGAGGAGAACATCCGTAAAGGATATCATTGATGCGGGTCAGACTGCGGTGGACACCACCTTTGTTAGTAACCAGGAGAGGCATCCTAGCCTCCCCGTGGGGTGGTTGGGGCCTTGATTCGAGCTAGGCATATGAGTGCCCCAAATCAGCATAAATAGGGGACTAATGGTATGAATTAGTGGTGGAACGGTCCATCTGAGTCGTTGATGATAAATCCTCTTGGAAGGCATCCCCCTCAGCCTACACCTGACACTAGTGTTGGGTAAATCAGACTAGGGATGATGGGGTAAGCTCGTATCTCTCACGCTCTTCAGCTTGTGGGGCCTAGTGGTGGTGCTGATGTAGTCTGTTTAGATCCTTCCAGTGGAGCATGTGGAGTGGGATTCTGAATGGGATATCCCAGAAATCCCTTACCTAAATTTCATTGGGGAGGGAGTCATCGAAGTGTTCTAGGGAGAGGATCCCAAAATGATTATACATATGAGAGGGGATAAGTGGCTTCCTACATGGCCCTTGGGTGTGGTGGTGGTTACGGGTCATAGAAACCTCATAGTCTTGTTGGGAAATATCCCGGGCTTGGATAAGTCCCTCCTCATATCATCGAATGAGGTCATTAATTACCCTTATGTTAATAAATTTAAATGGGGAGATGGGATGTTAGCTCCCAGAAATCATGGATGTGGAGGCTTCAAGGGGGGGGGGGGATAAGGCCTCGTGGGATTGCCGCATTGACGTTTCCCCTACCCTAGAATTAGTTGGTGGGAATTGATTGGTTTTCTACCATTACATCATGGGTGCTGGAAAATAGTGAGATTTAACAATTTATGATGGAAGAAGGAAATCGACATCCAGTTCCCTAGCCCTATTCTGTCTTCCATGGTTGGTAAGAAGGATCCAGGATGGAAACATTGCAGACCAGAATATAAAATGTCCAACTGCCCCAATTTATGGTAAGTGTCACATCAGGCCGACTATTTTCTTGGAGGGATATGGCGCCAGATACTTGGATTAGGTGTCACACTAATCAACTGATGTCTCAGAAACAACTAATATTCACATTTTGGTGGAGAACATCATTTTGGGTTCACCATTTCAGTTTCTGATGCTTTTGTCGGGGTGCACATCCATATGTGTAGGGCGCACAACTATTTCCCCAAATCCTCCTTTCCAAAGGCTGGTGACATTCATTTCTTATTCAGGAACATTTTTTCCATGATCAAAATAGGATAATGGGATGTCAGTTCCTCCTTATATGGATTATACCTCAGAACGATTTACCCAAAAAAGGTCTCCATCATAGACTTAAGATCTTGTTCGTAAAACTCTTCCTAGTTCCAGGTCATCATGGACACCAGTTAATTATGCTTCTTCTCCCAGAAAATTCCAAGGGGTCCAATCAGGGGAGTAACCTTTGGTTGAGCTAGTATACATATTGGAAAACGATGGCATGTCTAGAAACTAGAACAATGATGTGTCTAGGTTTCTTCCTCTTATGATAAGGCTTGTTGAGGGCACAGAAGCCCAGGGCATCCCATTCCAAATGCAGGTAGTTTTATGCCATAGGCATGTCTCTGCAGTTTTCTTCATCTTCTTATGTTTAACACAAGGTATTCTGCAAGTTTAATGTCATGTGGAGACCAATTGAACTGATCGGAACACAGATAAGTGTAGATCAGATGGGTGTAACCCCATGATGGAACACTGGTACTTGGGCTAATGCATGGGTAGTTACCTGATAACTGATAGGAGAAACCAGAAAGTTTGTCACATGAACTCATCATGTTGTGGAGGCCTGGTTATGAATTAGGAAGGATATGAATTTTGGAGAGTGGACATTTAGAGGGATGGTGACAACATGAGGGTGACAATGATTTTGGGATAGAGTCTCGAAGAGACTTCCTACATATACCCATGGCAAGGAATCAATGTCAATGTAGTTCTATGGGGATATAGGGAACATGATGAGGCAACCCATGAAAATAGACATATGGATGGGACACGAAGGAAGTGGAACCTTCTGTTTGGGGCATGAACTTCCTGAAATACATAGGCTTGTGGGAGAGAGGACACGATGAGACATGGGTGATGGGCTTGAACCTCAGGGAGGCTTCCTACGTATCCCCATGTTTTAGAATCATAGTCCACATTGTTTAGGATGGGGATATATGATTGTGGTGTACACATAGAACAAAAAACCAATGATTTACTATGGCTTAATAATGGTTAACATCCTGAGGCTGGTCTGATGCTCAAGGAGTAGACCAGAGAGATGGGTCCCAATAGAGGCGCCACTGAAGATTACTAATGTTTGGGATTGAGCCTCAGGGAGGCTTCCTATGTACCATGTATAGGATATAGGGATCAACCCCACATAGTTCAACATAAAAGGCATTCTACTATGTGGGGATGACAACGTATTACCGCTGGTCGGGGTGGAATCATTTCACCATTTGATGGGGAACAATTTCTTACCACTGGATGGGGTATAACGACTTACCGCTAGATGGGGTACAACGGATTACCGTTGGTTGGGGTACAACGGCTTACCGCTGGGGGGGGGTACAAAGACTTACAACTGGTTGGGGTACAATGGATTACCTCTGGAAGGGGTAAAATGACTTACCACCTGTTGGGGTAGAACAGCTTAGCACTGGTTGGGGTACAATGGATTACTGTTGGATGGGGAACAATGGATAACCACCAGTTGGGGTACAATGACTTACAGTCAATTGGGGAACAAAACAGATTATCCTTGATTGGGGAACACAATGTCTTACCATTGATTGGGGTTAGACATCTGGGATGTCTCTTATGTACCTTGTCTGGGAGACAAGGATCAAAGCCCACATAGTTCATATGGGTACAGTTTAACTTCTTGTGAGAAGAAAAGGGGTGTATGATTTAACATCACGAAGGATGAGGGTTGACATATGCGGAGTGGTTGCGACCGATGGGTGTTAGGATTGAACATCAAAGAGGCTTCCAAAATACCTTTTCTAGTAGACCAGGCTTAGTGTCATCATAGTTTGGGATCAGTTGGAGACATTTTATCGTCATACAAGGAAAAGATTAACTGATGTGAATGGTGGTCATAACCAATGGCAGTGTTGGGCATGAAACTCTTGGAGGATTCCTATGTACCATGCATAGTAAACAAGGATCAATGTCCTCGTAGTTTAGGATGGGTTGGGGATTACACACTAAGGAGGACCATGAAGGATTCCATGGTCAATTCTTACTCTATGACCACATGAGTCATGCTTGGTGTGAGAAACAAGAGAATGCAAAGACATGATGTGCACATCACGAAAGGTGCATCTGCGGGAAGTTGAATGGGGATTACACGTTGTTATAAGCCCAAAGAGGAAATGGGGGTGTACACGTTGTTAGTAGTCCACTGAGATGGATATTGGGGCTTACTCCTAGAAGGGGGACCGATGGCGACAAATCACATAGGTAGAGGGACGAGATAACTAAGGACCCTCTTCCCATTTCTTCTATGGTCTTTGTCACAGAAGAAGAGAGGAGAAGCAATGATGCTACCTCCCACATGAAAGGCTAGGGATATACACTAATATGGTTTCCCTTCCCCACAGATGGAAGCCACACTAGCTTAGTGGATCTCAATCCATGTGAGGAAGATCTCACTCCTATAGATATGAGTGGGCATGGAGAATGTTTGAGATGGGGTACCCTGCGTGTGTTGCATGGGGTGAGGCCAAAGTTTAATGTCAATTGTTAGGGACGATGGTGTTTTCTAGTGTAACATACTATATCTCAGACAAGGCAGGTTTACTCCACACCCCAAGACATACATAACCAGCATGAATTAACACATGGTGAAGGGAACGCACACACAACACCCTGTTGTGGGGGTGTTGTGGGGTGATCCACTGAGGGGCCCATGATTGCATGGCTATGCGAAGAACCAATATCCATTAGCATTCCTATGAGAAGAATAATAAGGCTAAGAAACGCAATGTAAAGAACCACCTAGGGGACTCTCAAATCACTTCATACAAACCTAAAGGGCCATACAAGAGAAGGGTTTATAAAGAAAAAGCGTTCACTGGAAAGGACTTATTAATGATCTGGTGCTCTATGTGTTGGAGGGGATTCCCAAAGGGGCATGTTTCATGAAGTAGAGGGAGTATCCTAGGAATAGGGAATATATTCATATGGAGGGAGCTTCAAAATGTGTAAAGGCTTTCGCGGAGAGGGATTTCACGAAGCAAGTGTATCTTGTAAATCATAGCTGTACGAAGCAACGCTCTTTTCAAAGAACATAGAACCTTCCATAGCATATGGTTCACATGTGATTTGAGGTTACTTTTTTAAGAATGAGTGCATTGTAAATACCGAATTCCCCTTGAGGATCTCCTTACTTTGTGGCGTCTTGTGGGCTTTGTGAAGGGCATACCTACTTGAAGAGGAGTTTTATTTGAGATAAGGGAAGGGCAATTTTCAATGCCCAAGTACCTGTAAGAGATCAGTTTCCTCAAGGATTCGCAGATAAGAAGTTTCTTCATGATTTTAGAGTATATAATCCTAATGGTTGGAGTATCCATCTTTTTGGAATGAGGGGAGCCCGATATTTATAGGCATGGGGCATCATGATGTAGTGATAACTTAGTGAGAAGCCATGTGGAGATCCCAGATCGGCATTCGATTGCATCAAGTTTTTCATAACCGCAGAGTCGATCAACATCCCCTCCTTGGTGCGGAGTTCCCAAGTGTGCTTTGAAAAGTGCTCACTAAGTCTTCCTTCTAGTTTAACGGGTTCACAGAGGTCGATTAGGATCCCTCTGTGACATGAATCTCCTGGTCATTTGTGTCGTAACCATGGATCTTTCCGCCTCTTTACACTATAACAACCACATAGGGGTCTTCGACTTTGCATTGGCTACAGTGTTGCGGGGCTCCACGGATGGTACCTTGCTAAGGGGATCCAGGAATGGGCTTCATGAGGCATCTTCTTAGGGATGTATTTCTTCTTTGCATCCTTTCCTTTTTCACATATTTTGGCGCCAACAAAATCCTCTGATACTATTGGAATTATTAATCTAAAAGTTATGTTAATTAATAAAAATTAGTATTCAAAAATTCAAGTATATAACTTTTAAATTAAAATATTATTTAAAATGGTTCTTTAAAAAGAATTTAAATTTTCTACTCCAAGTGTAGTTTATCTTATTAAATTTAAATTTATAAATAATTATATGAAAATATACTAGTTTATAAATAATAATATAACCTATTTTAATAAACATTCAATTGTGTTCAATTTAATTTCTTAAGTAAAAATTCAATACAGTTTTAAAATGGTTCTTTTAATGGAGTCCTATTTATAATATAAGTAAAAAATAATAATATATAATTCATTTAATTTATTATTATATTTTTATCTACCAATGATTTTATACTTCATAAAAGTATAATATGTCATGATTCGTTGTGGTAGGGTAATGTGTTGATTCGCTATTTCATATGAAAAGATCCACTAATGATATTTTTGATAAAATGGGTCTAACTTAATTGTCTATTACTAGAATAAAATAAATCCATGTGGGTTTCTACTAAACAAGGAAAAATTATCAAAACACTGATAACAGAACTGAAACCTATACTCCCAAGCCTTCTTTAATAATAATTCATGGAATCTATATCAATATATTAATTCCTCTACTATAATTAGGAATCATCTATAAAAATCCATTACCCATTAATATATGTTTTATAAGGGATAATAAGAAGTGTAAAAATGGAAAAGTGGAGTAGAATACCGTAATGTTTCGAGATATAACTTCATGAGAAATAGTTGGTGAAGGAAATAATGAAGTGGAAATTATCGGGATGTATATAAATCACCATTTAAATTATATTCCTAGAGAGTTTGAACAATAAATGCGGTATTGAAATGGAAATTACAATATAACTATAAATTATTTTCTTAGAAAAACCTTACTTAAGATCCTAAGGTACTTGGTGGTTCAACTCTAGCCACCAAATGACCCACTAAATGGCTAGTGTTAGTCCATTAGATATATAATATAAAAAAATGGATAAACAACCACCAATAATTCTAATAGATACCATTTTTAATATACCTAGGTCGTAAATTTATTTTTAATTGACCATCCATATAATTCTAATTATAAATAAAAAAATATTAGGTCTTTTCAAATAATATCACCTTCTCAAAATTAACACATTATTATTTATAAAACATTAATAAATCATAAAATAATAATTGAAAGAATAAATTTAAAAGTTTATATAATCATTAATATAAAATATAATAATTTATATTATTTTATAGTACAATAATTACTATAATTACTTCAGGACTCATTATAAACTCCTTATTATAATGTTTCTCTTCCTCGAAAAGCCAACCAAATATTTAAAATGAATACCTCTACCAATTTTAATTCGTTCTCAATGCACTAATTTACATCTAACAATTTTACATATAATTATATTGACTATAATACTACAATAAAAACTTATTATGAATATCATGTTTTCTTGTACTACCCATGGAAACTAATGAACCAACAATTCTAAAAAACAATTAAACAAATTCCATGATTATTTTGATCCCAATTATAATATTCATAAGATACTTATGAGTTTTATCGTAGTTACTATCTTTCTAACTTACCATATGAATAATCAAAAAATAAATGTATATTCACCAATGAGTCCAATGGTATAAACTTGAATTTTTCAAAATAACTTCAATTGGGTTTAATTCTTACATTTGAAAATGAATGTTAAATTTATCTTTTAAAACCACAATGTTGAAATAAAAATGACTTAGTAAAAATGGTAATCACTATTATTCAAATATACATGTTTTAATATAGAAAAATTTTATATAAATATTTAATTATAATATTTTATAAAAATATTTAAAGAAAAATTTCATTCAATTTGAAATAAAATTAAAAATATTTTTAATAACATATCCTTAAATATGAATATAAATACCTAAATAGTCAGAATATAAATCATTAATTTTAATTAAATAACATTTGAGTACTTTAAACTAATTTTGTATCCTATAAAAATTTATTTTGGAAAAGGTCAATTACTGTATTAGTTCCTTATATATAATTAAATTGATTCACATACAACAATGAGAATATTTAAAATACTCCTTTTTTATATTCTACTATATAAAGTATTCTATATAAAATAAATAAAATAACTCCTATAGGACTACAAATCAAACCATATAAACCTATTTATTAATCAGGATAGTCAAACTAACATGTCACTCAATCTTAATGTGTCTAACCGAATCCTGCATTATAACTTGAGCTTCTGCTTTAGATAGGTTTTATGAATACTTTTTTTAACATTCCTTGTCCCAAAACATCCTATCATATATTTATAAAATAAACAAAAAATATTACTATAATACCCTATATAATTACTTGAACCAGATCATTCAAATAATCAGTTCTGAACACCACACACCACCTGTGTTTTCCCCAACATATCGGGGCTGGAGACTGGTGATTAAAGGTGGGGTAAATTATCGATGAATAATTTATCCTCTTACTATGAAAAAATAATTTAATACTGGATTATAAAAATCAATACATTTTTTAGATTTATAATAGATGATTATAAAAATAAAAAAAACTTGTATAGAAAAGAGTATCTACTATTCCTATATAATAGATGGAAAATAAATATCTAGCTCCCTTAAAACAAACTAGAAGTTATTTAATATTCAAATATATAAATGAAAACAACGAGATAAATAATAAAAAAACTAAAACAAAACCAGAAAAGGCTTTGATGTGTCCTCATTCTAAAATAGTAACCATCACTTCATGACATAGTGAATTATTTCTCTTATAAATTGAAAATTTATATCAAAACATTATACATGAAACTATCCATATAAACAGTTATAACTAAAATTATAAAATAAAAAAAAATATTCCACTGAGATGAAAGTTTATTGTATGAGTATGATAGGCCAATTGTTACCCTAAAAAAATCATTACTCACATAATAGAAAAATATTTTCATGTGAATGTGTATAAATTAATTTTTTATATATTTGTTTATAAATTAAAAAATACAAACACATTATAGAGACTAAAAATATAAAAACAATCATAATGGATAACTGTATCAACACTAAGAGGATCAAAAACTAGTTTATACCATGATAATAATTCCATGTAATGAAAAACTATTTACAAATGTAGACACATGAATCATACAAAACATCACCACACATGGAAACCAATACGTTGATAGAAACCTATCTACACATCGAAATGATTATAATCTAAACCTCACATCTGAAGGATAAATATTTCTTAGTAAATATATTTTTACAATGACTGTTACAATCTCATATAATCCACTTGAGAGAGATAGAGGGAGATAATAGAGAGTAATATTGCATTCATTCACATGCCCTTAAAAGTAATAGATCACTTGATCCCAACCCATTACTCTATATTTTCTTACGTTTCAGGTGTACACATTTCCTTTTATATATGGTTTTTACATTTATACCTATTATACAATATCTTGGTCATTATGAACCTATACAAAAAATATTTCCAAATCTCCATCACATTGAACAAATTACAATCATTGAACAATATTTCAATAAAATAAATATCACGAAATAGAGAAAAATGAAACATATATAATAATAAATTATCATTTTCATGGGTAAATAAATATTAATTTCTTCAAAATACCAAAAAAAAACACACAATTCATTTGGAGTTTTTGGACTCCATATATGAAATAACATTAAATATGTATAAAAAAGCATTTCTTTAAAGAATTATTATTGGGAATCAAAAATATTTCACTCAAATAAACCTAAAAATGGAAAAAATATATTTTAATATATTTTGAAAGTTATTTTATGATATTAATATTATAAATAAATAATCTTTATTATAATATTTATATGTGAACTAAAATCTTACTATATTTTAAACTGTCCCATACATGAGATAAAAGATAATAAAATTAAAAAAGAAAATAAAGGTCACATAACCTTACATAACCCACATGATCTCCACCACTTATAACATATAGGGTCTCTCATATAAGTCTCTCAAGATAACTACCAAAAGATTGCATCCAAGGTAAACATGTATTGATCCACATACCAATTACATATCTACAAGATAATCCACACTTATTCAAATGTTTAAACATACCATATTGCATTACCATCAATTATTCAATTTAGTGGAAGGAAAACTCCAAGTATACAACTAAGGAAATGAAAACAAATTCATATATGAAGTAGACCATTCATTATAACAAAAAATAATAATAATTTCATAAAAGTTATAAAATATGTTAATAGATAATAAAAAAAATGAAATTAAAATATAATAAGGTGAAAAAAATAAATACACCATAAAAATATATAAGAATTTTTTTATTAAATGTCTCCTTGTACGGTTACTTTGACACCAATGTTATCATATATAGATATTTATTTTAATAATAATTTTCTTAATTAGTTTTTTATTTAGAAATATGATATTTATAAATATATGGGAAATTCTATGATGTTAGGATTATATATAAGTAATATTATGTGTTAAAAACATTCATTAATAATGGAGTCATGATTATAGATATAAGAATATAGTGGGAACAATGTATCATTTTACATGAAGTAAAACTGTGAACTATTTTGTAATTTCAAATTTTTGGAATTTTAAATTTATTTCAAAGTATAGACAGAGATCTATTTCTACAATATATCTAGATTCCTTGATAGTGAACCATATCCGTGGTCCTTTATTTTCATTGGCCTCCATGTGGTTTGTATTTTACATTTATACCATTTTTTATTTGAAATACACACATCACACTTTATTTCATTTCCCAATTATTCACCCCTATTTTCTCTATGTTAATCATAATCTTCTTTTCCATGTCTCATATAGAGTTAGATCCATATATAGAGTTGTAAAATCATATTTTTTAACTTATATGGTTCATATATGCCTTTTCATTATCTCAATTACTCATGTAATGATGATACATTACTACTCAAATGAATTTAGGTGGGGGTTTCAATGTGAATTCATATTATTCGATAATCATGTTGTTATTTAATTCTCTATTTGAGTTTTTTATTATAATTAGTGAACTCATATATAGTTTTTTTAAATTACTAACTATTATATTTTTATTTTTTGTTCAATTTAACTTAATGTTATTATTATTGTATTATAATGATTTTTATTCAAATGTGGGTTTCAATGATAAAAAATATATTTTTTAAAAAATAAATATTATTTTACATATAATTTATTTTTAAAATAATTTCAAATCAATTTATAGAAATTACCTGTTTTATATTATGATTGTTGTTATTGATTATAGATAAAATATTTCATATATTAAATTAATGTTTTGGTATAAATGTAGAATTTAGCATGATAATTAATGTTTAAAGGATTATTAATTATTGGATTTTTATATTTTTTTTTGGTTTATGACATAAATATTTAGTAATAATTTATTTGGATATATTAATTTGATTTTGATGTTTTAAAAGGGATTATTATGCACTATTTACAAACACCAGGGTCAGTGTAACCCTACATAGTATATAACTTTATATTGGGTTATATAACTATAATGTTTTACTGGATATGTGATTCCTCCCAATGAGTCCATGTGGATAAGTGGGCTTCTATGCTAGTAATTATTGTTATACGATGAATGGATATTTGTTAGTTTGGTCCTATGTTTTCTTAAATCTACTAAATTTTATCATCCGATGTTATGTTTGTATTTAGTTTGATATTTTATTATAAATGGATTTACTTTATTCCTTGTGAAATTTCATAATTATATAATGCATATTAATTCTACAATGTTTTATTTTATTTACCCACAAAAATGGTTTAAAAAATAATATTAAATGTTTCTGAAAATTCCTCAAAACATAGAATTAAAATATAAATTTCCTAATTTTAATCTAAACCAGAAATAAGGTGTTACTTATAAGTGAACCATTCTTTATTAATAGTGGTATGAAATTAGGAGTTATATCAAACATTAATCACACAAATGTTTTTTAGAATTTGTTATGCATGATGAATGAAAATTAAATAATGTAACTTTATTTGGTGCATGTCCAGTTATGCCTTTTCATTATCTGTTATCATGATGATCTAGAAATGACCATGAGCCATGACTATATGGTATGTTTGAAATTTGATTCACTCTTGTTTATTTTATAATTAATATTTACCATCTACCATTTCATTGTTTTTATTTTGGTTCCTTTTGTATTGTTAGACACTATTATTTGTCCTTTTTATGGAATGATTTTTAAATTTTTATTATAATCAGTATTCATTATTCTTTATTTGGTTGTTCCATTAGAGTAAAAATATATATTAGTCTATATTAACTATGAAATTTAATGATATTTTATTACGCATTCCTAATATAAGTATATTATGTTGATTGTTTATTAGATATTTTGAAATCATTCCCAACTATTATGTTCGATTATCAAGATGCTTGTATCCATCACATGGTGATCCAGAACATGATTTAGGCCTTTTTTACTTGATGAATTCTATAAAATGGTGGGTTTAACATGGTTAGTCCACTACAAAATCATATCAAATCCCTCTTGTTATTTGTGGAATAAAAGTAGGCCTGAGATAAAATCAGTGAATCTATGTAGTTATGTACAAGAAGTGTTTGGCTTGATATTTAATATGGTGTTCCATGAGTTATATTGTGTTTTTTTGATTCGTAACTTCTATTTAATCTTGTTTATTGTTATAATTACAATATTTTAATTTTCAAATGTTATTTGTGATTTTTTGGATGTTTTATAGAGTTTTTTAGAAACACCATTATTGGACATTAAAATGATGTGTAATTCAGGGAAACCTTTTTACAATTAATGATTTAGATAACTATAAAAATATCATGAATTTGGTTCTAGATAATGTTTAGTGAATCTGTAATGGTACTTCCCAGTTTATTGAAAAATTTGAAACAATCCTGCATCTTTATAATAATATTTAATTTTTCTGAAAATTAATCTGTTATTAAATAACAAATCTTTTTATATCATTGATACTTGTTTATGAGGAATTGAAAGGAATGTTAATATTTGTTGATAATACTTGGAATGAACTATTTGTACTTTTATTTTTTTATATCTTGATTTTTATTTATATAAATTCCTCTAGAAAAGAAAACAGTAAATCCTAGAGTTGGATTTATTGATAAATTAGGTCGAGGAAAACCAATGGGGGATCCTACTCATTTAAATATAATCATTCAAATTATTGAAACCATTGTTTTTTATATGATAGTGAAAAACCTTGCGTGGTAGATCATATTCAATAGTTAACTAAGAGAAACCCAAAATATGTTCATAATGATTGAGGGATTTAGGAACCATAGAAATAGTCTGTGAAATCGATCATATCATTGATTTTATTCAAAATATCGAGACCTTGAAGGTTAAAATTTCTACTTATTTGTAGTAATAATCTAGAGATAAGTGGTATAACTATTTTTTCCATAGAAAATGACAAGAATTTAATTATTAAGAATGGTTTGAGGTGGTGTTCAACATGAAATCTTTCCAAGAGAAAAAATTAATTACAAGAATATAATTTTTGTGACTCAACAGTTATGGAATATCATTGTGATAGACCATGCCAACCACTTTAATGATTTTTTAAAGTTTAGCTGTATTATTTTTATTTGGGATTTCTGCTAAGATAAATAATGTCAGTAGTAATTGAGAGAAAATATTAGGTAAACATATATCCTTTATTGTCTGGATATGTATATTAAAGTGGTTAACAAGTCAGCATTCATATGGAATGACATTGGAGAGTGTAAGGTTCTTGGTCTCACTACCATTTAAAAAGGATAATTTTTGAGTTCCTGATCTGGTAAAAAATAATACGTAATGAATCAATTATATGTTCAATTTTAAAACCTCAATGACCCATTACCTACACTTATTTGGAGTCCTCAAGGAATAGACACATGGAATTTATCAAGGTGGGATGTATGAGTTTTATAAGATCAACTGCTAGAAAGGACCTAATACATTACACTATTTTAGATTCTCAGTCACCTTAATCACATTAATAAATATTTCCCATGGAGTATTAATGACAGTTATTCTTATATTAGTGGCCCCATGGGGTAGTATATTTAATAAAACAAGGATGGGTAATATTATTAGAGACAATAAGTGTTGAGATTAATTGATGCAAACACCCATCATGGTATGAAACCAGAGAATGAGACTAGTTCTAGGTGTTTATATGATCTATAGATTCCACCCATATTATTATGGTATATTCTTTTGAATATTAGAGTTACATTATTCTTTTCTTCTTCTATATACTTGTATTTGGAAAATATAAGTTTTTCCCCTTCAATTATATATTCAAAGTTGAGTAGTATATTATTTATATAATTTGATAATATTTCATATGATATAGATAATATTACTCCATTATAAAAAATGAAAGATACATGTTTTAAATTACCTTCATGTAATTTAATTTTATTTATGTTGATATCATATTTTTTTCATACTCTTACTCTAGATATTTTTATCATATATAAAATATTGAAACGAATATTAGATAAAAATTGGAATTTTGTATAACATTACAAGTTATTATTTTTTATCCTAATGAAAACACTCATGCCTTCCACAGTGAGTGAGATACAAGATCAATTTTGGAAATTAAGATCATTTATGTTGTTGGGTTTATCATAAGTATTATATCTAGTTTAATAATAAACTCTCTCAAGGGAAAATAAGATAGTTTTCTATCATATATCATAGGAAAATATCATGAGGTATATACTAATAAATTATCTCAACATTCATGAGATATTGGTTTATATTACTCTATTCAATTATTTTCTATAATTATCCACATCAATTTATTACCTTATTTAATGGATATTTGGGGTCTAAAATTGTTGATGATTTAGTTGCATGATCTTTATCATATGGGTTCAATATATTAAATTATGTCCTTTTAAGAAGATATAAATATATTTAAAAATAATGACTATTAATTCGATTAATCATTCCCTTATTACATGAAGCTCAATCAAGTATCATTCAAAAATAAATACCCATTACCTCAAATTGAAGACAAAATATATTAGGAAAATGATATTGTTTTAAATCATAGTTCCTATGTTAGGATACAATAATTTTAGGGTGAAGGAAGCTGATATTTACAAGTATTATTTTTGGAATTTTTATTATCATTATGAGTATCAAGTGATCCCACATGGACATATGAATTAATATTTAATCTTCATGGGAATAAGGAATAATATCTTGTATATAAACCATAGTACATTTTTTATTGTATTTTTATATGAAATTATGTTTTATTTCAATTAAAATTATTGTCATTGGAACCACATAAATATTTTCTATAAACTATTGTTGGAATATTTCAGGTATGATAAGAATCATAAGTTCTATTTTTGGATTCCAGAATTGAAATTAATAGTTAATTTTGTTTCTTATATTGGAATTTATATGGAACTTAATATGACTCAAATGGTTACTTTTATACAGATAATTAATCATATGTTTTAGATCATAAGGTTTCATAGGATATATAGACTTAATTGGGTGTCTTCCAAACACTTATCTATGATCGAACTGACCTTTGTATCCTTGACCTCGAAGATGAGAAAATGAGAATAGATTGAGTATTATCAAAATTCCTTTTTCCTAAATGAAAGACTGGATATTATAATATCCGAATTCATCCTATTCATAGTAAAACTTATACAATATATTGTGATGTGTAATATATGGATATGGTGTGTGTTTTTATGAATCATAACTATGTTGTCCTTTATGGATCATACAAGTTACACCCTCAATAAAGGAGCCACTCAAATAATGACATGTATCTTGATTTGGTGGTGCATTCTCTGTAATAGTTGTTCCAATATCTATACAGTGAAATGTTTTTGGTATATACTAATAATAAGATTATGAAATATATGTTTTCTTTAAAAAATAAAAATATAAAAAAATTATTATATGTAATGTGTCTATTTATTTTTTTTATTTAGATTATAACCCTATATTGGGAAATGTGGATTATAATTATCTAAGAATAAAATTTAATAACTTGTGTGGAGAAGAAATCATATTTAAATTATGATCATAATAAAAATTTAATTGAGATTAGTTTGGATTTAATAGATTATGTTTATAATGTTTCCATCCTAATTGTACAAGTCACACCTTTCTCAAAAGTTTGAATTCATTTGAAGATACAATCAAATAAATATTTCAAATTTATAGGTGAAATTATTAATGGTGGGAATAAATTAAGATGGTTTCCCCATATCATTATTGTGTAATACATTTCACTTAGAGGTTAATATTTTCTATCCCTTTAATGTTGGCCGTAATGTGAAAGAGTCTTCTTTCTAGAGGGTTTTATCACCACAATATTTGAATAATGATCTATTATATTAAACCATGATATTTGTATCGAATGATGAAATTGTGAAATTCCTATGTTTTAATCTCACCTAATAACTATTAAATGGTAAAGGATAAACATTAAATGACTGTAATATTATTTCATCCTCTCCACACTCCCATTATGAAATGGAATGAAATATCATTTTAATTTGTGAAATGATTTCATTGATCACCATGGATAATTAATATTATAAGGCCCCTACTTTTAACATTACATAGTATTGTATTAAGTTAATAATTCACATTGATGATATATTCAGGTTTAGAGCTTTATAGGGTTAGGTCATAACTTATACATAACAACTTGAATATTACAAGTAGACACTTCTACTCAATATATATATTTTCATAAAACATATTCTCTTAACAAAGAGACTTGTTTAGTTCCATGATTTAAAGAACATGACTTTTCATCGATCCCATCCTTGACCGTATTCATATTTATGTCATGTTAAAAACATTTTAAAAAATGGGATGAGCATAAAAATCTCAGTAAGGGATACATATAGAAGGAAAAATATTACTTTTTGATAACAACAAGTAATCCATGAATAATTTATCATAATGTAATGCCTTTTACCATTATTAAGTAGCAAAAACACATCAATGAATATATGCTCATTTCATACAATTTTTTAACCAAAAAATTACCATAGGTCCCAATGAATGTAACATATAGAATACAAGGGTCTCTTGGTACATAAACACACATAAATGGAATAACCATACGGTTTAATTCGACACATATAACTAAATGGAATATCTATACGACCAGCTTACATAACCAATGAATTATAGGTTGTATTGTTACAACCCAACCGTGGTTTATAACAGAACCACCCATCATTTGGTTTGTCACGTAACCACCCATAAAATGAAAAAGTACCATTTTATAATCCAAACATATAATTTTTTTCAAATATCTTCATTTCACTAATAACATTTCATTTAAAATCACAAGAAATAATGTAAAGATATTGAAATACTCACTTCATTAGAAACAAATATTCAAAAAAAATATGTAAAAATCGGTATATGGTATTTATTTTCTATTTAAAAACATCAAGGCTTTTTAAGGAATCCAAATATCATATAATGCTTGAGGTGGTGGAAAGGTCGTATTTGCCTCATACGATAAAAGCATTACTTTTTTTTGTTTAGTAAAATGATTAGTATAAAAATATACCATTTGAATTAAAGTAAAATTAATATAGTTTTATTATACACTATGTAGAAGAAGTAGGTGAATTTTATCAAAACATGCCTCCATGAAAGGAGATTGAGATGAAGCTCCTTAACTTGCGTCTGACTCATCATGTATGTTCTTTTTTATGCATGAAGAAGAAACATATGTTAATTTATACTTGATTTTTAAACTTTTAAAGTTTATTATTTCTTTTATATCACTAATTATCATTTTTTAAACATTAAATAATTATTTATGTTAATATCGGTGGTTTTGTTGATATTCGGTACTTGAGTAAAAAATGAACTTGTTATAATTAAAAACAGTTCATAAGGTAAAACATAAATTATATCCATAATTATATTCATGATTTAAATAACATATATATCATATAAATATAGTTTATTTGTTTCTATAACAATCCATATCATGTGGAGATAATAAATGAAATACACCATTCATGGAGACGGTAAGTTGTACGTACGCATGAACACCACTATCATTTATATTTAATATTTAATGTAATGAAGTCTTATTGATACAATGGAATATTTTAATTAAAATATAATATCATTTCTATATATGTCACATAATTTCATTAATTCATTCCTTTATGTATTCCTTGTATAGCATGACCGAGTCATATAACTTTATAGGGGTAGTAGTCCGCACTTCCTCAGGTGAAAATATCATATTTATAAAACATTGAAAGCATAAAGGTATGTTCTGAATGAGAATTAAAGAAGAATATAGATAAAATAAATAATACAAATATAATATATGATTATACTTACATCATAATGGCCACCATAAGAGGTGGTAGGGGAAGATTGAACAATCGTCCTTTCTTGAGGCATTAGTTCACCATCAATAGAAATAGTATGTTCTATACCCATTAGACAGAGTTGTGTGTGAGTGTTGTTAGAATAATTATAATAACAACATCCTAGTATATTGAAGATACTGGTTATTTTATATAATAAAATAATAATAATAGAATATATAGTCGATAAGTAAAATAAATGAAAAGAACTTGAGAGAAGACGTTGCCTCTCAATCGGGTAACTCCCTTTGGTTGGAACCAAAAGGATTTCTTGAATTTCCTTCTGCTAAAGGTAAGGATTCTAGGAGGAATATAGGGTTGTTGGGAGTGTATTGGGGATATTTTTGGACCAGCTAAGATTCTTTATATCTGTAAATAATGGGTAAGAGGTGGTGTCCTTTTAAAAGAGGGAGGAGGGAAACTTTATGAATGTCTTGAAATATTATTTTATTATTAATTGATTTTAGAATGATAATAATGACATAGTGATATATTTATAATATAATATGAGTATGGGTATTAATAATTTCATCCAATGGGTTTTAGAAAAGTTTAAGTTATAAAATTAACCTTATCTTTTAGCTTTATCCGTTAGTTAAATAAATCAACTCTTGCTATGTCTTCTTGTATTTTCATAATATATAATTACGGTAGTTACTATAAAATTTCAAGTGACCAGAAAATTTATTAGTAATGAATAGTTTAACATCATATATGTATGTTGGATGCATATTATATTTTTTTAACTATTATATCATTGAATAAAATATTAATTTATATAAAAACTCAATTATATCAGTTTTTATATAATTAATATCAAGACTTTGTAAAAATCAATAACAAATTTATTTATTCCAAAAACATCGTTAATTAAAATATATCAAGTCATATGCCTTCATAAAATTCATCGATGGAATAAAAAGTTTCAAAATAAATTTACTTTAATATTTATAATCTCATTTATTCCAATATTTCATTAATAAGGTAATCACAACATCACCATTATGTCATAAATAAATTTATTAATTTGACGTCAAAAAATTATATATAAAATACAATGATGTATGACATCTTTTTAGCATTATAATGACTATTTATAGCCGAATATAGCACCTAAATTAATCCATAAATTTTTTTAGTAAATGATAAATGTTTTGGATATATTTTCCTTAACATTAAATTAAAAGTAATTAAATGTCATTTCACTCACAAGTGGATCAATGGTGTCCTAAAATCAAACAAAGGATTCCCATGGTCGAATATATTATGGTTTGGACTTGTTTTAGGGTAATTAAATATTATTACAATATTATTATTTACCCTTATTTACAAGGTTTACCCTAAACCAAGGTAAATAAAATATTTTCTAATGCTACTATTCAAACTATCTAAAAATAAAACGTACATATTTACAAAATTTGTACCTCCTGACTCCAAATCTGGAGGTAATTTTTCTAAATTAAAAACTCCCAAATGATTGACATGTGTTTATGTCCCATTTCAAAGTGAATTTACTTACAATGACCAAAATTATATTAAATGATAAAAATATAATATTAATCCACATTAAAACCAATTAGATAACAAATCTAACTATGTAAATAAATTATATAAAATAGTAGTTTTTTATTAAAATGTTTTATTTTTCACTATTCATTAAAAATGATTTTTATTAGAAAAATAAAAAAATTTACCCAAAGTAAATTTTAATGTCCCACTTCTAAAAAATTTTTAATTGTTAAATGAATCAAATTAATGATAAAAAAACTATATTTAAAAATGTCTCTCCATTAAAGATGGTAAACTACCTTTTAAAAATATTAGAGTATTTATGCTTAAAATTGGATTGATTCAAATTTTAATCCTCTAAATTTTGTTTGGGTTAATTTAAAAACATATAAATACATGTTTAATCATTATACAGTTAGTTAGATTCATTCCAACCAAAAAAAGTTTTGTTGTTACCTTCAACTTAAAATAATTATATTATTATATTAGTTTTTGGTAGAAATCAACATTGTGTGAAACCTATGATTTCGAAGAAATATTTTGTAGCGTGTTGAATACGCTATCGAAAAAATCATACCCTTTAACATAAAATAAATATATTATTAAAAATTATTAAAAAATGAAATGTATTATTCTATAAATACCTCGGTCGTTATATGCTTTCCCCTTTTTGGGAATTTTGTCCCCACAATTCTATTCACTATTCAAATAAGTGGGGCATTTATCCCTCATAGCATTTTTATATTCCCCTATTACCTATTCAACCATATTAGTTTTCACTGAACCTTAACATGATGAATCACCTTATTCCACAAAAATTGCTCTCTACAGTTAAGAATCTGGATTGGTTGTTCCTCAAATGAAAGACTCTCTTCCTACATAACTACTTCTAGACTCAAAACATGAGATGGATATGGAATATACTTTCTCAATAATTAAATGTGGAAAACATTGTGTTCCTAGGATAATCATAAAAATAAATCCACTATGTAAACAACTGATCCATCTTTCTCTAGGATTTCATAGGGTCTAATGAACCTCAGACTCATCTTTCCCATTTAGAAAAACATATCAAACTTTTCCATGGAGAATCTTTGAGAAAGACAAGATCACCTACCTCGAAAGAAAGATCCTTCCACCGGTTATCCGCATAACTTTTCTTCCAGCTCAAATATTTCATCATTTTTTTCTTAATAAACTAAACTTTTTCTTACACATCTTCTACCAATTCTAGCCATCTCAACTTCCATTCACCTACTTCATCCCAAAGAGATAGAGATCAACACTGCTTTCCATATAATGCCTTAAATGGTTCCCTTAGTATACCAGAATGAAAAATTTTATTATAAAAAATACAACCAAAGAAAGATGTTTCGTCACATCTTCCCTAGTAATCCATTGAGAAATCACATAGCATATCTTCTAATGTATGAATTGTACATTCTGACTACCCATCTGAATAAGGAAGGAAAAGCTATACTAATATTTAATTCAGTTCCCAATAAACTCTTAAGGCCTTTCCAAAAGATAGATGTAAATCTGGGATCACGGTCAGATACAATAGAGAGGTTAACTATATGCAACATGACTATCTCTTTAACATACATCCGAGAAATTTGATCTATAGACAAAGTATCTCAAATAGGAAAGAAATGATTAGATTTAGTCAATTGATCAGTAATAACCCATATTTCATTGTTACGTCATGATGTATTCAGTAACCCCGAAACAAATTACATGGATATATTTTAACATTTCCACTCTGGCACCGGTAGAGGATGAAGAATCACAATCGGTAACTTCCACTCTACATTAACCAGTTAACAAGTAAAACACTTAATAGTAAAGTCATAAATATCTCTTTTCATTCCATCCCACCCGAAATACTCTCGATGATCTCTATACATCGTAGTGCTACTAAGATGAATGAAAAACACATAACTATAAGCTTAGAAAAACAGCTCTTTCTTCAACTGTGAATCAAAAAGCTCACACAATATCTTCCCAAATATCCAAATGAAATCACAATAAATGTTAAATTCAGATAACTTACCCTTCTAAAGCAACTTTTCCATTTTCAGAAATTCGCTGTCTTCATTTTACTCTTTATTAATGAAGTGCCCAGATCAGTGTGAATCACTGAGAGGGGGAGGGGGTGAATCAGTGATCCTTTAAAAATTTTTACTAATTGATTCTTAATCAATTAAACCTCTATGGCTTGTTAAGGCCTCAATCCACTCTTCTTGTATCTCTCACCTTTCCTCGAATGATGCAGTAAATGTAAAGGAACTGGACACAAGGATTTACAAGGTTCGGCACCAAAGGCCTATGTCCTTGCCATGTTGGTTATACGCCCCAACATGGTTTCTTCCATTATAATCTGTTAGTATTACAATGGTCGATATAGAGTCCCACTGTATCTCTCCTGAGTCCCACATGAGAGTCTTTATACTGCGTCCCACAGTGTTACCAGAGTCCCACTGGCCTGCTCCAGAATCTCACTGAAGACTTCTTCCACCCTGAGTCTCACAGGGGGCTTCTCCTGGCTCCTCGAGTCACACGAGTAGCTCTTCTTCTCTTTAAGCTTCTTCAAGTATCTTCAGCAGTCTGGGATAAAGACTGCTGGCCTTGCTCTGTACCTCTGATCACTTGTGATGATCAGGTCTTCTCGTCTTGCTCAGGATTTATCTCCTTCTTCTCAGGATGACCTGGCTTCTCTCCAGCTACTGAATACTCAGACAACTGATATCTTTAACTTCAGTCTGGTCCAGTCTCACTTCAAAACAACTTCATGCACTGAATGCATGGCAACTCTGAATCCTCATGCACTGACTGCATGGCCTTCTCAATTTCTTCAAGAACTCCTGGTCTTGGACAACTCAATTTCACACAACCTGATTTATCTTTGTTCACGTGTGCATGTGCATGCATGCATGCATGCACTCCCCTTCTTCTCCTTGGTGTGATAAACCCATAAATGGTGTAAATACTTTTATCACACACACCTTTTCTTCTTTTGCTTCACACGTATAATTCCTTTTGATTACACACATAAATGTGTGTTATACGTTGTGTGAGTCCTCTTCTTCTTCTTCTCGGTGAACACACTTTTAGTGTACACACTAGGTTCGGCCACTTTGTTGTTTTGCACACACAACTTGTTCTTTGATTTGCACACACAAAATGAGTGTATATTAGGCCTCCACTCTTTTTTCACACCCCCAAGCTATGCCTCGGCCTTCATTCATTCTTTGTGCACACAAATCACAAAGCCTCCTTCTCTTGCACACACTCACTTTAGTGTTCTTTTAGTTTGTTCTTCAATGTGTGCACACACAAGGGCTACGACCTCCTCTTGTTCAATTTGCACACAAGGCACTAAGGCCTCGGCCTCTTCCAAATTCTTGTTGCACACCCTTAACCCGTAGGTTGTTCTTCAATTTTGCACACACAAAATGTGTCTTCACTTGGTGCAC
Source organism: Viscum album (assembly GCA_963277665.1). Lineage (NCBI taxonomy): Eukaryota > Viridiplantae > Streptophyta > Magnoliopsida > Santalales > Viscaceae > Viscum > Viscum album. The sequence goes on along the minus strand of OY728143.1, from coordinate 987,818,387 downwards.
ACACAAGACATGAAAGCCTCGGGTCCTCTTCTCCACTTGGCACACACCCACTGTCCGTAGGTGGTCTTCTTCACTTGATCTCAAAGGAGGCGCGCAAGGGGTGCGCCCCTGTTCTTCTCTTCACAGCCGTGCATGTGCCACTGGCCATGGGTTGCGCAAGCCACAGGTGCAAAGCACCGTGGGCGCGCAAGTGCAAACCGCGCAGGGTATGGAAACCACGGGCGCGCAAGCCACGGGTGTAAAGCACAACACCGCGGGCTGCCTCACTCGCGCAAGCGTGCGCGGGGCATTGTCGCACAATTGAGTTGCACGGATAATACTTCGCGAGGCACTGAGGCACACTCACGGGACTTCTTTCTGGTTCATCAGCAAAATCTCCTCGAGGGCTAGGCCTCATTTTTATAGGCAAAGGAATGCCCAATCTTCCGCGGGATAAATCTCAAATCACCGAGATTTTCGATTCTTTAAAAATCTTTGTACACAAGGCGCAAATCACGTTTTTCTTTTTTGTTCTCCGCGGGATTCCTTCTTCGTCGGTTTCCTTCATGTGCAAGAGCATGCATAAGCATGCATGGCCTCTGTTTAAACATTTGAGCACAAACACATGGGCCTCGCACCTCCGGTTTCTTCGGCCGAACTCCAATTTCTCCATATATTGCATGCAGGCCACTTTTTATGCATGGTTGTGTTCGGTATGCTCAGACGATCCCAATGGACCCTTCAGCTCCTTCAAAGGTGGCTGGGAACTCGAAATAGGTCGTCGGGGAGGCCTCTGGTTCGAACGGGGCTCGCGGGTGGCTTCGCAGGAGGTGCCTTGGCTGAGCTCGAGGAAGACGATGTGGCAGCCGTCGGATCAGATCTTTGGACGACTGCGATCAGAAGATCTCGCGCAAGATGCGATGAGCGGTCCAGATCGAGCGCGCGATGAGACGGACGGCCAGGATTCGATCCGCGGCAAAATCGCGCGTCCCACATCGAAATGGCCCGCGATTTCCACCCGGTTTATCAATGATACGCTGCCGGTAACCCTTCTATTGAACTTCTACCTCCACAGTGCCGCCCCACACCGTGTTCTTTCTACGGGCGCGCTCTGCGCCCACCTATTCTCCCTTCGGGCGCGCCACTGGCGCCCACTATGCACTGCTTGACACTCGCGGGTGCGCTCATGCGCCCCTACCGCACTCCTCCGGGCGTGCCCCAGATGCCTTTGCGGTGTCTTGGGTGCGTCCTGCCGCCCTGGGCTCGCCCCATGGGTTCCCCAATGTGTGTGGGTGCCTAGCGCCCATGCCTTGGGGTTGAACCCTCATGGTGTCTTCGGGCTGGCCATATTTTTGGCTAAGGAAATGATAAAGACTTTGTTAGAAAACAAAGTACTCCCAATATAAAATGCCAAATGCCAAATCAAGTGCCCTTCTTTCTTCCTCCCATTTCTTCATTTCTTCTTCATAAGAATTCCATTACTTCTCCTCATATGATCTTCACTTAAGATATGGAATTCAAAAGGTTCATCATCAACTGAGCTCCTTAATCAAATAGATCTTCAACATTCTTCAATGATCCAATCAGAGATCAAGTTGGATCATCTTCAATTCATCATGCACTAAGTGATAGTGCATGGACTTCTTTAATCCAATTCATCCACTTAGAACTTATGGATGGATCACATTCATCTCCTCATGCATTGTCTTAACAATGCATGGTCTTCTAATCATGTTGTGACTTTGTATCATCTTGATACAAGTTCTTTGATCTTAAAGACCAGTTCAACAATCGTCAGATATAATGATGCTCCATCATCATTCATTCTTCAAGTGGTGTAACTTAGTATCATCTTGATACAAGTATTGAAACATTAAGATCAGTTCTACAATCGTCTGATATACATAGAGAATGTTTCAACCACAACATCCTATGTCACTTAGTGAATCTCCTAAGTGACATGCATCTTAGTACCATGGCCATTCTCCATTCATCACCATCACCATCACAACCTTTGTCATACACATATTGAAACTCCTTGACATCCATCCATTCATTCCTTGACAACAACATACCTCATTGACAACAAATGCAACACAGTGCACTTCAATCTCCCCCTTTGTATTTGTTGGCAATACACTAGAGCACATATTAATGGGTCAATATGTGTGCCAATATTTCTCCCCCTTATTGGCAACTAAATGCAAAGGTGTGGTGTGTTTCTCTTTCAAAAATCACTTCCTCCCTTTGAAAAGTATTTTCTTGAAAAACACTGAGAGAGGGATGATGTCACATGTTCTCTTTATCAAAGAACCTTTAGTAAATCATCTCTAAGTCTACTTGGGCTAACCCGGTGTAGAAAACAAGAGTGATGTAACCAAGGAACTCAATGCTGTCCAACATTCACTGTACATGTGAAATCATGCTTCAAGGGGCTTGAAAGTTTTCAGATATAACAATGAATTGCTAAATCCTGCACATACTTCACCAAACACATTAGAAAGTTCAAGTTCAAAGATAAATCTCCCCCTTTCATCCATTTGTCTTCAATCAATACTCCCCCTCAATTGTCATGATGAATACAATTAAGAATCAAGGGATGAAAGTATGATTGGAATACCTTCACTTTTCTCAAGATGGTATTAATCTAAGAATCCCATCTTCTTCAGATTGGCTCTCCTCAAGGGGTGCACTCCATTCTGTCCAAACCACTCTCCAGTTGAGAATGATCATCATCTTCAATTCCCTGCAATGTTAGCACATGTTAATACAAGTGATTAGGGAATAAGATGGAACCTCCTTGGTTCATCAATGTGAACAACAAGGTTGAGAATATTCTCTCAACCGAGATGTCCCATTTTCACCATTCTTCACACTTGCACATTTGATCTTCAATGATGATTGTGCTGGTGTGGATCTCAACACATCTTCATGTGAAATCTTCTTCTTCCCTTTGGCCTTAGAAATTGCCAGAACTTCATCTTCAGCTCTCTGCAGATCTTTGGCAAGTTGCAATTGATTTGGCCATATGACTAAAAAGTCATTTCGAAGTGAGGCCTCAGTTTTGGAAATCCCACATGGTTCTTTTGATACTGTTAAGCCACATTTCTTAGGCAACTTATTTTCAACCAATCCCTTCTGCTTCTACTGGATTGATTGTCTGTTTGAGTCCAGTCTGCTTCTATTTAATTCCATGTCTTGTTCACAAAGATCCATGGTGTGTCCTTTCTTTCCACAGTAGAAGCATGTTTTCTTGGTGGTACTTCTGGATGCATCACCCTTCTTGGATTTAGACTCCAAGGAATTCTCTTCCTTTTTCAACATCTTCTTGGGAGAATTGTCAACTTTCTTCTGCTTGCTTCCCAAGGTTTCCATTTTAGCCAAGTTCAGTGATCTTCTCTTCTTTTTAGCTCCGGATACAGTTGGAGATTGACATGTATCTTTTTGACCACTTTTGAAATTATCCCAGATGTTGTCAAGTAATCCAAATCTATTTTTAGTAAAAAGATGTCTCTGGACCTATGGATGCTGCTTCTTTTCCTGTGGCTTGCTCCCCCTAGGCATGGGCTTCCTCTATGCTTTGGCATTCAGTGGATTGTACCAACAATCCTTTGCACAATGCCCATACCTGTTACAACACCAACATTGAACCACAAATATTGACTTTTTGATTCCTTCTGATTTTAGGGTACTTTTCTGGAGCTGCTGTGTTGTTTCAGGAGAGCTCTTCTTCTTCATTTTCTTCATCCATACTTGTTTGGAATTATTTTTCCATCCTGCACTTTTTGTGGAAACACAATTAGAAACATGAGTACAAGATGGGATGGATGGTACCTTCTTTTTAGAAGTTGTTGCCCTTTTATTAGAGGATGTCTTTATCTTAGAATAATCCTTCTCAAATCTTACTTGAGTAGCAACATTTCTTCTTTCAGCTGACTGGGAGGATTCAACTTTGGGTGATTGCAGATTTTTCAATAATACCTCTAGTTCAAAGCATTTCATATTGAGGGAGTTCTTCTCATCCTCAATAGTTCTTATCCTTCCTTCCCAATTTTCTTTCAGCTATTCTAACTGGTCTTCATGCACCTTCTTCAATTCTAGCAATGAATTGTCAAGCTCCTTCACCATTTTGACTTTGTCTTCAAGTTGAGCATCTCTGACATTGATTGACACTCTGTGCAATTTTTCCAGTGCATGGAAAACTTCTTTGACCATTATCATAAAGAATTCTTTCTCAGAAAGGCTTCTTTGCAATTCTTCAGCAGTGTCTTCATATCTTTCATTGCAAAGAGAAACGGTTTCATCTTTAGCCTTCACCAGCTTTCTGAGAGTGTTGGTTATACCAACCCTTTTAGCCAACTGATCTTCCATTGTATTGGCTTCTTCTTCTAGCTGTAATTTTTCTTCTTGAAGATCAAGGATGCCTGTAGCTATACACATTGCCACTTCCTTGGGGATTGTCTTCTGAAGATATTCGATTTCACTTTAAAGATCTTTCATTGTTCCAACTTCATAACAGCTAGGACAGGCTTTCTTCATCTTCTTGGCCTGTTTCTTCTTTCTATTTTTCTGAGTCTTGGCAGATATCTCCATTTGAGGCTGGTCACTCATTTCCTCAAATCTGCACTTCATAAAGACTCACTTGGATCTTTTAGAGGTAACCTTCCCTTTGATACCAATTGAAGTGCCCAGATCAGTGTGAATCACTGAGAGGGGGAGGGGGTGAATCAGTGATCCTTTAAAACTTTTTACTAATTGATTCTTAATCAATTAAACCTCTATGGCTTGTTAAGGCCTCAATCCACTCTTCTTGTATCTCTCACCTTTCCTCGAATGATGCAGTAAATGTAAAGGCACTGGACACAAGGATTTACAAGGTTCGGCACCAAAGGCCTACGTCCTTGCCATGTTGGTTATACGCCCCAACATGGTTTCTTCCATTATAATCTGTTAGTATTACAATGGTCGATACAGAGTCCCACTGTATCTCTCCTGAGTCCCACAGGAGGGTCTTTATACTGTGTCCCACAGTGTTACCAGAGTCCCACTGGCCTGCTCCAGAATCCCACTGAAGACTTCTTCCACCCTGAGTCTCACAGGGGGCTTCTCCTGGCTCCTCGAGTCACACGAGTAGCTCTTCTTCTCTTTACGCTTCTTCAAGTATCTTCAGGAGTCTGGGATAAAGACTGCTGGCCTTGCTCTGTACCTCTGATCACTTGTGATGATCAGGTATTCTCGTCTTGCTCAGGATTTATCTCCTTCTTCTCAGGATGACCTGGATTCTCTCCAGCTACTGAATACTCAGACAACTGATATCTTTAACTTCAGTCTGGTCCAGTCTCACTTCAAAGCAACTTCATGCACTGAATGCATGGCAACTCTGAATCCTCATGCACTGACTGCATGGCCTTCTCAATTTCTTCAACAACTCCTGGTCTTGGACAACTCAATTGCACACAACCTGATTTATCTTTGTTCATGTGTGCATGTGCATGCATGCATGCATTCACTCCCCTTCTTCTCCTTGGTGTGATAAACCCACAATGGGTGTAAATACTTTTAGCACACACACATTTTCTTCTTTTCCTTCACACGTTTAATTCCTTTTTGATTACACACATAAATGTGTGTTATACGTTGTGTGAGTCCTCTTCTTCTTCTTCTAGGTGAACACACTTTTAGTGCACACACTAGGTTCGGCCACTTTGTTGTTTTGCACACACAACTTGTTCTTTGATTTGCACACACACAATGAGTGTATATTTGGCCTCCACTCTTTTTGCACACCCCCAAGCTCTGCCTCAGCCTTCATTCATTCTTTATGCACACAAAGAACAAAGCCTCCTTCTCTTGCACACAATCACTTTAGTGTTCTTTTAGTTTGTTCTTCAAAGTGTGCACACACAAGGGCTACGGCCTCCTCTTGTTCAATTTGCACACAAGGCACTAAGGCCTCGGCCTATTCCCACTTCTTGTTGCACACCCTTAACCCGTAGGTTGTTCTTCAATTTTGCACACACAAAATGTGTCTTCACTTGGTGCACACACAAGGCATGAAAGCCTCGGGTACTCTTCTCCACTTGGCACACACCCACTGTCCGTAGGTGGTCTTCTTCACTTGATCTCAAAGGAGGCACGCAAGGGGTGCACCCCTGTTCTTCTCTTCACAGCCGTGCATGTGCCACTGGCCGTGGGTCGCGCAAGCCATAGGTGCAAAGAACCGCGGGCGCGCAAGTGCAAACCGTGCATGGGTAAGGAAACAACGGGTGCTCAAGCCACGGGTGTAAAGCACAACACCGCGGGCTGCCTCACTCGCGCAAGCGTGCGCGGGGCTTCGTCGCGCAATTGAGTTGCGCGGATAATACTTCGCGAGGCACCGAGGCACACTCACGGGACTTCTTTCTAGTTCATCAGCAAACTCTCCTGGAGGGCTAGGCCTCATTTTTATAGGAAAAGGAATGCCCAATCTTACGCGGGATAAATCTCAAATCACCGAGATTTTCGGTTCTTTAAAAATCTTTGAACACAAGCCGCAAATCACGTTTTTCTTTTCTGTTCTCCGCGGGATTCCTTCTTCTTCGGTTTCCTTCACGTGCAAGAGCATGCATACGCATGCATGGCCTCTTTTTAAACATTTGAGCACAAACACATGGGCCTCGCACCTCCGGTTGCTTCGGCCGAACTCCAATTTCTCCATATATTGCATGCAGGCCACTTTTTATGCATGGTTGTGTTCGGTATGCTCAGACGATCCCAATGGACCCTTCAGCTCCTTCAAAGGTGGCTGGGAACCCGAAATAGGTCGTCGGGGAGGCCTCTGGTTCGAACGGGGCTCGCGGGTGGCTTTGCGGGAGGTGCCTCAGCTGAGCTCGAGGAAGACGATGTGGCAGCCGTCGGATCAGATCTTTGGACGGCCGCGATCAGAAGATCTCGCGCAAGATGCGATGAGCGGTCCAGATCGAGCGCGCGATGAGACGGACGACCAGGATTCGATCCGCGGAAAAATCGCGCGTCCCACATCAAAACGGCCCGCGATTTCCACGCGGTTTATCAATGTTCCGCTGTCGGTAACCCTTCGATTGAACTTCTCCCTCCATGGTGCCGCCCCGCACCGTGTTATTTCTGCGGGCCCGCTCTGCGCCCACCTCTGCTCCCTTCGGGCGCGCCACTGGCGCCCACTATGCACTGCTTGACACTCGCGGGTGCGCTCATGCGCCCCTACCGCGCTCCTCCGGGCGTTCCCCAGACGCCTTTGCGGTGTCTTGGGTGCGTCCTGCCGCCCTGGGCTCGCCCCACGGGTTCCCCCATGTGTGTGGGTGCCTAGCGCCCATGCCTTGGGGTTGAACCCTCAAGGTGTCTTCGGGCTGGCCATATTTTTGGCTAAGGAAATGATAATGACTTTGTTAGAAAACAAAGTACTCCCAATATAAAATGCCAAATGCCAAATCAAGTGCCCTTCTTTCTTCCTCCCATTTCTTCATTTATTCTTCATAAGAATTCCATTACTTCTCCTCATATGATCTTCACTTAAGATATGGAATTCAAAAGGTTCATCATCAACTGAGCTCCTTAATCAAATAGATCTTCAACATTATTCAATGATCCAATCAGAGATCAAGTTGGATCATCTTCAATTCATCATGCACTAAGTGATAGTGCATGGACTTCTTTAATCTACTTCATCCACTTAGAACTTATGGATGGATCACCTTCATCTCCTCATGCATTGTCTTAACAATGCATGGTCTTCTAATCATGTTGTGACTTTGTATCATCTTGATACAAGTTCTTTGATCTTAAAGACCAGTTCAACAATCGTCAGATATAATGATGCTCCATCATCATTCATTCTTCAAGTGGTGTAACTTAGTATCATCTTGATACAAGTATTGAAACATTAAGATCAGTTCTACGATCGTCTGATAAACATATAGAATGTTTCAACCACAACATCCTATGTCACTTACTGAATCTCCTAAGTGACATGCATCTTAGTACCATGGACATTCTCCATTCATCACCATCACCATCACAACCTTTGTCATACACATATTGAAACTCCTTGACATCCATCCATTCATTCCTTGACAACAACATACCTCATTTACAACAAATGCAACACAGTGCACTTCAATTAATTCTTTCTGATAAAGATGATTTCACTGACAGCTTAAATAAACTAAAGAGATCTCCTGCTCCAACAACTTATATGAAAAAGTTAATCAAATTGTTAATAAAAGTATCTTGTTACAAACATAACATGAATAATGTAGCATTACTTTTTTGACTCAAAGAATCAACCACTTTATTTACTTTTCTTGGATGGTAATGAATCATCCAATAATAATCTTTGGTTATTTACATCCATATCCTCTGTCTCATGTCCAATTCTTTCTGAGTGAATATATACTTAAAACTTTTTTCGGTAGTATATATCTCACATTTTACTCCATATAGATGATGTATCTCAGTTTCTAAAGAAAAACATATTGCAGTTAATTCTATATCTTGTTTATGGTAATTTAACCTAGGAGGTTTCAAATAATATTAAGCATAAGAAATTACCAGATCATTTTTCATTAGGACACAACCAGTTCCTTTCAATGAAGCATCACTATAGATAACAAATTCAACATCTCTAGAGGGAAATTCCAAAACTGTAACATTCTCCAATCTTATTTTCAATTCCCAAAAAAACATCACATTCTTTTGTCTAGATGAACTTAACACCTTTTTGAGTTTACTTTGTTAGTAAGCCGGGTAACCGTACAATTTTTTTGACAAAGCATATGCAATATCCTACCAAACCAAAAAACTACAAATATCAGTTATATTTATGGGTCTTGGCTATTCTTCCACAAATTTTGTTTTAGCGGGATCAACAATTATGACATTTTTTGAAACAATGTGACCAAGGAATGGGATTTTTGGTAACCAAAACTTATACTTTATGAATTCACCATAGATTTTTTTTTGGTTTTGAAGAGAACCCGTAAGTAACATTCATGTTCCAATTTACTTTTAGAATATACCAAAATTTCATCATTAAACATAACCATAAACATATCCAAGAAATAATGGAAATTTCTATTCATATGATCCTTGAATAAAAAAAGTGCATTAGTTAACCGAAAAGCATAAATACAAATTCATAATGGCCACATATAATACAAAATGCAGTCTTTAGAATGTCTGCTTCATTTACTTTCATCTAATGGTACCCCGAACTCATTTCAATCAGGGAAAAATACTGAACTCCTTGGAGCTGATCAAATAAATCATCGATATGAGGCCAAGGATACTTGTTCTTACTAATGATATTATTCAAGGATCTATAGAAAATTCAATGTCACATTGAAACAACTTTATTTTCAATAAAAAAGACCAGAGCACCCCACAATGATGTGAAAGGTCGAATGAAACCTTTATAGAAAAAATCATGCAATTGTTTATTTAATAAAAAAAATTTAATTTGAGACATTCAATAATGGGGTATTTGAATTCTCTTTACATCAAGAACTAAGTAAATAGTAAATTCAACTTCTCGATCAAGTATAATACTAGGCAACTCATCAGTAAAAACATCATGATACTCATTTACTACTGGATCATCATTAATTTGAATAGTTTTATAATTTTCAGTAATGTGTTCCATGTAACATTCATTAAAATATTTCACTAGTTTTTACGATTCCTAATATGTTATTAGAGATAAGGGTACATTCTTGTACACAAAATGAATGTCATTATGTAATGAATCCCCTTTATCTATACATTCAACCTTATCCGGGTAAACAAAAAGCCAATCCATTCCCAAAATAAAATCAAACTCTACTAGAGCCAAAAAACACGGTTTGCAGCTAAATGCTTTCCATAAATAAGGATTGGAAGATTCTCATATTTTCTTTCTGCCTCAGTATTACCCATAGGCATTTTTACCAACGGTTATTGATTCATTTCTTGTGGTGGAATTCTCAATTTAACCAAAAATTTCCAATAAATAAAAGAATGTGTAGTCCTTGAATCTAGAAACACATTTTTATAGTATGAAAAAACAGACAAACTACCTAATACCACATAACATGATGGCCCAACATCAACATTTGAAGTGGAAAAAGATTTATTCACAGCCTTATGCTTTTTATTTGACCTGTTTCCACCTTGGGTAATAAAATTTTTACACACATTGCCATAATGCCAAAACTCATTACAAATAAAACATCTTACAGATGGATTTTCATTGCCTCCCTGATCATCATCCTCATAATTACGAGGAATATGACCAGTCTTACCACACTAAAGCACTTTAAAATTTTGAGAGACATTCTCAAAGATTTTTTCTACCACTCTTCTTGCGAGATTGAATTTTTTTTTTGCCACCATTCTTCTTTGATGAATAATTTCATTTTCCTACCAACTGGAAATATTTTTTGGTTGCTCTCATGGAACACTTAATCATTTTAAAAATCCATTTCTACCTTTTCTGCACATCTATAAAGCATCTCTATTTATATTAATCCATGAAAGGGTAATGTTTTTAGATATTGCGACATCAATCCTGAGTAAAATCAATTTTTCTTACTATCAAGATCTTGGATAAAATTTAGAGCAAACCGTGATAGTCTATTAAACGTTTCTTCATAAGTATCCATTGAGTCATCCTCATGCCTCAATTACAAGAATCATTTTTCCATCCTAATTCAAACCGCCACATGAAAATTTTTCTTAAGAAACAAACCTTTTAATTAATTCAAAACAAGTGCATCAATATCATAATTATATATAATATTTTTAAACATCTACTACAATTGATCATTTATTCCTTAAAAATGGTATACAACAAGACATTCCCTTTGATTTTCCTTACACCCCATGACATTGAACATATTTTCCAGTGCTTTGATCCACCCTTTATCTTCCACAAGATTAGATGATCATCTGAATGATGGGGAATGATGTCTAATGAAATGCTATACTATATACATGTTCCTCTAGGGATGATAAGGTTGATCTCGTTCATATATACCACCAACAATTATAGCCTAAATCAACTACACCATTACAGCAGCAAACCTTCTAGTTCTGATTCCAACCATCATAGGATGCTTATTCGGAAGGTTATTATCCTCTTTATCCCTTACCATCACTACTACCCTATTTCCTCTGTGGAAAACCATTCTAATAAAACATATCATAGATGAAGAAACCTGGTAATCTTAAAATGACAAATCATTTCAATTTTTACATAATATAAAAATAATTTTTGGGTATTCTATTAACAAGATTCTAACACATAAAGTTATCTAAACTAGCCACTGATACCAACTATAATGCCACAACTATAAACATTATGTAATGTTGAATTTAGTTAATAATTAACAATAAGGATTTTTAGGCTTATAGATTTAGAGAATTAGGACATAACATATACATAACAACCAATATATTACAAGTAGTCACTTATACTCACTATCCTTTTTTTATAAAACAAAAACTCTTTAAAAAGAGACATGTTTAGTTCAATGATATAAATAGCATGAATTTTTCTTGATCCCATCCATGGACCTATTCATCTTTAATTCCTATGATAAACATTCAAAACATGGTATGAGCATAAAAATCTCAAGAAAGGATACATAAAAATGATAGTTTTTCAAAACAACATGTAAACCATGCACACATTATCATAAACTAATACTTTGACCTTTAAGAAGTAGCAAAACCACTTCACTAAAAATAATCTAATTTCATACCCTTTTTATAACCAAAAGATTTCAATAAAGCCTATAGAAATTAACTTTTAGAATATAAAAGTAACTTGGGACATTAACATACTGAAATGGAATAACCATATGGCCGACATCCACACATATCACAAAATGGAATAGTGATAGGACCGACTTCCATACCTAATGTATTGGAGGTTATAACCTAAAAACCCATCCTTAGATTATCAGAGAACTACCCATCATTTGGTTTATCACATAACCACTCGTGAAATGTTCAAGTAGCATTATATAATCAAAACTCATTAAATATTTTAAATATAAAAATTTGAACAATAACATTTTAGTTGAAATCACAAGAAATCATTTCAAGGTATTGAAATACTAATTCCATTTAATTAAAATTTTCAATACCAAAATATCTAAAATGGGTATATTGTATTTATATTCCATTTAAAACATCACGACTTGTTAAGGAATCCAAATATCAAATAATGCTTGTGGCAGTGGAAAGGTCATTGTCACCGCATACATTAAAAACATTCCATTTGTCATTTAGTAAAATTAATCATTGGAAAATATTCCCTTTGAATGAAAGTAAATTTCAAATGGGTTTATTATAAACCATGTAAAATAATGAGGTGTATATTTTCAAAACAAGCCTCAATGAAAATAGATTGAGACGAAGTCCCTTACCATTCATCCAACTCGTCACATATATTTCTCATTTTACTAAATAATAAAAATATGTTAATTCATACATTATTTAGAACCTTTTTAAAGTTTATTATTACTTTTATACCACTTATTACCACTTTATAAACATTACATAATTATTTATGTTAATATCATTCGTTTTTTTATATTTGGTAATTGATTAAACAAATTAGCTTATTATAATAACAAATTTTCAATGAGGCCAAAAGACAATTATCTCTATAATTATATTCATGATTTAAATATAATATATATCATATAAATCCATTGTATATGTATGTATAATAGTAAATATCATTTGGAGATATGAAATGAAACACACCGTTAATGGAGACGGTAAGCTGTACATAACCATGAACACTACTTTCATTTCTATTTAATAATTAAAGGAACAAAAACATAATTATATATGGGTATATTATAATTAAATTATAATATAATATTTTTTATATGTTAAACAAATAAATTATATCCATACTTTGTAAGTTCCATTTATTGCAAGAACAATTAATATCACTTTGAGGGGGATGTAGTTTGCACTTCCTCAAATAAAATTATTGTTTTTACACATCATGAAAAGCATAAATGTATGTTCAAAATGTGAATTAAATAAGAATAGATATTAAATAAATATAAATTATATATATTACATAATTACATTTACATAATAATGGCCACTATAAGAGGTGGTAGGAGAATATTGACCAATCATCGTTTCATGAGACAGTAGTTCGCCATCAACAGAAATAGTTTATTTTATACCCATTATATAGAGGTGTGGGTAACTATAGTTTGAATCATTATAATAAAAAAATCCTATTATATTTAGGATACTAGTTTATCTATGTAATCAAATAATAATAATATAATAGATAGTGGATAAGTAAAATAAAAGAAAAGAACTTGAGTGTAGACATTACCTCAAAATCAGGTAACTCCCATTGGATTGAACCAAAAGAATTTATTGAATTACCTACAGCCTAAGGTAAAGATTATAGTAGAAGATAGGTATTTTGGGAGCTTATTGGTGTACATCTTTGATGATACATGGGGTTTTATAGGTGTGATTAATGGGTAAGAGGTGGTGTCCTTTTATAAGAGAGAGTATGGGCACTTTTGGAATGTCTTGAAATATTATTTTATTATTAATTGATTTTCGAATTCTAATAATACAATAGTGATACATATCAAATATAAGATGATTATGGATCTAAATCCACTCAGAAAATATTATTTAGAATAATTTAGGTCATGAAATTAATTTTATCTTTTAACATTAACCCTTAGTTAAATAAATTAACTCTTACCATGTGTTCTGGTATTTTCATAATATATGGTTAAAATTGTTACTATTGAAATGACAAGACACCAAAAATGGATTATAAAATACATTTTTAACATAATATGTGTTGTTTTTAAGAATATTATATTTTTAGGACTATTATATCATTTAATAAAATATTAATTTATTTAAAAACTCATTTAAGTCATTTTTTATACTATTCATATCCCGACATTTTAAATATCCATAAAAACATGATTGATTTGAAAAAACTTCATTAATTCGAAGATAACAATCCATAAGAATCCATTAAATTCGTGGATGGCATAAAATGTGTCAAAATAAATTTATTTTAATATTTATAATCTCATTCATTTATCATTCATTAAAATGGTAATCATTACACCACCATTGCGTCATATATAAATTTATTTATTTATGGCCTATAAATTATATATAAAATATGATGATGTCTAAAATCTGTTTACTTTTATAATGAATATTTATATTTGAGAAGATTACTTATATAACCCCATTTATAATTTTGTTTACAATAAGATACATGTTTAGGATATATTTTCTTTAACAATAAATTACAAGTAATTAAATGTCATTTTCACATACAAGTGGCTCTATAGGGTCATAAAATCATCCAAATGATGAACATGGTTGTAAATATCTTATAAAATTGGGTTAGGTCATGTGTTTGTGTAATTTAATATTATTATAATAATATGTTTTACAATTATTTACTAGATTTACCCGTTAACCATAGTAAATAAAAATTTTCTAATGCTACTATACATATTGTGGAAAAATAAATGGTACCTATTTACACAATTTGGTCATCATGATTCCAAATATAGATTTATTTTTTACAAATTTAAGACACAGAAGTTATAGAAGATAATTTAAAATTAATTCCTATTGTAAAAACCAAAAAGTTTATTTCTATTAAGTAAAAAATACAAAAATATTGAAATGTATTTATATGCAATTTCCATGTGAAATTACACAAAATGACCAAAGTTATATTAAATGATAAAAATATAATCTAATTACAATTCAAAAATTAAATATATAATAAAACTATATATATATATATATTATATTAAAAGGTAATTTTGAATTAAAATGCATAATTTTTCATTATTCATTAAAAAAAGAAATTTTTCAGAAAAATACAAAAAAAAATTCAAAAGTAAATTTTGATATCCCTATTCTAAATAATAAATTTATTTTTTAAAATTGAACATATATAAGTGACAAAAACATGATTTAAAAATGGTTCTCCATCAAAAGATGGTAAACTTCCTTTAATAAAATATTAGAATATTTATTCTTAAAATTGGATTCATTGTCACTTTAGGATACTAAATGTTATGGGATAAATGTAAAAACATATGAAAAACATGTTTAGTCATAATATGGTATGTTTTGTTCATTCTTACAAATACAACATTTAATGGTTAACTACCATTTAAAATAATAATAATAATATATTATTTATCAGTATAACTCAACATTGTGTGCTACATAAGATTTGGGAAAAATATGTTATTGTGTTTTGAGTACACTATAGGAAAATGAGTCCCCTTTAACAAAAAATTAATATTTTATTTATAAGTATTAGTGAATAAAAATTATTATTTTATAAATACTAGGTCAATAGAAATATCCAATGGTATATAATTTACCATTTGAAAATATATTCCAATTTTATTCCTATAAAGGATAATGAAAAAGTGGAGGATTTTGGGACTAGTATCCTAAAAATATTTTAATGCTTTATGGAGTTGGATTGACTATTTATCCGATTGAGACGATTGAATTAGTTACCAATTCTCCAGTTTTATTTTTTTTGGAATGGGTTCTAAATTATTATTGAGAGTGGTATCTCCCACCAAGAGATGGTAGGAAAAAGTTTTAGATTTATACTCTTGAATATTTTCTACGTTCATACATTACCTTTTTTAGAGTTTATTAGGGGATTATTTTTTCATTAATTTATTTTTTATAATGTATGAAATACCAATCATTGATATAGATGGATCCCTTTAAAGCTATTTTTGGGAGCCAATTTTATTCCCCTCTTTATTGGAACAAAATGAGTATGTCCTATTTTGTATTAATGAGAACTTGTCATTATATTTTAATAAATTTAAAATTGATATGTAAAATATTTAATATTGATCAATGTAACCTCCCATACAAGGAGCCATTGGATGGGTTCCTCGAGTAGATTAATTAAATTACCTAAAGCGCGACACCCCATATGTCATTGGATGCTGACTAGGTGAAGAGTTATAAATTTTTTTTTGTGGGGAGACTATACAATCATGATCAGAGTTTTATGGTATAACATAAAAAATCAATCAAAAGAGGAATTAGTATAAATGAAAGGCAATATAGGACCATAATAAATGATAAAAAAAACACAAAATAAAAAACCATTCATGCCCATGAGATGCTATAATATTAAATGAATAATCCAAAAATAGGTAATTAATAAAAAATATTCTATGAAATGATAAAAATCCAAAATTTTTATCTCCTCTAAAATCTTGGTATCCAGATAAGTCCTATGATCTTAATCTTCAATGGGAAATTTAACAGATAATGAATAATCCATGAACCTATACCTGTAATCATAAGGTATTTTTGGGCACCCTAATTCAATGGAGGTGTGGTAAAGTTGTGATATATACTCAGTAGGCTACCAATAATGGTGTATAATTATATATGTTCTATTAATTTAATTTACATTCGTGTCATGATATAATAAATAAATCAGTAAATAAGTAAAGTTAAATTGGTTTAATCAATTTCAGTATGGTAAAATTATTTACCAAACCTACTATGGTATAAGATAGAATGTGTCTAACATGATGTTACATATATATATTCATATATGTAGACACATATACATGAATAGATATATATTCACTAGATAGGACCAAATGAAGAAGTATAAGGAATCCATGTAGTTATAGAAGGATAGTTTATTTAATTGTGGAAATCATCTAAGGTATCATAGCTATGGAACATAACAAAAGTTTAAAAGTATAATAGTTTTATAGGACACAAGTTAATATGATTGAATCCTTTTATAATGAGTGTCTCTAAAAAAATGAATAAATTCTAGGTATTCATAAGTATGTGAACATAAGTCATTTACTTTTTCAAGGGACAAGGGTACAAGACATGGTATCTTAGTGTATTAATCATCATAATGAGATAACAATATTCAAATGTTATAAAAAATAATGAAATATTTTGTTTCACCTATGTGGCCATCCAAGTTGTCTCATTTTGAGGAACCATGGTATCACTCAAGAAGTAATGTATTTTATAATTTTATGACCCCATCCATGGATTTCCATAAATTGGAATCCTATGTATCTCTTGTAACATATAATTTCCCTATGAACCAATATAATGAATTACATTAAAAGGAAACTTCCTTTTCACACATAGAATGATGAAGATAATATAACGGATGATCTTATCTACGCAATTCCTTTAAAGGGAAACCCATGTTTCACTCAATGAGTAATACAATTTATGTTCAATATCACCTAAACCACATTATTTTTTAATAAATAAATCAATATTACTTCTGGTAAATATATTCTCAAATGGAATATTATACCATCCTAGGAATTCCAAAATATGGAACTGGATTGTCTCTCAAGGATATTCTTAATTCAATTTACATGTTTAATATTGGTATTTATTCTTAGTCCACGGTATTGATCCATTCCTATTATATGTATCATAACATATTTCAATGAAAATTATGAAATTTAATTTGAAATATATAATACATGTATAATTCTACTAATAAATTAATTTATGTAATCATTCAATTTATAAATAAATAGGTCCATGCCTAGAACCATGTCACCTCCAATCCCAATATCACTATCTAAGTACCACATTTATTAGAGAAGACATAATAACATTTGTATGGAATTATAATAAAATAATGAAATGGTGTTATTCAATCTCATTAAAATTATATAAATCATCCACAACATGAGGGGAAAGGCTGAAGACACTTTATTATTTAATTTTTGATAAAAAAGATTTCATAATTATGAGAGATTAACAGCACACCCCAAGACAGTGTCTTAATTTCTCCAAATGAGGAATTAGTGTCATAGAATTTAAAATAAAATCGATTAAGTAGATGGTTTAAATTGAGAAGAAAAATATACAATGGTAATATTTAATGTTCAAGGAAAATCTAATTTAATGCATTAAATTATAAATTATTCAATATATAGTTTATGGGTGAAATATGGAAATTCTATTGGTAAGCATAAAAGTGATGTTTATAAACATACTACACCTTAAGAGAAATGTACGAGGCCACTAACCATATTATTTGGATTCTTTACTCATTAATTTTTGTGAATTTAAACTATCTAGTTTGAGGTAAATTGATGAAATTGATAAACACACTAAAAATAATTGAAATGAACCCACGTGGTTTTATAATTCCATATGATGAGGGAAAATGAAATAAGAAAAAATAAATATTGATATATGATAGATAAATGTCTATAAATACTAACAGAGCTCGATTCTGATGCTAGATGAGGTAGATTCGTGGAGTTATAGAGGGGAGCCCAAGGGAGGAGTCGACCAACATGAGTTCATGGGATCAAAGGGAAGGAAAAATTAGAGAATATTGAGATAGTGGGTATGGGAAAACAATAAAATCACTACATTTAGTGACATGAAATATTTTTCTAAACCATATACCAGACATGTGGGATCACTACATAAGTGGAACCATTCATGTACGCTAGGTGTACTAGTTTCGAAACTACGTACAAACCATATTCCATATCTATAATTTTATATAAAACTCTTGAATAGTAGGTTTACTCCTCATGAATGGTTAGACAAAAAATGCTACACCATAATCTCCCTTGGACTAGGACACAATTTCTCCTTGAGGGCCACACAGTTTGAAGGAATCTTCTACCCATGCCAGAATCTCACTAAAAGTGAGTCATCCGAACCGAACACTCTAAAAATTAATTTAAACACCTTGAGACACCACTTGATCATTATAATATATAAAATCAAAAATATAAGTGTTACAATACAGGGACTTACATTCTGAATATTTGTTAAATATTCTACCCATCCAACAAATTAAATGTTCAAAATATTTTAGAACATTTCCACAATTCTAAAACCCTTGAAATTACATCCTCCCCACCATATGAATTTTCATCCTCATAACGGATTTGGGAAATAATGAGACATCATCTGACCCACCTTGGATGTAAAAACACTAAAAAAATAGCTGCATTTAATTTTAAATTCACAAATAACCTGCAAGAATCCACATTAAGAATTAAATGTGTAAGCTATTTTAACTCAAGGAAATTCATGTATTCAAAACTGAATCATCTAGATGATACCCAAATATGCCCACATAACCTGATATATGATTATGCTACCATCTATTTCGTCATCTAGTCAATGGATCTTCCCAAAGTAGGTCCATATTGATTGGATAATTCCAATTTATCATACCTCCACCATCGACATTGGTTATATATGTATTCCCATAGTGCTCTAACGACACACTTTGGAATGTTTTTAATATTGAATGAATGATCAATTCCAAATTGACAATTTTCAGTCTAGTCAATTCATGAAAATAATTAATTCATATATTTAGTGCACTCATGACAATCTAATGATATTCAAGAAGTGGTTACTTACAAACTAAAAAAACAAAACAATAGGAATTCATGTCAACCCCCTACTAGATAACTATATGAAAAAATAGTTCACCTTAAGAAATGATGCATCTAAAATTTTATTTAAATTTCTTCTGTTCCATTTATACTATGTTTATATCTAGAAATATCATTATACTCCATAACAACCTTTTAGTGATGTCTCTATCTGAAAACATATTTTATTTTTTCATGCCAGTACATGAACATTGGTTCATACCCAAACCAATATCCTTAGATTGTTACAATTAAATATTATCAAATGAGCTTTACTAAATGTATGTGGTAACCTCAAATTAAGTTACTAGATTCCAAGGACAACACCAATGGTAGTATATTCTCTATTTTTTTACAAATGGTACATTATTTAATAGAAGTAACATTGACTTATCAATAACATTGACTGAGGCCAACAATGATAGTTTACCTGGAGAAGAAGTAAGATATTAATACGGAGTATGTGTGTGAATGTATTGATATTCTGAATGTTATTTATAGTATCAATAAATCAATTAAATTCCTATCTAATTTATACATAAAAAATGAAAGAATTTATGAATCAAGTCATGATAATGTTCAATTTCTTAATTAATAATGGAATATAAATAAAGATCTCTTATTTTAACTAGGATTTCGTCAAGGTAGGGAACATGATAGTCTCGGTAATAGGGTTACACTATGAAGATAATAATGATTACCAACATGACATGAGAATTTCCTATAATTTATAATATGAAGTGACTGACATGGTTTATATCCAATCATATTAAACTAAACAAATTGAAGAACAATAGAACCACCACATAACAACTTTATTTGAAATATTGTGCTGACACCAGTCATCATAACTTGATTAACTGAAAATAATTCCTTCACTACTAAGAAATCCAATAATTGTTCATGCATATAAAGTGGTGTCTAACCTACCAAAAAATGTATTCTATGGAGGAATACATAACTAAACATTAAATTTTTATGATCCATAACAGGAACCAAAACCTTTCCATCATATCAAGACCATGTGAAATTTAATTAGTGTCTACCAAATATATACAGTCCTCTATACTTTTTATCCACCTACATTAAAGGAAAAAATTTCTATGATTGAAATGACCCAGCCCTCCTTAAAGTAGTCCTGATAATTTTTTACATAGAATGGGTATTCATCCAATGGAATACACACCATTGACCATAGAAAGAAGGATACATTCATGGCCATAATAGTTACAAAAATAATGACTATGTGATAAGAGAACAACTAGCTTCTTATGAGTACCCTGGCCTATGATCAATGATATACATAAGTGTAGAAATCATTTTGAGTTACATCCATAAAAGTCACCATCTTTAAGAATATAATCCCAACCGAACATACCAATAGTCCCACAAAAGTGGTCATTTTTAACACATTTCCCCGATAATTAGGTTGATTTAGGAAAAAATTAATAACTATGTCACTCTACCTTAGATATGACCTATGATCATTTCATTACAACTAAAGAAAAAAATATTTCAACCAAACTCATCTGATTTTTAATACAATTTTATCTACTAAATGGGTTCAATGAGTATCAATGCATACTACCCCAAGATTATATATATACCATGGCACCTCATTTCATACCATCCATTTTCCTATCATCCATAAGAATCCTAGAATTTTATGGCCCATACAAAATATCTATCCTTGAGTCATATCATCCCATATTACCATTAACATGGTTGAAAATTAATCGATTCACCTATCACTAATGATGAATAAGGGTCACAAGACCTAATAAGACCGCGATAATTACCTAGACATGTCTAAGTTGTTGAATATCATAATTACATGAAGATCACAACCGTCAAAAAGATTCAAAATATAGAATGAACACCCATATTTACCTTGGATCATTTTACAAATAATGTGTGTTATAGAGGAAAAAAGTCCACCGATTGGAACCTCAAATTTGGAACTCCTCATAAGAATTTATAAAAGATTTCAGGTTCTAAGGGCAATATCATTACTAAGATATCCCTTTAGTAAAGTAGATCTAATCAACCCAATACCTATATTATGATAAAACATATTACAATTGATTTCTAAGTATTAATTTGGATTAAGGAGACAAAAAAAATACTAGAAGCATATTGGTAAAGAACGTGTTCATTTTCTAATGAAAAACTAAGGGAATCATTTAAACTTCCCTAACACAAGGGTTGGTACTACGAACAACACTATATTATTTTTTATTTCAACCATCACAAAAATTCTTATTTTATTTTTAATCATTTAATTGATCTATATAAAAGTGTCATGTACTAGTTATAATGTGAAAATGGTTTGTACATTATTTATCCAACACCATAATAAAACAAGGGAATGTTATATTAAACATCATTTCATTAATTTCTCATCAAGATTACATCGTATCATAACATTTGTAAATTTTTCTTATAAATTATTTTTTATCTAATATTATTATCTATATGTTATAACAATTTAGATTGGTTATAGAAAATATAATGTTTGTTCTATATATTCAAAAAACCATTTAGATTGATATTTCTATTTTAATTAAGAAATATTTAATATAAATACTAATCAAAATTATTTAATAGGATTTTATTAAATAAATTTTATCATTTTAATAAGATTTTAGTATATATATATATATATAACCCATAAAAGTTTCTGATGACACATTAAATAACCATCCCTACAAAGTATGAATATACCCCCATGAGGTTCTGAATTAATGAATATAAAAAATGTGACCTACAATATTCTTATCAAGACAATATGGGATTAGTTAAGTTCAACCTATAAAATTCCTATTATGAAAATTTAGAAATACACTTAATGGGATTATCACATACGAAGCATGCCCCAACTTCCATACATAGGGACACTTTATCATTATGGAATTTAGTCATACAGGTCAACGTGCCTTAGTAATAGAGGTACAATACTTTAAAGGGTCACCATTATTGATAAAAATTACAATTTAACATACATATATGTGCACCATTGTTCAGTTGGTTAAATTTCGATTTCCATATTACAAAGGTACTCACCTCAAGAAATTAAAATTGCAAATCATGTAATCTTATCTAGGTTTTACCTTTCATTTTAATGACAAAAACATGTGATATTATTTGTATAAAGGGATAAAGAGTCTACACAGACCACTTTAAGGGAGAATGTTATAGTTATGACCAAGAGTATAGACCTTGATAATTATTGTACCGCCAAGAGGGAACCAACCAAGGATAAAAAAGAAAAGTAACTAGTCATTTTATGATTCATTAGAGGCCAGATATTCTTCCACCACATAACCCTCATTCCATGAATGAAGAATGTTCATGTTTTTATTCATTAGTCGCTTGAATCTTATGATTAAGTATTAAATGGACCTAGGGGGGTACTTTTACCAGCAACACCATTGTAAATTTCTAATGAATCATTCTCAATTTACATGATAACAATGTTCCCTTAATATCCCATGATCAGGCCGTTGAGGAAAGCATGATATTAAGCTTGATATTAGAAAATAGTTTTTTAATATTGTTGAGAAATATACAACAAATGAACCCTTAGGGTCTCTGAACACTCCACCAAAACACATAGTTCTGATAAAAAAAATAGTCTAATATGTTTAATTTTTTCCATATTGTGGGAGGTTTCTATTTGATTTATTTCCCATGAAATTTAGTGTCGTTATTATTAGACCAGCATAATGAAATATATATATTGAGGGAAGTGGAATATCTAAAATCATTCCATAACCTAACCTAGTGCCGAATTAGATTTTTGGTTTGAATATGTCACATGTGATGGTCCCTAGTGAAGACTGGATGAATTTTAAATTCATGGTAGACTAGAGGAGCCAAAATACACTAGTGAAGATGTAATGCCCCAACCCTAGATACCCAAAGTCGGTGCATTATTACGTAACATTGACATGATCATTAAGGATCATGTCCCGAAAGACCGATTAGTTTAGTAGTCTTGGAAACACTAGATATATGCATATGTCTTACATTACATCATAAGGTAAATAAAAAACTACAACAACATCATGTCTTCATATCCCCTCATACTATCCCTATAGGTCATTCATAAATTACTTCCTCACATCCTAGGAAAAATAAAACATTGAATGGGGTGATCTCAGATGCTCAGTAAGGATAACAATATAGCAGAAGCTTTCATAGATAAGCATAAACATTTAAAGAAATTTATAACTAAAACAAAAGACTTTTAAACTTGAACTCCAGCATAATATGGAAAATATAAAATGAAATAATTCCATTTACTTATTCAGATGGATATTCTACTAGTCGAACAATCACATGCAATATAAATAACCACTTTCATAATGATTGAATTCATAATGCCATACTATCATAACCACATAGCCAAGGACACGTGCAAAGACTACAAATAATATTTTTCCAAGGCCTTATGCCAAGACACTAGTTTTGTCTCATGAGACCTACCGATGCATCGAGGATCTATAGCTGGATCCACCTGTCACTTATTAAGTCTCATAACATAAAAATTCGTATTAAAACTAGCATATGAAATGTCAATACTTTAACCACAAACCATGAATGGTATAAAAATAGCACATCCACAATCAAACACAACTCATTCGATACAATATGGAAGATTTTATTATATCACATTAACCTCAATCAAGAATAATGAAGGATATTGACATTAAAATAAACATCAAACTATTAAGAGAAATATCCCTCTTTTCATGAAAACATTTAAAAGGCACAGTATTTGTCAAGAAGTCATTTAAAAATAGATTTTTGAATCAAAGTGACCCATACCACTTTGAAAATTTTAAAAGGAGTTTTAATTTTAAAACATTAATGTCCATATAAATATACTCTTAAAACCATTTTTAAAAAATGGACATTAATGAGCAAGATTTAGATGAATAAGTCTTCAAAACACTTAAAAATGTATTTTAGTTAGAGTTTATAACCAAAAGAGAGACACTTGAATACAAATAATTGAGGTAGTCAAAACGTTATAATATCATGAGAATAAATGGATTCATGATATACTATGTCAAAGTACATTATCTACACCACATAAAAGTGATTTGGTGTATAACGACAAAGAAGTCTCAATAGAATGTAAATTGAGATGAAATATATCATAAAGGCTGTATCCTTAGGTTAAGGATAAATCAACGACATAATTATGTGTGAAAAATATAAATAAACTAAATATGATTGTATATTCAGTGTAAAACAATCAAAGGACATTCACACATATTCTAGTAAAAACAACACAAATGAATTGGATGTTTGTCTCAACAAATTGAGATTGAGTAAAAATTACTCTTATCAAGTTCATACCGATGACTTGAGAATTTATCAATGGAGTGATTATGTGTATAAAATGTATATCCATATAAAGGGGAGTGTAAATTATGACATAATCAAATGAATATTGATTCCACACATAATCTTGGAGTAATATAATCAATGAAATATGCGTAAAGACAAATGAGTGGAAATTCAAATTTAGAATTCCCTTATCGATTAGGTAACATACGAAACATACACCCATGAAAGAAGGATCATAAAATTATGATTTAAATACACATAAATTAAAGTATAATACACAATGAATACAATTACGGGTAGTACACATACACCACATTCAATAAATAAGTGGTGAACAATAGAATTCTCACGAAATTAAGAGTGAGGTAAGAAACCCATTACTTTTTACTTTTTCCTTGTTCGATGGTAGGTTAACCTCCTGTATAATGGTGAAATAGTTGTTACTTAATAATACAAGAATCTTATGAATTAATATGATATCATATATGATCTTTTAACATTGATTTGTTAATAATATCTTAGAATTATAGTCATTTCGGGTGTTAATGGGTTCATTTTACTTTATATTCGTTATTATGTGAGCCATATTTTTTATTAATGGGATGTATATTATTCATATCCATAATGATATCAAGTCATTAAATATTATTTTTAATCATCAAATGAGAATTATACTTGAATTTGTACGATGGAGAATGAATCTCGTCGCGTTCGTGGAGCCGGTAGTCCGTACGTACGCACGAGCAACAATATCATTATTTTGATGTTAAAATAATGTATAATTGGATGGTATATAATATAGACAGAATAATTATCATGTTATATTTATTATTTACATGAATTACACATCATTATTATACCCATCCAAATAATAATTTATTGAATAACAATTACACCACGACGTGGAGACGGTAAGCCGTACGTACGCACGTATTGTGATATGTTATTAAAAGGATAGATAGAATACTGAATATGGTTGTACCATATTTATAATAAAATCAAAGTATATATAAGATACTGGAGTTATTATTTTATAATGGTAATAGCAAAGTAGGAAGAAGTGGAAGAAGAAATGAATTTGAAAAAGGGTGGTGAAATCATTACCTCTTCTTCGGGTTCTTCCTTTTGATTTGATCAAAAGGGCTCTTAGGTTGGATTTCTGACTAAAGCAAGGCTTCTAGGATAAAGTGAGGGATGTTTAGAGAGTATTTGGGCAGATTTTGGCCGACTCAAAAGGCTTTGATGGTGTGAGTTAATGAGAAGGGAGAGTGCCCTTTTATAAGAGGGGTGAGGGGCACCTTTGGAAAAGCTAGAAATAATATTTTATAATAAATTCATATTCGGTTTCTAATGGCTCAAAAGTGTATTATTTAAATGTTCAGGTGGTTATAGTTCGAAAAAAACTCAACCAATAGGATTTATACAGGTTTGGGTTACTATATTAACCATATTTTTAAATATTAACTCTTAGTTAATTAGTTTCACTTTTACAATGTCTCTTTGTATTTTTATATTACATGGTTAATATACTTTCTATATACATCCAAGAGACCCAAAAGTGGTACATTAATGATACACCAATCATTATATAAGTATCTTGGCCGAACCATAGATTTTTAGGAATTTAATATCAATTAATAATATAATATTAGTTTTAAAAACACTTTTATGTCATTTTTCACACTATTCAATAATTGATTTTTTTAAAGTTCACAACAGAATGATTACTTCAGAAAACGTTAATTAAAGAAATCCTAACATGTAATATTATCCATGAAATTAGTGTAATTCATTAAAAGTCTCAAATTATATTTTTTTTTGGAAATTTACAATATCAATTATTTTAATTTTTCACTATTATGGAAATTACTGCATCATCATTGTGTCATAAATAAATTAAATTATTTATTGTCTACAAATTATAAATAATATATAATTATTTAGGAAATTGTTTTTTCTTTCTAATGAATATTTAAAATAGAATATATCTTATGTATAACCCTATATTAAAAATGTTTTAGTAAATACACTTTGATTTTAACTCTTTTAACTCTTCTTTGAATTAAATAATAATAAATGTCCTAATCTAATCCAAGTGGACCTAAATGATAATATTTTATTCCTTAGGTTGTTTTTGATCGAGATACATTTGTACAATATAATTAATACATGTGTTAGGGTAATATTAATATCATATTTACCCTTAATTACCCTATTTATTTTTAACCGTGGTAAATAAAAGTAAAAAGTTACTATTCAACAAAAATTATTTTCATCTCATTGAACCACATTTTACTCCTTGATATTAACTGTGTCTCTCATATTTTCTAAATTCCAATCACATAAGCGGTAAAATTATGTTTTATGAAAAATTCAGTTTTTTAACTACCACTTAGTAGTTTCAATATTCATCAAAAATTGATGTTTTTCAGAAATATGCCAAAGTTTCCCCCTAAGCTATAATTGATATTCCAAATTCAAAAATGATGACTATTTTACAAAATTACAAACATATATGTTTCATTAATTAATTTTATAATTAATTCCCACTGTCACTACAAATAGCGTGTTTTTAAGAAACAATATATATCAAAAGATTGACAATTGTTTATGTCCAATTTCAAAGTGAAATTAATTCTAATGAACACCATTGGATAAAATAGTAAAAATATATTATAATTATACTTTAAAACCACTCAATAATATAACTTATCACTAAAAATTATTTTGATTAAAAAAGTTGTTTTTAAGTATTTTTCATTATTCATAAAAATTGGAAGTTCTCAGAAAATACCAAAAATTCAACTTAGGATAATTTCGATATTCCAAATCCAAAAATGAATTACATTTTGAAATAGATATATATAATTTCCAAAAGTAGGTATTAATATTCATAACAGCTAGTTTGATCGGTTGTGGTGTGTGTTAGAACTCGATATTGCGTACAACACACGCTATCACATTATTCAAAGGGAAACGTACCATGGAAGCTTGGGGTGTTACATTCTCCCATCCTTCAATAAATTGCGTTCTCACAATTATTTTTAAAATTGGGCTTGATAATATAATGGAAAGTCCCACATTGGAAAAAGATTCAATAAAACTATAACTTTAAAAGAAACGAAGAGAGGTATATTGGTCACCCAAGATAACCCATTCTAGGATTACATGTAGGAAAAAATGGATATGGAAAATAAACTATGTGTTCAGTTCTGATGGAGAGGGATAGAAAACACGATCAGGAGAAAGTTAACAAAATGAAAATCACAAGCTTGTTTTGGGACAAACGGTCCTTAGTCTCCCAGTAGGAAAAGTAAGCTGACAACATTTTTTTAAGTTACATTACATAAGGTCGAGGAATTCATTTATGATATTGACTAGGAACATAAAGAGATATACTTACTTTTTAAGTAGAGATTCATTATTTAATAACTTTTTACCACTAAATCATTTTTTTGAACAATGAGGATTCAAGAAGACTTGTTCACAATGAAAGAGCTAGAATAAACTTCTATAGAAATACATGATCCATGTAGGATAAACTATATATTTACCTTTTCTTTAGAGATTAATCAAAACCAAAATAGTTAGTATTATATATGATAACCCCCCAAATGGATATTCCATTAGAGAAAAAAACACTAATCTTAATTTCTAAAATTAAACCATCAATACCCCAAAGTTAAATAAATACCATTCAATAATAAATTTTCCTTAAAATCCTTTAATATAGTCCAAACTAATATTGAAACCGAAAACTTATAAGAATGTAGTCTTCCACGTTAAATTGTATCTCTAAATGACATTAATTACTCTTAAAGTCACATAATTAAAAGTAATTAACCTAATCATTTCCATAAATAACCCAAATCACTATAAATCCACAATAATAACATAGATAAAAATCCACCATTACTCCTCAAATGAAATCCCATACTACTCTATTTTCCTTTGGCATATAGTGTTCACAACAAAGCGAACAACTTCCAAAATAACATTTATCACTTAATCACCAACTCATTTTCCTATACTAAAGGTATTCATTTGATAATACATAAGATCCCAAATCAAATTATTATTGATAAATTAACTCATTTAACTAAAAATAATAGTCACACTAACCAGGGACTTCACGTAGTCCAGTGGTAGGCGATAAATCCCACTCGCACTTTGGTTGTGGGTTCGATTCTCATAGCTTTGTCCGATGCGACGGGTTGTCACAGGGTCTACGTGTTGTTCTTTTTCAAAAACTATATTTTATAACATTACCAAAATGAGATAAATTCCTCAAAATACAATAAAATAATTTAACAACAGATTTTATATCATACCTTTCATTTTCATCCCAAATTATAATAACTTATAATTATCTCAAACCCCAATGATCATATAAAACCAAATGGTTATTTATAAATATATTCACAAGTGAAAAGATAATTATTCCTCAAATATCATTCTCACATGGCAAACTGGAGGGTTAAAATACAAGAGAAAATTATTCCAAAGAAAACCCATCAACAAGGAGAACTAATACTTTTTAAACATTTCTCCAACCATTTATTTCCACATAGCTTCTTCTTTGGCCAAGAAAATATCCTATAGAATAGGGAATTCACTCGGGTAATGGACATGTCCCCTACATTTATGGGAAATGACTATAAATGGACTCTTGGGACCATTTTTATCTTCTTCCATAGTACTCTTCATTTTTCATCGGCAATTCTTCACTTTATGTCCTTCCTTCCTACATATAAAGAATTTATTTGTCCCATTAAGACACATTCATGGGTGTCTCCTTCCACATTTCCTGCATGATGTAAATTGAGGATTCCTTTCTCCATGGTCTCCACTACTGGAGCTCTTATCATTCATCACCTTTCTCTTTTTTTGAGTCCGGGAATTGGTTAATATATTTATATTGTTGATCATATTTTTGGAAAATTGATTTGGCATAAGGACGATATCTTTTACGCCTATCAACATTCCATTTTTTTGCTCATTTCCACCACCGTTCCCACCTTGTACATCATTCTCAAAGTGACTATGACTTCCTTTGAATCAAGCAATTGACTCAAAAAAGAAAGAATTGTGTGAGTACCAGTAGTCATAAAATCATTTAGATATTAACATGTCACCATATTCTCAGTTTTAAACACATTAAGATTAACCATGGTCATTTACTCTCATCTTATATATTTAATACTTCAAATTGGTTAGTAATGAAAATGTAAATTATCGTAAGCATATCCCCCAGGAGTGTCTTAATGAAGAGTACAGCAAGGCCCGTTGTCATGCACCAGTTCCCATTCGAGTCTAGCTCAAAGCGGTGTTTTCAGGTTTTACCCCTAGGTACATCTATGCCAGAGCCGCCTCTACCTGCTCGTCTCTAGACAGGGATGTATTGCTTGAAAAACTCACAAAATCTCTACAATACCAAAATTCTAGGAAGTTCTTCTATACTAATCCCCAAAGTCTATCTTAGGTCTATGTGATCTAACAAAGGTTTATCTAAATCTAGATTCCAAGGTTTGTACTTAACTTCCTCTGATACCAACTGTAACGCCCCAACCCTAGATACCCAGAGTCGGTGCATTATTACATAACATTGGCATGTTCACAAAGGATCAAGTCATGAAACACTGATTAGTTTAGTAGTCTTGGAAACACTATATATATTCATAAGTATTACATTACATCATAAGGTAAATAAAAAACTAAAACAACATCTTGTCTTCATATACCCTCATACCATCCTTGAAGTTCATTCATAAATTACTTATTCTCATCCTGGGAAAAATAAAACATTGAAAGGGGTGATCTCAGATGCTCAGTAAGGATAATAATATAGCATAAACTTTCATAGATAAGCATAAACACTTAAAGAAGTTTATAACTAAAACAAAAGCTTTTTAAACATGTACTCTAGTATAATATGGAAAAGATAAAATTAAATAATTCCATTTACTTATTCACATGGATATTCTACTAGTCGAACAATCACATGAAATATCAATAACCACTTTCATAATGATGGAATGCATAATGCCAGACTATCATAACCCCATAGCCAGGGCCTGGTGCCAAGACTACAAATAAGATTTTGCCCAGGCCTTGTGCCATGACACTATTTTGTCTCATGAGACCTACCTATGCATCGAGGAGCTATAGCAGGCTCCACCTGTCACTTATTAATTCTAATGCATTCCTCATATGAACAAGTTTAAACATAACATAAACATTCATATTAAAACTAGCATATGAAATGTCAATACTTTAACCACAAACCATGAATGGTATAAAAATAGCACATCCACTGTCAATCATAACTCATTCAATACAATATGGAAGATTTTATTGTATCACATTGACCTCAGTAAAGAATTACGAAGGATATTGACATTAAAATAATCATCAAACTATTAAGTGAAATATCCCTCTTTTCTTGAAAACATTTAAAAGTCACACTATTTGTCAAGAAGCCATTTAAAAATAGATTTTTGAATCATAGTGTCCCATACCACATTGAATCTTTTAAAAGGAGTTTTAATTTTAAAACTTTAATGTCCATATAAAAAAATTCCTAAAACCATTTTTAAAACATGGACATTAATGAGAAAGATTTAGATAAATAAGTCTTCAAAATACTTAAAAATGTATTTTAGTTAGAGTTTCTATCCAAAAGAGAGACACTTGAATAAAAATAATTGAGGTAGTAAAAACATTATAATATCATGAGAATAAAGGGATTCAAGATATACTATGTCAAAGTACATTATATAAACCACAGAAAAGGGATTTGGTGTATAACAACAAAGAAGTCTCAATGGAATGTAAATTGAGATGAAATCTCTCATAAAGGCTGTATCCTTAGGTTAAGGATAAATCAACGACATGATTATGTGTGACAAATATAAATATACTAAATATGATTGTATATTCAGTGTAAAACAATCAAAGGACATTCACACATATTCTAGTAAAAACAACACCAATGAATTGGATGTTTGTTTCAACAAATTGAGATTGAGTAAAAATTACTCTTATCAAGTTCATACCGATGACTTCAGAATTTATCAATGGAGTGATTATGTGTATAAAAAGAATATCCACAGAAAGGGGAGTGGAAATTATGACATAATCAAATGAATAGTGAATCCACACATAATCATGGAGGAATATTATCAATGAAATATGCGTAATTCCAAATGAGTGGAAATTGAAATTTTGAATTCCCTTATCGATTAGGTAACATACGAAACATACACCCATGAAATAAGGATCATACAATGATGATGTAAACACCCATAAATTAAAGTATAATACACTATGAATACAATTACGGGTAGTACACATACACCACGTGCAATAAATAAGTGGTGAACAATGGAATTCTCACGAAATTAAGAGTGAGATAAGAAACCCCATACTTTGTACTTTTTCCTTAGTCGACGGTAGGTTAAACTCCTATATAATGGTGAAATAATTTTTATTTAATTATACAATAATAATATGCATTAATATGATATCATATATGATCTTCTAACCTTGATTTGTTAATAATATCTTAGAATTATTGTCATTACGGGTGTTAATGAGTTCAATTTACTTTATATTCTTTATTATCTGAGCCATATTGGTTATTAATGGGATGTATATTATTCATATCAAGAATGATATCAAGTCCTTAAATATTATTTTTAATCATCAAATGAGAATTATACTTGAATGGATATGATGGAGAATGAATCTCATCGCGTTCGTGGAGACGGTAGTCCGTACGTACGCACGGGCAAAAATATCATTATTTTGATGTTAAAATAATATATAATTGGATGGTATATCATATATAAATAATAATTATCATTTTATATTTATTATTTAAATGAATTACACATCATTATTATACCCATCCAAATAATAATTTATTGAATAACAATTACACCACGACGTGGAGACGGTAAGCCGTACGTACGCACGTATGGTGACATGTTTTTCAATTGATGGATAGAATACTGAATATAGTTGTATCATATTTATGATAACATCACAGTATATATAATATACTAGAATTATTATTTTAGAATGGTAATAACAATGAAGGAATAAGCGGAAGAAGAGATGAATTTGAAAAAGGGCGGTGAAATCATTACCTGTTCTTCGGGTTCTTCCTTTTGATTTGATCGAAAGGGCTCTTAGGATGGATTTATGACTAAAGGAAGGCTTCTAGGATGAATTGAGGGAAGTTTAGAGAGTATTTGGGAAGAGGTTGGCAGAACCAAAAGGCTTTGAAGGTGTGAGTTAATGAGAAGGGAGAGTTCCCTTTTATAAGAGGGGTGAGGGGCACCTTTGCAAAAGCTAGAAATATTATTTTATAATAAATTCATATTCGATTTATAATGGCTCCAAAGTGGATTATTTAAATTTTAAGGTGGTTATATGTCTAAAACCACTCAACCAATAGGATTTATACTGGTTTGGGTTACTATATTAACCTTATCTTTAAATATTAACTCTTAGTTAATTTGTTTCACTTTTACAATGTCTCGTTGTATTTTTATATTACATGGTTAATAAACATACTATATACATCCAATAGACCCACAAGTGGTACATTAATGAAACACCTATCATGATAAAAGTCTCTTGGACGAACCTTAGATTTTTTTTGAATTTAATATCAATTAATAATATAATATTTGTTTTAAAAACTCTTTTATGTCAATTTTGACAATATTCAATAATTGATTTTTGTAAAACTTATAACAGAATTATTACTTCAATAAAAGTTAATTAAATCAATCCTAACATGTAATATTATCCTATAAAATTAGTTTAATTCATTTAAAGTCTCAAATTATATTTATTTGGGTATTTACAATATTAATTATTTTAATTGTTCACTATTATGGTAATTAATACATCATCATTGTGTCATATAAAAATTAAATTATATTATGTCTAAAAATTATAAATAAAATATAATTATGTAGGAAATTTTTTTAGATTTATAATGAATATTTACATTGTAATTTATCTTATGTATAACCCTATATTAAATTTTTTTATTAAATAAACATTTATTTTAACTCTTTAACTCTTCTTTGAATTAAATAATAATAAATGTCCTAATCTAATCCAGGTGGACCTAAATGATAATATTTTATTCCTAAGGGTGTTTTAGGTAGAGATACACTTGTCCAATAGAATTAGGACATGTTTTAGGGTAATATTAATATCATTTTTACCCTTAATTACCCTATTTACTTTTAACCGTGGTAAATAAAAGTAAAATGTTACTATTCACAAAAATTATTTTCATCTCATTGAACCAAATTTTACTCCATGATATTAATAGTGTCTCTTGTATTTTCTAAATTCCAATCACAGAAGCGGTAAAATTATGTTTTATAAAAAACTCAGTTTTTTAACTACCACTTAGTAGTTTCACTATTCATCACAAATTGAAGTTTTTCAGAAATATTCCAAAATTTTCCCCAAAGCTATAATTGATATTCCAAATTCAAAAATGATGACTATTTTACAATATCCTAACATATATGTTGCATTAATTAATTTTATAATTAATTCCCACTATCACAACAAATAGCGTGTTTTTAAGAAACAATATATATCAAAAGATTGACAATTGTTTATGTCTAATTTCTATGTGAAATTAATTCTAATGATCACCATTGGATAAAATGGTAAAAATATATTCTAATTTTAATTTAAATCCACTCAATAATATAATTTATCACTATAAATTATTTTTATTAAAAAAGTTGTTTTTAAGAATTTTTCATTATTCATAAAAATTTGAAGTTCTCAGAAAAATTCAAAAAATTCAACGTAGGATAATTTCAATACTCCAAATCCAAAAATGAAGTCCATTTTGAAATAAAATATATATAATTTCAAAAAGTAGGTATTACCATTCATAACGGCTAGTTTGATCGGTTGTGGTTTGTGTTATAACTCGATGTTACGTACAACACACGCTATCGCATTAATCAAAGGGAACCGTACCGTGGAAGCTTGGGGTGTTACAAAAGATCAACATTATGTCCATTATCTTAGCGTCCGATCTGTCTAAACAATTGAACCCCTATTGGAGAAAACATTTAGTTGATAAAACTTTATCACACCACCCTGTACAGTAGACAAATAAACCCCAGATAACCTTTTCTGTTTGGAGGAAAAAAATGTTCAATGGACATAGTCCATTTCTCCAAACATTAGATGCATTTAGAGGTTTCATTGATCCATATCCACTAGATACTATCATCGTTTTCATGTATTTTTTCTGAACATACCAAACAATGAATTTAACCCTTGAAGGGTGTTATTTTCTCTATAAATTTTCTCCTCAATGATCTTGTGTATAGGATACATATTAGGATTTATGAAAATCTATATTAGTGAATGTTCTTAATGTAGAGATAGCGAAAATAAATTTATCCGAGCCATTAGTCATTAGGATGTTTTCAAAGATGCCCCTCTGGTTATTATCCAAGGTGGCATTGTTGAATTTTCGATTCTCACTAGCCTCCCTAAAACTAAAACCTAGAGTTGGATAGTTAAACAATCCAAAAGTATTCACTATCAAGGTTTTATGACAATAACTTCAATCACCCTGACCTGGTATCAATCAGGTATATTATTAAATAATATGTCGATTAGTATATATCATTTACTAATTTTAGGAGGGTTTTATTCTTGTAATGATCCGTTCATCACCATAGGTACTATGCACATGTTTACCCAAATATATTTTTCCCGAAATGATCATCCTTTATAGTTTGGCATGATGCACTTTCATGGTTACATAAATAATAATTAAATTAATAGAACCTTTTTAATGGGATTAGAATGTTTGTTCCAAGAATCCCAATGGTACTTACATTCTAGGTGGTCATCCCATAGAAAGGAGATAAGAGTGTTCTCTAGGATTGAATTCACGTCATATTGAAATTTTATAGTAGAAAAGATATGAATAGGGATGGATGATAGGACAAAATAGATCATATTGATCCTCCCTCAAAATTATAAGATCTTATTTTTATAGTTGAGGACGACGCCCATGATTTTATCAATGAACACATCAATGTATTTGATGAGAAGGGTATTTGGGAACACTGGGGAACCCATGTAGTATATATAGAAGAAAAATTTTTGTATAAAAATACTATTTTCCAAATCCCTTGTCCACCTATAAATGGAAATATTTTAAAAAAATTTTCTATTCTCAAATTTGATAACTTGGCTGCTCTAAGAACAGTAAACCTAAAAATAATAATTAACCTCCTAGAATAGATCATAAAATACAATAACCAAAGAGAATTATGTCATCAAAAAACATGTTATGGTAGATACCCCGAATCAACTTCTTTTTACCATAGGGGATGACCTTGACCACAATTATTTATTGATTAAAGTATTGGATGAGGATATTTTGTGAAATGATAAAAATGGAAGGGAGAGGGAATATCCTTATCTCAATCCCCTAAAATCATTGAGTAACCAACATTTTTTTTCCTATGAATGATTTATATAGACATGGAGAACTAAAAAAATATGATGATAAGATCAATTACCACATTAGAAACACCATATCATCCTGGTCTCTTTTGATAAATTTCCATTAAACTCTATCATATTATTTATTCATATCCATTTTGATAGACACACTGCTTACAAATGTATTCATGTAGATATCATTTATCACATATTGGTCGAAGGATATATAACCTTGTATTTTCAGCCTTTCAATAACCCAAGTTGTTCCTCGTCCACCCAACTTGAAAGGTAGGGATCAAGCCTCTAGTTAATAATTAAAACAATCACTTTATAAGACATATTGCATTGGATAATAGGAAGATAATGGTTAATGACTATGGTTCTTAAACCTTGTTCAATAAAACAATTTTGGCTGAACATTCCACATGAGGTAGATTTCTGCCCTTGATGTAGTCTTGCACTACACATATTAGACTCCTCATCAAAATATCTCAACAGACCTAGTGAAAAACGTTTGGGAAAGCATTGGGGGTAGGAATGGTGGTAGGATTCAAAGAGCAAAATACCTAATAGATTTCAACATTTTATGGTATATCCTTCATTCTTCCATTCAATTCTTGTGTCTTAATACAATAAATTATATAAAAAAGATCAAATGAACCCCTTGGGTAACCATTCACTGTACTCTGGTTGGGATATTCTTGTAAAGATATGAAGTAGTCATGTACCATATTTCCAATAACATCCCTATAATTAGTGTATGATATATCTTCCAGAAAAAAGATTAGATTATTTTATCTACGTGTCTCATTGATAAAAGCATGAATGTCCCTAGTGTTTCTATCTCTATCATAATGCCATTTTACCTTAAATGTCTCATGAGAATTGTGTTCCTGCTTCAATATGAATTCATCAATAGATTCTTTATTGCTTCTTAATTTACCAAAAGACCATCATCCCATAAAATCTAGTGGTTTTAATCCAACTCATTGATGTCATTGCTAATAGCATCAATGTTATGATAACCTATGGGGATAATCTAAACCAAAATGAGATTTCTCCTTTGAGAAACCTTAGATTATTACAAAGAGAGAGCATGGGGTTACCTCAAGATGTGTGGTCACATTAATTCTTTACTGTATCCATAAAATATGGATTATCATACCATGAGGAGGATAAGTGGAAAAAATTCTTACTAGTACTTCTAGACATCAGTTTGATGTGGATAGATGAGTGTTCCGAGAGGTGTATAACTGGGTTAGTAACATTAACATCAGGGAAGGTAGATTAGGCCTCTCTATTCACCTCACATCTATGAAGATGACTCCCTATGCAGTGATTCCTGTTCTTATTATTACTCCATGTGACTCGATCTCCTATAAGTCAAACATAAATTGACCCATTGTTTTCTATGAATGCCACAAAGGCTTGGCTTGCTATTACAGGAAATGTTCCCCAATATCTTTTCACCTATGGGATAGGCACAATGATGATGTATCCTCTGACCATACATGGAAAATTTATTGGGGTGAGAGAGCTCATGTCATCCCAGAGAGACTCTCTAGATTGGGCATCATATTTGGCATAAAAATGCAACAAGATGATAGAACTATGTTCCACTATGTATGCAACCAAAATAACTTATCAGATTGTAATCCAATCACTCAAGGTAAAATAAAAATCAACTTCAATACCGAAAAACATGAACAAAAATATAATAGTCCCATATTTTGGAACATGTTCTTTCCCCATGTGTGGGTTGAGCATGTCCCAAAATAGTTATTTACCAAGTGTTGATATTTTCTTAGTCTCATGTATACTAGCCCATAATTGAAAGATATATAAAAAGAAAACTCTACTCCACATTTTCATGTTCTGGCCCTAAACCCCCTGATACGGTTCCCTAATACAATTAGTCATATGGCCTCATGATCTCCACCCCATAATCTAGAGGTTGCTGACTAAAAACAATGTTCCAATGATTCTATGATAGTGATACTGTACCCACATGATCAGAGTTGATAAATTGTATAGCATAGAAGTAAAATAAAAAAATTTAGATGAATGAATGATAGGCATTTGAGGACAAGAATAATTTATGAAATATCCAATTCCAAATTTATAACCATAGATGTCCCTGTGATAATAAAAAATAAAATAAATAATCATTCAAATGAAACAAATTAAAAATACAACAAGATGTGGGAAAACCATCAAATGCAGTACCCATGAGAATATTTATAATCTACTATATATAAGGTAGAAACAGAATAATAATCCATAATCCCAAACCTGGAACCATGAGATCCATTTTAGTGAACTAATGCAATGGTGGATTGGAAAGGGTGTGAGATATACATATTTTTCCACCTCCAAAGACTTATAATATTATCTTGTAGGTGCATATAAAATACACTAGTGTGATGGTATAATAAATTATATAGTTTATAAATATAGTTAAATAATTTTCATTGGGATCCTACAGGATACCAAAGAGGCCATACCTGATTTGGTGTAAGGTGGAATATCTCTGACATCCCACCATATATATATATAAATATGTCATGATATACATGCACTAGTATGTAGATAAAGAATAATTACATGTTAGACACATAATAGTATAAAAAATATTATTTATTTTATTCATGAAAGTATCCAAGCCATCCATGATAGTGATTAAAGTTATGGAAAAAAAGTATAACAATTATATAGGACCCTAGGTAAACCCATTGGTTCCATGTAAAATGAGTGTCTATAAAATAATGGGGAAATTATTGGTAATGACAAGTATCTAAAAAACAGATCTAGTTGGTCTTGGAATTGATGTTAATGAAAATAAGACCATTTATAATAATCATTATAAGGAGATACCACTACTCGTATCTAATTGAAAAGAATCATATATTTTTTATATGATGACATCCAAGGAGTTAAAAAATGAGGACAATAGGTATCCCTCAATGAGTAATGTAATGATATTTATTCTATGATCCCACCAATGGAATTACATAAAGTGGAAAGCCACATATTGATCGTAACAAAAAATTTCACAATGAGCCCATACAAGGTGTTTTTTAAAATGGATACCAAACAATTTCTTAGAGAATTAGAAAAATTATTTGGAATAAATCCCATACAATCTATTTTTTTAAAAGGAACACAAATTATTTTTCATGGCATAATTCAATTCAAGTTAACTATGAGCCAGTCCGTAGTATTCCGTTATGAAAAAACCAGTATCCCTCATGTTATTTATAGTCTTCAATATCCTATGATCCCTTTCTACGAGTTTTGTAATATGTTACTCAAGTAACACTCATGGGGATGTGTAATTCCATCTACATGTTTCATAATAGTTTTAAATCCTAACCCATTGTCTTCTTTCATTCTAATTTCTAGTTTCATAACTAATTTCATTTATTCTTTTAAAATTTCATATGTAGAAGAAAATCCATGTATAATTTTACTTAGATGACCATATTTGTATGAATGAAATTTATAATGAATAAATTATAACTATATATGTACATTACCATAGGCATGTAACCTACCATCCAAATATCACCATTTGGATTCCCCTATTTATTTGGTAAGAAAATTCACCACATAGGTTTTTCTATTACAATAATGGTAAAAGGTGTAATTCTAATTAAATTAAGTAATATTTATAATCCCATAAATGAGGGATAAAATCAAAAAAATATATCAGTTGAATCAATATGAGACCAAATTTATAATTATGAGCATTTAACCCAACTACCCAAGAGGGTTACATAATTTTACAAGGTGACACATAGATATCATGACATTTAAAATAGCAAAACCCAATAGTATGGTTCATGATGAGGTGAACAAATTACAATGGTTCAACATAATATAATATTACTATATTTTATTAGTCATTACATTCTATACTATTAATCAAATATTTTAAGGTATATAAATGGAATGTATGGTTCACAACATTAAAAAATAGTTAAAACATGATAGACATTAAGGTAAAATCAAGATAACACCGACATTATGCTTAGGCCACATAAATTTCACAGAATATTTATTTGTTCCAAGATGGTTTTAATGAAATTGAATAAATTAGAAAACAAACATAAAATAATGAAAATTAAACCACCTATTATTTGAAGTATATACAATGATGGAAGATAATAGAAGATGTAATATGAATCTATAGATAACTGAGACAAATTTAGTGTGACTGAAGTACCTTGAATACATTACATGATAAGGGAGATCCATTAAATACTAGAGGAGAGTCCCCAGGAGGAATCAAGTTGCTAGAGTGTTTTAGAGAAGAGGAAAGGAATAATAGGGGATGAAATAAATATGAGGAATAAGAAAACCATAAAACACCCCATCAATGAACTAGATGGTATACGCACAATGATTGACAAAACATTGTTCATGTTTTTAAGAATCACAACCTATTAGGAAATAAGAATTATACATAGGCACAAATTTTTAACAAACAAAGAAAAACTAGTGTGAAAACTATATAATTTTTTAAATACCTCTTTCATTTTCATGATCCACATATCAAAAGTATTTACCAACCCATGAAACATCCTTAGCTCACATGGACCGAGATACATGTTTTCTCTAGTTGGGTCAAAGCATTTAATCAAATCATGTTCTGGTACTAGAAAATAGACATTTAAAAACACTTTAATTGTCCATAATCTATGAAAAAAATGTTCACTAACTGAGTGTGGTTAAAATCCCTAGGAATTTATCCATTCATTTTTATCACTAGTAAAGGACCCCCTAATCAATGTTTTTAGAGCTAATAATGGTATCCTATATTAGTAAATCTAAATATATGT
Organism: Viscum album; assembly: GCA_963277665.1. Taxonomy (NCBI): domain Eukaryota; kingdom Viridiplantae; phylum Streptophyta; class Magnoliopsida; order Santalales; family Viscaceae; genus Viscum; species Viscum album. Next base: position 987,777,205 of record OY728143.1, on the reverse strand, counting down.
TTGAATGTGGGGTGATTCTATTATTAGTGATAAGGAAATCAATATTAATGGGATAATTCACAAGTGCCAAAAAATTGACAAATGGACCATTTATCAGTATGTTCAATAGAGCTAATAATAGGAAATACTAGAGTGTGATGTTAAATTTTCAGTACATTGACATAGCAGAAAAAGTATCTAAAATGGCTGAAAAAATGTTTCAAATAAAAAATATAAATAAAATAATATTAACAACAAAAATACAAGAAAAAACATTATATTGTAGGAAATTCAAAAAAAAATACAATTAAAAGAGTACGTATAAATTAAAAAAAATAATATAAAATAGAAATGTTCCTTTGTATTTATCCCCAACCCCAGATCATGTTATTACCGAAAAAGAAAACCAAAATCAAGTAAAAGTATACAAAATTATTAGATAAAAATTATTATGTAAGTAATAACATAATTAAATAATGTAATAAAATAGTGGTCAGTTTAAACTAAAAACAAATACTTTGATCATAATAGGAACACCATATATTGGATTGTGCGGTGGTTTATAATTGCATGTCACACCATTTATTGTTCGACTCCAAAAATTATCCTGGTAAAAATTATAAAAATAAGTATAATTCAAAAATAATAAATAAATTATTTAAGAAGTAAAAGATAAAATGATATGAAAAAATATCAAGGATATGTTTTCTCAAATTTTTGGATGTGATTCACGTTTTAAAATAATATACCACTTATATATTGCAGACAAGATTTTTGAGTCATACCAACAACATCATGGGTCATATTTCCATATGACCAATTTATAAATGTCAAAAATGACTTATAGATCACTATCCATAAAAATAAAAACCATTTGAATTAATTTTATTGGTTTTGACATAGTCAATTATGTTTTCACTAAAATTTAATTTTTAAATGGATACACACAGATTGAATTATACATGACTCATCATGTGTTAGTTTTATTTTCGACTACTTACATCATATCACAAATCAAATATGAATAAATTTCCCAAAACATCAAGACAATATAAGCACGATTTCTTGGTTTGCGTTGAGTGACACAGTTTGCGAAATAAAATATCGATTTTAAACTGGTATCATGCATTATGAGTCATACCAGGAACATTTTTTGTCAGATTGTGGTGTATCTGATTCCACACAAAAAGAAGAACTTTTGAATAATTTTTGTAATGTATAAAATAAATCCAAAGGTTTTTTCTCTATTTTGAGTATGCCACTTTTATTTTTTTCTAATATTAATGTCAATTTTGAATAAAAAGACTCATTTGGAAATATAATGGTCACACCATGTGTCAAACTGAGGGGAAAGAAATTATTACATATAAAAAATTAGATATGTAACATTTTACAAATGTATCAATAAAATTCAAATGTTTTTTCTTAGTTTTTATTCTACCACATGTAATTTTTACCAAAATTACATTTAAAAATGGGATCTTATAATTTAAATCATACCATTAACATTTTGTGTTAGTGTTTTGAGAGATATATTCATAATCATAAAACATCATATATGAATCATTTTATTAAATTATAAAGGAAATCTGAGAACATTTTCCATTTTTTATTGACAAACACACCTTTTGAACTAAAATTCATATTTCAACTTATAACTGAAACCATTAGTTCTGTCAAGGAAAATTTATATCGTATTTAGATAATGGTGAATACTAAAAATAAAAAATGAAATACGGATCCTTATATTAAAGTATAAAAATAGTATGAATTGGTTATCCTCATTTTGAGTGTGTCTGATGTATTTTTTACTAAATATATTGCATCTTTTAACAAAAAATAGATAGTTGGAGTTATAATGGTCATAGGGTGAATCAGACTGAGTTGTGGTTGATTCCTAAATGTTAAAAATGAAAAATGGATCATTTTTATAAGGAATCAAAATACTAATACCATGTTTTAGTTTTTTTAGGTCTGCTATTTTTATTTTTCACTAAAATGTAATTTTACACAAAGAACATGCACTATGATTCATACTAGTCACATCCGTTGTGGTTTCAATGTGAGACTAATTCCGACTCTTGAAAAATGACTTGTGAATAATTTTATAAAATTACCCAATTAACCCAAGAATTGTTTTTTATTTATGTAAATGAAACACTTTTTGAACTAAAATGTAAAATTTAAACAAATATATGACACTCAAAGTTATATTAAGAAGATAATATATCTGATAATGGTGAAAATTATTCCTAGACATCAAAAATGATTTTCGTATAATTTTCCTGAAGTGTCAAAATAATATGAATATTTTTTTTTTAAATTTTAGAGTATGTAACATTTCATTTTACTAAAAATAATGTAAATGTTTAAGAAAAAGACACAAGTGGAGTCATTCCCAGAAAACCATTTATTATATTGTGGTTTAGATGATTCTTAATCATAAAAAATGGCTTCTAGATCAATTTTATAAACTATCCTAATAATAAAAATATTTTTATTGGTTATGAGTTTGTTAGTCTTATTTTTTTACTAAAATAAATGTCATTATTAAATAAAAAACACACTTTTATTCATATTGGGATCATTGTGTATCATATTGAGGCATGAATTATTTCATTATGTCAATAATAAATTATAGACCAGTGTCCTAGAGTATCAAAATAATTGGAAGGTGTTTCCTTTTTTTTTTGAGTATGTGACACATATTTTTAGTAAAATTCATATCAATTTAAAATAAAAAGACATAATTGGAGTCATTCCAATCACAATGTGTATCAGATTAAGGTGATGATGAAACCTACATGTCAAAAATGCCTTGTGGATCATTTTCCAAAATTTTCAAATCCATATGATTTATTTCTCTTTTTTTTGTATGATAAATTACCTTTAAAAAATTAATTCCAATTATAAATATAATGAAAAAATTGGAGTCATACTAATCAAACTATGCGTCAAGAAGAGGTAGAACTAATTCCTACTTATAAATATGACTTGTGGATCATTTTAATTATGTATCAACAAAATTTGAATTAATTTCTTGATTTTGATTATATCATTTGTATATTTATCCAAAATTTAATTTTAAAATATAAAAATGGACTCTGATTAATAAATGTGACATATTTTATTGATTTGGTGTGAGATTTATTCCAACACATCAAAAATGTCTGATGATTCATTTTGGAAAATTATCATGGAAAGCTAAATTTTTTTAGCTATTATCATTGGATGAAACACTTTTTGTACTAAAATTTCAATTTAAAATGATAATTGAATATTTGAGCTATTATGGCTACAACCTATATCTGTTTTAGGTGATTCTGATTTGTACACATAAAAATAACATATGGATAATTTTTTTTATTGTATCAGAATAATATGAATTTGTTTTTTGTCTTTTGAGTATGTAAAATTTGTTTTTTATTAAATTTACCGTCACTTTTGACTAAAAATCAAACAAAAATTCATACTTGCCTAATTTATTGTCTGATTAGAAGTATGATTGATCCCTAAATATAAAAAATAACATATAGATTGTATTATAAAAGAATCTATATAATAAATATTCATTTTCATTTATTTTTAGTATGTCACCTTTCTTTTTTGCTAAAATACAATTTTAAACTAAAAACAAGAACATTTAGTCATACTGGTCCCATCATATGCCAGTTTTACATGATAGTTATTACTACCAGTCAAATATTTCTTATGAATTGTTTTTCTATATTACCAATAAAATCTATGTGTGTTTTCTAGTATTTCATTGAGTGACACTATTTTTGTACTAAAAAACATTTTAAACTGCTAATGGACATATTGAGTTATAATGTGCACAATATGTATAAAATTGAGGTGAGGATGACACCTATATTCTAAAATGGACATAGAGATCATTTCAAAAAATTATAAAAATAATTTGTGCTTTTTATCACTTTTGATTATTTCACTTTTCTTTTTCCATGATTATTAGGTGCATTTTAAATAAAAAGATACAATTCGAGCTAATCTTGGCATGTCGTGTATTTGAGTGAGGTGTTGAAAATTTTTACACATAAAAAGGGAATATTTATATTTTTTTTTATATATCAAAAAAATATGATTGATTTTTATTAGTTTGGAGAATGTCAGTTTTCATTTCTTCTAAAATAAATTTTAATTTTAATGAAAAAGCAAAACATGCAGTCATAATGGTCAAAATGTGCACTAGATTGAGGTGTTGATAATTATTAAATGTCACAAATGATAGATCATTTTTTTCATAATGTATCAAAACAATAATAATTCATTTTATGAATGTAATAATGTCAATTGTCTTTCTCATAAAAAATAATGTCAATTATAAATAAAAAGAAACACTTAGAATCATACTGGTCACACAGTGAGATGAGATAATGTGCTGCTCAATCTTACACATATAAAATTACATATGGGTCATTTTATTAATATTTAAAACCAATCCAAATCTGTTTTTATCAATTTTAAGTAAAAATATTGTATTTTTTAGTAAAATTAATGTCATTTTTTTATAGAAAGTTAAATGTAGAGTCATAACAGTCCGACCATGAAGTGAATTGAGTTACTTCTAATTGTTACATGTCAAAATTGACATATGGGATGTTAAATTTTTTTTATCAAATCAATATAAATTTTTGTAATTTTTTTGAGTGTTTCACTTGTATTTTTTTTTACATATATGACATTTTAAACTAAAAATATGAACTTTTAGAAAAACCAGTCACATTGTGTGTCTGTTTGATATGAGACTAATTCATTCCTGATATAAATATAAAATGAATAATTTTCATTAATTATCAAGAAAATCCGAGGGTTTTTATTATTCCTCAATGACTAATGCAATTTTTGAACTAATATATCATTTTTAAAATGAAATGGGATCATTCTTGTATACAAAGATCCCCATATATTACATTAAGGGGAGCATGATTTATATACCCCTAAAACGAAATATATATATATATTTTTAATGTATAAAAGAATCTAAATTTTTTATCTCATTTTTGAGTATGACAAATGATTTTTTAAAATAATGTCAATTTTAAACAAAAAGAATAAATTATAGTCATACCTGAAAAAAGTGCATCATATTGAGTTGTGGCTGATTTCTACCCAAATAAAATGACCTATATATCATTTCTATAATGGATTGATACAATTCGAATATGAGTCCTTAGATCTGAGTATGTAACTTGTCTTTGTTAGTAAATGTCCTTTTAATCTTAATGTAGGATATTTGATTAATGCAACTCACATCGTGTACTGTATTTATGTGAGAATTATTCCAACAAATCAAAAATATCATGTTATTAATATTCCTAAATTTACATTAAAATTTGAACATGTTTTCTTATATTTGAGTGACTAAAAAAATTATGAACAATGATTTCAATTTTAAACAGATAACCAACAAATTGATTTATAAGATGCACACCAGATATTTCATTTAGGTACATCTGATTCCTACACATATTATTTGTATTTTGAATCATTTTTATATAGTATCAGAACAATTTTGATGGTTTTGATCAGTTTTGAGCTTGTCAGTTTTCTTTTTTTACTAAAACATATGACAATTTTATATTTAAACACACACATGGTTGTTCACTTGGAACACCATGTTTCATATTTGTGGTGTGGATGATTCATACACATAACAAATGACATATTGAATGTATTAATATTTTATAAAAAAAGTATGAATGTGTTTTATTAGCTTTTTAGGTTTTCAATTCTTCTTTACAATAAATATAATGTCAATTCTAAATAAAATGACATAATTGGAGTCATATCAAGAACATAATGTATTAGATATAGGTTTCACTCATTGCTACTCATCAAGAATTAAATATGGATTTTTTTCATAAAGTATCAAAATAATCCTACCGTGTTTTAATTGTTTTGAGTATTCCACAATTTTTTAATAACATTCACGACAATTTTAAATAAAAATGACACACATGGAGTCATACATTCACAAAATGAATCATTTTTTATGTGTTTATAATTCTGAAATGTCATAAAATAAATGTAGATCATTTTCATTTAGTATCTAAAAAATATGAATGTTTTTTTGTTTTGAGTATGCAACTCGAATTTTTTTTTTCAAAAAATATATCAATTTTAAATAATAACCCACTCCTAGAGTCACACCAGTCACATTGCGCATCGAATATAGGTGAGGATGGTTCTTACATGTCAAAAAATGACTTTTGTATCATTTTCCTAAAGCATAAAATCAATCCATATTCTATAATCATATTTAAGTATATCATATATATTATTAACTAAAATTAATGTAAACTTTATTGAAACAAATAAAATTGGATTCATACCGCTCACACCATACGTCCAATTCAGGTGGAATTAATTTTTATATATTGGAAATGACTTATGGATCATTGTACAAATTTATCCAAAAAAAATATAAATGTGTTTGATCATTTTTTAGTATGCTATGTTTGTTTTGATCTAAAATTTAAATTAAAACATAAAAACATACACCTCGAGTCATACCAAACACTCTATGTATCATATTGAAGTCCAAAAAATTGATTATTAAATGTGTATATTTCATTCAACTGTCTGAAACAAGATAGTGAATAGAGATTATCTATTTAGATGAATGATTAATCCCACGGCTTCATAAAAATCTCCATCCAAAAGCAACATATACTCTCGTTGCTCCAATGTTGTATTCAATTGAAATAAAAATATTTATTCCCAAAAAAATATATAAAAAACTAAAAATTTACTAGGTAGAAATGATATATAATTAAATGTAAAAATAGTCTAAAAAATGTCGAAAAAATAGCATAAAATATAGTTTGAAATGGCTATTTTATTATGTCTTTATAAATTGTTGACCCATTTAATTTTTTCCGTTTTATTTGTTACAACCTTGATGTCCAATATATCACAAGATGAAGTAACTTCAAACCAAACCACCACATCATGATAAAAAAAAATCCACCTAAAAAATCGTATATTTGTAATACAATAAATTAATAAATCAGACATAAGTTTGAAATTAAACTATAATAAAATTCCAATATTAAACCAAAACTAAAAAATTTGAATTATAAGAAGTACACAATTTATCATGTCAAGTTATAGTTGATTTCAATGTCTCAAAAATGACTAAGTGGTCATTTTCATAATGTATAAATATAATTCTAATTCATTTACTAAAATATCAATTTCAAAATCAAACCACTCAATTTTAGTAATATTTGACACACGGTTTTTCGGAATGATGTGTGGCCAATTCCTACACATGAAAAATGAATTTAGGATTATTTACCAAAATTTAAAAGATAATTTGATTATGATTTTGGATTTTTTGGATTTTTACATCATTTTATTCTAAAATGGAACATATATATTGAAAACATGTACATCGGGTCATATTTCCCTCATATTTTCCCAGATTATTTTATGGTCATTTACTACACATCGAAAATGAATTATCAATTATTGTCCAAGTGTTTGAAATAATTTTGAGATCTTTTTCTAGGTTTAAAATTTTTGATTATCCATTTAAAACAAATTACACTGTTTTATTGAAAAATGTACTTTTACACATAATATCCAAACCATGTGACATATTTATGTGAGATCATTTTCTTCACATGAAAAATAAATTATCAATGATTTTATGAATGTTTGATTATAATCCCTTATTTTTTTTGTATTGAAAATTTGATGTATGTTATAAATTATAATGAATCATATTTATAAAAGATATATACATCAATTCATACTAATCAAATCATGTCAATGAATGTTGTGTGGTCAATTACTACACGTGACTGATGAATTATGGAATGTTTTCTTAATGTATGAAAAACTCATGAAACATTTTACTTGTTTATAACAAATTATGTGTGTTTTGAAATAATGTGTGAATATATCCAAATATGTATTAGATAAAAATGATGAGGAAACTAACAGAAAATAGATAAAATCATGATAAAATTAACTAAATTATCAGTAGGATGTAGCCTCTTAATGATTCTTGTATAAATTCTGACACTATGTAATCATATCATTTTTTATAACCAAATTGATTTCCTCTATTATACTTCTCTTTGATAAAGAGGTTTCAATGAATATATAAAAATTATTGTACTAAGTGTTCCCACTCAAAATATATTTCTATGTTTATATCACATAATAGATCAAAAACATAGTAGGTAATCAAAAATATATTAATTTAACAAATATTCTTAAACTATGAATGATGCACAGTCATCTAAAAAAATTAATTCTTATTTTTTATGATAATGGTTTTGAAAATAATGGTAGTACTAATAAATTATATAAAAACAAATTATTATGTAATATTTTAATTAAATTTTAAATAATATCAGAAATTACAACATCGAAGACATTGGTCCTTCAATCACTCATAATATATATCATAAATTAGAAATCATAATATCAATAATATTTGTTGTTGTATATCATCCAGAAAATTCAAAGACATTGAAACAAATATTTAAATTGTTTTGATATTTTTTTATAATTATATATTTCTATATATACCATTACATGTTTCTAATTGAAGTAATTAACAAGGTTATTGAATTCTAACACCACCTTCATACCATGATTTTTCCTATAATTACCAATCACCATAAAATTGAAATATTATTTTTAAAACAATGACTAAATCATATAATTTGATCTTTATATATAAAATGTTGATTGTAGTTATTTGTAAATTCACAACAGAAAGTTTGTGTGTTTTCTTTTTTGGATATCCGTGAATTGGATAAAAAAACAAATATAAAGGGTATCCACATTAATTTATATTTGCAACTAGTGATTCCAAAAAATCATTTAATTAGTTAAATAAAATATTTAATGTTATTTGATTGAATATTTTTGATCCATAATTTTATGCATCCAAAAAATATATAATCTATTATTTTATTTCACAAATTCAACATTTAGTGTATCATTTTTCTTACCAGTATTATCCTTCTCCAAAAAATATTCTTATGTTGAAATGATAAAAGTATTGAAGAATCAAAATCATGAATAACATGATTTCCCATTATATAGTATAATATGAATGGTTATGTAAATTTGAATTATTAAAAACATTAATTAATATATTATAACAATTTTTGATAAAAAAAATTATGAAAATGTACTTCATGTATGTATTCCAAAAAGAGACTCCAAACCATTAAACCTTTATTATATCATTTATACATTAGATATAAACTATTCTTGTAATGATATAACATAATATTTCTTCATTATATAGAATTTATGAAATATACCCATCTTTAAACATGGTCTCTACATGATTTAATAATGATAATAAATTTTTTAGGGGAACTGGAGGAGAGAACGTACTCTCGGAAGGACATTTTATTTTATCAATCGATTCGCTAGATTATATTTATCCATCCTTCTATTTCACCATCACATTGTCTATGTGTAAAACCATACCTCAATTTAAACCCTCTTCCACTAACTATTACAATTTGTTCATTAGAAAAATTTTGATTAAAAATACCACTTGTATCATTTTAATATTGTATTTTCATGCTATGAATGTTCCAATAGCATCATTGACCATTTTTATATCCAGATAATCAATTGGAATAGGAAAATCATTATTTGTATCCTATTCTACCATAATCCCCACTATGATGTGATTTTTTTTGGAGTCAATTTTTGTGTAGCTTGTCTTTAGAGATATTATAAACTGTACCCCACACAACATGGTGGTGCATGATTTCTGAAATATAGAAATCAAATTCAATTAATACTTGAACAATTTAAGTAAAATAATTTTATTAGAATATTATTAATTAAATTTTTGTGGAAAGATTAATGAAAAAAATTTATTACATTAGATAATGTATACAATTGGGTGGAATGGATGACCACAAATATAGAAGGGTCATTTTTTTCATTTCATGATCATTTATCCACAAGAGATTAACATTAATCTGCTCATATGCATTATTTGTACAACTCAATCCAACAACTAATATCATTTAAAAAATATATTTTTTTTCATGAAATGATTTCATCATCTTATATGTATATTGTTTTGGTTTTGTATTCCTGAAATATGTTGGTCGATACACTCATACCACTACACCTCTAATGTGACAATATTATTTCAGCCGCATTAATGTTACTGAAAGTAGTTTTTCTTTTAGTTCATTTTTAATTGATTTGTACATCTAAAAAATGGGTATATTATATGATCATAAATAAATATATTTTATGCAATATTAATATGAAGGAATATGAATTTATCTAATGTCATAGTTACACATGATTCATATATATATTTTGGGATTTCATTAATTAGTTTACCCTTCTTATATATAGAATCCTCATTCCATATGACTTGATGTGGGATAGATGTGGAATTATAGTTTATATCATCAATATTCATATATAAGAGGAAATTATTTTTTTGTTTCATATCAGAATAAGAATTTATTACCGATTTGAAATACATAATAATTTCATCCCAAGTGGAGCATACCACATCCTTAGTTTGTGATAGGGGTACATTGGTTTTGATGCATGTTATTAATATTAATTACTCATTTTTAGTTTCCTAAATTAGAAAATTTGAATAAAATTAAATAATATAAATAATTTCAAATAATATATAATCTGATACAATGCACGTAAAATGATTTATCATCATGATCAATGATAAAAGAACTTATGGTTTCCCGATTTAGAATGTGTTCATAACTAACTGGTGGGTGGGTCTGTACTGTCCACTTATTTTACCTACGATATAACATGGAAATAAGTGACTAGAATCATATATGAGATTTTTCATTTAAAATTAATACACATTTCTTAAAAAAATCCCCTAAAATAAACATATTCTATATAGATTAATTAAAATTAAACTAATGTTTCATTATATAATTATTCTGTAAAGTAGAAAAAGTAAATCATAACAATATCATTATATATTTAAAAAGAGTTTACATAAATATAGGATGGATGTGCCACCCCCAAAATATATGAATTAGACCATTCATCATCATTAACACCCCAATATATCAAATATAATTTGAAATGTTTATGTCAACCATTTGGATGTGTTTATTTTATCCTTCCTATAATTTTATACCCCTGTTTATTTCATTAATAATTATATTCAACACTATGATGTTATGTAGTTATTTTTTTCATCATCATCATGATACTAGTCCCTTAATAATTATTCAACTATAGAATCAACCATATGTTCTTAATGATGGATGGTTATATCATCATGTTTAGAAGACATTTTCAGCTTGAGTCGTCAAATACAAAATTTAGATTATGATAATACAAAATTGAACATGAAATATTATGAGGTAAAGCATAATATATTACAAAACAATTATACTTATCATTGAACTCTATTTATTTTTCAAAAAAAAATTTATGTTACTCAAATCCCATATTGAGAATCCAAATAATCATTTTATGGTCTCCCAAAAATACAAGACAATTTATATATTAGTCCCCCCATGAACTAATTGTTATCTCCCATGGAAATGGTCATCCTTGATTGAATATTCATCTAATCATACTGTTTTTTTATTTTATAGTATTAAAATTTTTCAATTATTGTTTTCTTGATATGAGACATAAAATCCATCCACTTCTTGTGATTTCATTATGAATATCTCTTCCTTTTAAGCTCCCAAACACAAATTCACTATCATGAATCCCATTTCTAAGCATTGACCGCAATTCTAATTTCAACCCATTTGCAACAGAAAATTTTCACATTAAAAGTTGTATAATGCATCACATATATCTATTTGATAATTATGAATTATGATATATTTGTATGAAATAAATTTCAATCCATTGAATTTGATATATAAATAAACTCTACCATAAGACTCACTCCACAATTTTGATATGTACTATAGTCAACATGTTCTATAGTATATAACATATAAACATTTATTGAAAAACTAATATAATATTCAAAATTTTCATTTATTCCCTTGGATAACCATTAATGTAGTTCATCAATTTAATTCATATTTCTAAGTAACATTATTTCAATATGTCCTCCAAACCATCATATAAACTATTTCTTATGTGTATTTGATATCTCTGCTTCCTCCCATGATGGATTAAAATCCTTTATAATTTTATTATGGGATTCCATGTATGTATCATCATATTCACTATTATGAAAAATTTACTCATTCTCGTTGATGTTAATTCTAACAAAATAACTTTCCTAAATACAATTTACTCTAAGGTATCTATTATGATGATAATTTGGGAGACAAATTCAATAAACACATGGTTGGTAGTCTGTACATAATTCAATAGTTTCTTCCACAATAAATTATTTTATAATAAATATTTTTGGGAGAATTTCACTCATGACATACCCTTTCAAAATATTCATATATTTTTCATTTGGGAACATCAATATTTAATGGATAGAAAAATATAGTTAAACCTCAATATCAAAGTGAATCATTTGGTGGTCCATTATATGAAAGAATAATTCATATAAGAACATCTCAAAATCAAATAATATGACAAAGAACACCATTTCCATGACTAGAAACATGAATGGGTATATAAATTAATTTTAGGTGTATTTTAAAAATAAGTATAGTTTGGTTAATTTATGTCTTAGAGTCTTTAGAAGAATGCAATTTAATGTTACGAGCATCAACTATTTTCTTAATGAAGTAAAATTGAGTGATTTAAGACCAATTTATTTCAAACTCTATATTAGAAAGGGATTTATTATATATAATGAATACCCCTATAGAATATGTAGACTATTAAGGAAAATAAAAAAACTCGAATTTTTTCCTCTATGGATTGAGTGTATGAAATTAGAAAAAAAAACTCCACACTTTACCCTTTTATGGTGCCCACACTTATCTTATCCCCATGTTCATCATGTCAATCCATCCTCGATTCTATATGTTTTCTTTTAACATTTCATGAAATTCAAAATAACCTATCTAATAAATCTTTTCTATATGCATTGAATCAACAAAATGTGTGATGTACAAACAATTTACATATGGTAATTCAAGGAAAATAGTTCTCTTTCCCAGCCTAATTTCCTAATGGGTTATAAAAAAGGTTTAATGAAAACAATTTCAACAACTTTTAAATTTCAAAATAGTGTATATCCCATTGGAGACAGTTGAGATATACCTTGTTCGATATTCTTGTAGAATAATTTCGATGAGGATTGGTATTTATTTCATTCACATAATAATATATGATATTCAAAAAATACAATATTTAAACAATGTTTCAAACAAAATGATTGTGTTCATTTTAGTAAAATTAGACTCCCCAACATTACATTAATTCTATAGATAGAGTAACTCCCATAAGTAAGAAATTATTTTATCATCCCATAAAAATGGTCCTAAATGGGAATTTATCACCTCTATATGCATAAAATAATATAACACCAATTTCCCAAATAAATATCAAATCTGTTATCATTAATCCAAAAGGAAATCAATATCATTACTGGGCTGTTTTATTCTGAACATAATATGGCACAAAACAATGTAATTATGCTTCATGTATAGACATGGAAACAGGTTATAATTTACCAATGTGACGTGATGTGTACAATGAGTACTACTCTCTACATTAAAATAATTTATTACATCTATAGATAAAACAAAATATATTTTATATACTCATTTCTATATTTAAGAAACTCAAAATAATTTTTCTTCAATTATGAATAGTATGTTGGATGACATAGTTTTCTATCATTAATTATTTCATATAAATTCAAGGTCAATTGTCCTGATATTTTTTTGACATCTATATAATCATGTAAAACAAGTAATGAAAATAATGTTCCACAAGTATTTTTAAGGACTTGATTCATTATTCTTGTAAATCCCAACACTTAGGAATTTTATGAGTCATTCATTATCCATTCAAAACAATATGGAATCATTTGGGCAATACAATATTTTTTAAAGAGCATTCCAAATGGTTTTAGAAATCATTTATCTGGATTTATTTTGAAGTGGATTTTCATTTTCTTATAGTATTATAACATCCGGATGAACATGTAGTTCTATAAAGTAGGGGTTTCTCTATCCAATACCTGCATTCAATTCATATAACATCAATAAAACTTAAAATATTTTCTATTTAATTAAATTAGTATATAACAGTATCTTACAATAACTATTTTACTTTTCAAAAAATTTGGGACAATCACAATATACATCTTTAACTTCCTTTTTCAGTTTTTCCATAAGATCTCTATCATCAATTACAGTAGTATTTATATCAAATGATATATAAACTATAGTATCATCCAAATTGGAGGGAATGAGCAATTTTTTAATTGATTAGAGTGCATCATTTTATATCTATGATCAATTATATAACTAAAAAGACTCTTCTAACCCAGCTGGACAAATTATTTTTGAATAACAACAATGAAAAAATAATAAAAGGATTTTATAATGGTTGAATGCATGCTCTATTAAAATATTGGTATATTATGTAACATTAAATTCATATTCTTCTATCAAATTATTATCATGTATCCATTTTTTATTAAAAAAATTATTATTTTTTATTAAATCCTCAATTTTAAGAAAAAAATACACATAAGATACTCATAATAAAAAGTAAATGTTATCAATAATTATAATAACAGAAGCCTGAAATATTAATTATAACCTCGTATGGGATGAATAATGGTCAGATTAGTTCAAAAAAACATAGGTACATATATATAATAGATGGGGGATGAGTATCATACCAAAAAAATAAATATTATTATTTTTGGATATATTAATGCATTATGAGTACAAAATGTGAATCATCATAATACACATTTCAATAAGAATAAAAACTCAATAAATTTATAAGTTTTAAAAAGTATTTTTTTAAAACTTATATTATAATTCATTATATGTATATATATTCATTTTAAATAGTGATTTAATTTTTCCGATTTAAGGGAATTGATGAAATAAAATGATGGTGATTAATAAGTATTGTATTAATAATATAATAAATGTAAAAAACACATATTTTTTTAAAAAATGTATTTTAAATGATTTATGTATATTATCCTAAAAATGTTAATGAATTTTATTTACATTATTATTCCCATAATTTTCTTTTTTTCAATATATAAAAAAATCAGCCAGCATAATAGATTTTCAACTAGTTAACAAAGTGTTAAATGAAGACAAAATTCCCCAAATATAATTAAAATATATATCTAATTGGGTGAATATGATTTTTTTACGTTCTAATTATTATAATCTATATATTTCATATTTTGGTCAAGTTACCAAGAATATATATTCCCTTTTTTAATAAGAAAAATATATTTTCTAAAGTGCAGCATCACATACATAGAATTGAAAATTATTTTTATTCCATTAATGAATTTTTATTCTATTCATGTAAAATTAATAGTGGTTCCATGTATCATTTTTTTTGGTATTGGAGAAATATTTAATGTTATAAATTTATTATATATTTTATTAATAATTATATTAATAATTTAAATATTAATTCATAATTAACACTTTAATAACGATATTTAATGATATATTTCATGTTGTTTTCTTCAAGGGGTTATGATTCAAAAATATCAAATGGATTAACTGATTTCCATCTAAATTAGAGAATCATGTAAAGGATAAAACATTTTGAAATTTTCAACATTAATCATTTTTATTCTAGATTTCCATTCTTTTTAATGGCTAAGTTGAATTATCATTACTCAGAATCATCGAAATTAATGTATGTTTCTCTCTATAGAACAAAGATAAAATCATCATTAGATTCGCCAGAAAGAGCACAAAACATCAAAATAGAATGATAATGTAATTTAAATTATCTGAGGCAACATTGTGAGGGTTTTATAAAATATATCTTGAAATAAATAAAGAATGTGGTACTACTTTCATAAAACTAAATATCACATACAGAGCTTCATAATCATCTTCCTTAAAATTAATGATCAAATATGAGGAAGACTTCAATAAATTTTTGTTTTTTGAAATATATTAATGAAAATGAAATTAATGATCTTAAGACAATGAATTTAAATATTAAACAATATTTTGAATATGTGGTTAAAGATGAATTACGTCTCATAAACAATGTAAAAATATATAAGTAATAGGTTAAAAATTTCAGTATAGTTAGACTTAATTGGGTAACATTCCCACAAAACTAGAATTAAATAAATAGTGACAAATTTTGTTTATATTATTCTTGATAGAGATTCAATAGGTTTCACTCCAACTATAATAAGTTTTTTATAGGTGTATATTGGGTTTGATGTTGGTCTTTCATAAAACATGTTTTCACATTGTCCATATAATCAAAACAGAACACTAATCTACAGAAAACCAGAAAAGATAAAAAATGATAGAATATAAAAATCCACAACCAAAATCATATTCATCCATGAAAACACATAACAATAAACCACCTTCCATTAAACTCATTGTATATGTCCTTTTACGAAATCAATCACTCATTTTTTAAAACCAATCCCATTTATTAATAAAAAAATTCCAAATATTATATTGTGACCAAAAGATTTTCAAAAACCTTAGAAAGAGATCAGAAGAGTTTGAATTGCAACTTCAAATATTGAAATCGAAAATATCATCTCAAAAATACAATAAAAATTCAAAAGGACGTATTTTGAATTTTTTAAAACCCCTCTTTCATTTTTTTTTGAAATTCTAAAAGAATAATAGAAAAATTTATATCAAAAAAACACAATGGCATAAAAACCCATTTCTATATAAACCATTAACGTAAAGAGAAAATTATAATAACCTATTCAAAAACAGTCAAGAGTAAGATTACATTTTGAAATCATTTTCATGCAAATATGTATACATCGAAAATTTTAAAACATTTAAATTTAAATTTTAAATCACATAATGTGTTTTAGAAAAATAAATCAATTTTTGATCATTTATGTGAAAACATTATTTTGAAATTTAAAACCCCACTATAAAATTTAATACCATGATTAATTTTATGGACTGAAATTTAAAATAATAATGAAGATAAAAATTCTATGTATGAAACCACAATCTTCTACACATTCCAAACCTTTACCAAACACACAATTTATTTAAAACCCTTATAGAAATAATTGCACAATGATTGTCATATTCAGTATAAAATTAAATTCTAACAAAAACTATATGAGAATAATTTATAACAACAATACATAATTTTAAATTGGAAATCCCAATTTATAGGTTCAATTGGGAAATTTGACATTCGAGTAACTGGAATCCATATTCAAACCATTCATTAATGATAGTAAAACCCATTTTTATCTTTAAAAACAATGTAAAATTCCAATATATTCCCTAGAAACTCAAATAGTATAGTAAATAATTTTTTTTTAAAATAAAATGACTAATATAAACATTATAAAATCAATGGTTATGAAATTAATGATTCAAACATGGGAAAAAACAACCAGAACCATTTTTAGTTGAATAAAACAACAAGAATAGATAGAGAAGGAACCCAAGGGAAGATCACAGGCCCATGAAGAGAAGGTTTCAACAAAAAATAATCTAAAAACCACTAATGCTCAGCCTCATCTTTGAACAATGAGGAATAATGTGAAAACAAGGGGGGAAATAAAATAATTGGAAGAGGAGAAGAAGATGAAACCATTCTATTATAAATACGATCTTGAATCATAAGTGAAGGATGAAATTATTAATACTTGAACAAAAAGGTGTAGATAACCAAACCATGGATCCCATGAGTAGCAACGAGCCAATAAAAATCCACACTAACACACACAAAATATGTAAAGACCCATAAATTTAAAGAATTTTTTTTCAAAAATTCTTTTGAATTTTACGAGTTTGCAGTTTCTGATGGTGCTTGATTCCGATGCCCGATGTTCCCGGAATCGATTTCTGAAGTTTTGTTTCTGGGCGTGCTCAGTAAACGTACATGCTGGTTTTTCTATCTTTTTAAAAAGTGCTCAAAATTTAAATCTGAGGACTCCAATGAACTCGAAGCCTTGGTATTTGCTTAAGAAGACTTTTACTGTAGTTGTGTTTGGTCAGGAGGAGAAGTTAATTTTTGGGATTTCCTTTTAAAATATATAAAAATAATGTGTTGCATAATTTTTGTTAAGGGGTGGTTATCTTCTACAAAGAGGAGTTGGTGGTAGGGACCACATCCCACATAACCTCCCATGAGTGGATAATGAGTGGTGGGGCCAACACGAGCACCAAACCCCACAACTCCCCCTTTAACTCCCATGAACCCCCTTTAACACTTAAGCCTTTCACCTCATTCCATTAAAGATGCCAACACTCACTTAAAAAATTTGCAATTAATTAAATTGCTCACAGAATTTGAATAATTTTTCAATTAATATCATGAATAAAAATAATAGTCAAGCCATTATTTTTGGTTTGGCATATTTTGTGTTGGTTGAGCTTTACAAAATAGAGAGGGACTTCTTCCAACGAAGAACAATTTCTTCTCTCGATGAAGAACGACGAAGCCAACGAAGAATGCCAATCTTCTTTCTTCTTCATCAGGGACAAGGGACAAGACGCCGCCCACAAAGAAAATCGACAACATCATTCCCTAAAAAATTGATGGAACAACGCCCATCTTATGCGATGCCTGACTTCCCCAAGGTTGTCTTCCGTGACTTTGACAACGTACCTTGAATTGAGGTAGGGGAATTTGATTAATTTTAATTTTTAAAAATATACCCTCATTCTTCGATGTATGAATTGTTATGTCCTTGGCCAAATTTTATCATCTGATATGGAGGGTGTGGGTTTAACCAACACGGCCCGATGTCCCTCCATTGGTTATTGTTGATTGATGATGGAGGCGAATGGAAAGGGAGCGGTGCCATCAAACCGTGCCGGAGGAGAACCACGAGATGGATGTTGGGGGCGATGACCGGAAGCAGTAACGGAAATGGTGGCCGCACACTGGCCACTTGGAGGATAACGGTGGCCCACAACCATGGGCCGTTCGGCCAAAGAGGAACTATCCGGCTTCATGCTAGCTGAGCTTGAAGAACCGACCGACTACTACTGGCCGAGCTTGAAAATACCGTAGCCCCAAACCGCGGGCCTCTCGGCGGGCGAACTGGTCGGGTGCCTGCCAGCCGGGCTGAAGAAAAACACGATTCCTATGGGTACTATGTGCGAAAGAATTGAAACCCCCCTCTGTCAGCAACTCGCGCCATAAAAAACCTGCCAGCTTTAACCGGCCGGGCAGAAGGGAGGGGAGGCGTCCCTCGGTGCCGTCCGACGAGCTGAACCGGCCCGCGATCTGGGCCGGGTGCATGGGTGGAATGTGCACCCCAAGGCTGGGCTAACCCCAAACTGGGTCCCTGGGTGGGCCACCCTACACTAGGCCGGCCTGACCGTCAGCCAGATCAGACCCGCCAAACAGGGTTGGGCTGACCCTCCAGCCCACTAGGCTTGACGGGCCAGGCCCGTTTTGCTTAATCGCAAATAACTTTTAGACCGTGCATCCGATCGACGTGCCGTCTACAGTACTAGGATCCTTGCAATGAGGCTGTCCTTTTTCAATACTCTAAGTGAGTTTTGGACAAGTTTGAAAAATGGACGGGTTTGGATAGAGCATAAATCCAACCAGGCCCTTGGAACGGAAAAACCAACAACTCTTAGTACGGGAATCCGATTGACGCGCCGCCTATTGCATTGGGTTTCCTTTGATGAGACAAAACTATGGGATACATAAACTCTGGACTTTGTGATAGTTGATTTATCAATCCCTTTGCTTGAGGAGTGGACACTCCTGGAATCGAGCGTGCTCAGTGCGGGAACCCTAGAGCTGGCTGCAACTGCGACAACTACTGTAATAGACTCCTATGTGGGTTCGATAGTGATTCCTATAGTATTGGAATCCTTCATGGTTTCGACAGCGATGACTACTGTTCTTGTATCCTAAGTGGGTCTGAGAGTTTTGACTTCAGTTCTTGTAACCTGTGTGGGTATGACAGAGTTGCTAGTCTTGTATCCTATGTGGGTCCGACAACATATCTAGTCTAGTATCATGTGTGGGTCTGATAGCTTAGATGAATCAGTGACTACATCTGATCATATCTATCTCTATACGAATGATGTATTCTTGTGTGAGATTATTCTTGACTTTCAATCATTATCATTGATGTGATTGACTTACATTCTTGTGTGTAATGGGTTGTGCTTGGGCTCGAGAGTTGGAGCTAGAGTTTGGTTGATAACATAGGTATATGTATGGGAATATACCTAATAAGGGTTAGTTGTTACTTCGTGATTGTATCTTTCTTCAGTGGTTTATCCTTAATGGATTCTGGGAGACCTTCGGGGGTCTTGGGGTCCCTAATGAATATCCTTATACTCACCCCTACACGAGCTACTCTCAAACTTCGTTGTGTTGGTTGCAGACGATGGGAAACACTGATCGAGGTAGAGACTTGTAGAGCTGGACGGTACCCAGATGAGGACGACTTGGAGAGACGTACATGGAGCGGACAGATAGACCTGAGGTGCTTAGGAGGCCATTTGTACCCACCATTCAGGTGGGATTCCCAGAAAATGACTTAGTAATTTCTGTTTACTTCTCTGCGGTTGTACTTTACTGTTGGGCATTTATTTCCATCCCGTTTCCTTTCAGCACTTTCTCTTGTATTCAGTTTTACATGGTGTTTATTTCCAGTTTTTACCTCTAATGCTTGTGTTCAGACTGTGTGTGTGTTACATGTTAAAAGGAAATGCCTTCCCTTTTATAGAGATTATGCCTTTGGTGATAGTGGCCAGCCCCTGGCCTAGGGAAGGCAGGCTTGGGGTAGTGACGACACGGGCCCTGAGGACGGGTCGTGACAAATTTGTATCCGATGAGTTGGTTCTGCCATAAAAATTATACGTTGATTCTTTAAACAAGAATATTATTTAGTTTTTTGGGTGTGGTAATCTGTTTATGGAAACTGGTGTTGGTGCGGAGGCCGACGTATCCACACACCAGGACCCTAGCTTTTGATTTCTGACTCAGTGCATGAATGCACTGATTGGGTGTGTATTTCCTTTGAAAAGGTTTTCTTCTTGATTCGTTTGTTTCATCTCACCAGGTATATTTTTTTATGCATGGCACACCGATTTCTTTTCAGGATGGCCCCACGAAGGCAGCAAACTAGGGTTCTGAGTTACGTACGAGATGGTTTCCCACCGAGCGACGGGGCCTCGGTGCAGGGCCCCATCACAGTAGAGGCACCAGCAATACCACTACCCACTGGGCCACCGATACCACCAAACCCAGTAGAAAAGAGTGCACGCTGCCTAACTGCATTGCACGAGTTCCAGTGGTAGAGGATGCTGAGGTTCCAAGGAGAGACGGACCCAAAGGCAGCTGGGGATTTACTGGAGGTTGTCGTGAGAGTTTTCAGATTGGTAGGGACACCAACTGACCTTATGGTGATCCTTCCCACAAGTTTCCTACATGCATCAGTAGGTAGATGTTGTATCCTGATGCTCTAGGTGCACGACGAGGCTTCATTTCTCTGGATGGACATCGAGAGTCTCTTTCGCCCAGATTTTGTTCCTGCCACCCTTCATGCTGTGCGGATTTTGGATTTACTTCATCTCCTATTGGGAAACATGACAGTAGCTCAGTACTCATCAAGGTTCACCAAACTCTCACACAACTCAACATATATGGTACGAGACTCATTCTTTAGGGCCTGGACCATTAATAAGGGACTCATTCATGAGATCAGGGCTTCAATGATTCCCCTCATCATTTCAACGCTGGTGGGAGTACTAGAGCGAGCGCTTCTAGTGGAGAGTTTTCTCACTGAGCAGTAACCAACGGTGAGACCCACTGTAGGATGACACATAACGGTGTCTTCTACAACTAGTAGTAGACAGTTGACATAGATATCCAAGCAAACCATGTCATTAGGTGGGAAACCTCAGGATACAGGTTCGGTTGTGCGAGGAACACGAAACAGAGCCAGCCATACAAGGATCAGGCGGTGCTATGCATACGGTGGGAAGGGTCACATGGATCGTGAATGCTCGACCCACCATGCAGATGAGTAGCATACAGTAGAGGCACCTCCCAGGCAGAGGAAAAGGTTTGACCATGGTGGTCCATCTGGAATAGGCAGACGTGGCAGAGGAGCTGGCCGAGCAGCTGGGGGTGGACGCAATTTCGAGGCACTACTACCACCACCACCATGAGGAGGTCCACCCTGACCACAAGGAGATGGCGAACAGAGGCGGGCTCAGCTCTAGATAGTTAATGCCTACGACCATGGAACACTTGAGATGATTCTAGGTACTATCTATGTCTACTCTACTCTTGCTACAATACTTATAGAAACAAGTTTGAGTCATTATTTTGTTTCTGCTGCCCTTGTTTGGATCTCGGAGATTTTGACGGAGAGGTTGACTCGATCCTTACTACAAGAGACTACTATGGAAACATAATCGACAATTACGCACTCGTGCCGGCAATGTGAGCTTACTCTTGGAGGTGATAGCTTTGGCTAGGATCTTCTAGTAGTAGTGTCAAGGCTGTACAAAGTCATCTTTGTTATGGAATGGTTATCCATAGTTCGTTCTCATATTGAGAGTATTAGGCAGAAAGTGTGATGTATCTGCATGGATTGGACTAGGTTCACCTTCTCCGGTGATTAGGAAAATTTTATAGTGCAGGACGGACTTACGTAAAGGAGGGGGAAATGGATCACACATCAGTTGGCTAGTCTCATACTTGGAGTGATTGATGTGAAGAATCCAAGTTTTCATGTTGTGGTGGATCTGTATGTAGATGTTTTTCTAGATGATGTTCCAGGACTACCTCTTAATAGAGAGGTATACTTCACGTTGACCTGTACCCCAAGACATCAATGATATCTACTCTGACAAATCGGATGGCTCCCATTGAGTTTCATGAGATGTGTGTACTACTAGAGGACTTGGATGGGAAGGGATTTATCCAACCCAGGGTTTCACCCTGAGCATCACCAATCTTGTTCGCCAAGAAGGTGGATGAGAACTTGAGATTGTGTGTCAACTACCATCACCTGAATCAGGTGACCGTGAGGATTAAGTACCCACTCTCGAGGATTGATGACCTCATTGATCATCTTAAGAGAGAATGATGGTTCATGAAGACAGAACTTAGGTCATGCTATCACCTGATCAATGTTTGAGATGAGTACATGCCTAAGATGGCCTTTAGGTGTCGGTATGGCCACTATGAGTTCATGGTTACGCCATTCAGTGTAACCAATTCTCTAACAGTGTTCTTGAGTCTCATGAAATGGATCTTCTAGTATTACCTAGATCAATTTTTCATAGACTTTATTGTTGACATAATGATTTACTCGACTACTAAGGAGGAGCACACATAGAATTCAAAGTTAGTATTGGACACACTTCGAGAGCACCGGCTTCATAGTATGCTCTAGAAGTGCCCGTTCTGGATTCAAGAGGTTCACTTCTTGGGACACGTAATCTCGGAGGCTAGATTTTCAGTGGACCCAGTGAAGATTGATGCTTTACTTTCATGGGATCCACCCAGTAGTGTGGCGGGGGTACATAGTTTCTTGGGACTGGCTGGATACTATCAGAGATTTGTGCCTGACCACTCCCGAGTTGCAGCACCACTTTCAGCATTGTTGAAGGAGGGGAAACCCATTGTGTTGATAGAGATATTCCAGTAGAGGTTTCAAGAACTGAGGCAGAGGTTGAACAGTGTTCTAATCATGAGGCTACAGGAGGAGGGCATATGGTACATTGTTTTCTGTGATGCATCAAGGACCAGAATCAGGTGTCTCCTGATGCAGGAGAAAGCAGTGATCACTTATGGTTCCTGGTAGATGAGAAAAAATGAGCAGAACTATGCTACCCAAGACCTAAAGATAGCAGTAGTGGTCTTCGCCTTGAAGATGTAGTGGAACTATTGGATGGGCGAGGCTTTTATAGTCTACTATGAACACCAGAATCTCATGTACATCTTCTAGTAGAAGGACCTGAACTTAATACAATGACAATGGCTTGAGTTCCACCAGGACTATGACTTCGAGATATTCTATACTTAGGGGAAGGGGAACGTTGTAGAAGATGACCTTAGTAGGAGATCATGAATTCAGATGATAGTAGAGGTGACAAAGTAGCTAGGAACGTTTCAGATATCCTTTATGGATAGATATGGAGAAGCCTTTTTTCAGTCTCTCACGGTCACTTCTCAACTTCTTCAGTGAGTTAGGGACGAAGAGTGAGGCGATGTTGACTGTGAGATGCGACATGCTCAGATATCCTCAGGCCAGAGACCTGATGGGTTTTCTGAAGGTGGGGAGCACGTCATATTATTTAGAGGATGAATCATGGTACTAGTTGCACTACAGGAGGAGGTGTTGATCGAGTTTCACACATCCCCTTTAGCAGTACATGTTAAAGTGGAAAAGATATTTAAGGACTTTAGATAATATCATTTTTGAATGGGTGTGCAGAATGTAGTAGTGGAGTTTGTCTCATGAGGCCTCACCTGTCAGAAAATGAAGGGGGAGCACCAGGTTCCAGCAGGATTGGTTCAGCCCTTAGAGGTTCCATAGTGGATGTGGGACGAGATATCCATGGATTTCGTGATTGAACATCCACGTACATCCAGAGGGTATGAATCTATCGGTGTGATCATAGAATGACCCAGCAAGTCGGCCCACGTACTACCGATCAAGGAGCAGGTCTCTGTATAGAGCATGGGATGCCTCTTTGTTCAAGAGATCCTATGGCATCATGGTGTTCCATCGACTATCGTCTCCGATCAAGATGCTTGTTTCACTTCTCAGCTATAGAAGGGGTTAGATGAAGATTTTGGGATGCAGCTTCGCATGGGCACCGCCTTCCATCCTTAGATGTATGGTCAGACTGAGAGGACCATTAAAGCTCTCAAGGACATGCTCTATGCATGTTTCCTCATATTTGGTCACACATAAGAGGATCACTTAACCTTGGTGGAGTTTTCATACAACAACAGCTACCACTCCACCATCGGGATGGCCCCTTACGAGGCACTGTATGACCGACCTTGCAGATCACCTCTGTGCTGGATTAACCTAGGGAATTCAGTACTTGTAGGACCAAAGATGGTTCAGGCTATGATGGGAAAGGTTCATATCATCCAAGAGTATATAAAGACTACATATAATAGACATAAGTCCTATGATGATAGAAGATAGAGACCACTGGAGTACGAGGATGGTGACCCCATCTTCCCACGTGTCTTATCTCGACGGGGTCTACGGAGAATTGGTTGAGGTGGAAAGTTATCTCCTTGATTCATCAGACCTTTCCAGGTCCTCATTAGAGTAGTTGAGGTGGCTTACTGCATGGACCTTCCACCTCAATTGTATCAGGTGCACAACATCTTCCACGTATCTCAGCTAAGGAGATATGTTCATGACCCATCCCACATCATCGACCACGAGGAGCTGGACTTCGATGAAGGGGTGACATTAACAGAGGCCCTATTGGAGATTGAGGATCAACAAGAGCGGGTTTGGAATCAATGTTAGATTCCACTGGTGCACGTTTTATGGCAACACGAGAACCTCCAAGAGAGCACATGGGAGCAGGAGGCTCAGATACATGCTTAGTACATACTTTTGTTACCGTAGTGTGTGGTGTAACCTAACAGGGATGTAAAGCCCTATGTTGGGGGTAATGTAAAGACCCATAAATTTCATGGATATTTTTTCATTATATTCTTTGGAATTTTATGAGTCTTCAGTTTCTGACAACGTCTAATTCTGAGGCCCGGTGTGCCCGGAATCAATTTCTGATGTTTTGTTCATGTATGTTCAGTAAACGTACGTGCGAATTTTTCAATCATTTGAACCAGTTCATGGAATTGAAATCCATGGATAATGATGAACTCGCAGTGTTGGTATTCTCCTAAGGGGACCTTTCCTGCAGTTTTTTTTGGTCGGGAGGAGAAGTTAATTTTTTGGATTTCTTATTAAAATAAATAAAAATTATGTGATACATAGTTGTTGTTAATGGGGTGGTTATCTTCTCCAAAGAGGAGTTGGAGGTGGGGACCACACTCCACATAACCTCCCATTATAGAATAATGTTTGGTGGGGCCCACAAAATCACCTAACCCCTCAAATCCCCCTTTAACTATCATGGACCCCCTTTAACACTTAAACCTTTCACCTCCTTCCATTAGAGATGACAAAACTCACTTTATTAATTAGCAATTAATAAAATGGATCACTAGATTTGAATTATTTTGAAATTTATATAATGAATAAAAATAATATCCAAGCTATTATTTTTGGGTTGGCACATTATTTTTTGGTGAAGCTTTGTAGAATAGAGAGGGTCTTCTTCCAATGAAGAACAATTTACTCTCTCGACAAAGAACATAGACACCCACGAAGAATGCCCATCTTCATTCATCTTCCTCCATGACAAGGGAGAAGA
Source organism: Viscum album (assembly GCA_963277665.1). NCBI lineage: Eukaryota > Viridiplantae > Streptophyta > Magnoliopsida > Santalales > Viscaceae > Viscum > Viscum album. The sequence goes on along the minus strand of OY728143.1, from coordinate 987,750,695 downwards.
CACCGCCCGTGAAGAACATCGCGAAAGTCTTTCCCTCCAACGTTGACAGAATGACGTCCATCTTATGCAACTCCTGACATCCGTTACGTCTTCTTACGCGACTTTGACAACATACCTTGAATCGAGGTAGGGGAAATTTATTAATTTTAATGTATAAAATTATACCCATATTCTTCGATGTATGACTTTTTACTTATTTTTATAAATGATATCATCTAATATGGATGGAACATGTTTAACCAACATGGCCTAATGTCCCTCTATTTGGTTATTGTTGATTGATGAAGGAGTTGAATCGAAATGGCATGGTGTCGTCGCACCACATGGAAGGAGAACCACATGACAGAGTGGGCGAGGGGGGGTGGCAGACGACCGAAAGCGGTGAAGAAAACGTTGGCAGTGCACAGGCTTCATGGTGGAAAACCACCGCCCGTAACTGCTGGCCTCTAGGCAGAAGAAGAACCGGCCGACTTCACGTCGTCCTAGTTTGAGAAGACTGTGGCACCCCGTGGCACCGCGCTGTTGGGGAACCGTGACCCGCAACTGCGGGCTGCTCGGTGGGCAAACCGGCCGGCCACCTACCGGCCAGGATGAGGGAAACTGCTGCCCCTATGGGAGCCACGTGCTGAGGACCAGTGGTCCACAACCACAGGCTGTTGGTGCCGGAAAAACCCAGTCAGCTTCGGCCAGTCGGCCAGCAAGGAGGGGCGGCGCCGCTCAGTGCCGCCGGGCTAGGAGAACTGGCTTGTGACCCTGGCCGGGTCCGTAGGTGGACCATGCCCCACCGAGCCGGGCTGACCCCCCTAACTATGTCGGACGCACCGGGCCAGGTCCCTGGGTGGGCCGCACTCCACAGGTTTGGGTCGACCCCCAGCCGGGTCGGACCCACTAAACCGGGTTGGGCCAACCCGCCAGCCCACTAGGCTTGACGGGCCATGCTCGTTTCGCTTAAACGCAAATATCTTTGAGACCACGCATCTGATCAACGCGCCGTCTATGAAAATGGCATACTCTTGACGAGGAGGTACTTTTAAGATACTCTAAGTGAGTTTTGGAAAAAATAGCAAAATGCACAGGTTTGGAATGTGCATAAATCCAACCAGGCCCCTAGAACGAAAAAGACAATAACCCTTAGACCAGGTGTCCGATTGATGCTCTGTCTGTCGCGTTGTGTTTCATTATATTAGGTAGAACTTTAGGATAAATCAACTCTAGACATAATGATAGTGGACATATCAAACACTTTGCTCGAGGAGAAGACCCTCCTATAATCGAGCGTGCTGCCTGTGTGAACTCCAAAGCAGGCTGTGACTGCAACGACTTATGTACCGTAATCCTACGTGGGTTTGGCAGCGATGACTATTGTACACGAATCCTTAGTGGGTTCGACAGTTATGGCTATTATTATTTTATCCTGTGTGGGTCCGAAAGATTTGACTTCTATTATGGTATCCTGTTTGAGTCTGACAGAGTAGCTGGTCTAGTATCGTGTGTGGGTCTGACAGCTTAGTTGGTCTTGTATCCTATGTGGGTCCGACAGCTTAGATGAATTAGTGACAACATCTGATCATATCTATCGCTATACGAAAGAATAATACCTATGTGTGTTGAGTCTTGACATTCAATCATTATCATCGATGTGATTGAATAACATTCCAGTATGGACAAGGTTGTGCATGGGCTCGAGAGTTGGAGGTGGACTGTGGTTGATAACTTAGGTATATGTATGGGAATATACCTATGTAGGGTTAGTTGATACTTCATGATTGTATCTTTCTTCTTTGTTTTATACTTCATGGATTCTGGGAGACCATCAGTGGTCTGAGGGTCCCTACTGAGTATCATTATACTCACCCCTGTACGGGCTATACCCGTACTTCATTATGTTGGTTACAGATGACGAGCAGCACTGATCGAGGTAGAGACTTGTAGATCTGGACGGTACCCAGAGGTGGACCATTTGGCGAGAAGTACATGGAGTGGACGGACGGACCTGAGGAACTGAGGTGGCCATCCATACCCACCCTTCAGGTGGGATTTCTAGAGGACAACTAAGTTGTTGTATTTACCTTTCTGCAGTTGTACTTTAATGTTGGACTTTTATTTCTTCCCCCTTTCCTTTCAGCACTTTCTCTTGTATTCAATTTTACATGGTGTTTATTTCTAGTTGTTTTCTCTACAGCTTTTGTTCAGACTGTGTGTGTGTTACATGTTAAAAGTCAATGCCTTATCTTTTATTGGGATTACGCCTTTGGTGCTAGTCGGCAGCCCCTCGCCTAGAGAAAGTGGGCTTGGGGTAGTCACGACACGGGCCTCGAGGACGGGTCATGACAGTAGAACACAAAGATGGTGGAAATGAGAGTGTATGACACAAAAAATGACATCTAATATATTTTATGATTGATTAATTAAATAGAATGTCAACGGTGGCCACTGGTAGAATCTAAATGGAATTAAATCATGTTTCAAAAAATTAAACATGGTTTGTTTAGGGTTATTTTAAAAATATTAATGAGCGTTTTATTTGTTCTTACTAAAAAGTGTTGATAATGATAACTCTTATTCCATATAAATAAGTCTATAATCTGATTTCTTACAAATAAGAAAACATAAAATAATTCTATTAGAACTTACATGTTGTATTATGAAATTTGATGATATGAAACTAAAATTATCATGGTTTTTAGCTTATAAATATATCAATTTTGGTAAAATAGGTCACTTCTCATCTAAGTTTCATTTGAAAAGAAATTATGAGTATTGATGTGATGATGATTCTAAGGGATCTTCAATTAATAAATAACAATTCCAATGATATAAACCAATAAGAGATATACTTATTCCATATAAATTTTATATAAGTTCTTTTATATTACTTTGAAATTATATAATCATTAATGTGGGAAATTTTCATTATGATTTTTTTTTACAAATTCCTCATGTAAAATTCTTAGATATTTTGAAGATCAAAATAGTTCATCCATATATTATGAGACCTAATTTTATAGTGACTTATTCTAATGAAGTAGCTGATTAATCCAAGGATGACACACTAATAATTGAAATCAGGACCTTCTGAAAGTGTATTATATATATAAGAGATGAAAAATTAAATATCAATAAAATAAATGATAATTAAAAAATAAACATATTGAAAACATATATAGATAAGAAAGACAAAATGTTAATGCTTTATAATTATAAAATAATTAATATCGTTTATGATATAACTTCAACTTTTATCCTTATAGAAGAAGACATTGATATTTATATGAACATTATTTAATATAAAAAACACATGAAAAAATTCTTCTTCAACTATAAAAATGATATCTCAAAATCATTTATCTAGTCTAATATATATAAAATGAAAATTAAGACTACTATGTTGTTAAATGAATGGGGGTTGCAATAAAGAATTATAATTATGGTTGCAATTGGAAATAGATATGATAAAGTAGAGTCTACCCATAAATCAACTCAATGGTAGATCATATTTGTATGTGAATTATGAAAAAATATCATTTTCATAGAAAATATGTTTGAAAATAATACAAACTATACAATAAATTATGGGGAGAAAAATTCCAAAAAAAATAATTTACATCCATAAATTTTCAATGATGTGCTACATAAATGGCCTTAGTAAAACATTATAAATTGAGACCTGAAAATGAGTTCATACAGTAGCCAATAATTAAATAAAAATTAACCAAGGAATATAATTTCTAATACAATTATAATGATTTTGTTTTTTCAATAAATATCATAAAGTTGTTTGGATAATATGGATCTATCTGTTAATAGAAATAAAATGAAACAAGGGGGTACAAAATCAAACAAATAAATATAAAAAAACACTAAGAAAATAAATGACATTTTTGGAAGGTAAAATAAATATTTACTCCTATTATATGACTATCTAACTATTGTATTAGGTAAATAACATATTAATAAGAAATTTGATAATAATTATACAGATTATAATTCTAAAGAACAACCTAATGATGATAATTTTTATTTCAAGGAATAAAAATCATAGAATACATGGATTATAGAGAATATTTTATCATCACACACTATAATTGTTTTAAATATAAACAAAATGGACTAATATATAAGATTGGATTCATCACCTTTTGGTATTCTAGTTCTTTGAACATCAAGGGCATTAGAGTGTCAAATTTTTTTGAGAAAATTTTCTTCTTTAATAATGTCTTTTTACATATGAAACAAAGAATAAATAGATTAGTGTGTCACAAAATTGTAATAATGGTGGTCGGTTAATTCTAATAATGAATTGACACATTGTATGGGTATTGAAATATGATGTACTGATATGAAGAGGGTTCAAAAGACATTGAATCTAACTTTAGGTAATATATTTTAAAATAACTAGTAAAATTATCAAGTAATCCAAAAATATTAATGAAATTATAGACTAAATACTATTAATCAATATTATATGATATTTATAATGAAATATGAGGCTTTGACAAGTGTTAAATCATTTAATATTGAAACTATAAGTGTTTGAATATATTTGAAAAGAGAAATATAATAACTTCGAGTAATAATAGAGTTGATATCTAAAAATGACATCCAATGGAATTGTACTACTCTAATGTTTTAACCGTTATAAATAACTAAATATGTTGAGATACATGTTCAATCAAATTAATTAATGGTTTTACATGAAATTTGATGTATTATATTTTCTTCTAATAAATATGAATCTTAGATAATTTTGAAAAGATTATAGAGATTGAATATGTTGTAAAATAGGAATGATCTAAAAATGATCTGATCTTATATTAGGAGTGTGTATTAAATTAAAAAAACCAGTATAATACATTTATAAACATAGAATAATAAAGGAGATATGTAAATTTTAAATTTCTAAAAAATATAATTTAAAAATGTCAAATCAAAATCCAAATTGTTATAGATAAATATAAAATAAATTAAAATGATTATTTTAGGTATTTTAAATGAAATCCATTCCTAGTAATAGAATAATAAAAAAATATTATCATTATTTACATATTTAGATATAACTCTCTATAAAATTTGTTTTAAGGATATTCCAAAATAGAAAAACATCAATGTGTTTTTGAGTAAATTTGTGATCTTGAAGTAGGGTAAAAGTGGTGGAAAATTTGATTAGAAAACTTACTATAAAATTTAATTTAGTTATACAAAATATAGAAGTCCTTATTGATTCAACGTCAATAGAACTGACATCATACTTAGCTGTGATGATGTGATAGTAAATAAAAAATATTAGCATAGAAAATATGTCATGGTTGATGAGGAGGATGATATTAATACTTATTTACCAATTATATATACTGAAAAATATATTGAAAGTCCTTATGATGTAGAATTTGATTCATCATTTTCAGGTGATGTGGCTGAATACATGAGAATAAGTATAGTATATTTAAAATTAAAATATTGGTTGATGATGGAAATATTATTATATATCATAATAATGGTGTATAAATGTGGACTAAACATAATCCACATAGTAATAGTAGTCTATAATCGAAGATTTATCCACAATGTGTTAATAAAGATTTTGAGAACCCTAAATTAATTGAAGAAAATAATGAAGACATGAAAGTGATATAGAGGAATTAAATATGGGAACTTTTACATTTTCTTAAAGAGAAAAAAATTATTTGAGAAAATTTTTATTTTATAAATAACATGAATGATAATAATTTTCTATAAAGGAATATGATAAGACATTTTTTTAAAGTATATTCTCAAATTGACGTTATATTCAATTTTAATGAACTTTTCTATACAACTATAAATTATAATCATAGGAAGTATCATTATATTACATCACAAGGAAGTAATAAATTATGTAAAATGGATTTGAAATCCTCATTGGTGAATGTTGGGATGAATAATGATGAATATATAGCAGATACCTATGTATTTTTTTATTGTTGTGGATTGTATAATGTTTGGGAAATTAAATAAGGATCTATATTTTTTGAAATAGTTCTTAATATAATGGTATTTGAATATGTGTTTTAATTTAGAAGGACAGAATTTATAAAATGATATGTTGAAAACGTATTTTATATTAAATTTCCAAAAATATGTATCTAATTTTGATTATATTTGTTAATTATATTATCCTTTAATGTTATAAAGAAACATTATGTGATATTCTTCCTACACAAATGAAAGGAATATTGGATTTATCCTTTCATGGTGAGATGAATTGTTTCCTAGGTCTAAAAATTATCTATAATACAAATCATTCTTTTATCTCTAAATAAATTTATTCTATATAGTTATGAAAATGAATTGGAATTGTTTAACTTAGAGGGATGTATAAAATAAATCAAGAATGTATATAATTTAATAAATATGATGAAGTGATTGATAGAAATGAGAAACAATTTAGAAAAATAAGCAGTAGTATATTATATGTGATTAGAAAAATCTAGAAATTATATTCTTATCAAACACTATTCATGATATTTATCAAATCCAAAGGATTAATTTATATTAAAAACCAATAGTATTTTTAAGTATATAAAGAATATGTAAAATTATTTCCTTCTTTATTTATTAAAATTAAATTTAAAATATCAGGATTTATAAATTGATGAAATAATAAAAATTAGTGGTAGATTTTTAGCACACCATTATAAATTGTAATATTTTTTTACATTATATAGAACTGATGCAATGTTCTCTTGTTCATAATAAATAGATAAAAATGGATCTGTATGAAGAATCTTATAGAGGATGTGTATGTTAATATTTATTATCCAGTAATTATTAGTTCTGATAACCAAATTGAAACATATTTTCCAAGAATCCAATGTGAACATTATTTATTATCAGATAGAAAATAAAAATCGATTCTTAAAAGAGAAATAGGATGATATAAATATATTTTTTCAATTTTATTATATAAGGGAATAATAGATAATTGTTTTCTAAACATTTTCATAATATACATCATGATAAAATAATATCAAATTGGTGTGATACTCATTCACAAATCCATTTATTTATGATTATGAGGATTCCCAAACTTTCAATCATATTTAATTTAATAAATTTCTATATATATTTAGTATAATGGGATAATTGTTTTTAATAATGGATGTTTATAATTAATTTATTGATTAAGTGTAGGAAATAATATGAATTATTTTATTTTAATCTCATAAAATTGTGTGCTTTATTAATCATCCCATATATTATATTTTTTATAGAATTTATATTGAGGTAATCATTCTTGTATACTATAAATGTTTATCTCACATAGCCTTTGATTGGATTGATTAATGACTCATTTCATTGATATAATCTATATTACTTATTTCTAAAGAACCATTTTCATTATTTTATATAAGGGAGAGAGAGAAATACTAATCAATTTATTTAATAATTAAATAATAATTAAGTATAGAATACAATAAATGTTTAAGGTGGAAAAAAATTGATCTAATACAAATTGAGTATTAGAAATAAATCAAAATGGGGGATAGTTATTCCCTTGGATGATGTTGATTTATTTTTTCAATATATTTATTGAAATTTTCTTATAATTTAAAATAATTAATATTTATTTGAAATGTTATTAGTATGATTATAGGTATTTGGGGAATCATTAAGTTGATTTTAGAAGGTTGTATCCAAGTTTTAGAATTCCTATGATGAAGATAATCATGATTCCGCCAAATTTTTATCCATATAAGAGTGAAATGTTGTCCATATATGTCTTATAAGAATAATATAGAGTTGGGTATGGTCATTATGTTTTTTAGATTATCTTGTATAAACTATGTAAAAATAATATGAGGTTTCTATTACCTATATATGAATTTATTTTAGTGTCCATAGTCTTAGAAGTTAAATCCTAACTCTCAAGTAATATTTACCAACTGGTTTTAATAATAACATATGATAAATTTGGTCTTTTATATGCATAAAATGATTTCACAATATCTATATAAGATTAAGAAGAAGTGTTTCCATCTAAAAATGGGACCTATCAACATGTTTATGAATTACAAGATCCTATTGGTTGTAATTCTAATTGTTTTCATGATCATATTTTTTCATAATATTTATGAATTTTAAAAAATTATATGATGAGTTAATTATCAGTAATATTCATTGGGATTTTACTTATGATATATGATTCATTATTAATATAGATTTTATTTCAGATATCATCATATATGTTTTACTAAATAATAATCTGTATCCTAATAAGAATGTATGAGTGTAATTTTTAGGGAAATTATATTTGAGATTTAAGGATGATATTCTAGGATCATGTATCAAAATAGAAAATCTTCATATAGTGATAAATCTTGAAAGAGTAAGGTATTATAATTTTTGGTATGGGATAACCAAATGCGATTTTGGTATAATATGTGAAATAATATGATCATATTTTGATGTGTATTATAGAATCATATATACATTGGTGATCATTCTGCCAATGATTATAGTTATTATTACATGTATAATATGGTTTTTTAGACTAAATGGTTCATATTTAATGTCATTTTAAAGGATATATACCTTCATGTAAATTCATCATAATAGTTAAAAAAAATTTGTAAATATGTGGGAAAACAACAACTATATATCATTAGCATCATCATCTATATTGGAGTATATACTTATTATGTCTATTGAGATATAAACTTATTTATTTTTATAATGTGAATATATATATTATATAGCATAATCTTAAGATTTGATGTTTTTGAAATAGAAAAAAATTTCATTATTTATTATTTCATTTCATAATGTAGGTTATAATTTTAATAGATCGAAACATTCTGTTTCTCAAATAAATCCTACCTAAAATTAGAAAATATTATTGATCAAGTAATAACAATTTTATGTATATTATTTATATAAATTCCATCAAAGTTATGAGTTAAAATCACACATTTTATTTTATAAAAACAAGTAATATTGATGCAGATTCATCACATTAACAAAGGATTTAATATTTGTTTTACTAGAATTTCTTTTTTCTATTTATGGAATGTTAGATATTAATACTTTAAGGTGTAATGAATAAATAGAAATTAAAAAAACTAGAACATTTTTGTATCAACTAATAATTGTTTACCTCAAAGATAACCATTAATAATTAATAGTGTACATTATCAAAAGTCAATATCATACATAATAAAAACAATTATACATGAAATAATTAAAGAATAATTCTTTGAAACAAATCCATTATAAGATTGAAAAACTAATTTCCAGCCATACATTTTTCCAATATTTCCTAATGACATTATATTGTTATTTACAATACTAGATCCATTATTTTATTATTCAATCCATTAGTAGTCATGGAGCCTTTGAATCAAAAATATTTTTTCATTTTCTGGATATCAAAATTATAAAAATATTTTTTATGTTTTGAATATATTTTTAATCGTGAAATGGGTTTTGGGAACCATGTCCTTGAAGGGATACTTTCTCCTTGAAAAATTGTCAATTAGTTGACATGTAATTATAGAATGTGGATACATAGTCCCACTGAACTAATTTATTAAATTATAATTTTTTTCTTAATGTTTATTTGTTACTTTTATCTTCATATGATTTGTGATCTACCATCTCTATTGAACTATTTTTTCTTTGATAGGATCCCCCTATCAAAATGAATCGATTCAGAAATTGTTTAGTAATATGGTTTGGATGTTCATATTCAAATATCAACGAACCAATACATCGATCCATCCCATTACCCCTCATTCATGTGTGGAAATTAATCATTCCAACCCCCATTTTGTTTTTTATATATTGAGATAATTGTAGAATATTTTTTTCAAATAAGAAGTTTGTAATATGTCGTGGAACAAATTTTACCTAACTGGAAATAAAATATTCAATATGTTCGATAAATACCACCATAGGATTGGTGGTAGTCTCCTTACATGTAAGTTGAAGGAATAAAATTTTCTAGATGAAGAAAAATTATATATAGGAATATATCATACAAATAATCATAGATTTAATGTTGTGGGATTGAACACCATTATTGAAAAATGGAATTCACAAAAATATTTCCACTTAGTGGAAAATTAAATTTTTCCAGAATGAATACAATCCAAGGATAACAGTATGTGTTACCATGGTGACACCAACTACTTTTACAATGATCTCAATTACCAATGATAATAAATATAAATCATCCCATATATATAATTTATTAAAGAGAGTTTATATTATGGTCTACTAGGGATAAAATCCTTGGAGGAGGGTTATTTCATAGACACGTCATTTAAGAGTACTATCTTATGAAACTACATCAGAAATATTAGTAAATGCAATAATGGGTCAATAAATCACTCAAACATGAAAAAACATACCAGAATAAAATTGATATTTTGAACAATTTTGAGAATTATAAAGAATAAATAATTGATAATGAAGATGAAAGATGGTTTTGGAGCCAATAAAATTATAAATTTCCAAATAAATTATGATTGGAAAAAAATATGATAGAGGGAAATATTACGAAAGAGAATTATGATCATTAATGATTCTCACATCATTTCTAACTTCTTTAAACAACTCTTTAGAAACCATATAATGTCTTAATTTCCATACATAAATCTATGGAATGAAAATGTACTTTCATTAAATTAATGTTGGAGAGTTTTGTCCAATATTCATTTATGATATTTACAAAACTATCTTTCACATCATTAAGGATTATTCAATGTCGAGTGTACCTTTTATGTAGTGTGATGGAATTAATTTATCTTCAAAACTCATCTTTACTATGAGAATTTATTTTATAGATGGGATGCAGTGATCATTGGGGTAACAAAACATTAATGATTGTGATTATCCTTCATGAATAGTTAATCTAGATAGCAGTTACCAGATACTACATATAAAGAAATATCACACACCAGGTTAAGTTGTTTTTAACTTATTTTAAACATTAAAAAAAATTTATTCCTCTTCATTATGAATAAAGAAGAAGAAATAACTTCATTAGTGAACTGCTTCATATTCAAAATCCTTTAAAAACAAGCCTATAGTAATTTAAATGCTTAATCATAAGAGACTATAGGCAAGATAACTATGAATTATTTTTGTGATAACTCTATTACCTATAATTTAAATCAATGGGGCTCCTTTATAATAATTTCATAGGATATTTTACAAAATTCCATCATAAAGGGATCCCCTAGAATACCATTGTGGAGTGCCAATCAAATATTTTCTTTCATGATAAGATCCTTCAAAAATTTAATTTATAGATTCATATATACTCTCTCAAGAATCAAATTATAAATGAAAATTTATGTTCCAAATGGACATATTACCCTCTTCATAATAGTCCAAGAACATGAATAATATGACATATTGTTGGACAATTCATGATGGAACCATTAATGTATAAATGGAACATCTGTATAATGGTTTTTATGATTAATTCTTCAAAGTAGGAAGAAATAACAAATATAACTACATTGGAATACATTTACTAAGGAAAAATCCCATAAAATCCCATTATTGGATGGTGCCCTCCAGGGCCTCTTGATATATGATTGAGATATGGAAATATGTTTACATACCATAGATCAAATATTAACTATATAATTGATATATCCCAAAATTTATCCACAAATTATAGGTCCCATATGGTGATTATAGTAATTTATTTCATTCATTAATTGGTTTCCCATTAATGGGATGCTTCTGAAAGATCAATTTTCTCATGATTCTCAGCATTGATGTACCAAATCCATCATATTTTAAGCTCCCATATCAATGAATAATATATTATTGAATCAATTAAAAAACCATTCACAATGTAACTTCAATAAGTTTTTAGAACCAATAAATACTTATTTTGAAGTGCATATCATTGGCCCACTAAATGAGCCACCCAAAGTGGGTAACTAATTCAGTTTAAGCCTCATGGTCCTCCCTCGCCTACGTCACTAACTTGGTTGAACACATACAAATCACATAATAGGTGTATGCCCGAATCATATCACCATTGATGAACTCAACTCGAGATAACTTTGTGAAATATATATCCACATATGGGACTCCTACAAGGTGTAAGAACTAATCCATCCTTAAATATATATTCCCCATGAATCCAATTCTCACTATTCCATACTCATTTTGAATCAACAATATAATCACTTTTATATTAATCAATGGACAAGGAAAACTATATTGGGATACCTATATGTAATCACCAATTACATATCATAGGGAAATATTCATCCAATGATTTTACATACATTACACCTTAGTTATAAACACTTTGGAGGTATATAAATATATTGGAGTAATACTATGTGTACGCTGTAATCAAATCTAAACATACGATCTCATCCTCATGTCCTTCATCATTGAGCCATCAATATATGGGCTTTAAATCTTGTTAAATGCGTAGAACATACATTCAAATTAATAAAATTCTTAATAAATAATGAAAATCCATACTAGGAATAATTCATATTCAATATCTTATTGTCACCACCTTTATGATAATATCATTATTACTGCATGATTTTAATCATCATATTATGGAACTTTTATAAACCCATAAATATAAAAACTAATAAAATGTATGATTTTATTCAAAGTATCATTGATATATACTAAAACTCAACGAGGTTCAATCCCAATGCCACCTGATTAGTAGAATAAATTCCTAATATGTAATTTAAAAGGTCATAATGTACATATATTAAATGAAGTTTGCATCGTGTGGGAACCATGATCAGAATATTCAATTAAACATGTCATGGCTGCATTACCTTAAAATGCACAACGTTAGTCATTTCCACGTGACCCTAAATGGTAATATTAATCCCAATAATTTGAACTAAAATTTGAATTTACTAATTAAATTTACATGGATACAATGGAATCACATCTCATGAGCCTTACCCAAACTCTACATCACCTAACTCTACCCTAGACTATGATAAACTCTATATCCCCAAACATTGCAACTGTAAACCATAAAAAAATAACTGGAATGAATTATGGTTTAATTTGATTATTTTAAAAAGGTAACTAGTAGTAATATTTTTACAAGAAAGGATTCTGGATTATATATTGATTCTTTATGAGTGTCATTAAATCAGAATAGAAATTCCTCAAAGATTGTTGCATAGTTCCATAATAGCTACTAATTCACTATGTAATGTGTTGCTAATATATCTTAGTGGACACCAATCAATGGGATTTATGTCAATAGTAACATGAAATTTGGGGGTACACTAGTCCTAAATCATTCACCAATAAATTATAATGATCAAATATGTATCTATATTTGATGCATCATTATTGGGTTTATTATTTGATGTTTTTTTCTCCATATTTTACTTTTATTAGTTTAAAAATAATAACCTTATCATCCATTTAATGCTAATATTTCATCAAAATATTATAGTATCTCAAGGGAACCAGGGGACTCTATAATAATCATTTGAAATATCAGTGGCTCGCATTAGATGCATGAATGAATTATCATAGGATCAAAAAAGTTTTTTTTCATCTATTATGTCTATTAAGTGGTTGTTGATAATAAAATAGTCATGTAGTACATAATAATTAGATATGTATTGATTTTGATGGAATCACATGATAAATTCTTCTAGATAAATTCATGTGGGAATACAAATTAGTGGTGAGAAATTGAAAATTAGTTTGAATTATTTCCCTTGTCCAATAATTTCTTTACAGTTTCAATGGAGCTTAACAATACAATCATTTGTTATCATAGTTATATAAATGGGGAAATAGACTGCATAAATATGGTTATTTCAAATAATATTAAGAGGAGATATAATAGATATAGATTGAATCAATTTCACATAGCCTTGTTGTCTTAAAATTTTAATAAGTAGACCATGTTATAGATTTCATACACAATTTTCCACGATTGGGAACCTATGTAGAGTCAATATGGTGAGGATAGAACACAAAGAATCTAAAAACATATTATTTCTCTATCAACTCATAATCCCATATATAATATTGAAATATATCAAATATATATTTTTATAGTTGTTATTTCCCAATTTTTAATTAGACTCATGAGTCCCAAGGGCATACCCAATGGAGGCTAAAAAGAAATCCCTTCCCCCTACTCACACCCATGAAGTCGATTAATATACTTCGATTGTATCCAAGTATAAGAACTATATTACTTATCTCATATACAAATAAAATTTTTATCATAATTTGTATAAGGGAAATTATCCTTCAAAAAATTTCTCATATTAATATTCTAATTAACATTTTCACAGATCATTAAAATACTCCAAAGAAAACTATAGAGTAATATTATATCCTTTATTTTACCCATGAGGATATATAGAAAATCATACAATTAATAAATAGTATGATCATAACCCTTCATCATTTGAATTAATTATTGTCATATTATAGTCATATCCTGTATGTACACTTCTTCCCTACACCAATCTCGGTGGATTGTTATTATATTCAAATTGAAATATTGAATCCTAATCACATTTCATATCATTATCAACTATTTCACCAAAATAGTTTGGTGAAAACATCAATTTAATACCATATCACCATAAAAACTTATGAATCTTGTATATATATGCCAATGATGAATGAAGAGTCACCATTGAGGTTTTCAACCAATAAAAGTAAATATATACATTTCTTGACCCCAATTATGATTAAGGTCTCAACCATAGTAACCTAATTGAGGTTGTCTTAAAGGATGTATCAGAAGAGTTAATAATAAAATCTTGGAGATTGATTATATCCATGCACATATTAATCGTTTCATCCATGAGGATCATCTACATATATTGATATAATCCAAATATTCTCTAGATCATTATCAATACCTTAAAGAAATTATGGAAGTAGATAACTTACATGATGTTTTGTGACCATAATCTCTAGAGGTCCCCCAAATATTACCAACCATATAGTTCATCCACTATGTAGTGATTATTTTAATGATGTTTTCCCCCTTCTGATTCATGTTCTTGAGTTCCGTATCACAACATATTGTTAAATAGGTCAATATGTCCTCCCTGTTTTTACTAATCAACAAAATCAACCCTTGGAGGTTTTTCTTTAGTAACCCAAGATGTTAATCCAGGAGGTCACATTTAGGGTATATGTTAGAGTGGTACTAGAAATGAAAAATTAATTAGTCAATGTTGCGGTCCACCACAAGATAGTGTATTCTGTATCATCCCTAGATATCCTCCACATGGTATTGATCTAGTAGACACTCTTTATGATGCTTCATCTCCTAAACGGGATGGTACTCCATGTTTGAAATATATTTTTTTAATTCGTACACAACAAGAGGAATTTTATAAATCATGTACTAATATGAAAGGAGAAATGTGACTTGTGACACCATTAGGTTTTTTCAATTATAAGTTTTTGAAGTTAATTTATTCTTTTTGATATTTTTCATTTCACGCAAAGATGAAAATAGTAATTAAAATTATATTAAACCACTGTGTTTGGATTGTTTTATACACAATGTCAATTTAAGAATTCACTACACACCATATAAAGGATATAATTATCTATTCAAAACACAAATTTTAGCTTATGTTACATGAAATAATGACTTTATACGATGGCATGCGTAACACTCAAGACCAGGTGTTACTAATAATAATATATTGTGAAAATATTATATTTTAATATAATCATAAATAACCTTGTGGTGAAATTATCTTTGATGAATATCATCAAATAACGTATTTAATTATATTGTTTTTAGAAGATATAAAATGAAATAATTTGTTACAAATTATTTAGAAATGTATATAATAAACAATTGAATATAATGGAAATATTTTTTAAATTTTTTTTCTCACAATTTTTTTTACCCTAATAAATTAAATTAATTATAATTAGAAGGTTATTTTATTATATTATATATATGTAACATATCCTTCAAAATATTGTTGATATTCATCCCATGTATTTTATAGGCATAAGATAAGAATAAACCAAATTTAACACGTAAACCCAATAGTTTTATTAGGGTATTTTTACCCCAATTTAATGTTAAGACAACACTATATCTATATTTTTGAAATTTAACAATTTTTTTATGTCCATGTAATATTATTTTATGAAATATGAACCTAAAAATTAGATTAGAATGGATTTTTGGTATTTTTCATTGATGTTTAATTTTTTAATGAATATTAAAAAATAATGAAATTTAACAAAAAATTTATTTTTCATATAATTTATTTATAATGATAAATTATATTTATAAATAATTTAAATAATTAAATAGATCAAAATTTTATCAATTTTATCAATTTATGTCATTTTAATTAATTTAACATTGAAATTTACTATAAAAACATAATAAAAATTTGAATGTCTTTCCTTTAACACCCCGTATTATCATTCCATATAGTGTGAATTTTTATATTAATTCCTGCCACTTATGTTTTTTAAATTTTTAAAATTGATTCAATATTATTAATGCAGATAATTTATAATTTCTAATAAGGTAAAATTAATATTTTACCAAGAACATTAGTGAAATAAATTAATATTAATATCAACAATTATGGTTAAATTAAGATTAATAAAGAAAAAAACATAACCCTAAATCCCAAAAAGTATTATAAACTTTTAAAAAAGTTGTTGTATGACCATATATCAACCATATCCCCCATTTTCATGATTTTTTTGGATTAATTAGATCCAATTGAAAAAACAAAATGTGGGTGGCGTTTCCTTTTTTCCAAAATATTATAGAGTGACACCCACCTCCACTATAATTGGCCTCCTCACCTACAAAATCCTCAAACCTCTCAATCAACATTGGCTAAAAACACTCTTCCCATATAGCTACCTAAAATCCCACCCTAACTACTTTATTTAATCTGTTGGGATGAAATCTATCAAAGGAACATCAGTTACCCAACACTAAATCAATATAAATTGATACAGAAGGTTGGATAAGAATAATATGCATAAAATATTCAAATATGTCCAAAAATTGCTAAAACATTTAATGTACCACTTGTTATAAAATACAACACAATCTACAAATCACTTGATGGGAATATATCCCAAACGTGATGTCATATCGAGTGGGTAAGGTAAGATCTTCCTTGGGGAAATTTCATAGATACACCTCAATGACCACATGAGTCTTCAAATCTGAATTCAAAACAAAATATGATGTAAAATAGGAATCAAAGGACTCTATTGCAAAGTGTAAACAACATATCTTGAAATATGACATAATTACCTTTATAATGTTACTTTATTCATGAATTTATTTAAAATTTTTGTTTATGAATTTCAAATTTAAGAAACTATATTCATTTTTAATAATAAATATTATAATTAACTTAGTTATAATTGTTAACCACGTATAATAATAGTTTATTTTTAGTAAAAAAATATAGGATTAAAAAAATGAATATTTTGGGGATTGTTTCACTATATAAGAATAACATAATGTATTGTAAAACCATTATAAGGATAAAATATGTTACTTGGGAATACTATTTTTTATTTATAAATAATATTTCTATATAGAAGAACCAACACAAATATTTTTATATCTAAAGTAAACTTTTCATTTTATATAACACTCTTTTCCACTTTTATAGCATTTAGATATTTTTTCTTTAAAAATTTGGACCTACATTGATTAAAAAGTATTGAAATGTTTTTTCTGTAAAATTAATCAATATTTACTGAAATTATTCGTTACAGACACAGTTATATCTCACATGTATATTTTAATAATAAATACACAATTTTCCTAACAAATATTTTTATATAGTAATTATGAATATTTTTAATCTAACATTTATTAACCATATATAATTTATTGCATAAATTTTATTTAATATTTATTATTGTAATTATAAAATTAATTGATAACATTGACTTAATTTTGGTCCACATTAAATAACTACCATGTAAAATATAATAGTTATAATGGGGAAAGTATGCCTGTGTAAAAAAAGATTAATTGAAAATCCATAGGTCACTCAATAATACCTAAAAATTAGTGAATGGGATGAATTTTTACATTATAATTTCCCAAACTATATAATATTTAATTATTAGAGTCTTTTTCATTAATGATTTTAATTATATAGAAAATGAGAAAAGATATTTAAAAAAATATCCCTTCAATAAAATATAAAAAGGAAAATCCCACCCATTTATGATACACCATATGCATAGAATTATACATTAAAAATATCTAATTTTAATTTTCCTAGATCGTATTCCCACTATGAATATAGATTCTTTTTGAAGTTAATGTAATACCTTCAAATTTAATGATAAAACCAAGGGAATTCAAACTCCCTGATGTAAGTATTGTCATATACATTGTTTCATTCGTAATTTTCATCATTACAATACAATTTAGTAATTATTATATAAATACTTTTTTATAATTTATATACATAAATTTAAATATATTATGGGTACTTTTATTATTTATTTATATATCCCATCAATTATGAAAAATCGGTTATTTGCATGTTGAACTGACTACCTCCCCCATGACTTAACGTACATCACTATCACAGATGATTTTATAATTGGATGGTTTTATAAAAAATATTATTCTATAATAGAATTAACTTTATGGTAATACAATTCATTTATTGTATTAATTATACAATCGAAAAATAATTCATTAATTTAGTCAATTATATATTCATACTATGGGGATAACTATCAATTAAATTTCTGTAATATTTTCATATCCATTTCATCACCCTCTAAATTATACTAATTTTAATTAATAAAATTAATATGAGCTAACTAATATAATTATACTGTTGATACTATTATATAATAATAAGACAGAACTATTTTATTTAATAAAAACCCAGAAGGTTTTTGTTTTTGTTGGTGTAACCACATAATTGATTAATACATTATATTTTTATTATCAATAAATAAGCTAAAATAATTTCTTGTTTAACATGCCTAAAATGTGTAAAATATTTTTTTTGGGTATGTTATATCAATATTTAATTCATTCACTAATAAAGAACACTCAAATAATCAATAATCATCTAATCATTATTATTACCGATTTCAACATCATGGATAAATATTAAAATACTAATAAAATAGATTTAAAACATAAAATTTTTTTGTATGTCATACTTGAAAGAAGATTTATTGGCATATTAATGATGAAATTTATAAGTTTAAATTACATAATCACCTCTATTATATTATTAGTACATGTGATGAAAACTAAAAACACCCATAGTGGAAAATCAGGAGAAATAATGTAGTAAATAAGAATTTATGAATAATATGAATGCAAATTATATGATTAGGGATATAGATTGTGTAATTAATATAAATATGTTTTTAATACACGAGGTAAAATTATGTTTTAGGATTTTAGAAAAAAATTTAATTATTTCAATCCCAATATCCTTTCTTCGTGATATATTTATTATATATACACATATTATAATTTATGTGGTAAATATACTATCTATTTGAGATGTTATAATGTTAAATTCATTTATTTTTTGTTTTTGAGATCTTGTTAAGTCACCATATTTCTAGATGTTATCATGTATTTTCTACCCAACCAAGCTATTTTGTTTTCTATATCAATTTTAAATCATTGGGATTCATGTTATAATCAACACCTACGTTATTTTCAATGGTTAATATATAGCGATTTCATAAATTTTAAAATAATAATAAATTAATTTAAGGTATTTTAATTTCTATATTATTATCCCCCTATTATTTTATTTCGCATCTTGTTTTAACATATCCCTGGTGGAAATCCATAATATGTTTTGGTTAAGAAAATATCTATGTGATTTCCAAGAAAATGTATCTATTTATAGATACTGGAATATAGATGTTGTTGTGACAGAGATTCACCATGGGGAGATCACCACAAAAAGGGTTGATTCAATATTGAATTAATCTGAAGCCATATTTTATATTGGTTGACCTAAGACGGTACACCATGCGGGACATTCTTGGGGCACATGCTTTGGAATATTCCCACTCTATTTATGAACCATGATGACTGAACATTCGTTCCATAGCCTCAAAATCATAAAAAAAAATATTTGATCAAAATAATAATATCTATGGATAACTAGGTGCATAAAAAGTTCCCTTACAACTATATTTATTTTATAAGGTTACCTCATGCTAATTTATTGGTACCCCATGGATTTCAAGAAGACTAGAGGATATTATCCTAGACAAATAAATATTCTATTTAATGTTTATTTATTTTATTTTCATTTTTTATCATCATATGGATGGAAATAATTTATTCAATAAGAGGATACTCGGGGAATGATATAAAAATATTGATAACAACTATGGTGAATTAATTTGACTTAATAAAGTGATGGGTGGGAACCCTAATCATATACCCACTCAATACATTGATTGTTTTCGTGAGACAAAATAGGATTAGTATTGGCGCATGTCCCATCCCACGATAGGAAAATGTTTTAGAATAAGTCCTCGAAATCTTGATTTTGATGTTTGTTACTGTGCATTCAATAAGAATGTGGTCACTTATTATTATCATCCAAAATTTAATTTATTTTCATGGATATATCGTCACCTAGTTTCTCAATTCAATATAGAATCATGTAGTTAATTTATTTTTAATATCTAACTCAATCCATATTTATGTTATGTATGGTTCCCCTATATTATTGTTCTTACTGATCATCTGATCTCAACATTAATTTTTTTCCTTTCCCTAGGAACCCAAGAGTAGGATTATGTGTAATTTTATATTATATTATGGACATGATAATCATGTTCTCAAAATATTTTCCTAGTTTATTTTTTTGGTCATATAAATTTATTTATCTAGCCTTTCAATAATTCAAAAAAATCCAATTAGAAAAATATTATAATAATTTTTTAATTATGTAATATAACTACCACCTCTAGGTTTATAGTGTTTGGGATGTTATAAATGGTTTCATAAAAAGTTTACTAAAAATTTTGGGAACTATATTTAGGTAAACAATGTATGTTTTAAGGATTACAATGAAGATTCCTCAATATTACTATGCAATGATCTATAAAACCTAGTAGAAAATATTTTTTTTACAATTTAATATCATAAAAATGTTATTTTTATTGTATTATATAAATATTGTGACTGATAGAATGAATTAGATGCATATCATCACCCGTGTATAATGTAGGGAAATTATATATGAATGACTTACTAAATATGGATTGGAGGATAATTTGTTCCTTTTCATATTGTGTAAGTTGGCCTAGGGTATTGAAAATATTCTTTCCTATAAAGGGTATCATGTTGATCTAAAATATAGTGTAACAATGATGAATCACATCATGAGATAACTACCTCCAAAATTCTATGGAACTACTAATCAGTTGGTAGATAAAAAATGGATCAAGTCACTAAGGAATACATTTCATTCAATTTTATCTAAAAAAAGTTAAACATTGTCATGGAAGTATATCATCTAATGGTAGATCCAGTTTATCAGTACGGGGTTTTATAAATGTTTCAAATAAATTAAATTTTTTTATGTATTTCATTTCATGGTATACCATGTTAAGAATTATTAATATGAAAATCCATGTTATGTTTATGAAATAGAAATTGTGAGTTTTTCTTGTGATACATGCAATGCCATATTTGGGTTTTGTTACAGCCAATACTGAGGTATACCAAACTATAATATACTATTTTTATTATAATTTAATATGATAGTTATCGCACAACCTTTGGAATGGTTGGAATGAATATAATTAAATATTGTGTGAATATATAAATATTTCACGTGTTTATTAGTTATTTATTGATTATAAATAGAATAGTAATCATTTAAAATAAAAATATTTATTTTCTAAAAAATGGAATCTTTTCTAAGAGACTGTTTAATCATTCTTGGAACACATAATATAAAATATAATTTTACCAATAATAGGATATTTATGTAACAAAATGAAATTAATATTAAAATGGGTAATATGAAATTATCAAAGGGTGAATATTTGATATATTATTGAGAATTTCTTTAATGAATAATGAAGGGTAATGAATTTTAAATTCCAACAGATTTTTCATTAAAATAATTTATAATGATAAACTTTGTAATAAATTTTTTTCATTGAAAAAATAGTTTAATTATACATATATAACGTCAATTTATGTCCTTCGAATCTTTGTCATAGTGAATTTTGATATAAAAGAATAGTAAAATTTTGAGAATTTTTACATTAAAAACCCATTTTCTCATAATGATAATGGGATTACATTTAAATAAAAATATAAAACATAAGATAATTGAATTAGGTCAATTAGATTAAAATTTTTGAATCTAAATAATTTATAATGTGTAATAATTTGAAAATAAATTTTCCAAAATTTTTTAGTGAAGAGAGTTATAATTAATAAGAGTAATTATGGTAAAAATGAGTTCTCATAGTGGATAAAAAATTTAGTATATTGCGTAAAATGAACCAACAACAAATAAATAATCCATTTTCTAGACTTATTTATAACCTTACACCTTATAATTTATTTTTATTAGTTTTTTTGATAATATTTGATGAATGTGTTCAATATAATATCTAAAATAATGAAAAAAAGGAAACATCATTTCTTTTAATATTCATAATGCATTGGGATTGGGAAAAAACATCCAATGTTCTCTTGTAAATAATATTTTCAATGTTTAATGATTTTTTTACCATGTTATTTTATTTTATATTTTTAGATATAAAATTTTGACTCTAAATGGTTTTGAAAAGAGAATGAGGTAATTATTTAGTTAATAAATAACTAAAAGAAATTTTAAAAAAAATATTAAAAAGATTAAAATTGAATTAATTAAGGTATTTATTTAATTTTTTATTAATATAAAAATATAAAAAAATTATTAATCTATATATTCAAATTACAATGTTGTTTATTTATTTATTGAATTCAAATTAAAAAAATGACAATTTTGACATTAATGTTAATTTAAAATACATGGTATTTTATTTTTTAATTAAAAATAATGAAAAACCTATATTCAAACATGAGAATTTTTAAATTTTAACAAATAAAATATGTAATTTCCCAACCCTAGTTACCTGATTCAATGCATTATTACATAACATTGGCCTGATCAAAAGAGATCATATCTTGAAAGACCGTTTAGTTTATTAGCCTTGGAAGTACTAGATACATACATAAGTTTTACATTAAATCATGAAATAATGAAAACCAACATTGTGTCCCCTTTGAGCACACTCACACCATTTTTCTATCCCTATAGGTTAATCATAATATATTTCTTCAAATCCTGTGAAGAAGAAAATATAAGAATAGGGGGAGCTCATATGCTCAATTAGGATAACAGTATAGTGGAGACTATCATAAATAAGTATAAATATTTATGGAAATGTGTATGACTAAAATACAATCCTTTATAAAAGTAAACTTCATTATAAAATGGAAAAGATAATTCAAATATTTCCATTTACTTATTCACATAGATATTCTACTAATTTAATAATGAAAGGTAATATCAATAAAGAATTTCATAATGATGGAATGCATTATATCAGACATTATAACCACATAGTCAAGGCCTCATGCTAGGACTAGAAATAATATTTTCTAAAATCCTTGTACCAAGACAATAGTTTGTCTCATGAGACCTAACAATGCATCGATGAGCTATAGAGGGATTTACCTATCACTTACTAAGTCCAATGCATTCCTCATATGAAATGGTTTAAACATAACATAAACATTCATGTTAAAACTACCACATGAATAGTCAATACATTATCTATAAACCATAAATGGTATAACAATAACACATATATAGTCAAACATATCACAAAAACATCAATATAATATGAAATATTGTATAACAAGAAATCAACTACAAACAAGTGTAAAATCCATCAAAGGATGTTGACATAGATAAAAATAAAACAATTTGAGAGAAATATCTCTTTCTATTTTGAAATCAATTAAAAGTATAATAATTATAAAATAAAAAATTTATTTTAAATGTATTATTATAATATTTTAAGGGAAGCTTAAAATGTGTTATAACGGTGAAAAATAGACAAACCCACCATATAATTTAAAAAACATTCTTATATTATTATTTCGAAAAGGTAATAATGTACCTTGTTTGGAAAACAACAGAATGATTCATGTCAATTTTTTTATTAAAAGTAAAATAAGGGTATAAATGAATTTAACCCATATTCTAGTAAATATTCTAAAGTTTTTGAAATACATTTTTAAGAAACACAGATGTGGATGATAACGATGTCTAAGTAGATAATTTCATAAAAACATCCTCAGATAATAAAGAGATTGTTAAATTATCCCCTAACATGTAACTTTCCTTGGTTGAGGGTATATTAACCTTCGTTATAATATTTAATTAATTTTTATTAAATTATAAAATAACAATATTTTTAAACTAGATATCATGTATGATCTTATAATATGTTTTTGTTAATAATATTTTAGCAGTATCACTATTTCAAGTGTTCACAAATTAATTTTCCTTTATATGTATTGTTACATAAGTCATGTTTTTATGGATAGGGTGTATTTGATTCATATCCAGAATGATATAAAGTTATTAAACATTTTTTAATCATAAAATGAAAATTATTCTTGAATGGTTACAATGGGAAATGAATCTTATCACGTTCGTAGAGACTGTAATCGGTATGTATGTACGAGAGACAATACCATTCTATTGATAGTGAAATCGTATTAATTAGATGGTATATCATACATAAGAAATTATTAACCTATTTTATTTATTATTTACATCAATTATACTCATTATTATATCCATCCTAATAATGATGTTTTGAATAAAAAACTACACCAATGCGTGGAGACGGTAAGACGTACATACGCATGTAGGGTGAAATTTTCATTCATAGGATGAATAGAATAATGAATATGGTTGTACCATATTTATAATAAAATTACATTATATAGATGGTACTGAAGTTATTATTTTGGTATGGAGACAAAAAATAAAGTGTAAGTGGAAGCAAAAACCAATTTTGAAAGATGTGATGATGTTATTACCTCTTCTTCGGGTGCTTCTTTTTTGGTTAGATCCAAAGGGCTCTATATGTTGACTTTTTGATCAATGTAAGGCCTCTTTGTTGATGTGAGGTTATTTGGGAAGATATTTGAATGGGGTTTGGCCAAGACAAATGGATTTGGAGTTGTGATTTTGAGAGAAGTTGATGTACCCTTTTATAAGAGAGGTGAGGGTCACATTAGGAAAATATTGAAATATTAATTTATTATACATTAATATTCAATTTATAATGGATCCAATAGGATATATTTACATAATAATGTGGGGATGGGTTGAAACCTCTCAACCAGAAAGTTTTAGAGAGGTATAGGTCACCATATTAACATTATATTTTATATTTAACACTTAGTTAAATAGTTTAACATTTACCATATATTATTGTATTATCATAATAAATGGTTAATAAAATTACTATAAAAAGCCAAGAGAATGAAAAGTGGTTAATTATTGAAATATAAAACCTTACATAGGTCCTTTTTCCAATCCTTATATTTTTAATAATATTTTTTCAATTAATAATATAGTTTTTGTTTTAAAAAATGATTTATGTCAATTTTGTCACTATTTTGTGTTTGATTTTTTTTTGAAAGTAAAAAAATTGATTACATAGAAAAAAGTGAAATAAATAATTTATAAAATGTCATATTAACCTATATAATTCTTGGAATGCATCCAAATTCTAAATTTACATCTATTTTGATATTTATAATATAAATTATTTTTATCTTTTATAATAAGGTAATTAATGAATCATCATTGTGTCATATATAAATTTAATTATTTAATTTCTAAAAATTATAAATAAAATAACATGATGTAAGAAATAGTTTTATCATTCGAATTAATATTTACAGTAAAAATTATCTTATATATAACCCTATTTTAAAAATGATTAATTATAAAAATTTGAATTTAACACTTTCAACACTTCTTTAAATAAAATAATAATAAATTTCCTAATCTAATCCATGTTTATCAAAGAGGATAATATTTTATTTTTAAGGATTATTTTGGTTAAAAAAAATTTATCCAACAGAATTAGGTCATGTGTTAGGGTTATTATAATTTCATTTTTACCTTTAATTACCTTATTTACTTTTAAGAGTTATAAATAAAATTCAAAAGTTACTATTCCATAAATATTATTTTCAACCTAGTAAATCAAATTTTACATACTAATTTCAACCATGTATATCGTATTTTTGAAATTAAATTCACATAATCCGTAAAAATATATTTTATGTAAATTTGATAATGTGCCTAGAAGGTGGGTAAAAGACATTACAAGGTTTAATAAAATTTTATATATCTAATCTTATTATAAAATGACTTCAATGATTTTCATAGGACTAATATAGATATAAATATATATTTTGAGATAAAAATAAATATAAAATTAAAATAATTATTTTAAAAAAAGTCGTTTTAAAATAATAAATTAGTGTTTTTCGTTATTCATAATAAATTCAATGTTTTCACAAAAAATGCAAAATATGCACGCTAAGATAATTATGATGTTATGCAACCAAAACAGAAGTCCCATTTGAATTATAAAATTTATAAAATTTCAAAAAGTGGGTATTTTTATTCATAATTGATACTTTTATTGGCCATGGTGTGCTAGAACTCGATGTTGCGTACAACATCAGATATTTCATTATTAAATGAGAAAAATACTGTGAAATCATGGGGTGTCACATTCTCTCATCCATTAAATAATTTTGTCGTTGAAATTTCTAAAATAGTACATCATAAAAATATTTTGGTTGTTATTCATCATATGTTCCTCAGGTTTCCACGTTGCCTCTTCCATCTTATGGTTTCTCCATAGAACTTTTACCAGATGAGTAGACAAGTTTTTCAATACATGTTCTCTAGTATCAACAATCTTGATAGTCTCTTCACAATAAGACATATTTGGTTCCAGTTCTATTTCATCATAGGTGAGTACATGTGTTGGGTCATGCATTTATTTTCTCAACAGTGAAATGTGGAACATATCATGAATGATGGAGAGAAATTGAGGCATTGACAACTGATAAGCTAAAACTCCAATTCATTATAGAATTTCAAAAGGTCTGATGTACCTAGGCCTTAATTTACCCTTCTAACTTAATCGTACAACACCCTTCCATGGAGATACCTTCAAGATAACATGATATCCTACTTGAAATTACAAATCTAACATCAGTTATTGACATTGCTCATTTGTCAACATTGAGATTAATTGATGTGGGTTTGGATAATCTTTACCTTTTACATTTATTCCTAAACCATTTCAAGGACTATGAGTTTTCGTTCACCAAAATCATCCAATCATGTTGGTGTATTCCATCTCTTTCCATATAATGATTTATATGGTGCCATTTGAATACTTGAACAGAAGAAATTTTTATATGAAAATTCAACCAGAGGTAAATTCCGATCCCACATACCCTAGAAGTCAAGAGAGAAAGATTTCAACTTGTCTTCAAAGGATTGAATAGTTCGTTCTACTTTTTCATCAGATTGAGGGTGGTAGAAAGTTCTCAATTCGAGTTTAGTGTCTAAGGAATTCTGAATAATTTTCCATAATCTAAATGTTAAATGAGGATCATGATCAGAAAAATCTATAGGATTACTCCATTAAGTCTTATAACTTCATTAATATATAGTATTGTTAAACATTCAAGTGTTAAATATTCTCTTATAGCAAGAAAAAATGTTAACTTGGTAACATGACCAACAATGACCCATATTACATCATTCCTTTTATGAGTCTTTGGTATCCCCATGACAAAGCCCATCATAATATCATTCCATTTAAACATAGTTATGTGAAGAGGTTGCATGAATCTTACAGGGTGTTGTCTTCCATCCTAGACCTGTTGAAAAACCATACACCCTGACACATAATCACCAATTTCCCTCTTCATATTTTCCCACAAAAAATGTTCCCTCAAATCACTATAAAAGTTAGAACTACACTGGTGTATATAGAAATTAGGGGTATGAGCATCATCCAACAATTCCCTTTTTAGATCAGGTATTTTTGGAATATAATGTCTCTTCCAAAATATCAAAATCTCGTCTACATAAATGTTTTCTGTAAATCTCCCATTGTTCATAGCTTTAATTTAGTTTTAAAACTCCTCATCATCAGTCTACGAACATTTTATCCATTCTAGTAATGTTGGATTGGAAACCATTTGAAATGGTATTGAATATTTGACCTTCAATGATTATTAACATATCCATATTTACTAGATCCATGAACATAGGATCCCTTTCAACTCTCATATTGTTCAAAACTCCATGATCATTTCTTCTCAAAGCTTATTTCACCCTATTTTCCTTCCATGTGTGGTAGTGTATAGTGAAATCCTAATCCTTGAGTAGTGCGAGCCATCTCCTTTGCCTCATGTTGAGTTATTTTTGTGGGAAAATATATATAAACTACATGTGATTAGTATAAATCTCACATTTGATACCATAGAGATAGAGTCTTCATATCTTCAAATCAATTATTTCAGCTACTAACTCATGATCATGAGTGGGATAGTTTTTTGAATGATTTTTAGCTTCCATGATTCATAGGCAATAACCCTTTCATTCTGAATAAAGAAAAAACCCATTCCTTTCATTGACGCATCACTATAAATAAAAAAAACATCATTAAATAGTGGTAGAGTCATGATATTAGAATTGAGTAATCTTCTCATTAATTATTCAAAACATTCTCCAATCTCTTTTGTACAAAAAAATTGAACCCTTTTACATGTAATCTTGTTTAATGGGTTAGGAAATCGATAAATATTATGGAAAAAAGGATATAATAACCTACTAAATCAATAAAATTGCATACCTTGGTTATAATCATCGGTGTTGGCCATTCTTTGATTGCATTTGTTTTTGAAGGATCAATAGAGAATAAATACTTCATGAAAATGTGGCCATGAAAAGATATCTCTTGAACCCTGAATTCACAGTTGCTAAATTTATCATATGATTCATTTATTTTGAGGGTTTTCGGAATATTGTGTAAGTGATTTTGATGGTCTTCATAGATTTTGGATAATACCAAGATATCATCAATAAACACTACTAAAAATACATCAAGATATTATTTGAAAACTCTATTCATTAGATCAATGAAGATAGAGGGTGCATTAGTCAGTCCAAAAGGAATTACTATAAACTCATAATGCCCATACGTGGTACGAAATTATATCTTTGGAATGTCTTTCTTTTTTAGACACAATTGATGAAATCCAAATCGAAGGTAAATATTTGAATGATATTAAGCTCTATGAAGTTGATCAAATTAATAATCAATGTTAGGTAGGGGATACATGTTCTTTATTGTTATAAAATTGATCTCCCTATAGTCAATGCAAAACCTCGTAGATGTATCATTATTCTTAACAAAAAGAACAGGGGCTCTGCATGTAGAAACACTAGGTAGAAGAAATCATCTTTTACTCAATTACTCTAGGTGTTTCTTTAGTTACACTAATTACACAGTGGAAATTATATAAGGGGTATTTGATATTGGCCCTGAACCCAGAATTTAATCAATTAAAAATGCAATTTCCCCTTCAGGAGGATGTCTAGGTAAATCCTCTTGAAACATATCATCATATTCTTGAAAAATAGGTACATTCTCTATTTTAACATTCTTTTCTTCAACCATAGTTATTTCAATATATTCTTCCCTAATAATTGAATTTATTAGAGCTAATGGGGATGGATTTTGATAAGAATCAGATAGTGGGACTTCTTCCCTAATGATAAGGTATTTCCTATCCTCATCAAAAATTGTAACCTCTTTCTTCCAACAAAATTTTTTCTCATTATGGTCTGAATGGAAATCCATACTAAGGATTATATCAAATTCAATCATGGGTTTGACAATGAGATCATCAGATAAATCACGTTTATATACTCTAATGGGGACTGATTCAGAAAACATTGTTGAAATGATACTGCCTTATGAGTTTTTACTGACAACTCTCTTGTTAAATAAAATTGGAAATATCTAATTTTCATAGAAAACTGGCAAGATATGAAATGATGCAATGATCCAGAATCAAATAAAGAATTGGCTAAATTTTTGGAAACCATTAAATTGTCTGCCACCATGTCAATAGGAGCTTCAACCACTACAGTAGTGATCACATTAGCTTGGCTTTTCTCCCATGCCCTTTTCTACAATGTGTTTCCTTGTAACTAAAGTAATTCATTTGCATAATTCCCTATTTCTCTACAATTTTAGAATTCAACATTGAATGACTCTTTCTTTACCTTGCAATCACGAGATTGGTGGACTTTTGTAGCACACTTGTAACAAACACCCATCCCCTTTAGGCATGTACCAGGGCATTTATTCCCACATTTAATGAAGGATGAAAATTCAACTTATCCCTTCTTCCCATTAATTCCATTTCCAGAGTGTTCAACAGATCTCTTCTTCTCTTCATTTCTATAAATTCGTAAGAAATTGAGAATTCCTTTTGGGTCATGATAGCATATGAAAAAATATCTTCATATGATGAGATGCATTACAAGACAAATGGTTGACAGAGAAATAGTATTAACCCAAAAAATAATCGATCAATATTACTTCTTGTGTTATGTATATAATCTGCATCATTCCTTACCAATATTATAATGTTTCACTTATATATTGTGACATTATCATCCCCCTTTTTCCTTAGACTTAGAAACTTTCTTTCCATATCCTCTCAATGGTCACATGGATATTATTTTTCTACTAAAATTTCTTTAAAATCCATCCATTCCATATTTGATTGTTCTTCATTTTTATTGTGTTTTCAATAAATGACCACCATTGATCTGGATCTCTTGTAAGGCAATAAATTATCAGGTAAACATTCTCCCTTTCGCTACTCCCCAAAGCCTGAAATATTTTCTCTGAATAATTTATCCATTACTAAGCTACAAATGGATTTCTAGTCATATTTAATGTTATTGATTGTTAGCTCATAAAGCAATATAACATTTATCCTCTGTGTTTTGGATCAGGGCGCTCCATATGGGTAAGGTTATTATTCATAACCTATGTGAGTTATCCCAGTATAGTTATAAAATGTTCATCACCAGTTGCATCACCAGATCCACTATAATTATCTGGAGTAGAAGGTAAATCCCTAATTGGAATACGTGTGTTGAAAAAGTTTCAATTCCCTCCACTAGGCACCATTTATATATAATGTCATACTATATATTAGTTTATGAATCATGATATATAATTCAAAACTAGTAATGTAACTACCAAAAATTGAACAGTTTATTCATATAATCCATAATCATAAAAAAATTAATTGAGGAAGTATTTACTCATTAATCCCTCATAATGATTTATAAAGAAAATATGAACTATACTAATCATATCCCCTGGGAGTGTCATAACGTTGACTACAGTAAGGCTCATGTTTTTGTACCAAGATAACTTAGGTCAAGCCCAAAACTCCCTGTCAGAGTTTTAAATACTAGGTACATCTATGCCAGAGCCGCCTCTACTTGATTGTATCCAGATAGGGATGTATTTCTTGGAAAACACACAAAATATACACATTACCAAAATTCAATTAAGTTCTTATATACCAATCCTCAATTTTTATCTTAGGGCAATGTTATCTAATAAGAGTTGTTCTAAATTTAGCTTCCAATATTTTTATGAAACATCATTTCAAACAACTATAATACCCTAACCCAAGTTACCCATAGATAGTTCATTATTAAATAACATTTGCATGATCACAAGAGACAATGGATTGAAAGACTGATTAGTTAATTAGCCTTGGAAGTACGTGATAAATAAATTAGTTTTACATCACATCATGAAATAACTAAAAACAAAAGTGTGTCCCCATGGAACACATTCATATCCTTTGGCCTATACCTGATAGTTAATCATACTATACTTCTTCACCTCCTGGGAAAAATAAAACATATGAAATGGGTTATCTCAGATGCTTAGTAAGGATTACAATATAGTATAGACTATCATAAATATGAATACACATATAAGGAAATGTATAAGACTAAAACACAAGCATTTTTAATCATAAAATTCATCATAATATGGAAAAGATAAATCAAATAATTACATTTACATCTCAAGATAGATATTTTACTAGTCGAATAATCATATGTAATATCAATAGCTAATTTAATAATGACGACATGCATAATTCCAGACATCATAACCACATAGTCGAGCCTCGTGAAAAGACTACAAATAAGATGTTGTCAAGTCCTTTTTCCATGACACTTGATTGCCACATGCGACCTAGCGATTCATCAAGGAGTTATAGCAGGCTCCATCCATCACTTTCTAAGTCCAATGAATTAATTATATGAAAAGGTTGAAACATAACATAAACATTCATATTAAAGTAGTATAAAAAAATTTAATACTTTAACCATAAACCATTAATGGTATAAAAATAACACTTCAACAGCTAAACATATCACAAAACCTTCAATAATATATGAATGATTGTATTATAATAAATCAACATCAAACAAATTTTAAAATCTATCAAAGGATATTTACATAGATGGAATCAAAACTATTTTAGAGAAATATCTCATTCTGTTTTTAAATAATTTAAAAGTCACATAATTATAAATGAAAACATTTATTTTGAGAATATTCTTATAATTATTTAATGGATTCTTTGAAGGTGTTATAATTATGGAAATTTGATGCACCTGCTGTATAATTTATGAAAACATTCTTACCTTATTTTATCAAAAATGACTCAATGTACATTGTTTGGAAAATGGTGAAAAGATTCCTTTAAAAACATTTTATATGAAGTAAAACAAGGGTATAAAAAACTTTTACCCATATTTTAGTAAATAGTATAAATTCTTTGAAATATGTTTTTAAGAAATAATAATATGGATGATAAATAACTCCCATTACATAATTTCATAAAAAAACATTGGATAACAAAAGAGATTGTAAAATTAACCCTTACCTTGCACATTTCCTTGGTAGGGGTGAATTAACCTACTATATATTAGATAAATCATTGTTATTTAGTTATACAAGAACCATATAAATAAATATGTTATCATATATGATCTTCTATTATTACTTTCTTAATAATATTTCAGTAGTATCATTGTTTCGGGTGTTAACTAATTCATTTTTCTTTATATGTTTTGTTACGTAAGTAATGTTTGATGTGGATATAATGTAATTGATTAATATCTAGAATGATATTAATATTATAAAAATTTATTTTAATAATAAATTTAAAATTAATCTTGAATGGTTATGATGGAAAATGAATCTCATCACTTTTATGATGATAGTAATCCATATGTACGCACGAGCGATAATACCATTCTATTGATAGTAAAATTGTATTTATTTAGATGGAATATCATATATACATAATTATTAACATGTTATAATTATTATTTACATCTATTATACTCATTATTATAACCATCCAAATAACTAAGTGTTGAATAACAAACTACACCCTAACGTGGAGATATTAAGACGTACGAATGCATGTATGGTGAAATTTTCATTCATATGGCGGGTAGAATAATGAATATGGATGTACCGTATTTATAATAACATCAGATTTTGTAAAAGGTACTAGATATATTATTTTGTTATGTAAACAACAAAGAATGTTGAAGTGGAAGTAGAAATGTAATTTGAAAGTGGTGATGAAATTATTACTTCATATTCAAGTGATTTCTTTCATTTGATCAAATGGGATCCTTAGGTTGGATTTATTATCAATATAAGGCCTCTAGGGAGAATTGAGGGTAGTTGGGATGATTTTGGAGCAGGGGTTGGCTAAGACAAATGGCTTTGGATATGTGATTTTTAGAGAAGATAATGTAACCTTTTATAAGAGAGGTTAGGGTCACTTTGGGAAAATCATGATATATGAATTTATTATAAAATCAAATTCGATTTATAATGGATCCAAAAAGATTTATTTATAGGATATGGTTTTTATGGGTTGAAAACATCTAAAAAAATAGTTTTTAGACATGTTTAGGACACCATATTTTCCTTATCTTTTAGATTTAACTTTTAGTTAAATAATATAACTTTTTCCATGTATTCTTGTATTTTATGTTAAATGGTTTATAATATAACTAAAAAATGCCCAGATAACCCCAAGTGGTTCATTATTGACATATATATACTTATATAATTTTTTTTTAAATCCTTAGATTTTTTGGAATATTATATCAATTAATAATATAGTATTTGTTTTAAAAAAAATCATTTATGTCAATTTTGACACTATTTAGTGTTTTTTTATGAAAGTAAATAAAACATTATTAATTAGAAAAAAATAAATTATATAAATCCTAAAATGTCATATTAACCCTAAAAATTCATGTAATTCATCAAAACAGTCAATTAAGAATTATTTTTATATTTATAATATTAATTATTTTAATTATTAATAATGTAATTAATACATCATCATTGTGTCATATATACATTTAATTATTTAATGTCTAAAATTTATAAATAAAATACCATGATGTAGGAAATAATTTTACCTTTCCAATTAAAATATATATTCTAAGTTATCTTATCTATAACCTTATATTAATAATGTTTTAGTTATTAATCATTGAATTTAACACATTTAACTCATCTTGAAATAAATTAATAATAAATGTCCTAATCTAATAAAGATTGATCCTAGAGGATCATATCTTATTCCTAAGGTTTATTTTTGTCGAAAAACACCTATCCAATAGAATTAGGACATGTGTTAGGGTAATTATAATATCATTTTTACCTTTACTTACCTTATTTACTTTTAATCATGTTAAATAAAATTCCAACTTTACTATTCACCAAAAATATTTTCTTCCTATTGAATGAGAATTTACATACCGATGTCTACCATTTATCTCGTATTTTTGTAATTCAATTCATATAAGCAGTAAAATTATGTTTTACGGAAATTAGGTAACTTACCTAGAAGGTGGGTAAAAGATAGTAAAAAGTTCAATAAAATTATATATATACAATCTTATTATAAATTGACATCAATGATTTACATTGGACTAATATAATTATTATGTATCTATTTTTATTTTAAAATAGATTTCAATTATAAATAATTATTTAAATAATAAGTCAGTTTTAAACAATAATGGGGAGTTTTTAACTATTCATCAAAAATTGACTGTTTTCAGGAAAATACCAAAAATTCACAGTAAGATAATTTTGATATTTTGAAACCATAAAATTAAGTCCATTTTGAAAAATAAATTTTTAAAAATTTAATAATTTCGGTATTACTATTCATGACAACTAGTTTTATTAGTTGTGGTGTGCTAGAACTCAAAGTTGCGTACAACACAAGCTATTGCATTATTAAAAGAGAATCGTACCATGAAAGCTTGGGGATTACAAAATAAATGTTCTGTGAATGGAAAAATTTATCTTTTATAATTAACATATTGACCCCTAAATTGTAAAATCATTGTTAACACAGTTAGGGTTAACGTGGATTTTTTTGCATAGTGCATGCACTTCTATTAAAAATAATTTCCACCACACATGACATATTTATTTTATACATTAGATATTTATTTTGTAATAAGTGAGTCTAAATTTTCTAATAATTCTTTCTTGAATTTATCTTTTATGATAAATTAACTAGGGTAGAAAATTAGATACCATATTGAAAACCCCAAATAGTAAATATTAGAATCATAGTCGTTAAAGAAGAACATTATAAAATATTATTTCATTATATGTTATGAAGGAGTTTCATAACTACATAATCCATCCCTTCCCTTATTATGAAAATTGGGTTTTTTTATTCAGATAGAGAGACCCCCAATAGTAAATAAATTTGAGTAATTATAAGGTTTATAGTCCTCCTCAAGTATAAAAGGGCACCCAATCTCCCCCATTATTCACAACTCTAAGGCCATGTGGATCAAATATTATTTACTAGAAGAGAATAACATATTCCCTCCACTAATCCCATGAAGATTATAACTGGCTGAAATCCATCTGTGGATGGTTTTTGTTTCAAACAAAAGGAGGATACCCAACAAAGATGTGACATTCAACAAGTTGTGTTTTTGTTATATTTATTACAAAAACCCCTTAAAATATTTTTCGAACATATATATATTATTACCATAGTATCTTATACATAATTATATATTTTAATATTAATTATATATCCTACAATAATATATTATTCTATCAAATGGTTTGTGAAAATCATAACTCATGTGTATGGTGGACTACCGACTCATGAACCAATGGCATTCATTTTTCAATTACCACCACTCATGGATTTGAATAATGGAAGAAATGTTATTTAAATATTACAGTTCTGATATAATTTATATAATTATTATTTTATAATTTTTATATAACTTGTTAATTCTTGCATTAAATTCTGTTGGAATATGGTTACATCGTTCATGAGAATAGCGGACTACCACCTCAGGAAGTGATGTGATTATTTCATTATTTAAATCGAATAAATTAAGGTTTGGTCTAATAAAAACTTTCTATAAATATTAAATAAAAATAAATCTATTATGAAAATATAGTTTCTTTTATTTTCTTTCTATTTATCCCATTATTGAATGACAAATAGTATTTACACGTACGTACAACATAACATCTCCATGAACTATGAATTTTTTCCCAAACTCACTTTTACGGATTAAAATTACTAAATAAATAAAAAATATAAATGATAATTATATAATAATTTAAATTATATATATTATGAAATAATAATTATGTATTATGTCCAATAATAATAATTCAAAACATTTATGAAAAACAATGTGGTTATTCTCGGAAACCTAACTTTATAATCAAATCTTTAATAAATAGGGAATAAAAGGTCATATAAAAATCATATATGGAATGATATATATGATTATTTTATATCATATATTTATAATAAACATATATTTATTATGAATGGGGTTTAATGTGTGGGATAAAAGTCTAGACTTATGGTAATACGATTTCTAGTATCACTTTTCACAATGAGAGAGTTATATCACATTCACAACTTGTTGATTTTCTGTGGTCTATATACTATCCTAGGAAACAATATATAATTAACATAATTTAATTAATGAGATTAAAATTTCAATTGATTTTATTCATTCCCACGTATCAATATTCTAATGTTACTTAAGCAGTAACATATTTTTATCTTACTTTTTACTTTTCTGAGACACAAGATATTTTCACCAAACTTTCTTTTATGTGATTTATATATGTCCAATGAATTTATATTATTATTATTATAAAAGAATTTATTGGTATTCAAATATCCATTTTAGTATAATTCTTTCATGCAGTTGAGGTTTAATATTTACCAAATTGAAAATTGATTTTTTTTTCAATTTCCCTTCATTGAGATGTATGTTACGATATTGAAATATATAATTTCATGAGGTATATATACACAAATTATTTCCAATATCCGGAATTTATCTATTTTAATGGTATTTTATTTTCCATTGTATATTATCCCTTCATGGGGATTATAAATCTTGGTTACAAATGTTATAATGATTTTATATTGTAATCTCCTCATTTATCAGGTTTGTTTAAGATTATTTCTACAATGATGAAATATCCTCATTTAAATCTCAATAATTCAATGGAATTTTATTCTCATTGATTTTTTCATAATATATTCAATAAATGGTACATTTTTTTACTCTTTTTTAATTATTATTATTAAGAAAAATATATATGAAAATATATCATTATTCACTATTTGGTATAAAGTATATTTTCTTTAAATGAAATGTTATATGAAAATATATTTGAAAATTTTATGAAATTATATTTGGAAAATAATTTAATAAGTTATTATTTTTAAAATATGACATTTTTTAAAATGTACTCTCCATGTTTTTAAAAACATATTATATATGTTTTTATCATTATTTTTTTGGAAAATGGTGATCAAAATGTTTTATGATTTAAAAATATTTTATCAAAGAGGAAATGATTCATTCATCTGGAAATTATTTAAATTATATTAAAAATTTTCATTCCATATAATATTCCATATATTACATATGGATTACAATTTATATGAATCAAAGATACCATTATTATTCTTTCTCTGAATGGGCTATGTTTATAATCACATGTTTTTAATGAAACCCATTTGACATACATGGGTTATAAAATGAAAAAATAGAAATGAACTGAGATTATTTTAATCGGTTTTTATATAATTAATTTATAAATAATGACATATATTTTCCAAATATTATTATATAATAAAATGTTTATGATAGCCATTACATTTCAAGGGCAGTTAAATGATAAATGTTTTTAATCTTGTGGTACAAATATGTATTATTTAATTATGTGATGAATGGGACCTATATCTCTATAATATGAATTGGGTAATGATTATATTTCATGAGATATATGTGACTGTAATGGTGTGTTAACCCATTAAATTATGATAATTTCTCCATTTTGATGGTTTGGTGAAGGAAGCCATTCCACTATAATGAATGGGCTTCCACATTGGGTTGTGGTTTATCATTTCCTGTACCATTATCCTTCATGTACTTCCTTGATAAGCTTTGAAGATAATCCTTGAATTCTATTGAATTTTTTTTAATACTTGTGTCTCTCCAATAACTCCATTTATTATTACATTTTTATAACCAAAATACTTATTCTCATTTATTTTATTGTTATTCATGTCTTATGATTTTTCAATACTTATTTATGGATTCGGGACAGCGATATTTGATATCTAGGGAATGCATTTAATATTTAATTCTCTTTTTTGTCGTACACTTATTTTATTTTTATTATTACATATCTCTCTTATTTACCCTTTTTGTTTATATGAGCTCAACCGTTATTATGTTTTAATTCCCTAGGTAATAAATAATGGTTTTATTTAAGTTATTTATATAAGGTGTACATAATGGAAATAAATTTCTAGGAAACATTGAATATGTTTAAAAAGAATAAATTTTTTTTAATGTTTCCAATGTCACTAAACTATTATGGTCTTTGGGTCTGTGTTTGTGTAATGCATTTGACAATAAAAAAGGAAGCAATATCCATGTATGTTATGTCATGGGTCGCTATAATTGGAATGAAAGGAATGTTTATGTCAAAATTGGGAAACTAGGATGAGAAAACCATTTTTATATAATTAGGGATATTTCAATTTATACTCCATTACCCCAAAAGTTTTATGAAATATTTCCATTAAAATAATTTAATTTCTCCGGTTTCTTTTATTGTACAAATCACCGAATTTAAAAATTTTGTCATTTATGATTAAAAAAATATTATTATTAACATGACCACTATATACATTAAATATAATTTGAGGCTATGAATATTAATAACCACATTTTAAATTTATTTAATAATACTTAATAAATAAATACTTAATTTTTATAACATTTTTTTCATTATGAAAAAATATGTTTTTTAAAAAATAATTTTATTTGTTTATATGATACAATATGAATATTTTATTTATTATATTTTAAAAAAATTAAATTGAAAAAATTAATTTAGTTTTTTTAAATCATCATTTCATAATTATATTAGTTTAATTTTAATTTTGAAATTCTCTAAAAAGTTTGAAAATTCAATGAATAATGAAAAATTCTAATGTACAATGAAATTTTTATACTCTAATAAAAAAAGAATAAATTAAAATAATATTTTTTTATTATTTAAAAAAATTAATTTGTAACTTTTTTTTGATTAATCTAATGTTTTTATTTTTAAATAAATTTAGAAATTAATTAATTAGGAAATCATTTTATACATAAAATTGATTTTTTTTAGAAATTTCATTTTCACTTAGTTTTTATTGTATATATTTAAGTTAAATTATCTAACTATGTATTTTAATTTTTTAAAAATGGATTCAATATTTTGAATCAGTGATTACAAATTTTGTAACCTTACCCCATTATTTTTTTCATTATGAATAGTAAGTAGTGTAAAGTTAATTATCTCTGTAAATGATAAATATGGTTAATCTAGATTGAAAGTAACTGATAAAGATATATGTTTTCATCAAAATTACTAATTGATGGATTAAATTTTACCCTTATCACTTTAGGTTCTAAATTTAGTTATTTAATGAACACTTTTCCCAGAAAATGACTCCGATATTAATAAAACCACTGAAAGAAAAAAATGTACAAATCTTATTTTTAATAATTATTATATATTTAAAATGGGTTAAACAAAAAACATATCCATGAAAATAAATATTATTTAGAGATATAGAATATTTATATAAATCTTGGTAATTTCATTAAATTTTATTTAAATTAAATGATTACACTAAATATTCACCCAACATTGATGCAGTAATTATTAAATTATCATAACATTAATAAATTATATAAATAATATTAAAAGTAATATAATATGTTCTATTTAAGTTGATGTATTAATTTTTTAGTTTAAAATTATGATTTTTGTAAATAATAAAATAGTTTTTTTTACAAAAGTAACTTCTTTTATTTATGTTTTTAAATGTCAATGTCGTGAATAATATCAAAATTAACAATAAGGATACTTTTATTTTATAAATTATTAGAAGTCATAAAAATATTTGAAAATAAAAATTAATTATAATATGATAAAATTTTCAAAATTTATATATTTATTATCCAATAGAAAACATATATTTAGAAATTACATCTTTTTAACATTGAATATTTTTCCATCATTAAAATGAAAATAATTTATGTAATGGTTAAACAAAATGAATGGATTAAAATAAAACAAAAAATGTAAAATTTTATAAAATGATGAGATTAAAACCACATGTTATCATATATTTTAATATTTTTACATTTTTTGTTAGTTTATTGAAAATGAAATTATAATAATTTAAACATTTGAGGAATTTCCAAAAACTCCCCTCTCATCCCTTATAAATCCCACCTCTAACAACCCATTTTACCCACTCCATAAATCCATTATAAATTCAAATTAATGTTTTTAATAATTACTTCTTCAATATACCCAGTTTTATGTTATTGTTTGTGTAACCAATATTCTAATTCCAAGTACATCATGATGTCCTTCAATGAGATGATATTCTTGAGGTAACTTTATTTACCCACCTCTCTTCATTTCATTTCTTCTTATATGTTCTCATAACCTCATTAATATATTATAGAATAATAAATATTGTATCATGTATATAAAAAATGAAATATTTAATATTGAATATTTTCCATTGTTTTATTTTTTTCTCATATCCTCTTATACAAAGAATGGAAACTATTGTCTAAATTATTTAGATTAACCGTCTCTGTGGATAATGAGTTTTTGTTTTTCCATACCAAATTAAAGGATGTTCAGAATAAAATAATTATGGTCAACTAATATTTTAATAATCATATTATAACAAAATAAATATTCATTATAATATATATAATCATAATAATAAAGATAGAAAAAACTTCTTTGCGATAGGAGGAAAAATGGCCAAAAAGTAAACATTTATCATTAATGGTTAATAAAATGAATAATCTACATGTTAGAAAAGAAAATTATATATAGGACCATTTAATATTATGTAATTCTATTAATATGATTCTATTTTACTTTTATTATTGTATTTAAATATGATAGTAAATTAAATAATTATAAATAAGTGAAATGGCCATGAAACCATTAAATGAACACTCCTAGGATTCTAAAACTGATCTTTGGAACTAATAAAATTCCCCATAAATAAACATAGTAAATTTATAATAAATAAATTTCATCCGTAATAGGTTCTTATCAAAACAATAAATGAATATAATTTAATTATTCATGATACTATGTGAATGTGAAGATCACATTCCAGCCTAAGGCAATCGATCTCTCTAAACATCCAAATTCCATTTGTGATAGAATATATCTCTTTATAACTCAATTTATGTCATCATTTATATTTTTAAAGTGTCATATATTATGAGTATATGTACGAAATATATGTATTTATAATAATTAATAATTATTTAATGGGGATTCACATGTATTATATGGTTCCTTTTCAATTACTCTTGATAAAGAAACCCGATTAAAAGGATCATATCCGTTTTTTTCCCATTTACATGTACACATCAAAAAAAATTAAGAAAAAAATTTAATTCTATAATCATTAATTTTATAATGAAAAAATATTTTAGTTTATTTAATGTTTAATAGTAATAATTATTAACTTATAATATTTACTAAATGTATTGATTCAACTAAAACCACAGTTATATTGTACATATTTAATGTTACCAAACCACTTGTTTTAATGTTCTCAATTTATATAGAAATTATTATCTTTCATGTATTATTATTTGTCTTTTATGAATTTCCAAAATTGATTTAAATCCCTTTTTCATTGATACGATTGTAATATTCCATTTTCTTATACCTTATGACATGATTACGACACCCATTTCATTCCATGGGTAACCCTCATGTTTTCAATTTTATGTGGAAAAAATATGCATGAACATGTTATTA
Organism: Viscum album; assembly: GCA_963277665.1. Classification (NCBI taxonomy): domain Eukaryota; kingdom Viridiplantae; phylum Streptophyta; class Magnoliopsida; order Santalales; family Viscaceae; genus Viscum; species Viscum album. The sequence goes on along the minus strand of OY728143.1, from coordinate 987,708,005 downwards.
TGGGTGTACTTATATAGAAATCTAATGAAATGGGTAATGTTTTCATCTAATGATTGGTTATTTAGGGGATTATAGAGTAAAACTAATCCATTATGTTACTCTTTAATCCACATGATATAGTCTATGAAGTTGTCCTTAAATCATTTCTATTCTATTTTTTATTTTTCTACAACATTTCTTTGTTTTTATTATTATAGGATTCCATTTTCTATATGTTATACTTCTATATGTTTATTCATGGGAAATTATTTTTATGAATGCATGTTATTCCCTCAAACAGAATTGTTATGCTTCATTCCCATGTATATTATATTAATTTTATTTTAGATAATCATGTGTATCTATGTATTCATTACATTATCCTATGAAATCTATTTAAGTTTCATATTCCCTAATCATGAACCTTGTCACCATAGACTCATGAATATTTGATCCTTTATTTTTATTGTATGGATAATTATGATCCAAATAAAATAATAATATTTTTGAAATGGTTAGGTCAATATATTTATGTAATACGATATCTTAATGTATAATTATAAGGAAGAATCTATGTATCGGAAAATGTTCTATAATTTTGGTATTGGATAGAGCGATTAGTTTTAAAGAAATCACATCCATTTATGGGTACTACATATGGATGTGTATCTTTAATAGTTGTACATAGGCGTAAGAACCCAAAAAAAACTTATTATGATAGAAATGATCCAGAAATTTTTCATTATAGTCGGCCCCGCTCCACACATGGTTTGATACTCCCGTTGGATATTAATTGGATATTAAAAAATTCTTTATGAACCATCATGAATGATTTAAATATATGTTGACCATGAATTACCTAATAAGAACCTAAGGTGCCATAATTTATAAAATGTATCCAATCATAGAGATAATATAATTGATTTTCATTATTATTTTATTCCACATTATGTTTAGTGTTTCTAAAACTTTTATTTCTAGTTTTAATCAATTGTTGCATCTATATGAAACTGGGTTAACATTGAATATGTCGAAAAATTTTACTAATGCGAATTCAAATAGGATTATTAATAGGGTAATGTAAATAATGATTATGCATAATTAGTTTTCAAAAATAATGACTAACGACATTAATCTTATCAGTCTATTTGATATACCAATGATAATATTGAAATAGTTTTCTAAGAGTTTGGGTAGTGTCGACCCTGGAGGGAAAATGATTATATTTCTTATGAATTGAAAATGCGGTAAGAAACACTAAAGTGGATGTATAATATGAATGGGAAGATATTTGTAAAATGTAAATGGATAAAGATAAAGTAGATGAAAAGGTAAACTGAAGAGTTTGGTTAATACAATGGTTGTTGATATTAGTCTCGCTATTTAATTTTTAAATAATTAATGCATTATTTATGGACACTATAGGAGTTGTAAAAATTAATTTCCTCTTGCAAAATCCTATGAATAATATGATAATGGGTATTATGTGTAATTGTTATATTGTTAATTATATAGAGACAAAAAATTATACGTTATGGGAATAAATGTTATGGAATAAGATGATGAATCAAACATACAGATTTCAGACGGAAGTGGAATGATAAAAGTATTTATATAATGTAATTAAAATATTTGTATATGAAATATGAAATATATGTCTTTTTGTAGTATAGGGATTTGAAAGAATATTTTTAATGGCTCTGATGACCTTGTAAAGTTATTTAAATGTGGGGTTATATTTTTTTAATTAAAAATAACACATAACATGTTCGAAAGGATGAGAAAATGATGTTTAGTATACATTTCGAAAAAATTGATATAAATAATGTAAATTGAATAATATTGATGGATTTTTGTTATAAATAATTTGTTTAAAAAGGGGTTTTTACTATCATTGAGTATGTTTACAATTTATTTTTGATTTAGGGAATATATCAAATAACCTATGTCATATGTATTTAATAAATAAAAATGTATGTTTTAAATATGTTTTTATTGTAATTCTAGTTTTTAACATGTCTCAAGGGAATAAAATATGAATTTATTCACATATTTGGCATGTGATAATCATGATATAATTTATTATATATTAGAGATCAATGTTATGTTTACTTATACAAATTTCAAGACAATATTTCTAATGTTTCAGAATATAAATTTCAAATGCATCAATGGAATAACCATTTATGAAATGGATAATACTGATTGTATAATGAGGCTTCACAGATTAATGTTTTTCAATATGAAGACATATGTATATTGGATAACTTGTACTACCCATTTTTATGTATTGGTAACTTCAGAAAAACATAATAACTTATCCATAATCATATGGATCATATGACTCATAAATGCTTCAAACCCAACATATTAAACTTTATTTATTAGAGTAAGAGATCAATTTTAAATCAATTAAGGAACAAACAATGTATGAGAATGTTTAAATGAAATGGGGTGAACTTATGTAAGTATATATTCATTTGAATGTTCTTCCTTTTTTTGAAATTTATATTTAAACAAAAATGTTATCTTAGTACCATCATTTATGATGAATCAAATTCTCACATAAATCATCATATATGTATTTTTATTTCTCTATTAACCCTCCTCTAACCACCCACTATATTAATATCAGTGATACCTATCACTAATTATAATTAATTACTCTTATCAATCGTCTCCAAATAGTCACATCCCACATATGTTATACTTTGTGGAAGACAATTAATATGTTACATTGGGTAACTATTATGTTTCTTAAAATACCTTTTTAAAGACTTTTTAGTATTTTTTTCAAGTTTTGATTAGATGAAATTATCAATAATCAATTAATAATTTAATGAAACTGGTGAATTTTTAGATAGAAATTCATTTTAAATGGTAGAATTTTACACCCTGACTTTTTATGAATTATTTTTTCAAAAAAATTTAAATAATATTATAAATTAAATAGAATAAAATTAAAGTTATTATTTATTTATAATAGAAACTAATTTTTGTATCTAATTCATGAAAAAGTTAGGTCCCATTTCAGTAAACCCATCAATATGTTTGGTTTTTGTTACACACAATACCAAGTTTCACCAAACTACAATATACTATTGATATTAGTATATAATCAAGTTGATATAAAATAGAAATTAGAAAGTAAGTAATGATTAAAATTAATTAAAATATTAAGATACATATTATCCCATTTATTTTAATAATCTGTTTTTTATAAATACAGTAAGAATCACTTAATGGAAAATTTTATTTTTTATTTTTTATTTTTTATTTTCTAAAAGTAGATTTTATCATTATTATAGAACATAATATTAAAATAAATTCCACCATGTTTAAAATAATTATTTTAAAAAATAACCCTCTTTTTTTAAATAATAATATCAAAATTACATAATGGTGATTTTTTTTGTATATTTGTGAAAACATTAATTTTTTACGAATAGTGTAAAATATTGAATGTTAATTAAGAAAAAGTTTTTTTTTAAAATTACTTAGTAATGTAAAAACATATTTTTTATTACATTTATATATATAATTTTTATATTATAAATATATAAATCTAATTTATTTCATTTGACACATTTTTTTGAATATTGACCTAAAAATATTGAAATATTTTTTATATTTGTTCACTTTAAAAACTAACTTTCTCATCTTGTCTAGGGGATTAACTTTATATTAATTTATAGCACATGTGTGAATTGAATATGAAAAAAGGATTAAAAAATTACATTCAAAAAAATTTATAATTTATAATATATCGAACATAATTTTTGAATAATGTGATTATTGAAAATAGATTAAAAAATTTAGAGTGATTAAGGTAAAAAAGACTTTACTTAGTTGTGAAACATAGAGTATATAGTGTATAATGACCTATCACCTTTTTCAAAATCCATTAGAAGGGAATATGAAAATACATTCCACCTTATTCTAAATTTTTATGAGGTATTGAGAAAATATTAAATGAATATGACCTATATAGTATGATATCTAATGAAAAAGGAAAAAATGAACCTTCGTTGGCTCAAATAGTTATAAATTTTTTTGATATGGAAAAAACGTCATATGTTCAGTTAAAATATAATTTTTAAATATATATATATATATGGTTTATTATAGTGTGAATTTATTTTAATTATTTATATACTGAATATGTACTTTAAATTCTTATGAAACGCAAAGGCATGAATTATTTGGTTACTAATTAACTATAATAATTTATACTTAAAATATTAAAGGTGAAGTAAATGTAATGAATTATTTTCATGAATTATTTTTTTAGATTAATATATCAAGTCAACATTTTTTAGCTTTATGTATTCAAATTCATTTATTTTCTATGTTTTTTTAAATTTCAAATTAAATAAATAATTTCAAAACTGACATTAATTTTTTTTTATAATTTATAAAATATTAAATGATTTAAAATTAAAAAAATCCTTTCAGCTAAAAAGTTGTTGGCAATTATTAATAAATATAATATATGGTCCATTCATGGACTGAATTATCATTTAAAATTAACATAGTGGCCCCAAAAAATTTAAAAATCATGTTACCATGGTTGGGGTTAATATCGGTTTTTTTGGCATTAAAAGTACTTTTGTTAAAATTATTTTTCCAATACACATAGGATATTTATTTTATAAATTATATATCCAATTTAAAATAATTGGGTATAAATTATATAATATTTTTCAAATTATTTTGTTATTAATTATATTTTAGCTATGTTATAAAGATAGTTACTATAGTGAAAACATGGAAACGAAGAATTTAAGAAATAAAATTAAAAAAATACATTTTTTGAGATTTCTACGGACAAAATAAACCATTCCATGCATTAATATTAAATTATGGAGCCACATTATATATGTTATACCTCTCAATATAAAAAACTATTGTGGATTTCAAGGACTCCACACCACATAAACCATATAAGGGTACTCTCCCCCATTATTCACACAACTCATCACATTTTTTATGACCAATATCTACCAAAATCACTCTGCAACTTTCCTCCTCTCAACATAGAATATGATGTTTGGGATGATATATATACAAGGACGTATTTTACTGAAATCATAAGAGAGATTTTAAAAAAAAAGAGCTAACATTCATCAATGAACATTTTTTAATTTATTTGTTCCTTACATCCCTTAAATTATTTTAAAACCATTCTTATATAATATAATTATTTATTTATTATAAATTTATTTTTTATAACAAGGGTATGACCTAAAACCACACATTCTTCCATAAAATGGGTTATTAAATCCTCATTCTTTTATACGGAGGACTACATCCATGTGGCATGATATCAATCGTTTTTCCATTACAAACTATCGTGTTGTAGTTTAATAATAATCATATTATAACTATATATGATTTTATTATATTAAGTATATGAATATGATTTTTTAATTTATATATAACAGAAAATATTATTCAATCTACTTTGTGCGAATACGGTAATATCGTTTATCTGTAAAGTGGACTACCTTTTCGCGTAACGATGTGATTTACTCATGATTTAAATGTAATTTATAAAGGATTAGTTAAAAAGAAAATTGATATATATGAAATTAATTTTGTTTGGAATGATAATATATATAATTTACGTTTAGTTATTTCAACACAAAAAATAATTGAAAAACAATGTTTATGGGTGAATACGATATACCATCTATATGGGTGGTGAATTTTGATTTCCAATGAATAAATTTTATAAATTATCCTAAATACATTTATACTGATTATATATAAAATATATATGATAATTGTATAATAATTGGAATTATTGATATTAAGAACATTTTTATGACCAATCATATTAGTAGGATCTTATTCATGAGTTTTCTTTTGTTGTATATGATGTCTTAGAAGAAAATTATGTTTAAGATGATTAAAATCTCCTATCTTTGTTTTAGTGGTAAATTCGACATACCATTGTATTAATGAAAATTAGACTCATAAGGATGTAAAAATATCGTCATATTGAGATGTTTTTTTCTAAATGAAATGGTCCATTAGACTCACCTCAGGTCTATACAAGATGATGGGATCTTAATGGGGGAGAATCAAATCATGTATGACTACGACACAAATGTGACGATGCATTTTTTATAGTGGGGTTATCATAAATCACCTATATAATGAAAAAATAAGATTATTTATTGATGAAATAAACAGGCTGGGAATGATATATTTCTGATCGTATCTATATTAGTCATAATCATGATAGTCAAATTCGGGATTAGATGGAATGAATGATGTTTATGGTAGAATGTGAAGTTACAAAACATTCCATTATGATTCAAAGGATGCTAAAGATGTTCGATTACATAAATAATACAAGAAAAAATTTCTTGATAAATGATAATGTTTATGAAATATGAATGTTGGTGACGATGAAACATTCCAGTCTCAAGATCCTCATAATGAGATTGAAAAGTTCATGTTTTTTTTTAAATTTGAAGAGGGATACTCATTATAAAGAAAAGAAATATGTGCTTGAATACAATACTATAGATGATGATCCTTGTATTTATTATTTAATCGAATTCATCAGATAGAAAAATATTTACAATACAAACCATTAGTATCTTATTCATAAGGGAAAGAAGTTGGGCAAGATGTTAATACTAGTCCAATAGATTTAGTACTCCATCATAATCATTGGACGATGATATTTTATAGGTCCAAAAAATGAAATTAAGAATTATAATCATCCTTAGATATTGATAAATATATTTTCAATGGTTATTCATGATGTCAGAAGAATTTATTTGTTTTTATTGGTGTTTATTGAATATGATAATAATGATATTGTATCAGAAAATTCATAATAGTGTCATTTCTTATAATATTAAATAGATATGGAGAATCATATTTAAGTAATTGTATTGTTGAAATTGGTTAAAACTAGTGTTTCTGAATGTATTCAAAAGAGAGCTTAAGTGGTTAAAACATTTCACAAGGATCACGATGAAATGGTAATAGCTGAGAAGCATTGATGGGTCAAGAAGAACCCGTAATTTAAGGAACTATGAAAATTTGTGGAATTTTGTGGATCATGGATGATATCAATAATCCCACCAAATCTATATTTGGAGAGTGTATTAAAGTCTAAAAGTAAATAATACATTTCTCACCAAATTATTATTCATGGTAGGTAGAGTTAAGTTGGTGCTATTAATATACTATAAAGATAAGAAATGGTTTCCGTATTTTTTTCACTAATTAATGTATGAATGAATTGAAAGAAGAAGAGGTAATATTGAAATTTATTATGTTGATCATTGTATTCAAATAATCATTATATTTATATTATTATTGTATTCATATTGTCATTATATTGGAATGAATTATCCAACTCAACCAGTTATCAAAAAAAATGAAGGCCTTTGGGACATTGGAGGTCATAATGACATCTGGGTATGAAAGTAAAGACTTTATTTTAATTTTAATATTTATTGAATGTTTAATTTGTTTAAATGTAACCTATTTTGTTACAAAAACATTGTATTACATCTTATGTTCTAATAAGGTGAACACACACTATTAGATTTTTTTCATAGTGCAAAACGATTTTAAGAAAATATCCTACTCATTCTATTACACACAAAACGATTTCATTCAAGTGGATTGTGTTTTATTTCATAATTTCATTACCATAACAACAATGTAGAAATTCTTTTAAAATAGTGAAAATTATTATTTCATGTGTTTCGATGGACATGTGTTTGAATTATATTCAATTTGGAAAATTTTCTCTACTAGGATGTTAATGTTGTTTCATTTTCTATAGAAGAATAAATGAAACAATATCCCTAATTCACCCCTCCTCCTATCGGTGATACAATTATATTTATTAGGAACATTAATTTGGCATCACAGTGAGTTCCCCTCATTTTTCATTACTGTTTTTTAAATGATAAGTTGACGAAGAGTTTGAATTGTGTGAACAGTACTATTATCATATTTATTAATGTTTAGAAAAATAAATTCTAGAAATATATAATTTTTTTATCATGTAATTATTTGATAATATATTCTTGATGATGTAAAAGAGAGATTTCCTCTTATTGATAATATATTTCCTATTATTTATATAAATATGAAGAATCTTTTGAATGATCATATAGAAAATAATTCTTTATTGTTATCACTTTATAAAATTGAATTCTTAAGGGTGAAATGGGTTTCCACAACCAATGGTATATGAGACACGTTGAAAAACATCGACGAAGTAAATAAAATAGTGTAGAATGAAAAATTACAACTCCGGAGGCTAAAGAATGAATATTTTAAAAATGGTGAGTGAGAATCTATTGTGGACTTCTATACTATGGTAAAGTATTATATTAACACTATGAGATGTCTTGGTGAAAAGATATATGATTTTTTAATTATTGAAAATTTTAGGAGAATACATCCCAAAATGTTTGATGGTAATGTTTCTTCATTATAATATAGTTACCCTGAAACATTATCTCATGATGATTTTTATAGAACTCTCATCACTAATGAAATGGGAATGGAGAAATCGATAAAATAAAAAATAATACATGATAGAGATCTACCTTTTAAGGCCTCTAGAAATGTGATATCAAAGTAGATTCTTCTTGAGTAATAATCTAGTGATTTTGATTCAAAAAATGAGTTATTTAAAATTATTGATGATATTTTATCATTATATTTTTAAAAATGTGATATAAATGTAAATGTAAATACTAAGGTAAAATTACATTGAAATGTTTATGGTGTAAGGTCATTGGGAGAATTGCAGAAAATTTTCCATGAGGAAATAAATAAAATAATAGAGATGAAGAAGAAAGATGTTAAATAATATTGTATAATAAAAATGTTGATAAAGATAAATATTTTCCTATATGAATAAATAACAAGTTTTTCAAAACCCAAAGAAAAAGATTCATATCTTATGAAGAAGAAGAAGAAGATAATGAATCTGAATTTGAAAAATCTATCATGAATGTTGGTGAGGATACTATTATTTCTATAGTGATTAATGAATAATATAGAAGAAGCAGTTATGATTAAGAAGAATCTAGACTTGAATTTTGTTTGAATAAAAGTGTTGATATAATATATGATAAATATTATAATGCATGAAATGAAAAAAGAAGTTATAAGATGAATCATACTAAACATAAATTGAGGAATATTTTTTATAATATAAGAAAATGATGATGGTGATGAACGAATAATTTTAAATATCTATTAAAGATGAAAAGAATCACAATGAACATCACAAAGTGAAATTGAAACATTTCCAATAAAAAATTTCTAAAGATTAAAAAAATGTACATGATCCTTAAACTACATCATTTAAGTTGTTCAATGTTCTCATAAGTAGAAACATGATAAGGATCAATAAATTTTACCATCAACGGTTGAGAATAAGGCTAGATGTGTTTTTATAAATATTAATGTTGTAAAAGATATGTATGTTTCCAAGACTAAAAATATTAGGAATTTTGATGTTTCTAAAAATTTGGAGTTAAAAAGTTTCAAAAGATGGTGAATAATGAAATGTTTCCAATACTTATAGTATTAATAAGGATTAAAAGAAAAAGAATATTTTGATTGATAATAGAATGTCTATTGGGTCAAATAAGAATGATAATAATGGTAACGAGGAAAATGATCCAAAATATATTAAGTTTGAATGTTTTAAATGAACATACTAATTCAATTGATACTATTAGTATTGTGGTGTATTTGGACACATGAAAAATATTTTTTTTGTTCTGACTAAAACATTATTATTATTCCCCAACATATGGAAGGAAAAGTTTTTGGGCAAGTATATGTTCTCAAAGAAAGTGGTAATTGAAGGTTGTTTTGAAGAAACTTGAGTAGTTTAGAGTAAATATTGAAAATAGCTTTCAACCTAGGGATTTTATTTTTTAAATTTTTGATTAAACCAAGACCTATTTTTATGTGTTGGATTTATTTATTATCAAAACAACAAAATATTATTAACTATTATCAGAATCTTGAGATTATGAATGAAAATGAACAAGAGAAATATCTTGTTTTTTAAATTATGTTGAAATATAAATAAGGATAATGAACATGTATTATTTATAGTTTATGTTCTTCTAATTTTGAAGGAGATTTTATATTTTTAAATAATGTGATAGATCATAATGAATGAACTTTGAAATTTCTAAATGATAAATCATTGAAAATAAAAGTTTTTGTTTCATCCTTATTTGGAAAGAAAAGAAATAAAAAATAAAGCATTATATGATGATGGGTTGAAACATATCCAGAAATTTTATTCACATATTTTTGATGAGTGTAATAAATATATCTTTATGAATTATTGTTTCTTTTTTGAAAATTGAGGAAGATAAAAAGATAGTTATAAGATGCCATCCTATAAAACGAAATTTTTTTCATATTTGTGAAATGAAAAACCCCTGTTACTTGTGTGTTGTGAAAGAAATAAAATTGTGGACTAAAAGGCTAGGACACATATGTCAAAGAACATGAAATTATTATCAAAGAGATATAAAAGTCTATACATTGCTAAATTTCCATGAATAAGAGATGGGTGTTCCACTTGTTTTCATAAGGGAATGATTATAAATTTAGATCACATGATAGTTGAAATTTGTTAAAAATAACCACTACAACTTATTGATTTCCAAATTTGTGGGATGATGGGAAAATTATCAATAAATGTATATAAGTTTTTCATCTTTTTTAATATTTTTTCACTCACATTACATGTGTAATGTATACGAAATCTAAATCAGATACTCTGAAAATGATTAAATGTTATAAGAGGAAAGATGATAAAGAATGTGAGTATTCAATGAAGTAGTTGAAAAGTATTAATGGAAGTGATTATAAGAATAAATAATTTTACTGTTATATTATGAAGCCTATAGTTCATCATGATTATATATCCCCATACAATCCTCAACAAAATTGTGTTACTAAATGAAGGAATATAAGTTTAGTGGATATGGGGAGAACTATGTTACCTGAATGTAGCCTTTCTCATTACTGTTACAGGGAATCCAAGAGAACATATTTGTATATTAATAATTGATGTTTCTATAGTACTAATTAACATATGACTCCATACGAACAGTTTTATGATAAAAAAACATGTTTTATGCACCCAATAGTTGTCGAGAATACATGCATTATACTTCTGGAAGGATGAAACATTGTAAATTTTGAGTAAAAGGTGAATATATAATTTTTCTTTGATATGATCCAGAATGAAGAGGATATATGTCTTTAAACAAGGAAACATGAATAAATTTTGATTCTTTTGATGTTAATCTAATTAAAAAATGTGAATGATAAATATACTCATCCATATAAATAAGTTAAGAATGATAAGGAATGTTTTGTAAACAATTTTGATAAGGATACTGAAAATTTTAACCATACATAAGAAGATGAATAATAACACTACTCTATTTCCAATGAGGTGTATGAATCATGAAATATCATCTTGGGATAATGAGGAGAGTGGATGATTAGAATACAGTTGGTTATCAACATCAAAATGTTTAAATAATAAGAACAACAAATTCTATTACAAATACATCCTGATATTTAAAAGTTCAGTTGAATTATATGAATGAATATTTCATGTATCAAGAATGGATTAGGGCCAGTACTAAAGAGATAGATTAAATAGAAATTAAAAATATGTGGGATGTTTTTAATATAGAAAAAAATTATTATTGGTACATTTTGAATTTTCTGGAATAAGATAAATGGATAATTTAAAGTGACAATAAATAATGAAATATTAGTATGAAAATATTACTCGCAAATTGAAGTTTTTGATTTCAATAAAACCATTTTTCTAGTTGAAAGGAAAGAAATAATTTTAGTTTTTCTTGCTATTGATGCAAAAAACAATTCAAATGGATTTAATGTCCACATTTAAAAATGGGGATCTTGATAAATACGTTTACATTGAAAGCCTTAGGGATTTTTTTATTAGGAATGATGAATGTAATGTTTTCAGATTGAAGAAATCCTTGTATAGGAGGAAAAAAGATCCAAGGTAATTTTATTCCAAATTGATCTCATGTTTAAGGATTATGGGTTTTAGAAAAAAAAGAGTTCATATAATTCATTACAATAGGGAAATCCAAGAGTATTCCATGATCCTAATTATTTATGATGATATTATTATCTTCACTTGGACTGATTAAAGTTATTCTGAAAGATTCACTAATGAAATGAAAATATTGTTGAGGATGTCTATGCTAGGAAAATGAAATACTTTCTTGGGATACATATTTTTCAAAAGAATGAACAGATATTTAATTCTTGATAAATGTATCATAAGGAAGTTATTAAGATGTTTAGTATGGAAAACTCAAAACCAATTTCAACCTAAATTTCAATGGGATAAAATCTGTCTGAGGATTTAGAATAAAAGGAAGTTGATCAAAAATAATACAAGGATCTGATTGAATTTTTTTAATATTTTACTACCATATGGCCAAACATTGTTTATATTATTACCTTATGTGTAATAAATTAGATTTATCCTAAATAATAAAATTTATTTCCTAAAAATTTAATTTAGATATATATAAAAGGATTTTTTATAAATTAGTTATGATATCTCATAATGTATTGATTTTTTTGTTTTTAGTTTACTATTGGGAATGAAATGTCGATGTAAGATGATACACATCATGTGAAGTTTTTTTGTGTGAAAATTTGTATTAGATGGCATAAAAAGAAACATAATTCAGTAACTCTATGTAAATATTAACCTCTGTATATTTTTTCTACTCAAGATACAACCCAAATCATGTGAATGAATGTACATAATATTTATTTACGTAAGTGATGTTACAATTTATCTTTGGTTATTGTAAAAAAATTGAAAACAATATACCTCAAAATCTAGTAAAAATTTATTGTTAAAACAAATTGATATCAAATTACATTTCATTAGAGAGAATGTGATGAAGAATGAATTAAAGCTGTATTATGTTGCAACAATGATAATATTCTTGGAATTTTCACAATACCATTAACAAGTGAACAATTATATAAATTTGGGTTAAAAATTGGTTTCCAACCTAATTCTCATCATGTTTGTGGTATGAATTTAAATCCCATATCTCTTCATACACATTTCTATTTTTTTCAAGGGGGATAATTGTTTCATAAATCTATCCTTATGGAAGCACGAAAATAGGTGGATTTGTGGGTAAGATATGAATCCCGCATTGTATGTGTGTAAAATATTCTAAATGATTGTTAGAGTGGTTATAGGGAATAAATTATTATATTCTATCAAATTTTAATATGTTGAGAATGATGGGGAAGAATATTGGGAAGAAAATTTCTAGAGGATTCATGATCACTACTTTTGGAAGGAATTGTATTACTCTAAGGGATTCTTGTTCCCTATAATTAGTTAGCTCATATAGTATTATAATTAATAAAATACAATCAATATCTTAAGGAAACAATGGTCTATTTTTTTCTATATGGTTGAAAAAAATACAATGGGTTGGATTATTAAGAAAACTACGATACAAATGATCATATTCAAGTGTTCACTTTTGTTGTCAATAATGTTTTAGAAGAAAAGTTATATTAAGATAAAAAGAAGTAACCTTAATTTATTTTGGCTAAAATCATATTGAAAATATTATTCAATAACATTGGCATTATAATGGATGTAAACATTCATCATACTAAGAATATTATATCTAGAATAAATGGACCATCAGACTCACCTTAGTCACAGAATAAAAGAATATTATGTAATTAGGTAGAATCAGAGTCTGTATGACTGTGATAAAAATGGGATTATGCTTTTCATATCATGGAGTTATTGTTATTCATATGTATGATGAAAATAATAAGGTAAAATCATGATGAAATAATAGGTTAGTGAAAGAGTTACTACCAATAATATTCTGCCTAATCACAACAATGAAAATAATATTCAAGTTGAGCAGGAAAATAATGATTATGGGGGAATGGGGTGTTATAATACATTTCATTAACAATTATATGATGCTAAATATTATATTCAACAAAATAAAATACATCAAGAAATTCATAATACAATATTAATTTTTTAAATGAAGAAAGTTGGTTAAGTAGAAAGTTTTCAGTCTCAAGAGCATCGTAATGAGTTTTTTACAACCATATTTGATTAAATTCTGAGAACGATGATCATTATGATGAAAATAAAGAAGTTATAGAAGTCAAATATGTTGATTATGATCCACCATATTTTTTATTTCATAATATTCATCAAAGTAATAATTTTATGTGCAAGAAAATCCATTGTTATCTTATTCAATAGCGAAGGAATATGGGAAGCTACTAATACCAATAGATTAGATTTTATATGCCATTAAAATAATCAGATGAAGATTTTTTCGGGACCATTAAATGGAATGAATAATAAAATTAATACATAGCGATTAATAGATTATTTTTTAAGGGGTGAGCAATAATTTTGAAGAATATTGTTTTTCATTGGTTAGTATTTTTCATCGTAATGAAGAAATCGTATAGGGAAATGAAAATGGTATTTGTTTATTCTTATATGAAATTTGAATGATGAATCATATTAAAGGAAATTTAGTGGGGAAATCAGTATGAGACTAGTGTTTATGAAGAAATTATGAAGACAGTTTAAGTCATTAGAATATTTTAGATGGATCAAGTAGAAATGTGAAGAGTTAAGAAGTGTTGATGAGGTCAATATTCAGCTGAAATTATAGGAAATATGAAAATATTGGGAATTTGGTTGAGAGGGAATGCTTTTAGGAATCCCACCCAAACTAAAATTAGATAGTGTATAATCTGTGATAAGGAAATCATACATTTTTTTGTTAATGTATTGTTCATGAGAGGGAGGGAGACATAGGAGAACTAAAAATATAATGGGATGAAGTGGTTTTCACATTTTTTTTCATAAATAAGTCATTTGGGATAGACATGAATGGAGTAGAGATGGGATTGAAATGTATTCACCTTATCATCGTATTCATCTAATTATCATATTTTTGCAAGTGATCGTATTGCGAATAATTATCCTATTCACCTGATGGTCGTATTGAGTATAATTATCATATTCAGCTCATTGGATTGTCATATTGGGATTTTCATATAGAAGTTGATAGTGTTATATATTGTATCAATTTAATTATTCAATGATATATTCCATATTAAGTAATTAGATATAGAAAAATCAGACTGAGTTTTATTACAATGTCTTGGATGTTGTGACCATCTTGTGGCTAAGGATGTGAATAATTTATTCAGATGTTTTTATTGGTGAAAATCGATAAGGAGGCATTGTAATGTGGTATTTTACAAAAACATTATATTACATCATTTTTGAAATAATAATCACACGTATTATAATATTTTTAATCATGATACATGTGTGAATGGGCATATCCAAATCATTTTATTCCATATAAAAGGATAATTATCTAGTTTATAATGTGAAAATGTTTTACTTACTAACATTACTATGGATGTATATATTATTAGTTAATAGTGTACCTTGTTAATTTCTATGATCTTGTTGATGTGTTTTTTAATTTTTTTTAGCAGGGAATGTAATATTTAATTAGAGGCAAAGGTTGTTTCATTTTATAAGGAAACAAAAATAATATTATATCACTGACTCATTTCATCCCACTCTCAGTGATACAATTACCTTTATTGAGAACATACAAAATCCGGATCTATGTATGTAGAAAAAAAATAAAAAATCAAAACGTGTATGAAAAACTATGTGGTTATTACCCAAAACATAATGTTGATATTGAATTGAAAATAAATATATAATTTTAGGAAATTATAAAATCATATATGTTATGATATATTTGAATATTTTTCATTAAATGACTTGTAATAAGATTATATTTATTATACATGAGGTTGAACATGTGAGATGGAATTCAATACTTATAGTAATGGGATATAATTTCCCATATTGATTTCTGAGTTATTTATTCCACATTCACTACTCAATTATTTATTGATTCATTATACATTACCATTACATGAAATTCTATGGTTTTTGTTTATTTTCAGGTTAATAAATGTTTCAATTAATGTTAATTTTTAATGGGGATCATTATTTAAACATTTCCAAAGAAGTATGGGATTTATAAATCACTTTTTTCTTTTGGGAGACACATGCTTAATTAACCACCTCTTTTCTTCAATGTGGTTTATGTTATATATGAATCTATAGATTATACACAAGAAGGAGGTGAATTGTGTATTTTGCAATTTTTCGATAACTATTTGATTGAATGAGTTCTATCCTTTATAGTTTATTAGATTAAATAATGCAATAGAAAAATTAAGAACAAGAACACAAAGATATACTGTGGTTCGGGGAATAGATGGCCCCTAGTCCACTCCAGAAACGCTCAACTCCATGAGCTTGGTGATTTTTACTATCTGGTCCTCTTCTCCACAGACCGGTTCACAACTGAGTACAGGCAGTTGACACATTTACAATATTCAGGCAAACAAATCTCTCTAGTTCAACCAAAAACCTACATAGCATAGAACGAGAAGCTGGTTACTCATGAATAAAAAGAATTTCAAAAAGAAATTTTCCAGTTGATCTTCACAATTACAACAGAATACAATTGACAGCAGCTGGATTGAAGTCTCTAGAAATATTGATTTTCAAGACGAAGCAGTTCTGAGTCAATCCAGTTGCAATAGATATAAAGATATAGTTCACAATATTCATAGTAGTAGATCCACAATTGATATTCGATGGAGAACAAGTGAATCTTATATCGAGTTCCTTCTTCTTAAACAAACGGAGCATTAATGCTCCTTTTGAATCAGCGGATCAACGTGAATATTTGCAGTCTCTATTTTCCACCTTTTTCAATAATATATTGATCAGCATACACATATGTACCTGGTGTTTTAGAGAGAACATATATAATAGATCTGAGCATATCTCCTGCACATTTAGATCCATAAAAGTCGCCTTCTGATTCGCGATATTCAAAAATTTGATTTTAAAAAGAAGTTGTAATTTCCCTTAAGAGTCGGTATAAAAATATCTTTTTAATTAGATATTAAATCCATTAAAAATGGTTTCGAATCAGTCAAAGGAATAATTTAATAATGTCTTTAAATCCAGCTTGAAATCCGGCCAATAATCAGCTTGTTGATCGCTGCATAAAAATATTGTCTTTCAAAATTTCTGATGCCAAATGTAAGGTTGATGACGTGGCCTCCAAACATAGGGTTAATGACATAGTCTTAAAATGAGAGGTTGACAACGTAAGGTTGAATCATAAATGTTTGGTTGATCATACATACTTTTTCTTCAACTCTCAAACGTACGGTAAAAGTTCAATACTTTTACTTGATCCATACTTTTCCAAGAACGTATGGTTGTTCACAAATTTAAGGTTGATGAACCATACTTTTGAGAAACAAGCATAACATTTAGAATTTACATACGGTTCTCCTTTTATACATTTCTGATAACCAAAACATAAGGTTCATTCCTAACTTAAGGTTCTTCTATCATACTTCGCTGAAAACGTATGGTTGTTTAACCATATTTTTTTCTTATCTCAGAATGTATACCCACTTTTCATCCTTATACTATGTTTATCCACGTAGGGTATGAACAGTGATTCCATAACGTGCTAAAGCACATTCCGCACTATGTTTATCTACTTAAGGTATGATCAATGATTCCAGAATGCGCTAAATTAGATTCTGAATAATTAATAAATTCTCATTATATCAAGAGTAAAATAAATTAATAAATTCCGGCAAAATACTAAATAAAATCATTAGAAAATAACTAAGGGTATTTGTGAGAATCAAAATTATCCTAAATATACAAAGTATTAATTTCAATAATCTCCCCTTTTAATAACATTAACATGTATTATTGAAAACAATACTTTTCTCAACAATCTCCCCCTTTTTGATGATTACAAAATCCATAAAATAAAAAAAAATTATTTAAACAAATCTGTATAGATGAATGTCTATCAAATCAATTCATTCTAATTAATGAATTGAATATGGTATATGATATAGGGAAATAATATATTTAAGATGACGTAATGTTTCCTAGAATAATAAAATTTATCATCTTTGATCAATATTATCCCTATACCACTTGAGTTCTGAGACATTTTCAAAAAAAAATTATTTCCCAGGTATCTAAGGGTATGATATATCACCCTAAAACTTATTGGCAGTATAAATAGATGATTCAAACACAAGAAAATTGGATCTCAGCTTGTGTCATATATCTGATAGGCTTTATGTGTGATTGTATAACATTAGACGAGTACTTATACAATAAAAATTATTAATAATTGGTACATATATACCCTTTTAAATAAATGAACAAACATCATTTTTGGTATCCAATTTTTTGGTTAGAGACCAAAGAAACATATAAATTTAGACCTAGCCATCTTCTTTATATGAATATGAAAATTCAGATGATAAGGAATTGTATTGGAATTACATAGAGTCAACAATAATATTATACAGATTATCTATATCATCATTTTTCTTTTCTTAATGGAGATTTTGTGTTCATAAAATTTTCATTATGGATAAGTCATCAATGTTTTGGTAAATAAGGTGAAACATATCCTTGATACCTCATCACTTTTCAAATATATGAACAAATTGGTGATTATGTTTATTAGTATGATTTTCAATATGGTTATAAATTATAAAAAATGTATGTCATGTACCTCAATTAAATATGTATAAGTATGATATTCAATATTATATTTGATGTGATCTTGCATCAGATTCCACATTGATACATGGGTTTATATAGATTGTGGATAGTTAAGAGAAGTTGTTATGTAATAATATTATTTATTTGTCATGGGATTTATTGATACATGTCCAAATATTGGAATAGATATGGGAACATGAATACATTATTCTTAATAAATGGCCTGAACAATTACAAAAGATAGAAAATAGCTACCTCTACAAGGATGGAAAGCCAATTATTGGAATAATTTAACCCCTTTATTTTATTTTATAGAATATTTGGGATTAAAATTTTGATATTTTGGATAGTTTTGGATGTTTTTAGAAAGGTGTTTTAGGATGAATGTTTTCAGAACATTTGGTAAAAACTATGAAACTTAACTAGGGAACTAAGAAATATTTTATAGAAGTCAATAAGAATGTGTATAATTATTACAAGGTTGAAAAATCTTGCGGGTTCCAAGAGAACCCATTCATGTGGAGAATGAGTTGATAAGCATGGGTAGCACAAAATTTATAAAATTGTGTTTTCCAACTATATGAGGGGTTGGGTTGGATAAAGCAACAACACATAGTTAGCACACTAATTCCTAAACTATATGCCCTAAACAATCATATGGAATTTACTGTTTTTAAAATTATATTTTAGCTTAGTTTTTATCCCCGAAACCCTCAATTTTCATCCCCCCTATGAGACTCACGATATCTTACTTTTCCTTATTAATTCATATAGATTCATTAAAAAATGAAATTTATGTCACATATTTAATTGTGTTGGATCTATAGAATCAATGGAATAAAAACATTTTCTCTATTTTTATTTATAGATTATCTTATTACCTCCATTAAAACATTATATGTAATCTACAATATATAGATCTATAATCTATGAAGTTTTTAAAGAGATTTGGATTATATATATTGAAGGTAAATGGATTTGAGTATATATTTAGATGATTCTTATTTTTTATATTCGTTTATTCATCCATTGTGAGGTTGGTAGATTCAATCACATATCCACGTTTTTTTGAATATGCAGACATTGTATTATATTGATTTTTTCTTATATTTGAAAACGAAACATTAAATTATTTATTTTAGGAAACCCGTTTGGTTTTTAATATCCAATTATGGTTTAAAAAATTGGTTTTGGGAACATGGGAATTTGAATGTATTTTTTGAAAACCCACATCAAATATGGTTTTAATATTATGGTTTTATTTTGATTTTAGAATGATGTTTTGTGAAATATTTTAAATTAGAGAATGAATTTCCTTGGAAAAAATTGGTATGTGAGAACAAGGCATACAAGCAAGTGTGTGTTCATAATATATTGTAAATGAATTTGTTGGTTTGTACCTGTTAATTGGTGCAGAACTATAAATGGACCATGTGATTTATCACCTCTCCTGTCATGATGGTGGATAAGAGACCTCTCATTAGTGTGAAATTATCATTCATCATTAATGTGTACGTATGTTTGATTGAAAAAAATGTAACAGGTATGCTATGTGAAAATAGATGACAAGTTTGATTTAGTTGAATTATTTTTCTTCAACTATTTTAATATTATATATGTTTTGTATATTCTCACCCTCTATTTTATATAAACTGGGTATTAACATTCACTTTCACTCATGGAAAGAGTGGGAAGTATATTGGGGAAATCATATAGCTTACAAATACTCACCCTTGCATATGCAATTTGTTAAATATATATAAATTAAAATTTACTATACATGTAAAAAAATGTCTCATATTTCTCATTGGTATAATCATGTGGTTATATACATGGTTTATTAAATGTATCATTATTTTTTCTCACATTATGTGGTTATAGTGATTCCAAATTATTTTTTATTTGTCAAGACATCTTTTATCTTCCGTGATTTATATTTCCAAACATTAAAAACACTACTACCATATATATGTTTTGATTGTATTTATTTGAGTTATATTAAATATTCTCATGAATCATATATTTTGTTTAGTATTATGTATTATTTATATTTCATTGTTATGATTTTTTATTAGGAAAATAATCCCCCAATGTTTTTTATAACAATGGTATTTATTTCTATCTTTTTTCGTCTTGGTAATATCCTTAACGCCAGAAAAACCTCTCACCATAACTAAGATAATAGGTTGGGTTTGGATTATAGAATAATAATCTGGATTCATCACACATTTATTTGGAATCATAGATATTATAGGATTCTCATGGTAAACCTCATATGGGTTATTCCAACCTTAAATATCCACTAATGATATTATCTAATATAATATTTTTACGGAACCTTATACTAATGTACATGGTTATCCATATACTAAATTTGGTATGAAAAAATATAAGTTTCAATATATTTGGTCTCTAGTGAAATGATGAAATCAACATTATAGAGAGTGAATAATATATTTTCCTTCTCTTATGTGAGAATCATCCATAACTAGCTTTCCAAACTATGATAACAATACATTAAGTAAGAGAGGATATCTTATTCTATATACAATGTACTTTTTACCAACATATAAATCATGGTTAACCCTAAAAATGATCTCCCAATTGATCTCAGATATGAGGACATGTTCTCTCAATTATATCTTGCATGAATGATGTTAGGGGTTTTTATTTTCATTATCCATAATGAATCATTATTGGTAAGGGTTTAATTCCACTTTTAATGGGTTGTAGTGTTTTGTAGCACATTTTTCATTTTACCTTCATTAATAAGGAGTTTACTAACCAAAAATATGTTCTAAATTATGTCCCTAATCATGAAATCTAGAATTATTTAATTATTTAAAAATACATATATGCCTATACTATATGGAATCTATCACTAAAATATGTAGAATGTACTAACGAGTTTGAAGGGGTACTTCACATAAAAATATGTCAATGAAATGTTACAACATACCAAAAACAATCATTTAAAAGTTGATACTGCTATAAATATCCATTTTAGATTCAATAATAAAGGTACTCACACTTACCTAAGTGTATGAATCACATATAGGGATGAGGTATCCACTTATAAACATGGATTGAATCGCAACTCCATTTAATTAAAGAACTATGATATTAAATTGTGTAGACAATTACAAGAGATGACTAATATTAGAATTGGGATCTCTAATGACATTATATTATATACTTTCCCATTATATGTATATATATTTTATGTCATACTTTGGTTAATGATGTATGAAGTTATGTATCAATTTTTTTTGGTAAAATACTTTCACCATTAAATATCTTTCTTTATTGGTTTGAAAACTCTCACATAAAACTATATAAACCACCCTATGTGTTGATCTATACTGATTTTTTGTTATTTAATTAATTTAATTATCACATATCCTTTTTTATATTATGTTTCCCCATCATTTGTCCTATGAGTTCCAAAAACTAACTCCAGATTAACTTATAATACTTGCATTAACTTATTCTTTTAAAATTTAGAGATGTAGTAATTTATTGTTTGAAACCCAATATATTAAATCCTTTGAAATTATGTGCATCTTATTGATATTAATCCAACTCACATGTCATGGTAAATATGTACTAGTGTAAATAATATAGGATAAGGTCATGAAATTTATCTAGTTAAAAATCTAGAATCGACAGCCTAGATAAATTGAAGATCCTTCCCAATAAACCTTTATCAATTTAACAATTATGATATATATAAGGTTAAAATTTAAATTAATTAATAATGTGGTGTACACCATATGTCCACTCAAAATTAAATTCAATCATTATAGTACCCACAACCTATAGAAAGCATTATCTCACACATACGTTATATTCAAAATTTATTAGATTATATTTTTAAAAAATGCATGTAGGTTTGATTTCTGTGTAATGAAGCATGTCATAGCATTATAATGTACATAATAAACAACTATTAGGATTTTTTTTTTGGTTTTACATCAATTATTTCCATACAAGAAGTAGGTCTTAAATCATTTCGAAATTTAGTGAATAAGAATAAAATAAAATCTATTTATAATGTTGGAAAATGACTATTAAGAATAATGAGGTAGTCAAAAAAATAATTACAATAAGATGAATATGTAGAAGAAAAAATAGGATGAAGCAATATAATAAGGAGAATCATAATAGTGTTCAACTGAAATTATTTCTTGATTTGCATCAATTTCAACTAAGTGAGAAAATAAAGATGTTCTTGGTGTTATGGTTGATTTTAATTCATAATCACGTAGAGAATATGTTTAATCTAAGAAATGATATGAAACTATTTTTGAAAAGGCTCAGATATTTAATGAATTCATGTTGTAAAAGTTTCAAAATAAGATAGAGTTGATGTAAATGAAAATTGTGATGATTGAATATCACACAAACACGTTATAGATAATTCATCGGTGTCATTAGATTCATCAACCATAAAATCCCTGAAAATAGTTTATTATATATTTTATACACTGAAAAAATAACTAACTCAATTCAATGACTTCCGTTTGTTGAAAAAAGATGCAAGAAAAATAAAAACAAAAATGTAATATGAAAACAATTGATTGTGTTTAGTGAATGAGTAGTTCAGAATGAAGCTTATTAAAAATCATTCAATGTCCAGTCTATGTGAAATAAAATAATATTTAATCATATGGAAAAGTTTCTGTTTAATTTTTATTATGAATTAAAATATCTTAATGATTAAATTTTGGAAGTCTATATTATTTTTCTTCACATAGTTAACTCCATTGGAATGTTATCGTCTGATGTTTTTAATAGACATGTGTATTATTCATAATTATGTGATATGATTTATTTGTGGAATTAAGAAGTATTTATTCTAAGATAATATATTTAGAAACTAAAATAAGGTAATATTAAGATTTTAAAATTTAATGATGAGATTTTAAGGTTAAAATAGGAAAATAAGAACATTGTTGTTCGTGAAGAAGAGGATCAATCATTAATATTAGATAATTAGAGGATATTGGTATAGTAATAGAGGTTTTTTAATCTTGAACCTTCAACAACCGAATATGATAAATATGATGATTATTTGAAGAAATTAAAATCTTTTCAAATGAAATAATATAAACATTTGATGGATATCATTTACTGAACATTTGATCTATTTCGTCAATTTTGACTTAATATCAATTTAAATGAATTATTATCCAAATATTTTTGGAATAATATTTCCCAATTCCATTTTGTTTTAATTTAATTATTTTAATCTTAGAGGAATAAATATTAATAATATTGTTTTTTATTTTACTTTTTTATCATTACATAGGTATATATTTAATTCACTTTTCCTTTTTTAAAATCACAATGGGGATGAATAATGGAGGAATTTTTTAAGGGGGAAATTTTATCCAATTTGGGAGGAATAGTTTCAGGGGTCAAAATAATAAAAATTGAAAAATATAATCTTGGTATATATAATTTTGAGTTGGATATGCCAAAGTTATAATTTTTCAAATCACAATCAAATTAAGTGTGACAAAAAAAAGTCATCAATATAAGAGAGTTAAGAAGAATTCAATTATTGTTCATAAACCAAAATAGGGTTTTATTTTTTCAACGATAAAAACTTTATTTCATGTGTTATATTATATTCATTCCAAAGTGAGGGATATATCTGATTCAACAAAATTACTTTGTACTTTTCTTTTCCATAATATTGAAAAAAAATTAACACTTTAATAATACTATATATTAATAATATCATATATCACAATTATATTATAATTAGTTTTATAAAATATCATTTTCTACTGAATGTTTAAATTGATCTAATATTAATCAAATATAAAATTAAAATTATTCGAACTTATCAATTGGGATGACTATGTGCTTATTCCATCAGATTGTTTAGTGTCCTCATTTTGGGATAGAATAGTGTTCTGTTTATCAGATTATCTGAAGTCATATCTATCTGACTAAATGTAATTATGATACATCATAGTGACCATATTCTTGTTTATCTGTTGTACAAACAATAGTATAGTCCAACAGACTATCCATAATTAATAATCATTTTATTTCATATTATTTCTATCTGATGGAATTGAATAAAAAATTCTATAGGTTGTAATAAAAATCACATCAGATGAAATTGTTTTGAAATGATTTTAATTGAAGAACAAATGAGGTTGTTAAAACCAACATTGAGACTCAAAAAAATATTAAATTTAGAGGAATAACTACTAATTGAATTTAATTAAATGATCTAGAAGATAATTCATTTGTAACATGACATGTCTGAGATTTTTCACTTCCTATAAATGTTTTCACACTCACTATAATTGATGATATTTTTTTCTTAGGAATTCATATAAAGGTTACAAATTCCTTAGTAACTTTTTTATTTTTATTATCTATTTTCTATTAGAAATTTATACTAAGGGATTTCATGGATAAGAAGACAGGTGATTCTGATCCATCATATCAAGGTATTTTAGGGATTAGAATAGATGACTGAAACAGATCAATATATTGATGGGTTCAATGGTGATGGAAGACAATTACATTATAATCATCTCATCGAAGGCTTCCCGAGTTTGGATAGATAAACCCTTATATATAGTTTAAAGAAAATGTATATCATAATTCACGATTTATTATATCATAAATTCTTAATGATAAAATGTAGATTAATATTTTTAAATATTTTAAGTCATTCATAATTTATTATAAGATTTCATTTTACTTGTTTTAATAAGTCTACAAGAAACTATACATTTACATTAATATTTTTTCTTTATAAATCATTCTAATGTTATTTTTATCATAGTTTATGTGTTTCTTATTAACAAAAATATTTTATCATATTATTTATGGATCAGATATTCACACTCTAATCGTCAAAAGATATAATAAACGTTTTTTATGATTTTTTTTCTAGTTTAAATATTTGAACTACGATTAAACCCCCCCCCCCAATTTGAAGCCATTGTATGATCTTATGGTTCTAAAAAGGAATGTTACAACCATTACACATACCAATGTGAAATTATAAAAATTTATCTATAGACTTCATCACTGGCCTCCAAAAGATATCTGAAGGGAATAATTCTATTTGTGTTAGAGGTAATATATTATTGATCTAGTCACTTTTATTCCTATGAGACGATATTTATCTGTCGATTAGATATCTTGGATATAAATTAATGAAGTGTCATTGTTATATGGAATTCCATAATCAAATATGTCATATTATAATACAAGGTTAACCTTGATGTTCTAGATAATTCTCCCCCAAGAACTAGATCTGGAGTTTTCATTCAGTATGACCAATCTTCCTTTGAAATATTGTTAGTTAGGGAAACTATTTAAACCATGAAGGATATTCTATTATCAAATTATCTAGATAATAGAGGTTGTTATTATCCACACACTATCCATTTCCAATGTTATAATCAAGAGAACATTACACTATAAATTTATATGATTATTTATGAAACCCTTGATGAAAATAAGTAAATAACTCTAACATGTTGGGATTAAGGTTTAGAAATAATGATAATGGAACCATTGATAGGTGAGTACCTGGTAGTGAAGGTCAGATCCATTCCAAATCGATAGATGGTATCTCAGATCCGATAGAATATTTATGCTATCAACTATCAGTGTGATCTATAACTTTATGTTGGTGTGAAGATATAACTTTTAATTTTTTCATGGAATATGTTTCTAGGATTGAAGACCTGGATTTGGATCCATTATAATATTTCCACCTTATATATTATTGGTCATGTACGGATTGTATCTTTTCAGAATCCAGTTCCATTGATCTTATCTTTGTTCATCACAAATTACAGGTATCTATTTTTTGGATGTATATAGAAGATCATTAAAATTTTATAAAATCATAGGTTTTCATATGTGAGAATTATCAATCCTATAAAAAATAAATAATAGAAAACTTGGGTCATAATGATAATTTTCTGTGGAAAAATAATTTTCCACTATAGAAGGTTTTTTGACGAATAAGAAATTAAAGGATGTTATATAGGAACCCATTTACGTAATAGAGGTGAATTATCTTAATTTTCTTACACAAGATTGATGAAAATTCATGGGATAAATTATTTTTTTGAGGTTATAATTTAACACCATGATATATTATATGTAATCATTTGAAATAAATTTTATGTAATTGGTAGCGTTCTTTACACAAAACCCTAAATTTAAATGTCCAATGATATATTATTAAATTATAACTGATTTTTTAAATTGTAATTTAATGATATTATTAAAAACATTATTAAATATAAATATAAACTTTTTTACTTAATTCAAATTTACTTATTGATTCAATATGAATAATAACTAAATTTTTAATAAAATCATCTTATGAATAACATGCCAATTTTTTTAGAGAAATATATTTCTATATGTGTTCTGAATTTTTATATTAAAAAATATTTACCACTATTGATAATATTTTTTTATATAATAAATTTTTAATGTATTAATAATATATAATACATTAATTATATAATAGTTATGGGTAACGATATAATCAATTGAAGGAAAAAGAGTTCTTTTATGAAAAAAAATTATATGATAAAAATTTATTATAAAAAATATATACAAAACCATTATTTAATTATTTTTTGATATTAATATCATATATATTAATTAAAATAAATTAAAAAAACTTAAAAGTCATTATTTGGGATGAATTTTAATAAATTCTATTTTTTACAATAAATTGCATTACAAACTGGATTTCATATCATATTTGGTATTTATTTTATAATGTCCCACTTATAATAAATGAATTTGGTAATATTGTATAAAAGTTTCAAATCAACATATAGATATTCTTTATTGATGATTAATTCATTTTTTCTCATAATTAATAATAATTATATCTAATAAAAATTCCATTTGTTAGATTTAAAACTGCATTAATGGGGTTAAACTATGAGATAATGGAATATATGACACATAAAAATTCATAAATCTTAATGTTTAATTTTATAATGTCGTTATATTTTATTATTTTCAATTAATTCCCCATTTTTTCACTTTCACATCGTTGTGACAATATATTATTTCAATATTTTCTTTAATTTCAACATTGACCCTGTAGATTTTATAAAAGAGAAACTATTCTCCAACATTATTCACTCAATTTAAGCCTCAAGTGTTGGAAATTAAAAACCCAAAACCATAATTGATTCATCTTATTTTTATTCATATCCTATACATGTCATAATACCCTCATAATAATGGTTAATGTTTAGTCTAAATGAGTTCTATCTATGAAGTGGTAATAATCATACATGATTCTTTCAATTATAGTTACTTCTTTCACATCCATTAATCTTTTTTTCAATTTCAAAACATACAATAGTGCCATAAAATAACTAAATTTTATATTTTTATATAATAACAATTTTACCCCTCATTTCAATCAATGATAAATGAATTTATAATTCATCCATACAAATATACCACTGCTTCTTTGTAGTGATTTGATTAATTTTTTAATCACCATCATTCATGGTTAGTAAATTTTAAAGATATGATTTTTATATATTAATTTTATGAAATAATTATTATTTAGGGATTATAATATTTTATATACATTATTATATTCCCATATGTGGGAAATGATATCATTGCTCATGTATACATGTGGACTACCCTTTCTATGAAGGGATTTAATTCGCTTCTAATTTACTATATACATGGATGGTATTCAGAAAACATTTATAGAATATAAATTTTATTTATGATATAAATATGGTTCCTAAAAAGTGAATTATTATTTTACGTCCTTTCTAAGAATCTATCCAAAATTGGAAACATTAATCAAGTGTACAATGAAATATCATCTCCATAAATATACATAATTCATTTTTCAACACCATTTTAAATGAAATTTTATCCAATTTAATCCAATTTTTAATTATTAAAATCATTATATTATTATGATTTTTAATATTATGGAAATATGATCATTGATAATGGAACATAAAATATAAACCAAAACATACATAAAAATGACACAAATAATTCCAAAAATTACGATAAAAATGAAATATTGATAATGAATAGAGGATAAGATGTTTTATATAAAAATGTGATGTTATTATAAGTATGAATATGTTATTACTGAAAAATTATATTAATATAGATAAATTACTAATGATGATACAACTATTATGAGTCATTTATTACTTGAGGATATTGTTTCTCATATCACTTTTGTTTTTGTGATACATTTTCCAAATTCATCAATTTTTTTGTAAAGAATACTTACATACCCTTATATATTTTATATCATGAATATAATTATATTTTTTGTATTAAAACAATAATTTCATTTTATTTATTTCTTAGTATTTATGATTCAAATGCTAACAAAGGGTTAAGAGTATTATGTTCTAAAAACACTATTTACTAAGATTTTTTATGCTTAAATTTATGGTGATAAAATTATTTGATCTGTCAAAAATATAAATATTGAAAATTTTAAAATCTATTTATATATTAATATTACAATTATTCGTTTAATTTTCCTCTCTGTACGTACTCAAAATCCTAAAATATCTTTTAAGGAAAATTGAATTTGTATATATTCGATGGAAAATATTTTTTATTCCAAGTTAATATAATTTTTTGAATAATTTAATTATTATTTATACTATTCAAAAATGATTAATGAAAATAATTTTTTACCATAATTGAATTTTTATAAGAATTATTAAATGGATTTATCATTCAAATTTAAAAAAATGGTAGTTTTAATCAAAGCTATAACTAATATCATAATTTTAACATATATAGCAACAATGAATTCTTCCACCATCATGGAATTTGTTTTATTAGAATATTAATTTAAAATTTTATATGGTCCTTTTAAATTAATTTTTTCCCGTATTTTCATGTTATTTTCATGATTTTAAATAAGTTATTTTTAATGGAAAATTTTATACTCATCATGAAAAGTTCTATTGATATATAATGTAATGATAATATAAGAAAAAAACAATAAATTTTTTATTTTTCCCAATAGATATTAACCAATGATAACTTATAAATTCATTCATGGAATTTTTTATGATTTGGATTACGAAAAATTTATTAAATATGTATCCATTCCACCGGTAATGTAATGATATAATTGAAGATATTTTCTAGATATTATATAATACATTTAAATAGATTTTGATTTTTTTAATGGTGGTTCCATTGTATAATACTATTTAATTTGGTAGTATTTAATGTTTATGAGGTCTAACTGTACATGGGATGTTATTCTATTCCGGAAATAGGTTATATAAGAGTGTATCCTATGAGAAATGAAGGTATATGAGTGTATAGCCAAAGGCCAACATGCAGTGAATTAATTTTTATATATCCTCAATGGGTGATTTAATTTATTTTGATTTTGTTAATTTAATTCCATTCTATATGAATTTTTTTATGTTTATGTTATAGAATCATGGATCACGATATTTTATTATCCATAATTCGTTATTATTTATATTTTTTCTCATAATTTTACTAATTAGTATCATTGACGGATATATAAGTTGTATAACATTTTATGTTACTTTAGAACACACATTGTTTTGATTCTATTCCCTAGGTTATAAATACGTTTTTAGTATGATAGGATTAAGAAGTGCACTATCTTAGAAAGTCATTGAGGATGATTTAGAAAATATTTTAGAAATTACTTTGATAATGTATTTAGTCATGAATATAAACCATCACAGTACATGGGAATGTATTATATTTAAATTTATTGAATATTTTTAAACAATTATGATATATATTTGTATGTTATTCTTGGGTATCCTCATGAATCCACCAAAATATCTTTGGTAGCTGAACCACCACAGAAGACTACCACTATTTCTCATCATTCACATTGGTCTTATAGGAATTTATTTTTGGTACTTTTATGTTGATGAAAGGTTGATATGAAAAATAAATTATCAACAAATTTTATTTTATTAAATTTATTTTTTTAAATTCAAAATATAGTAATTATTTTTTATATTTAATTTAAATAAAAAAGAAATGTTTTATTTAAAAAAATTAATGTTGAAATTTTATTAATTTCTATAAAATAATTGATATATAATACATAATTTTGAAAATGATAATTTAATATTAAATAGTATATTTTTCATAGAAATTTTATTATGAATCATTAATATTTATCTTTGGGTATAATGATTGAATTTTATAATATATTCTCCCAAAAGGAATCACTATATAAAATTATATTAATATTCCATAAAACAAAAAAAATAAATGAAATAATATAAAGAACTATTATCATTTAAAAGCCTATTTTCAGTAGAAAATGTCTTTCATAATATTTATTATATTAATTTAAATGTTCAATCTATAAGTTTTATAGTTTTTTATTTGTGAAATTAACTTCCTTATTGACTCATCATGTCAAAATTAGTTTTTATGGATGTTTAAAAAAATATATTTTTTAGTGAATATTGTAGATATTAAAAATAAAATAACTTTTATATCATCATCATCATAAAAATATGATGTATAATTTTTAAATATAATATGAAATATCTTCTACATTTAAATACATAATAATCATATTCCTTTTTCTGATAGTTCATCCAAAAATAGATTAACCACATCACATAAAAACAAAAAAAGGTTTCAAAGTAGTGATCCAATTTCCTCATAGTAAGAAATAACATAATACCATTGTTATAAATTTATCTTTTTTATCCCTATATTATGATAAAAATGAATCTTTTTAATTATATCTTAATAATATAATTCTTTTTATATATTTTTTATATTATAATAAAATTAATTAACATTTATAATTATACATTGATTATAAAATGTTTTAAATGGGATTGTTTAACCAGTCATATGAATGATGATATACATATTTTAATTCCAATTATTATGGAAACATAATTCACGGTATTCCATAATATAATAGGTAAAAAATGTTTTTTGTTCTTTTATTTAATCATTCTAATTTTGAATAGATATTAATATATAACATTTTTGTATAAAATTTCCAAGATAAATGCCCTATGGATTTCATCTAGAAGAATAATTCCTAAAACTCCCATTAGGTGAACACTGATCTTAATGGATACTTTTCAAACATCTATTCATTAATTTTACAGTGATTAATATTATGGACTCAATAAGTGGGAATTATAATTGAACCATAAAATGAAGGAATAAAAAACATTGATGATCCATATTAACTAAAAATAATTAATCAATGTATAATGATTAAATATAAAATATAAATATAAAATGATATTAATCTAAAAAAATACTATGAACTATATGGATAATAATTTTATGATTATTATAATGTTGGTAAGAATTTGTCCAACCAATGGATAATCCATGGAAATTTTATTTTGCCTCAATTTCCATTCCCTAATTCATATTTTAGATTATCAATGAAATAAAATTTAAATGTGGAACAAACTATCCAATTGAATTAATATATCCCAAATAATTTTTTATTCCATGGAGTATCACATTCAAATAGTATCTCAATTTCCTTTTTCTATGATTTATTTATTATTTACATAGTAATTGTTATTATTAACATTATTTGCATCTATTGAGTTATAAACATTTTTCTTATAATACATCCATATATGTTTGGTATCCATTACCATATAATTCTATTATATTTTATTATCTATTCATATCATATCAATTTTAATTTATATCACATAAAAATCATTCCAAATCATTTTTACTTTAAGAAATATTATGATCATATGGTTTTTGTGATTTTATATTTCTTACTTCGAGACATGTTGTATATCATGATGAAATTTTCATGTACAATATGTACATAATATATATTTAGCTAATTTTCATGGTAGACTATTTAATCATTGTATTTATATTTCCGTTTCATGATCTATATTCAAAATTATTCTGATTTTTAAGATCTCAAATATGTAAGGGTTTTTCTAACTCAATTTTGTATTTATTTGGTCACAACCATTTGAATTTGACTTTAGTATCATATTTTTTCATATTCAACCATATCTATTATTAATAATGTATTTTTTATTTTCTAATATGGTAATTACATCATTATATTTTTTTCTATACTTGATTACATTCATTAAAGAATAATAATGTGCTTAAAGACTGTAATAAATATTTCTAATGGGTCTTCAACCTCAATAGACATAATTTTTCATATCAAAAGTGTTTTAATTTATTAATATGAAATAGAAATACGTCATATAATTTATTATATTAATATTTATCTATATATCTTCCCAAAATAAAAATTAAAAATTGTTTCTTTATAGTATAATTGTCTTTAAATCCTTTTAAAATATAAGGTGTGATTTCATTTCAGAAGCATAAATATTTTTAATTCCACTCCAAAGCATTTTTACAAAAAATTATTTATTTTCTAATTTAATCTATTAGGGATCCATTTAATGCTATTTCTATAATTTCATAATTTTATGTAAATTAAAAATAATTTTATATGTTAAATCTAAGATTATTGTTTTTTGAAATTGATAAAATTATTTTAAAATACTATATTTCAGGGCATCAAAATATTTTTTAAAATATATCCAATATTGATAAATATTTTATGGATTAATGGTTATGATCATTGTAAATGTTTATTAATGATAAACATAGAGTTTGATATTTATTTTTGTTAACAATCAATCAATTCAATGATGTCATTATATGATAAACCATTTATGTTGTAATTTTAATTTTCATTTCATTTCTTTTCAAAATAAAACTATTTTCACATAGAAAACATAAGTATGTTGTATAAAAATGTCATGGATGGTAACCTATATATCTACCATTTAATTTATTAATGATTTGTTTCATATTATATAACTAAAGTAAATGTGTTTGTATGCTCAATGGACTATGGGAAATAGGTAGTGATACACAATCAACTATATAATAGGAATCAAGAAGTGAAGATTTACCTTTTTTGTTTTGGGAAATGGGTATAAATT
Source organism: Viscum album (assembly GCA_963277665.1). NCBI lineage: Eukaryota > Viridiplantae > Streptophyta > Magnoliopsida > Santalales > Viscaceae > Viscum > Viscum album. Next base: position 987,674,237 of record OY728143.1, on the reverse strand, counting down.
AGTGATATACTATATAATTGGAAAATAATTTTCATCCCAATCCACTATGTGTTTTATGGTATTGGTAGTAAACCTTGACATGTACTTTGATTTATTATTCTTTGGCTTATAATTCCTTGATATTTTGGGAAATTTTTTTCTTTAAGAAAATTTAATCCTTTCTATATATTTCATTACACAAATAAATTATTTTCAATTTTGATACAAATAATATATTTTTAGATTTTATTTTATGAAAATATGAGTTTTATTATAATATGAGTTATTATTAAAACATTATTATCTAAATTGATACTTATCACCTTGAATATTGAATGGGGGTACGAATAGGTTTAATTATAACATCCCATTACTTGTTTTATTGTATTATTTGATCCTATTATTATCTACATTAGGTTGGGTCATGTTTTGGGACAATTTAGATGAATTTTTGAGAATTGTTTACATACATTTTTTTATGCACAATTGGTGCACATTTTTAGAAAACAATATAGTTTCCCCCCGAAAAACATATGTCCTTCTGAGAACAATTAGGGGGAGTTGAAATATTAAGGAATATTGTTTTTATAACCATGATACCACCCTATAAACTGTGAACCCATGGGTAGTGGGAAACATATTGGTGGGGTAAAATTAGTTTATTCATCTAGTTAAGATGTGTACCCCAAACCAGATTCGAGACATGGTCTCTGATTTAGTTGAAAAAATTATCTAACTAAACAACCTAAACAGGAAAATATTTTGAGTGGTTTTTCATTCCTATGAAAAATAATTTATAATTAGCTATACCCGTTTATATGATTTATTTATCCCCTTTTCTACCCCAATGGATTTATTATTCTTTTTAAGCTACCAATTGGTTATTTTCTCACAATTAACGCATTTCATTTGTGGATCAATGTATTGTTGATATTGTTCAATATTTTCCAGGTATGTGGATATCCTATTATGTAAAGACCCGTAAATTTCAAGGAATTTTTTTTTCTTAATTTTCTTTGGAATTTTACAAGAGCGCAGTTTCTGACGGCACCTGATTCTGAGGCCCGGTGTGCCCGGAATCATTTTCCGAAGTTTGGCTCGGGTACGTTCAGTGAACGGACGAGCGGGTTTTTCTAACTTTTGAACCGGTGCCCGAAATCGAATTCTGAGGGCACCGATGAAATCGCAGCGCCGGTATTCGCTTAGAAACGCCTCTTCCGGAGTTGCGTTTGCTCGGGTGTGGTTTTTAATTTTCGGGCTTAAAGTTAAGAAATAAAATAATTTTGCGAAAACATTATTTTATTTCACTTAAGCCACTTGGAAGCCACTTGAAGACACTTAAAGGCGGCTTGAACTGAGTTAAACTGGATAGGATGCTATCCAGAAATATCCTACCCCCGTGGTAGGATATTTGTGAGGTGGGGCCCGCACGAGCCCCGCTGTTTCTTTCCGCTAAGAAACACACCCGTGAAAACCCGTCGTAATGAAAGTCAACCGACGCGTTTTCTAAATTCTTAACAGACCATTTAATGGGGCTGTTTCTCTCTTGAATTAAATGGGCTGTTTCTTTCGTGAATTAAATGGCATGTTTCTTTCGTTGAATTAATTCAACGAATTAATTCAATCGTTTCTTAACCGGTTTTGTGTGTTGGCATATTAATAAAATAAGACTAACCCAAAATCTTTGGAGAAGGTTTGAGAGGATTCTTGTTCTTCTTCTCTCTCGCGAAGAACACGAAGAACGCGAAGAACGCGAAGAACGCCGAACCCGGAAATCGACGACGCTTCCGTCCGTGACGTTCTTCCACGCTCCGATCTCCGATCACCGACCGTTTGAGGTGAGTGATTTCGGATTTCCGCTCAAAAGATCTTTTCTTTTGGTTTTAAACGAAACACAGATTTAAATATTAATAATTTAAATCTGTTGTTCTTGGTTCGTTGAGCTCTCCGACTCAACGCCGGATTCCGCGACGACGCGACGCCTCCCCGCGACGACGCGACGATCCCTCTCTTCCGCGACGATCCTTTCCGCGAAGAACGCCCACGCGCGACGATCGACGAGGTAGGGATTTTTATATTATGAGAATTACCCCCTTTTTTAATTAATTCCCGTCAATGTTTCTTAAATAAATTAAAGAACCGTTTTTGTGAACAATTTTTAATCTTATTAAAAATTGTTGTTTCCTGTGTGGAATAATTTTCTCCCGGTTGTTTATCTCTAACGCGGAGGGTGCGGGCCAAACGAACACGGCCCGGCGACCCTCCGCCGTTCTTCGTTTTGTGCGGATTTGACGGAAGACGACGGAACGTGCTGCAGCGGACGTTTGACGATTCGGCAGTAAAGAACGGATCCCGGGAGGAGCAACGGCGCAGACGGGAAGGAAAACGGGCCACCGGAGCGACGCCGGCGGTCCGCGGAAGCTGCCGGCGGCCGGAGGCGGCGGCGCCCCGGCGCGCCGCCGGACAAGTCCGCCGCGGCTAAAGCCGTGGGGGCGGCGGCCAACGGACCCGCGGCCACGCAAGTCCGGTTCGTCCAGGCGGGACGCGGCTCAGCCGCGTCCGCGGTTCGCCTGCGCGGCCCACGCGGGCCGCGACTTCCTCAGGCCGCGGGTCAACGCCCGCGGCGCTCGGCCGAGCCGGACCGGCCCTGGCCGGGCTGGGACGGGCCAACCGGGTCGGACCCGGGTCGGGTCGAACCGGTTCGGGTCAACCCGGTTCGGGTCGACCCAGGGGGGGTCGGGCCGGGTCGGCCCGGGCCCGTACCCCCCTTCTTCGGACCTTTTCGTTCAAATGTCCGTATCTTGAGCTACGGGCCTCCAAACGACTCGCCGTCAGCGGCAACGCGATCCTTGGATCGAGACGGTCGTTTCGGTATATTGCACTCAAGGTTTCGAAATACTTTGAGTTCGGCCGGGTTGGTTCGTACACGAGACCAACCGGGCCCCCGGAGCGGAAACGCTCATATCTTGAGCTACGGACGTCCGATTGACGTGCCGTCAGCTTTGTTGAATTCCTCTAAGTGAGACGGATCTTTTTGCATACTCCGCCCGAGGTTTGGACGCAGGTGGAGTGCGGTCGGGTTGGTTTTGCGTTAAAAACCAACCGGGCCCCTGGGACGAAAATGCCAATATCTCTCAGACCGGGCGTCCGATTGACGCGCCGTCAGCGACGTTGAGTTCCTGTTGACGATACGGAACTTTTGGATACATCAACTTCAGACTTTGTGTCAGTTGATGTATCAGCCTCTCGGCTCGTGGAGCGGACCCTCCCGAACGAGTTTGCTGTGTGCGGGAACCCTAGGCTGGCTGCGACTGCTACTTCGGCAGCGACGACCGTGCAGAGATCCTCAGTGGACTGCGGCGACGACTGTGCAGAGATCCTCCGTGGACTCCGACGACGACCGTGCAGAGATCCTCAGTGGACTGCGGCGACGACTGTGTAGAGATCCTCAGCGGACTACGACGACTACTGCACTCAGCGATCCTACGTGGATCAGTGCTACAGGTCCTGCGTGGGCTCGGTCCTGTGTGGGCCCGATCCTGTGTGGGTCCGATCCTGTGTGGGTCCGATCCTGTGTGGGTCACTTCAAGGTTAGTACCTATCGATCCTTCGTGGGTCCGACGACTTAGATAGTTCAGTGATCATCTTTATCGTCATCCGAAGAAGTATACCTGTGTGATCTGAATCTTGTGTTACTCTCCTTTGTGGATTGTGTTTAGCTACCCTGTGTGGATTTACTGTTTACTCTCCCTTGTGGACTGTGTTGTGCTATCCTGTGTGGGTATACGTTTTGCTTTCCTGTGTGTACTGGGTTGTGCTAGGGCTCGGACGTTGGAGCCGATCGGGAAATTGATGACTTAGGTATATGTATGGGCATATACCTAAGCCGTGTCAGATGTTACTTCGTGAATGTATCTCTTCTTCGTGGTTTATCCTTTGTGGATTTCGGGAGACCTTCGGGGGTCTCGGGGTCCCTACTGAGTATCTTGTACTCACCCCTGCACGGGCTATGCCCGCACTTCGTGGTGTTGGTTGCAGACGACGGACAGCGCTGATCGTGGAGGAGGCGTGTGGAGCAGGACAGTACCTGGAGGTGGACCACTCGGCGGGACGTACTCAGAGCGGTTAGGTGGACCCGAGGAGCAGTGGAGGCTATCTGTACCCACCCTTCAGGTGGGACTTCCAGAGGACGACTCGACGCTGCAGTTTTCCCTTTTCAGTTGCTGTTTTTCCTTTCTGTTGTACTTTACATTTGGGCTTGTATTTCCGGCCCCTTTTACTTTCAGCACAGCTTGCACAGTTTTTACTTAGTGTTTATTTTTCCTCTTGCTTACTCCGTGGTGCTTGTTTACTTTTCAAAGGCAATGCCTTCCCTTTTTGTTGGGATTTACGCCTTGGTGCTAGTCGCCAGCCCCTGGCCTATGGAAGGCGGGATTGGGGTAGTCACGACACGGGCCCCGAGGACGGGTCGTGACAAATTGGTATCAGAGGTGGTCGGTTCTACCGCAGACTCTGATATTTCTTATATGTGAAGCAATAGTGTTTAGCGTATTGAGTGTGGTTATCAGTCCAGGGAGTCCAGTGTTGGTGCGGCGGCCGACGTATCCATACACCAGGACCCTGACTTCTGATTCCCGACTTAATGCACGAAAACATTGATTGCTTGTGTGTTTCAAGTTTTCTTTGTGATTACTTGCGTCAGCTCACCAGGTATACTGTTCTGACCGTGGCATACTTGTTTCCTTTTCAGGATGGAACGACGACAGCAGCCAGCTAGGGTTCCTAGAGTAGGGTGCGACGACAGCCCGCCGAGCGACGAGGCCTCGGTACAGGGCTCGTTGACAGCAGAGGCACCGACGGTACCTTTACCCGCCGAGCCCCCTATGCTTCCAGCACTGGCAGCTGACGACGAACGATGCCTCGGAGCTCTGCACGAGTTCCAGCGCCAGCGACCACCCATGTTCCGTGGGGAGTCGGACCCCCAGGCAGCCGAGGACTGGCTGGAGGCGGTCGTCCGAGTTTTCAGGCTAGTGAGGACACCAGCAGACTTCATGGTGATCCTCGCGGCGAGCCTACTGCATGCAGCAGCCGGACGCTGGTGGAGCCTGATGCTCCAGGTACATGATGAGGCCACCCTCATCTGGACGGACTTCGAGAGCCTCTTCCGCTCAGAGTTCGTCCCGGCCACCCTCCGTGCGGTGCGCATCCAGGAGCTTCTTCAGCTGCGGAAGGGCAGCTTGACGGTCGCTCAGTACGCGGCGAGGTTCACCGACCTATCTCGCTACTCGACAGACATGGTACGAGACCCCTTCTTCCGGGCCCGGACCTTCGAGCAGGGATTGAGACACGAGATCAGGGCATCGCTGATCTCCCTCAGCATCCCGAACCAGGCAGGAGTACTGGAGCGATCCCTCCGGATCGAGAGCTTCCTGGATGAGTCTACAGCGAGACCTACCGCATGGCGGCAGATAGCGGAGTCTTCGGCAGCTGGTAGCCGGCGGATGACTCAGGGTTCCAGGCGGACCATTCCTTCCGGCAGGCGACCTCGGGACACTGGCTCAGCAGTGCAGGGCACCCAGCCCGGAGCCAGTCTTCCGAGAGGCAGGCAGTGCTACGAGTGCGGCGGGCAGAGCCACATGGCTCGTGACTGCCCGACCCATCGTACTGAGGGTCAGCAGACGGTGGAGGGACCACCCAGGCCGAGGCAGAGGGTCGACCTTGGCGGTCCGCAGAGAGGATGCGGACGAGGCAGAGGAGCTGGCCGAGCAGCAGGTGGTGGGCGACGCTTTGAGGCTCTGCCACCACCACCACCAGGAGGCCCGCCCCCACCACAGGGAGCTAGCGGGCAGAGACAGGCTCAGCTCCAGGCAGCGGAGACCTACGACCACGGCGCGACAGAGATGATTCGAGGTACAATCTGTGTCTATTCCACCATTGCTGCAGTTCTGATAGACACAAGAGCGAGTCACTCTTTCATATCCACTGCCCTTGTTCGGAGCTCGGAGATTCCGACAGAGCCGTTGGCTCGATCCTTACGGCTAGATACTCCTACGGGAGCAGACTCGACGATTACGCACTGGTGCCGGCAGTGTGAGCTTACTCTAGGAGGCGAGAGCTTCGGCTGGGATCTTCTTGTAGAAGCGTCGAGGCCTTACGACGTCATCTTGGGCATGGATTGGTTATCTACGGTCCATGCTCAGATCGACTGCTTTAGGCGCAAGGTGCGATGTGTGCGCACCGACGGGAGCAGGTTCACCTTCACCGGCGAGAAGGGAGCCTTAGCAGCACAGGATGGACTCACGCAGAGGAGAGGTCAGCCCATCACTCATCAGTTGGCTAGCCTCATCCTGGGAGCAGTTGACGTGCGGAGTCCCAGTTTTCCTGTAGTGGTGGATCAATACGCGGACGTCTTTCCCGACGACGTTCCAGGACTACCTCCTCGCAGAGAGGTAGACTTTTATATTGACCTGTACCCCGGGACAGACCCAATATCCACCCCAGCATATCGGATGGCCCCCGCTGAGCTTCGAGAGTTTCGGGTACAGTTGGAGGACTTGCAGGGCAAGGGGTTCATCCGACCCAGTGTTTCGCCCTGGGCTTCCCCGATTTCGTTCACCAAGAAGGCGGACATGAGCTTGCGACTGTGTGTCGATTATCGTCGCCTGAATCAGGTGACAGTGAGGAACAAGTATCCTCTACCCAGGATTGATGACCTCTTCGACCGGCTCAAGGGAGCACGGTGGTTCTCGAAGATAGACCTCAGGTCAGGCTATCATCAGCTTAGAGTTCGAGACGAGGATGTGCAGAAGACGGCCTTCAGGTGTCGGTATGGCCACTATGAGTTCTTGGTTATGACTTTTGGCATGACCAACACTCCAGCAGTGTTCATGAGCCTCATGAATAGGATCTTCCAGCTATACCTCGATCGATTTGTCGTGGTTTTCATCAACGACATTTTGGTGTACTCGACGATGGAGGAGGAGCACGCCTACCACCTGCATGTTGTACTAGACACACTCCGAGAGCACCAGCTTTATGGAAAGCTCCCGAAGTGTCAGTTCTGGTTACGTGAGGTCCACTTCTTGGGTCACACCATTTCTGAGGCGGGAGTTGCAGTGGATCCCGCGAAGATCGAGGCAGTGCTAACTTGGGAGCCACCCAAGAGCGTGACAGAGGTGCGGAGTTTCTTGGGCCTAGCCGGATACTATCGGAGATTTGTGCTGGACTTCTCCAGAGTTGCGGCCCCACTCTCAGCTTTGACAAAGAAGGGGAAACCCTTCGTGTGGTCAGACAGATGTCAGCAGAGCTTCCAGGAGCTGAGGCAGAGGTTGACCAACGCACCTATCTTGAGGTTGCCTGAGGAGGGAGTTGGTTACATAGTCTACTGCGATGCATCAGGGACCGGACTCGGGTGTGTCCTGATGCAGGAGCGGGTCGTGATTGCCTACGGATCACGTCAGTTGAGGCCTCATGAGCAGAACTACGCTACCCATGACTTGGAGTTGGCAGCAGTGGTCTTTTCCCTGAAGACATGGCGACACTATCTGATGGGCGAGCACTTCACAGTCTTTTCTGACCACCAGAGTCTCAGGTACATCTTCTCTCAGAAGGACCTGAACCTGAGGCAGCGGCGATGGCTCGAGTTCCTACAGGACTATGACTTTGAGATAGTCTATACTCCTGGGAAGGGGAACGTAGTGGCTGATGCCCTCATCAGGAGGACGGGCATCCAGCTACTTGAGGAGGCGACAGAGCAGCTAGCCGCTTTGCAGATATCCTTCGTGGATAGAGACAGAGCAGCCTTACTTCAGTCTCTCACAGTCTCTCCTCCGCTTCTTCAGCGGGTCAGAGAGGCACAGCATGGGGACGTTGACTGTGAGACACGGCGTGCACAAATATCCTCGGGACAGGCACCTGATGGTTTCTCCCTTGGAGCAGAGCACGATGTCCTTTTCAGAGGACGTACCTTGGTACCAGTCGCCTTACGAGAGGAGGTGCTGAGAGAGTTTCACACTTCTCCTTTGGCGGTACATCCTGGAGTGGAGAAGATGTACCGGGATCTCAGACGACAGCACTTGTGTCCGGGCATGAAGAAGGCTGTGACAGAGTTCGTTTCACGGTGCCTCACCTGCCAGCAGGTGAAGGCAGAGCATCAGGTACCAGCAGGTTTGGTACAGCCCTTGGAGGTCCCGGAGAGCAGGGCTCCGTAGAGGGCTTGGGGAGTCTCTACGTTCAAGAGATTGTACGACTTCACGGTGTGCCATCGACTATCGTCTCCGATCGGGACGCTCGTTTTACTTCCCGGCATTGGAAGGGGTTGCAGGAGGCGTTCGGGACGCGACTACGTCTGAGCACCGCCTTTCACCCTCAGACAGATGGTCAGACGGAAGGACCATTCAGACTCTTGAGGACATGCTCCGCGCATGTGTCCTCGACTTTGGTCGCAGCTGGGAGGACCACCTACCCTTGGTAGAGTTTGCGTACAACAACAGCTACCACTCCACCATAGGGATGACACCCTACGAGGCGTTGTACGGCAGGCCTTGCAGATCCCATTTGTCCTGGACAGACCCTGGGGAGTCAGCACATGTGGGACCAGAGATGGTCCGGGCCACGACAGAGAAGGTCCAGGTCATCCAGGAGCGGATGAGGACAGCACAGAGCCGGTAGAAGTCATATGCTGACAGGAGGCGGAGACCACTAGAGTTCGAGGATGGCGACCACGTCTTCTTGCGGGTCTCACCTCGACGTGGTTTGAGGAGATTTGGCCGTGGCGGAAAGTTGTCTCCACGCTTCATCGGACCCTTCCAGGTCCTCAGCAGGGTTGGCGAGGTGGCTTATCGTCTGGCTCTGCCACCTCAGTTGCACCGGGTGCACGACGTCTTCCATGTATCCCAGCTAAGGAGATACGTGCACGACCCGACATACATCATTGACTATGGGAAGCTAGACGTGGATGATGGGGCGACTTTTACGGAGGTCCCAGTGGAGATAGAATATCGACAGGAGCGGGTCCTACGTGAGCGATCGATCCCTCTTGTGCGTATCAGATGGAAACACGGGAACCTCCATGAGAGCACTTGGGAGCGGGAGGCTCAGATGCGTGCTCAGTACCCACATTTGTTTCCCTAGTTTTTGATGTATCTTTACGGGGACGTAAAGTCCTGAGGTGGGAGTAATGTAAAGACCCATAAATTTCAAGGAATTTTTTTATTCTTAATTTTCTTTGGAATTTTACAAGATCCCAGTTTCTGACGGCACCTGATTCCGAGGCCCGGTGTGCCCGGAATCATTTTCCGAAGTTTGGCTCGGGTACGTTCAGTGAACGGACGAGCAGGTTTTTCTAACTTTTGAACCGGTGCCCGAAATCAAATTCTGAGGGCACCGATGAAATCGCAGTGCCGGTATTCGCTTAGAAACGCCTCTTCCAGAGTTGCGTTTGCTCGGGTGTGGTTTTTAATTTTCGGGCTTAAAGTTAAGAAATAAAATAATTTTGCGACAACTTTATTTTATTTCACTTAAGCCACTTGAAAGCCACTTGAAGCCACTTATAGGCGGCTTGAACTGAGTTGAACTGGATAGGATGCTATCCAGAAATTTCCTACCCCCTTGGTAGGATATTTGTGAGGTGGGGCCCGCACGAGCCCCGCCGTTTCTTTCCGCTAAGAAACACACCCGTGAAAACCCGTCTTAATGAATGTCAACCGACGCGTTTTCTAAATTCTTAACAGACCATTTAATGGGGCTGTTTCTCTCGTGAATTAAATGGGCTGTTTCTTTCGTGAATTAAATGGCCTGTTTCTTTCGTTGAATTAATTCAACGAATTAATTCAATCGTTTCTTAACCGGTTTCGTGTGTTGGCATATTAATAAAATAAGACTAACCCAAAATCTTTGGAGAAGGTTTGAGAGGATTCTTGTTCTTCTTCTCCCTCGCGAAGAACACGAAGAACGCGAAGAACTCGAAGAACGCCGAACCCGGAAATCGACGACGCTTCCGTCCGTGACGTTCTTCCACGCTCCGATCTCCGATCACCGACCGTTTGAGGTGAGTGATTTTGGATTTCCGCTCAAAAGATCTATTCTTTTGGTTTTAAACGAAACACAGATTTAAATATTAATAATTTAAATCTGTTGTTCTTGGTTCGTTGAGCTCGCCGACTCAACGCCGGATTCCGCGACGACGCGACGCCTCCCCGCGACGACGCGACGATCCATCTCTTCCGCGACGATCCTTTCCGCGAAGAACGCCCGCGCGCGACGATCGACGAGGTAGGGATTTTTATATTATGAGAATTACCCCCTTTTTTTATTAATTCCCGTCAATGTTTATTAAAGAAATTAAAGAACCGTTTTTGTGAACAATTTTTAATCTTATTAAAAATTGTTGTTTCCTGTGTGGAATAATTTTCTCCCGGTTGTTTATCTCTAACGCGGAGGGTGCGGGCCAAACGAACACGGCCCGGCGACCCTCCACCGTTCTTCGTTTTGTGCGGATTTGACGGACAACGACGGAACGTGCTGCAGCGGATGTTTGACGATTCCGCAGTAAAGAACGGATCCCGGGAGGAGCAACGGCGCAGATGGGAAGGAAAACGGGCCACCGGAGCGACGCCGGCGGCCCGCGGAAGCTGCTGGCGGCCAGAGGCGGCGGTGCCCCGGCGCGCCGCCGGACGAATCCGCCGCGGCTGAAGCCGCGGCGGCGGCGGCCAACGGACCCGCGGCCGCGCGGGTCCGGTTCGTCCAGGCGGGACGCGGCTCAGCCGCGTCCGCGGTTCGCCAGCGCGGGCCGCGACTTCCTCAGGCCGCGGGTCAACGCCCGCGGCGCTCGGCCGAGCCGGACCGGCCCTGGCCGGGCCGGGCCGGGCCAACCGGGTCGGACCAGGGTCGGGTCGACCCGGTTCGGGCCGACCCAGGGGGGGTCGGGCCGGGTCGGCCCGGGCCCGTACCCCCCTTCTTCGGACGTTTTCGTTCAAATGGCCGTATATTGAGCTACGGGCCTCCAAACGACTCGCCGTCAGCGGCAACGCGATCCTTGGAACGAGACGGGCGTTTCAGTATATCGCACTCAAGGTTTAGAAATACTTTGAGTTCGGCCAGGTTGGTTCGTACACGAGACCAACCGGGCCCCCGGAGCGGAAACGCTCATATCATGAGCTACGGACGTCTGATTGACGTGCCGTCAGCTTTGTTGAATTCCTCTAAGTGAGACGGATCTTTTGGCATACTTCGCCCGAGGTTTGGACGCAGGTGGAGTGCGGTCGGGTTGGTTTTGCGTTAAAAACCAACCGGGCCCCTGGGACGAAAATGCCAATATCTCTCAGACCGGGCGTCCGATTGACGCGCCGTCTGCGACGTTGAGTTCCTGTTGACGATACGGAACTTTTGGATACATCAACTTCAGACTTTGTGTCAGTTGATGTATCAGCCTCTCGGCTCATGGAGCGGACCCTCCCGAACGAGTTTGCTGTGTGCGGGAACCCTAGGCTGGCTGCGACTGCTACTTCGGCAGCGACGACCGTGCAGAGATCCTCAGTGGACTGCGGCGACGACTGTGCAGAGATCCTTCGTGGACTCCAACGACGACCGTGCAGAGATCCTCAGTGGACTGCGGCGACGACTGTGCAGAGATCCTCAGCGGACTGCGACGACTACTGCACTCAGCGATCCTACGTAGATCAGTGCTACAGGTCCTGCGTGGGCTCGGTCCTGTGTGGGCCCGATCATGTGTGGGTCCGATCCTGCGTGGGTCAGCGCTCAGCGGTTCTGTGTGAGCCAGCGCCTACAGGTCCTGCGTGGGCCCGGTCCTGTGTGGGCCCGATCCTGTGTGGGTCCGATCCTGTGTGGGTCACTGCAAGGTTAGTACCTATCGATCCTTCGTGGGTCCGACGACTTAGATAGTTCAGTGATCATCTTTATCGTCATCCGAAGATGTATACCTGTGTGAGCTGAATCTTGTGTTACTCTCCTTTGTGGATTGTGTTGAGCTACCCTGTGTGGATTTACTGTTTACTCTCCCTTGTGGACTGTGTTGTGCTATCCTGTGTGGGTATACGTTTTGCTTTCCTGTGTGGACTGGGTTGTGCTAGGGCTCGGACGTTGGAGCCGATCGGGAAATTGATGACTTAGGTATATGTATGGGCATATACCTAAGCTGTGTCAGATGTTACTTCGTGAATGTATCTCTTCTTCGTGGTTTATCCTTTGTGGATTTCGGGAGACCTTCGGGGGTCTCGGGGTCCCTACTGAGTAGCTTGTACTCACCCCTGCACGGGCTATGCCCGCACTTCGTGGTGTTGGTTGCAGACGACGGACAGCGTTGATCGTGGAGGAGGCGTGCGGAGCAGGACAGTACCTGGAGGTGGACCACTGGGCGGGACGTACTCGGAGCGGTTAGGTGGACCTGAGGATCAGTGGAGGCTATCTGTACCCACCCTTCAGGTGGGACTTCCAGAGGACGACTCGACGCTGCAGTTTTCCCTTTTCAGTTGCTGTTTTTCCTTTCTGTTGTACTTTACATTTGGGCTTGTATTTCCGGACCCTTTTACTTTCAGCACAGCTTGTACAGTTTTTACTTAGTGTTTACTTTTCCGCTTTCTTACTTCGTGGTGCTTGTTTACTTTTCAAAGGCAATGCCTTCCCTTTTTGTTGGGATTTACGCCTTGGTGCTAGTCGCCAGCCCCTGGCCTATGGAAGGCGGGCTTGGGGTAGTCACGACACGGGCCCCGAGGACGGGTCATGACATATTATGTAGTTTATTTTAATATATATTACACTACTACCTATATTTTCATGGAAAATCATGTAATTGATGGATTTAAAGTCCATTTATTTGGATCTTGATTCTATGTTCTATTCTTAGATCATTCACACCATCAATCTTCATTGTAAAATCCCATTTTATATATTGGTTTATAGATCATTCATTTTAATGTATGTGGTTCCATAATTATTTTATATATGATTGAATCCTTGAATTGCATGATTAAATTTAAATGAGTTTTTAATGGATTTTAAAATATGGATCCTTTATGATAATTTCATTTATTTTACAAGGGCTTGAGATATGTGAAAACCATGAATTTCAATTGAATTGAAATTATTTGATGGATTTATTAAAAACATTTCTTGGATTTAGAAATACTTTTAATAAATCAATTTGATGACTGGCCTTGATAAAATAGATTAAATTGAAATGTTATTTGAAATGAAATGAATGTGGGAAACACAATGATTTTTTTAAAATTTTATGGTCATTTTGTAAATAGAAATTAGTTATTTTTTTGAAATTATTGATTTAAATTTGTTTATTGATTATTTAAGTAACATGACAATGTAGGTTGTTTTTGATTACTGGTAAAAGTATCCAAGGAAATTTACTCCTTAAAATTTGATTGATGATGAAAACTATTACATTAATAACAACATCAAGACTTCTTGTAATTCATTGAACTATTATTGTGTATACATCCTATGATGGGTTCCCCTATTTGGGTGTATTTTCTTTTGTGCACAAACAGATATATCCATGATCATTATGATATGTGTGGGGATCCTATAAACTTATAAACTAATATACCATGTGGATTTTATACATTGTTCTTTGTTATGAATTAATTGATTTGATATAAAAATCATTTTTTATTGAACTATTTTATTCATTACAATTGATTTAGAAAACTTATATAAAACAAAATTAAGAATATTTGGAAGATATTTTGATATATCTATAATCCATTGATTAGTAATGAACTTTTTTGTTTAAAATATGAAAAATATTAATTCATTCATTATTTTATTATATCTTTTAGAATAAATGGAAAATTTGAATGGTATTGATTTTAAATTACATGGGGGGACTATAGTTGGATTTATAAAACAAAAAACACAATTTTTTATCAGGGGTTCATATATTTATTATATTACATCTTTGAAAAGGGTAAGAGACGCGTTGAGGAAGTGTACTTTCATGATCTTTTTGACTATGGAGTGATGATGGAGGAGACTGATGGAGTTGTTATCCACTTTTTACATGGAATTTTTGAGTTTCATCTGGTTAGATACCAAGTACCATGATGATGTGATGCTTTGGGTACTATTTTAACTATTGTTACTAGTACTTCATCTATTGGGAGTCTTCAACAAACTAAAATTTACCTTTTCGCTTCCATTTTTTATGAATATTTATTTCCTCAATGAATTTTTCAGATTCCATGTGATATATTCTAACTCAAGAGGATATATAATGCCCTTAGAACTCTCTCAGGGCTAGATCAGGTATCGATGTACCATGTTATTAAGGATGTTTCCTGATTTTTTTTACAAAACGATCATGTAAAACATATTTTTGTGTTGTTGGTTTTTAGATTGGGTTTTCCTTTTAGGTATGTGGTAGTATTTTTGGGACATATGATATATTTTCATGTGAGTGCCCATAAGTATTGTATCATAATGTGCCTTACGTCTCCATGGGTGATTAGGTTATCGAGTCTTGGTCAATATTTTTTTATAATTCTATAATTTTCCCTGTCATGTGTTTGGATATAATACATTTCAAATATTTAAATGATATCTAATAATATTGATATTGGTATTTCATTGGATTGATTATTTGATTTGGGTAATCTTTAAATGTCATCAATGTGGTTTATTGATCTTTTGTAAGACCATGCCCTAAATAATAGTTTTGAAAATGCCCTAAGAGAAAGATTTTGGTGAACTATGATTAGTGGATCCTTATATGGAATAGAATCCTATTGAGATTATTGTGTGTGTTTCCCTTGTTCAGGTACATATACCTACACACCTTCTTGTTCATGATCTAGTAGTGGTACCTCAATGGTATAAATTTCCAAATTCATACTCCAGACTTTCATCTATAGAATCCATATTATTTCCATGGAACAAATTATCCTAAATGGTATGGGGGTCTATACAATATTATAGATAACCATTTCTACTTCCAGGAAATCCTTAAATCTATTAAGGTGATATGTTCTAACGTTAAGCTCTATTGGCCTAGTGAGAGATGACATGATATGATGGTAACGAGAAATAAGAACTAGGGTATGGAGTGGAAGAAAACTAGTGTTCTTTTCAATAATAATTTATATCTAGAATTTATGGTTCTACTAGAGTAAATGGGGTTTTAAAAACTATATTAGGAATAGGGGACAGTGATAGAGTATGAACACCACATTGCTGAGATTATTAATTTTTCACATAAGATTATATTGAGTGAGAAGATGAAGGATTAATATTGTGATTTGGGTATTTGGACTATTTTCCATTAAAATAATTAATCATATTATCTCACATGTTAAAATATATTACTTTATAGAGAACTGATGGTTGATCTTTACCTAGTCATTAGGTCATGGTTTGTAGGAATTTCTTTTTGTCCCTGAGGAAGTTTTATCAGTACCTATAATAAAAAAATGGAAGTGTGATTATTATTTTAATGGTTATTAGAGACACACATCATCTAGACCTCTTATGGTTCCTAGTAGAGTCCCATTGACTAAATTCAAGTGTGGAATGATAGGGAAATTGAGACAAGTTTCTACCATAGTTCTAAAGATATTTAGTTCATGTGGACACTCAGAAATCATTTAAAAATTCATTCATTTCATCTGTGTAATTATAGTGGAATGGTTTTATCAACACCAAAATTCACTAGAGGGTAATCAAATTATTTGATATATAAGGGGTTCTAGAAACAATAATTATGAGAGAAAAAACATCATATAGTAGAAGAATATCTAGAGGAAGCTCGTATAGGACCAGTAATTGTGAGAGTTTCAAATACAATGGATTACACTTTAGTGATTTCTTAATTTGATAATGGTCTATATTAGTTATTTTTATCAACTCATATTGAGATCCTTAAAAAATACATATCAATATGTTTTCATAGGTAATGTATATTAATATTATAATTAAAACCAAGAGGGAACATAGTCTCTATTGTACTAATTATGTTCTCTATTTACAAGATATTGATCTTGTATTTAGTTTTTAGGTTCTCAAAAAGATGCATATTGAAATAATTTTGAGGGTGGTTGGATCATTTATAATAAGGCCCAAATTGTCTTCAATCATTGGAGGTTCTAATTTAAAATTCCCAATTGGGTGTGCCTTATCATTCAAGGAGAATGGGACACATGATCTAGTTGAACTGGACCTTCTGATCTAGTGTATTAGAAGGTAATTTTAGTGTTTTCATTTTTTATAGAGGTGTAATCATTAGTTTATATTCATCCAATAGTTTTCATGGAGTTTTCCGATATATTCTCATGTAATGTCATTGTTTTTCAACTAATAATGGATGTATAGTATTTTTATTTAGTGTTCGGTAATCAATCGGTATAAATTTATTCATACCATATGAAACCATCTAAATTGAAAAAGACTAAGACTCGGATGAATTATCTATTTGTCGGAGACATCATACTCCCATGTGTTTCAACTGTAGTAGTATATATTCTCACCGAGTAGCACGACTAATGGAAAATTCACCACTATGTTTATTATAAGAATCTAAATCATGTTATGGGAATGAAAAAGTATCTGTTATAGTGGACTGATGATCGGTATGACAATTAGAAAAGGGTAAAATGGTTATCTATGACTTATCATTGATATGTTTTTATCTAGTTGATAGTAAATGAATATGAAATTCTTTTGTTTATTTTAAAGAGAATGTATGACCATTATGGGTAACTTTTAATGCCATTTGGTCAAGCCAATTCTCATTTATTTTTTTATGGAATTGAAAAGCATAATCTCTTATGAGTATCTTGAAACATTTATGGTTTTAATTTTTATTGAAATTCATGTTTTCTAACATTACATAAAGGATCATGTCAGTGATCTAAGATTATTTATAGAAATGTTGTGAAATCACATAATAAAAACATAGTTGTCAAAATGTGATTTCTTGATTTTTGAAGTGATTTTAATGGATTATGTGATCTCTAAACATAGTATTTCAACTGATTGTATGATTTTTACGGTTGTTAGTACAATAGAGAAACCACTTAATGTTTTTTAGATATTTAGATTATTGGTTTTAGTGGGTTATTGACACTGGTTTGTAATGGAGTTCAAAAAGTAGGATCCTATGATAAATTCCCTCACTCAAAATTGTTTAATGATCACATTGAATAATAAATATCATAGATAAATTATTTATATGAGGTGACATTTGGCATCTTCATATAAGTTGAATCTCTATGTTGTTGGGAAGGGCTATGTGCGCTTTTATAATGAATCATGTTTTGGTTTGGGTTTAGTTCATATGTAGGGAGATCATGTGGTAACCTATGGATATAAATAACATAGGTCGCATGAGATTAATTTTTTAACCCATGACATTGAAATTGATGATTTGATTCATGAACATATATGGTGTTGGAATTATATTTGGAGATTAATGTTTACCAATTTATTGAGAATAAAATTCCATGTTATATCTTCTAAAAAAGAACCATGAAAATAGAATATAGGTGGAATACCTCCAGTATCTTGATTTCAAAATTTCATATACACCATGGAAGGAAAAAAAGTTAGTAATGCTTTGAGTAGGAAACATTTGAACATGGATGTTAATGAATTTTAATAAGAGTGAACTTGATAGCTATTTTTTCAGAGTCTCACTTAAGATTCAAGGGAGGAAGAGGCCTCAGATTTATTTTTAAGTGTTTAGATTACATCAAATATTCATAATATGGTTCTTCTAGTAAAGTATCATCATGATGAATTCCATAAACTTATTCACTCTCTTTATTTTGGGAATACCATTATTGATTTATTTTTCTCTTATAGTGTTTTCTTTTGTTTTTGAAATAGTTTTTTGTGTCCGTTCATTTGAGAAGTAATGTGGGGGGAGATTTTGATTCATACATATTGGAATTTAATCATAGAACCAACATGATGTTGAATGATTTTTAGGGATGATTCTTTTTTCATGGTATAAAAGGGTAAATACTTGATTTTATTTCTTGCTATTGTACATGCCAATAGCTCAAGGATGAGCACCATAGACCATTGGGTTTCCATTATCCACATCATATGATGTCTTACATGTGGTATGTGATATCTATTTATATTGTGGTTTGGTTTACTCATACCCATTAGAAAAGTAATGTGATATGTGATCTGTTAAATAGGGAAATGAAATTGCATCAAATTAAACCCATTTGTGATAATACCAAAATTTAAGATTTTTTGAAATCACTACATGGGTGATATTATTCAATTTCTTGGCCTTATGTCATCTATAGTAGAAATTGGACGTCATATTTTACAATTTATTCTTTTGGGGTGTCCTCAAAAATGCCTTGGGATCGTAGTTTCTTATGAGTATGGCATATAATCCATAGATGGTTATCCAAAAATTTGAAGTGACATATTATTTCACAAAGGTATGACTCTTTTTAGGTTATAATTCATTTTAATGTCCCATATAATGTTACCAAATGGAGTCATGGAGTTCATGAGGCTATCTAAGGATTTGTTCAGATTATGAACCATTGGTATTTTAGAAAATATATTATTCTACATGGTTATAACAAACCGGGCAACCCATCCCACATTGTAATGTCACAGAAATTCCGTATAATTATTTATTTATTTATATGGAATTATTTTGATACCTCAAAATATGATGGCACACGATTCTGAGGCTTAGAGTGCCCAGAATGATCTGTCAATTTTTTGTTAAGCATAAATTAGCGTGTTTAGAAGTTTTCCTAAATGATAGGAATAACTCTTAAATGGTTACTCAGATCAGAAATCAGAAGGCACTGTTGCGCTCAAGATTTCGGGCTTACCCTAGGCGCATCTTATGCTTTGTCAGTGCGGTCCTCCTCAGAGAAAACTGAAAAAATGGAATAACCGTAAATAAAATAATAAAATAATTTTTTCTAAATGCCTATAATTCATGAACGGTAACTCATATTAAAAATATGAGACCACCGATGAATTTGTGGGGGTATGCTCTCTTTAGAAAAATACTAACATTGGCCGGTGCGGGCCACCAATGAAAGTTAGTTTTAGACCATAAATAAAATAATTAAAGAGCAATTATTGTTTTGTAAAATCCATAACCTTTAAATGATAACTCGTATTTGAAATCTAAGAGTACTGTTGGGTTCGTTGGGACATGTTTCACTTAGGAAGAGCCTATCCTTGATGGGTGTAGGTCTAGGAGGACTGTTAATATTTTTCCAAATATTTTTTTCCTGTACATTTAGTAAATGTGAGAGCGGCATTTTCTAACTTTTTAACTAGTGCTCAGATTGAAAATATAAAGGCACTGTTGAATTTACAGTGCCAAGATTCGCTTAAGAGAGGCTTTACTTTGTATGCAACAGGTCCAGAGAAAAAGTTATGTTGTGAGACTTCATTAAACAAATGAAATAAAATAATTTATTTATTTTATTTGACAAACCTACAATGGACCAATTAAAGGGGTGGGAACGGTGGTGTGTCAAGCCATTAAATGTCCTGACCGGCAAACCAAAAGTAACGAAAACATTGGGGAAATTAAAAAGCTTCCAAATTAAGGATCCCCATTATTTCCCAATGTTGTTACCTATCCTCCCCCTCTTGTATATATATGAAGCTAGGGGAGGGGTATCTAGGAGATTCACCAACCTGTAATGTGCTGATGGAAAACTACGACGCTAGACCCTTGGGAAACGATGTCGACCCAGTGGGAGGTGACAGACGACACCGAACTAAAGGGGAAATGTGCGAGTGGCGTATTTTGGAGCCGGTCATTGGAAAGAAGAAAACGATCCAACCTCAAGCACCAAAATTTCTCCGAAGTTTCAAGGTAGGGGTTATTTCGTTTGAGAATTTTTGATTTCCTCTTCACAGTTCTTGAAATTACACGATGATCATGGGTCAACCGACTAACGGGTTGACCCGCAATTCATTTGTCATTATGGGAGGTTGATGTGGGTTGAATTTGCGAGGTTAATCTTCTGTTCAATTCAATTGTTTATTGAACTCCCTTAACATCAAACTTATTTCGAGATAATGCCGAGGGTGTGTGCCTAATGAACCCAGGCCGAACCTCTAAAAATCCTTCATTCATTGTGCCACCTTGGAAGAAATCGAGCAAGTAAACGCATGTCCTAAGAGGAGGGTCACAACTCATCAGCCACGACGAATGGAGGAGGCTACTGGCACAACGGTAGACCGCGGGAAGGAAGGTGGCTCGACTTTTGTGCCTCTGGTGAACGGAAGTCATGGAGCCGTGGAAATGGCTAAAACTGCCTTTGGAGGGTTCTGCAGTGACCGAGAAGCACCCTTGCAGCGTCGCTGCTTCACTGCCGCTTCTCTAACCGAGCAGCCTACATTCCCTTCAAGAATCTGGGAGACCAAGGAGGGGGGGGGGGGTTCACCAACCCCCCCTTGGACCGAACCGGGCCGCAACCTTCGATCCGGTCACTGGCCTCGACCGGGATGGTTCCCTCAACTAGGATGCCGACCTTGGTTAGGCTGCTGCCATCTACTGAGCTTCCCCCATCGACCGGGTCGCCACAGTCCGACCGGGTCGGACCGAGCCTGACCCCTAAATCACATAAAGGGCCATATCATGAGAACCATGCGTTCGTTTGTTGACATGTTTGTGGCATTGGGATCCATGGATCCAGATGGTCCTTTTGGTTTACTCCTATGGAGTTTTAGAGGTAGATGGAGAATGATCTGGTTAGATTGATCTCGAATCCAACCAGGCCCCCGGAGTTAAAACACATATAACTCATGGACCATGCGTCTGATTGATGGACCGTCTGTCACGTTGGAACCCTTATGACGTAGCAGTCCTTTGGGTTAATCTTTTGGATAACATAGTGAAGTTTGAGGTATGAAATATATCTCAAGGGTGGACTCTACGGATCTCAAGCACACTGGGTGCATGGAATCTAGTGGTTGGCAATGAGGCAGAGGTTGGAAAAAGATCATATGGAGTTCAGTGCATTACAATCCTGTGTGGGTCAGCACACACCGATCATGTATAGGTCATCACTCATTGATCCTATGTGGGTCAGATCATACCGATCCTTTTTGGGTTAGATCCTTTTTGGGTATGTGGGGGTTAGTTACCTATCGACTCGGGGAATGTCAGATCCTATGTGGATCGTTGTAGGGGTTAGTACCTATCAATCCTATGTGGTCTAATATCTATATAGTCAGAAGTAGTTTCTCTTGATAGAATAAGATGATAAAGCTTCATGACTAATCATTTTTACTTCTATAATTCCTTGAAAAAATTGTTTGAAATGAGAATCTTTGAGGGATGTCTTTACTTTGTGCTTTAGACTGAGCTTATGATATGTGGTACATTACCTGTCAGGTACTTCAATATTTGGAATGTAACCTATGTGGTACTTCTATATTCTTGATGTTAACTATGTCTTACTTATACCATTGTGGTATTGTATTCGTGGAGTTAATTATGTGATACTTCTATTTTCATGGTGCTACCTGTGTGGTACTTCTATCTTCATGGTGTTACCGGTGTGGTTGTTATATCTCTGTGGTGTTACCCATGTGGTACTTCTACCTTTGTGGTATTTTCATCTTGTTGTTACCTTTGTGGTAGTTCTATCTCTATTGTGTTACCTATGTGGTACTTCTACCTGTGTGGTATTTTCATTTTGGGGTTACCTGTGTGGTAATTTTTTCTTTTTTTGTTGTTACATGTGTGGTACTTCTATCTTTTAGGAGTTACCTTCATGGTGTTACCTTCGTGGCGTAACCTGTGTGGTACTTCTACCTTCTTGGTGTAACTTATGTGGTGTCCTTATCGCATGTATGAGATTGGAATATCTTGATAACATTGGTATATGTATGGGAATATTCCTAAGTAGAGTTGATTTCTTGATTTGTGGTTTTTCCGGTATTGAACTCTAGGAGACCTATAGGGGTCTTGGGGTCCATACTGAGTATTTTTATACTCACCCATGCAAGGGTTTCACCCACACCTTGTTGGGTCTAGTGCAGATGACATACAATGTTGATCATTGCTGAGGGATCTAGGACTGGACGGTGCACGCAGGTGGGATATTTGGCGTGACGTGACCTGGAGGAGACAGAAGAACGTGGATTGATAATGAGGCAATCTGTACCTATTCTTCAAGTAGGATCCTCAAAGGGCGACCCATTAGCTATTTTCCTTTTTCTTTTAGTTTAATTTTTTTTAGTTTTACTTATACCTTTACAGTTGGGATTTTATTTTGGACCCTCTTACATTCAGTACTCTTTTACTACAGTAGTTTACATCACAGTTTCTTCTTGTTGTGTTCTTGGACCATGTATTTTTACTGGATTAAAGGAAAAGAATTCCTGTTTTAGGTAGTATATCTTCGGTGCAAGTCCCTAACCCCTAGCCTATGGAATGATGGATTGGGGTAGTCACGACACGGGCCTCAGGGGACAAGTCGTGATAAAGTGGTTTTAGAGGTTTTCAGTTCATCTAAAGAAATTGGACTCTGATATTTTATTTGAAGCAATAGTGTTATGTGTAATGAGTGTGGTTTTCAGTTTAGGGAGTCCAGTGTTGGTGAGTTCGGTGAAATATTCATACACCAGGATCCTGAATTTTGATTTCTGATATAGTGCATGAAAACACTGATTGCATTTGTTTTTGAAAACTATTACTTTTAATTTCTTGGGAGCCATCTCACTAGGTTTATCTTAATGATTGTGGTGCACTTGTTCTTTATTATGATTCCACCGCATAGACAACCACCCTAGTTTCCTAAGAGAGTATGCAATGATGGCCCACCGAGCGATGAGGCATCAATGCAGGGGCCCCATTACAATATTGGCACCATCAGGTTGTTTACTAGTAGCACCATTGCTCATTGGACTACCGTTACCACCAGCCCCTCCAGTAGAGGGTGCATGCCAATAGAGTGAATTGCATGAGTTCCAGTGGTAGAGTACTTTGATATTCCTAGGTGAGATATAACCACAAGCAGCGTAGGACTGGATGGAGGCTGTGGCAAGAGTTTTTTTCCTAGATGAGATACCAGTTGGGAAGATGGTGATCTTAGCTTCTAGTATTTTCATGTGAGTGGCCATGAGGATGGTCTGAATAGTGATGAGGCATTGGTACGTGGACTGTTGCCAGGGATAGTGCCTTCTATTTGTGTGTCAGCTATATCACTACCTATTGGTCAACAGTTACAACTGGCTGTACCGGTAGAGGACACACGTAGGTTTAGTGCCAAACATGAGTTTCAGGATCAGATACCCCTCATGTTCTAAGGCAAGGATGAATCACAGGCGGCTGAGGAATGGCTTGAAGAGGTTGCTGAGAGTTCTCTAGAGATTCTCCAGCTTCGGTAAGATGACATGTCAGTAGCTAAGTGTTCATTGAGGCTTACCAACAATTCTTGGTGCTCGATAAATACGATACGATCAATACTTTGGGATCAGACTTCCAACCATGGTGTTTTTATGGACATCTGAGCCATCACTATTCTTATATGCATTCCTACATGTGTTAGGGTGATAGAGAGAACCTTTATGTTTGAATGATCTTTGGCTGAGTGGATACAACCTGTGAATTCTATTAATGGGAAAGCATGAAACTGGCACCGGACTGAGAGACTTTGGCAATTTAAAATTTCTCTAGATGAATAAGTGTTATCGACAGGTGAATCTGTTGGGCTGTAGACATGGAAGTATATCAATGATAAAATCACGAGGCGGTGTACATTTCAACATGTTACAACAACCCCCTTTGTTTTCCCTAGTAGGCTCAGTGAGTTTGAGGACAATGGAAGGGAGTAGATACATATGGTCAAGGATTGTGATCCAAGAGCTCTAGGAATGATTCAATGAACTGTCTGTTTATACTACTAGTTTCCGTATTAATAAACATATTTACCAATAATTCCTTCCTTACAAAAATCATTTCCAAGACATAGTGTTTCCAGTTATGCTTTTAAATTGACCCTCATGTCTAGAAATACCTTTCGGAGGGGACTCGATAATCACACATTTGCTGACGGAGTGATCTGACCCTTGAGGTGAGAGTTACGTTTGGAACCTCCTAGTGGCAATGTCGAGGCCTTACATTGCTGGATTGAGAGTGGACTGGACATCAGAAATTCATACTAAGATTGAATATATTAAGAAAAAGTGTTGTGGTTTACCTGCAATATTGGAATGGAATTTTCCTTAGTCCTCGAAAATAGAAACCCAAGAAGTACAAGATAAACGCAATCAAAAGAGGGTGAAGCTGATCACTTTTGAGTCGGCCAACTCTACCCTCATTGAATTAGGGGTTTTTTGTTTTCAGTTCCCAACATAGGTGGAAAAGTGTGGGAAGAATCCTTTCAAAATAAGATTACAGGTTTACTTTCTTAAAGGGGGTGGGAATTCTTCTTCGGCTAGGTACTACCAGAGTGTTGAACCAGACTTCTCTGGCGTAGCGATACCCTTGTCAACATTAACGAAGAAGTGGAGCCTTCCCTGTGGATGGAGAAGTCTCATTAGAGCTTTGATAAGTTGAGACAACAAAAATGGCTAGAGTTCCTCTAGGACTATGAATTTGATAAAGTCTATACTTATAGGAATGGGAACGTGGTAGAAGATGCACTCAGTAGGAGGTTTGGTATGTAGTTGCTAAGTGAGGCAACACCATGTTGATGATAACATTTGGGGATAGATATGGAGAATCATACCTCTATTCTATGACTATCACTCACCCAATTCCTCAGATAATTCTGGAGCCACATCTTGGGACATTGAATGTGAGCCCCGACATACTTAGATACCCTATGGTCGGTCTCTTGAAAGATTTTATAATGGTGGGAAGCATGTCAAACTCATTAAAGGTCGCACCATGGTACCTGTTATTCTTCTATAGGTAATGTTGAGGGAGACCATGTCTTCATGTGAGTCTCCCCTCAACAGGGACATTGAAGGATTGGCGCGGTGGCATACCGCTCGGCACTACCACCACAGTTAGATTGGGTGTACGAAGTCTTCCATATATCATAGCTGAAGAGATACGTGCATGACCCTTATCAAGTCATCGAACATGGAGAGTTGGACATAGATGATGGTTCATGGTTTATGGAGGATCCGGTAGAGATTGAGGATTGTCAGTAGCAGGTCCTTTAGGGGTGGTCGATACCACTGGTGCGCATTTGCTTCCAGCATAGGAACCACCAGGAGAGAACATTGGAGTTGTATGCTCTGATCCGTGCTTATTTCCCCCATTTGTTTCCTTAGTCATTGTTGTGGCTTTCGGGGATGTAAAGCCCAAAGGTGGGGAGAATGTAATGTCCCATAAATTCTGTATAAATATTTTTATTTATATGGATTTATTTCGAGACCTAGAAATCTAACATCGCATGATTCTGATACCTGGAGTTCCCAAAATGATCCTTCGTTATTTTTTAAGCTTAAATTAGCGCACATAGCAGTTTTCCAAAAAAGTGGAATAACTATTAAATGGTTACTCATATGAGAAATCTGAAGGCATCGTTGTGCTCAAGATTGCAGGTTTACCCTAGGCCTGACTTAGTTTTAGTCGGTGTAGGACCCCTGTGAGAAAAATGGAAAATGGAATAACTGTAAAAACAATTATTAAATAAAATTATTCTATTTTTCAAATGATTTGAAATCATGAACGGTAACTCAGATTAAAAATTAGATACCACCACTGAACTTGTGATGGTATGATCTCCTTGAAGATAATAAATTTTGATGGAGTGGGCCACTAGTGAAAGATAGTTTTTGGACATAAATAAAATAAATAAATGAAAATTATTTTATTGTTAAATTAATAAATTTTAAACGGTATGTCAGACTACAAATCCAACAGTACCGTTGGGTTTGTTTGGTCGTGTTTCACGTAGCCAGATCCTAACATCAACTAACACGGATCAAGGGTAACGATTAATACTTTTCCAAAAAAAATTTAACGTACGTTTAGTAAACGTGTGAGCAGTATTTTATAACTTTTGAACTAGTGCTTGAATTACAAATCCGAGGGAACCATTGAATCTGCAACACCGGGATTCACTTAAGAGAGACATTACATGGTCCGCAATAGGTATAAAGAAAATGTTATGTTTTGCGACATCTTAAAGGACATGAAATATATTAATTTTTGTTATTTTATTTCATAATCCACTAATGGACAAATTAAAGGGGTGGGGCCAGTGGTGTGTCAAGCCATTAAATAGCATGACCATCCAACCTAATGTAATGACAACGTTGGGGAAATTGGGATTCCTCCAAATTATGGAGCCCTATTATTTCTCAATGCTGTTACTTATCCTCCCCCTCTTCTATATATATGGAGATAGGGGAAAAGTATCAGGGAGATTCACTAAGCAGAAAATAGCTAACGGAATACTATGACGTCAGAACCTTGTTAAAGAAGGTGACCCAGTGGAAGGTGAAGGAAGACACCGAACAAAAGGGATGTCGTGGGAGTGGAATCTTTGGGAGCCAGTTGTGGGAATGAAGAACATGTTCCACCATCAAGTGCAGACGTTTTTCTAACGTTTTAAGATAGGGGTTAATTTTTTTGAGCATATATTATTTCCTCTTCCAAATTTATAAAATTACATGAAGAACACGGGTCAACTGACTAATGGGTTGACTCGCGATTCATTCATCTTTCGGGGAGGCTGATTCATGGTAACATTTTAGGGTTAATATTGTGTTCAATTCAATTTTATATTAACCTAACATTACATCCTATATATTAAAAGATATTGAAGAGGGTGACGGCCTAGTGAACCCGTCCCGAACCTCTGCTATCTTACTTTCCTTGCGCCTCATTGGAAGACCGCGAGCACGTCAACACACTCCGCAAATGGAGGGTCACAGATCATCTTCCATGGATAACTAAGGGGGTGGGCAGCATGATGGTTGACTATAGGAAGGGTGGCAGCGTGAACGTTGCACCTCCATTGAATAGAAGCCGCAACTGAAGCTGCGGCGGAGGCCTAACCCACCTTTGGGGTGTTCTGAAGCGACCGAGATATTCCCTCACGGTGCCGCCGTATAGCCAACCGAACGACATCCTTACAATTCAGAAATCCAAGAGACCAGGGGGGTACACCCCTCTGTTTCGGACTGAACCGGGACACCGTCTTCAACCAGGCCTCCACCATCGACTAGGCCACCGCCCTCGACCATGCCTCTGGCCTCAGTCGGGCCACCGCCCTAGTGGGTAGCCTCCCCACGTGGGACGGACCTCCCATTTGTGGGTCGCCCTATTCTGGTCAGGCCACCCTCGTGGGCTACCGCCCTTGCAGGTTGGGCCAGACCTTGGCCCAGTGGGCTGAGTCTGCCGCAGTCCAGCCCAGATAGGGTCGGACCGGACCCGGGCCCCACCAGGCCCAAAATCAAATAAAGGGTCATATCATGAGAACCAGATGTCAGTTTGGAGAACCATCTATTCAATTAGGATCATTGGATCAAGATGGTACTTTTGGTTTACACCTCTTGAGTTTTGGAGATAGTTGGAGTACGTCGAGGTTGGATCAAACCTCCATCCAACCAGGCCCTCGAAGCTAAAATGATTAAAACTCAAAGAATGGGCATCTGATTGACGCACTGTCTACCACGTTGGAAACCCTACGACATGGAGGTCCTTTGGGTTACTCATTTGTGGAGCATAGTGAAGGTCTAGGTACAACCAATCTCTCGAGAGTAGATGCTATGGAACTTGAGCACACCAGTTGTGAGGCGGAGGTTGGGGACTGATCATGTGGAGTTATGCGCTCATCAATATTTTGTGAGTCAGGACATACCAATCTTGTGTGGGTCAGATCCTATATGGATCAGCGCTCAGTGCTCTTGTGTGAGTTAGGGAATAATGATCCTGTGTTGGTCAGGTCCTGTGTGGGTCAACACTCATCGATCCTGTGTGGGTCAGCGCATATTGATCATGTGTGGGTTAGATCCTGGGTGGGTCCGCACTCATTGATCCTATGCGGTTCAGTGCATAATAATCTTGTGTGGGTCAGATCCTATGTGGATCAGCGGGGGTTAGTTACCTATTAACTCTACACAGGTTGGAATCCAAGTGGATCATTACGGGGGTTAGTACCTATTGATCTTGTGTGGGTCAAACTCCGTATAGTCTGGGGAAGTGCCTCTTTACCGAATAAGATGATCTAGCTTCACAACTAATCATCTATTCTTCTATACTACACTAAAATCTTGGATTGAGCTAAGAATCTTTGTGATCTGTCTTTACATTATGCTTGTGATTGAAGATATGCTATGTGGTACATTAACTATGTGGTACTTAAATCTTTACAGTGTTACCTATGTGATACTTCTGTCTTTGCGGTGATACCTATGTGGTACTTCTACCTTTGTGGTATCATCTTCATGGTGTTACCTGCTTGGTACTTCTATCTTTGTGGTGTTGACTGTGTGGTACATCTATCTTCTTGGTGTTTCTTGTGTGGTACTTCTATCTCTGTGGTGTTCCATGTGTGGAACTTCTACCTTTTTGGTATTGTCTTTTGGTGTTACATGTGTGGTACTTCTATCTCCATGGTGTTATCTATGTTGTACTTCTGCCTTTGTGGTATTTTATTCATGGTGTTACCTATGTGGTACATCTATCATTGTGGATTTACATCCATAGTACTTATACTATCATTGAGTTACCTTCTTGGTGTTACCTTCATGGTGTTACATGTGTGGTACATCTACCTTCATGGAGTTATGTATGTGGGGTCCTTATCTCATGTATGAGATGTGTATATCTTGATAACGTATATATATGTATGGGAATATGCATAAGAAGAGTTGATGTCTTGCTTTGTGGTTTTCACTTTGTGGAACTCTAGGAGACCTACAGGGGTCGTGGGGTCCATACTGAGTATTGTTATACTCACCTTTCCTAGGATTTTCCCGCACATTGTTGTGTCTGGTGTTGACAACAATCAACTTTGATCGTGGCTGTGGGATCTAGGGCTGGATGGTGCATGATGGTGGACCATTCAACGTGACGTTATGCAGAGGAGATGGAAAGATGTTGAGTTATAAGGAGGTGATCTGTACCTACCATTCTGGAAGGAACCTCAAATGATGAACCTGTAGATGTTTTCCTTTTTCATTCAGTTGTATTGAATTTTCATGTGTACGTGTACCTTTACAATTGGGCTTGTATTCTGACACCTCTTACATTCAACACTCTTTTTCTACGTCATTTTAGATCACAATTTCTTCTTTTTGTGTTTTTGTACTCTGTTTTTGTATATGTTAAAAGGCAATGCCTTCCTGTTTTAAGGAGTTTGCCTTCAGAGCTAGTCTCGATCCCCTGGCCTATCGAAGGAGGGCCTGGGTTTGTCATGGAACACGCCCCAGGTGACAAGTCATTATAGGCATATTCTTTACTAACCATGTGGGTGAGGAAGTGGAGAAATGTGGGGTCAGACGATGTTTTTTCAATAGTGCACCCAACGTGTATGACCGTTTGAGCCATATGAAGATATTAGAAGAGTATTTTTAAACTTTTCGTGCTCATTTATGGAAAACATGGGCCTTCACCTTGAATAGTATAATCTTGGACTATAAGGGGATGATGGTTTTTGGATGGTTTGGACAAACTATTATTCCAGACAATGATCCCCTTTTTCTGAGGGTGAAATTACATTTTTTTCATTAATGAATAATAATACCTTATTTTCATTTCTCCGCTACACATTCTAGATGATTCTTCTCTTTCTCCCTCCCATTGAGATCCTATGGATCTCCGCATATAGTCTAAGATGAATCCCTTGTATGACGTCTAATTCAATATCCATTAATGTAATTGTATATCTAGTGGTACGATCTACCTTCCTCTCCCTTCGAATATCATTTTATCTTTTGATGTTTTGAGCTATTTATGTGACTGATCAGTTCCCCTATTTTTATGGTGTTGGCATATTTGTTAATTTCCTCCAATCATATGTCATGTCAAAGACATCCATCAGAAGAGGAGTCTTCAATGTCCGAAATCTATGTGGTCTCATTATTTTACCCAAAATATATAGTGTTTTCATTTAATCATTTTTGTGCACCACGTGAAACTTTTTCTAACATCACCATCTAATTGATTTCCTCATCTCCAATAAATTTTCATACTTTTATATGCTTTTTTTGGATCGATGTTTAGTACATTTGAAATTCCGTCCCCTATTACAATCACCCGATGGGTTCTCTATGTGGTTTTCCACATATTTAGTTTATTTAATAAATGTATGGAATACCTCAAATTTGTTTCTTTTGGGCTTTAATTCAATATTACTACTCTCATATATTCTTTTAATAAACCCTAGGAAACTCTTATGTGCTTGGATCAACTTATTAATGTAATTCACATGTAAGTGATCACCCAATCAATAATGGAACCTTCTAAATGCCTCATTGTGCATTGTGAAATGATTTTAAATGATTTTATATATTATATAGAATGTATTAAATTGAATGGATATATCATGGTTTCCATTCATTGAAAAATGCATTTAGTGTTTCAAATGGAAGAAGGTATTAAAGTGTGGAAAGGCCACACTAATTGTTTATTACATTTTTTATGTTCTTATTTGAATTGTAATTCCCTTTGTTATAATTGCCCAGGATAAGAATAGTTAATGGGATGTAAATACTCTTTTATATTATTATAAATATAATTATTCCTTTGATATAGGTTTTGAGATGCATGTAATAGTTCATTTGTTCACGAAGATCCATTATTCTTTTCATTGGGTGTTGAGCAAGAAATCTCACACAATTTAATCTTCTTGGATGATGGAAATGATGAGATATGTCCCATGTTTTCAGTGTTGGAATGATGAAAAACGTACCATATCTTGTGATGAGAATGACATCTCTCATTCATTTTGAGATGTATCCCATGTAACTCTTTCCCTGATCTTATACACATTTCTAGACTGGTTATGGATGACTACATTATACCCTGGTCTAGATTTCACCTAGTATTCTATGTATAAGGACTCTTATGTTTGTATATAATTGGTCCATGTATATGGATTCAATATAACAATGTACTATATATATACTATCACTACATATTGAGATATTTTTAATCCACATATTCTGGCGGTGAGCCAAAGAAGGTATAACCACTTGGTGCCCTCGAGGAAATCTAAAAGGATGGTTATTTATTCATTATTGTAAATTATCTATTTATAAATTCACCCTATGGAGCTATGCCCACTAGTTGGATTACATATAGATATTGTTGGTGGTTTCCTACTTATATTTTATCTCACACCCTAGTTAGTATCAATTTGGTACTCAAGTAGATTATTATTTTGTAATTACGAATAATGTCAATCCCCTCCTACAATTTTTTGATATGATTAACATATAGATGGTGGATAGACGAAGAGGACTAATCATATATTATAGTTTCTTATAGAGAATTATTTATTTAATTTTCTATATTTATATATCATGATTGTATATTCATGTCCCATGTTTCCTTTCTTTTATCAGCGTGCCATGAATCCTTGTAAATAAAACTACCTAGAATATTTTGATATTATTATTTAGTTGATAAGTTATTTATTCTTACATTGTGAATTTATTATTAATGTGGTATATTTTTATTTTCCCTATGGCAGGTTACTATTCCAGTGTTGTAGTCTATATTTATTTAATAATTATATTACTTTTTCCTTAATTTTATATTTGATGTGCCACTCTTATAAGAGGGTATAGTCTCCCCACTATACTAACTTTACATAATTGATGCTATTTGAAAACAATTGAAAAATTGGAAGGTGTGGTTGAGGGAATGTGACCCACCAACTTAGGCCGTGGATTATGTTTACCCATAGGTCAAGACATAAAAAAGTTGTATCAGAGCCTAATTATTCCATTTTCTTATTTTTGGTTATTAGAAAGGGGACTTGGTGATAACGGAATTTGGAAATGACCATGATATTAGATATAGTTTACTCATGTATATTATAAAATCAAATTATAACGGATGCGAAATAGTTATTATTGGTCATACTTGTTATGGTTGATACGAATTCACCATTGAGTGACACACATGTCTTATTGTTTTTATCAGTATTGATATTATTGAAATGATGATTCAGTTTACCTATGGCCAATAAATTGAGGTAATTTTACTACATGCATCAATATGGTAGAAATATATTTAATATTCCATACTTTTTTTCATGTGACATCAACTATAAATATGTATTTAACTATGACAAACTACTGGTTCCTTAATTATTAAATTAAATGATACTAAATTTCAATATAATGATTTGAAAATATAATTGAAACTAAATATACCTTCCTTAACCTAGTATTGTTTTCATGCATAGGTTAAAGAATACAAAATATGATTTCCATTATGGCATGTTGAGAAATCGAAAATTGGTCTCATGGGATGAATCGTTTCAGAGTAATTATTTTGGGGATTCCATATTTTGGTTCATAATGAGTGTGGGACATTATGGAATAGAAATGGTGGTCCATCGAATGCAACAATTTAAAGAGATTTAAATTTTTTGAATGAGCCCAAATTTAAATTGAATATGATTTTTAAAGAATGAATGGACATATTATATATGTTGAACAATGATCGAGACATGAATCATGCCTTAGTATTGGGTATATTGTCTGTCTATTACATTATTTTGGACTAATATTGTCTTTATATAATTACTATTAAAATCTTTAGGAGATTAAATAGAGGTTTGATTTTTATACAAGAATGATATGTACATACCCTAGTTTTCTATCTATATTTATTTCAATATTTAAGGTCTCTTTTATGGAATGTTTTTTGAATGTTATAACCATGACCCCATAACACACTCATTCCATAGGCCCCTGAAAGAGGTCATAGTCATGCACTTGAGGTGGAATGCCTTGTGATTCTAGTGATTCATCATTAAATGAAAACCAAGGTACCTATTTCTATTCAACACATGGGAACTAACACCCTGTTCCATGATAGTTTAATATCCATGGTATATAATCTTAAATTTTTTTCTAGACCTACCCCAACTATAAATGTGTTGAATTTGGGGTTTTGATAATATCATCCTAACAAGTTTTCATGGGATGGTTGATCACATGATTTTGTGTCTTGGAGAAAATATACTATTTTTATATGTGGTCATCTATAGATACCTATAGAGAAGAAGTTAAATAATGATAATTATAATTTGTGTGATTCTTACAAGGGATAGGGTGATGTTATTAACTTTGATGATCAACATAGTGGTATGGATTCAGAATATTACTAGACTATATTTGATGATTATCTTTTCAATAGAACTTGAGGTATGTCATAGCTAGAGAATTCAGGAACATGATGAAGAGTTGTATGTCTATTACGGAATATACCTCTATCATTACAAACCTGTAGATGATCAAAATTACTCTAGTGTGTGAGGATCCTTTTACAACAAGACAATTAGAGGATGTTATATTGTATAACATCCGGTCATATGTTAATGTATTTTTGATGATGATAATATGTGAGATATTAAAAATGGCCCTTATTAAAAATTTCAATCTTATGTAAGTTGATGGTATGAGTCAATGTGTATCAGAACCAAAAAATTGAAGTTATTATTCTTCTGGGTGAAAAGTCATTTTGAGGCTACTCAGGGACATTGTAGTAGTAAGTCTGTTCATAATGAAAACACTATTAAATATCACAAATGCAGGAAATCTAGAGACATAATACCTAATTGATTGTAATATCATATCGAATTTAGATGTTGCAGCATGATGGGTCATTCATACAAATTATGCAGAACATTTCTAGCAATTCCTAGTGAGTGGGGATTTACTCTAACCCCACATACCCGAGTAGGGCTATTTGGATCACATTAGGAGTTAGCTTGATTTCCACCCACCACTATGACTATAGTTGGTGCTAAGGAAGTGGTATATAAACTCATCAGTATTATCTCTAGTAGATCGGGCTTGATTAGGGATGTTAGAAAGTGAATCTAGGGAACAATATTGGAATGTTATATGCAGTCCATCCTATGTCCTAGCAGTTGATGACTATACCTTCTATAATTAGAGGTAATAATCTAGTAGCATCTAATTTAGTGTCTACTTTATTTGACATATGTGTTTCTCACAGTTTTATATCTCAGAATATTGTGGAGTGTTTGGAAATTGATTTAAATTTCTATTTTGGAATTACAATTTGTGATAATGATTATGTATCCAAGAAGAGGGTGTTTGCTTTTGTATATATTATCCCCTTGACATAGAAATATACCTCTTTGTTTGGAATCTTTTCACCTTTAACATAATTTAATTTTATATAATCATAGAGATAGATTGGTTATTTTCCTATCGATGCCATATAGAATTCTATCATTATTGGTTGGTGTTTACATTACAATATAGAAGTTGAAACACACATAAGGATGAATTTGAGGTTCATGTTACATGAGGTGGACACAAGAATCTGAGGCTGGGTAGTGTAATAAGACAGATTCCCATCCTTTTCATTGATGACTCAGTTATATGTCTTTCTATGTTCTCTTATATAGTGGATAATTTCTAGGTTGTTTCTCCTAGATAATTTTCTTGGCTACCTCCAATTAGGGAGGCATTATTCACAATTTCCCTAGTTCTAGGAGTATCACCAGTGTTTATTTTCCTTTATAGTAATTCAACTATGGAGCATATAAAACCCGATAAATAGTTAGAGGATTTTGGAGGAAAAAACTTTCATACTCCCAAGTAATTCTCCATGTGTTTCAGCAGTACTTTTTCCAATGAAAGTAGATGGTGCACTCAGGATTTGCATGAATTAAATTTTTTTTGAACAAGTTCATGCTAAGGAATTAGTTTCCATAGGATAAAATAGATTAAATCCTTGATTAGCTTTGTTGGGAGAGAGTGTGTTTTTAAAGATATATATGAGGTTAAGATATCATAAAGGGAGTTTCAAATTCTCAAACATACATTGCAATACTTTTAGGAGCAGTTATTGTCTATATGAGTACTTTTTTATTTCAATCAGACTCATGGAAACACATACTGAATTCATAGTTCTTATGAATGGGAATTTACAAAAGTATCTACATTCATTCATGGTAGTAATTGTGGATAGAATATTAGTATATACATTATCTGGAGACTATTATTCCATCTATATTGAGATCATGACCAATACATAGTGAGATCATTTTCTTTATTCTAATCTCATTAAATAAATCATTTTGATCATCAAATTCCTCGACTTAGGGTATGTCATCTCATGCTCATGAGTATCAGAATACCAATAGAAAGGGGAAAAATTATTTTAATTGTTAAATCTGAATAACTTCTTTTACATTTAGTGTTTCTTGGGACATGAAGCAATTTGAGGATTCTTCATCTAGTATTTCACACATCTTTTAGCATTGTTAATGAGATTAGAAATGAAGGTTGTGAAATTCATATAGCCAAAAACCATGAGGGGCATCCTTTTATGATTTTAAGGGATGTTTAATTTCTTTGGTGATATTGATTCTGTTAGATCCTAGAAATAATTAAAAAGATATCTTTGATACATTAATTATTAGTCATGGATGTTTCTTATATATAGAGATCTATTTTTTGGTATATGAGTTTCATTCGTTGAGACGTCATAAGAAGAATTATCCATTGCCTGACCCTGATCTATCCGATGTAGTACCTAATTAATGTTTTTAGACAATATCTACATGGATAATAGTTTTTGGTATACACAAACCAAAAAAGAATAAAGTACATGTTTAAACAATGCGATATGAATCTCATGAAGTGTTGGTGTCTTGATTAACTATAGTGATTTGCTTTCTAGCATTCCTACAAACCTGGTAATGGAAATTTATTGGATCATGCTATGATCTAGAGGACTTGGACTCGAGAAATTCATGATTCTAACAGATAATGGCATCGCATGTCAATATTAATTGAGATTCACATCAAGGTGTAGGAGGATGAAGGTCATAATTTCCTCATTTCTGTAGTTGTGACTTATAATATTTCATAATGGGTAGTAATGAGGTAAATATATGATCCAAGGGAATATTACATTGGTAAATCATATTAGATGATGATACATCTTCAGGGTGATAATTGATATTGATGAAACATTAATATATCATCGTTGTGTATGGTTTACAAAAGGCATAAGAAAGGATATGATGCAAGAATTTCATGCATCAACTTGGGTTTTGCAACCATGGGTCACCAAGATGTTTTGATATATATGGAGCTAGTGTTGGTGGAATGGTATGAAATTGGATATTTTTATATTTATAACACTATATTCAACCTTTCAGAATGATAAGGAGGAACATCAGCATCTAAAATGGATTTGACAACCATTTTCCATTCCCATTTTGATATGGTATGATGTTTCAATTAATTTCATGATTGTTCATCCTAGATCACATCATGGAAATGATATGGTGTGGGTAGTCATTGGTAATTTGAAAAATTCAGGACACCTTCTACATGTCTGAAAGACCATCATTGTAGATGACCTATGTTATTTTTTTGTTAGAGAGGTTATGCATATTCATGGTCCTTATCCTTATATCTTTTTTCACAAAGATTCTTGCTCTAGGATATATCTATTACATGTTTTAGAGATGTCCTTTAGTACATAGGTGCTTATGAGCACGAACTATCACCCATTGATCAAGGAAAATATATATTTTTATGATTTCGGTGATCGAAGACATGTTCCATGTATGTTTCCTTGAAATTGGTGGTTCATAGAAGTAACACATCCCCCTTTGTGTTTTCTTATAATAACATATTCCAGGATACCAACGAGACATCTCCTTATGATGCCTTACATAGTAGACATATTCATTCATCTATATGATGGCTATAGGTAGGCGAAGAAACTATAATTTGACCACTTCTTATTCATGATACTATAGTGTAGGTCTAGTTGATCAAAAAGTTAATGTTGACATGATAGTAGGTAAACAAGTATCATGACAATAGATGCAGGAAACCTCTTGAGTTTGAGGTCTATGATCAGGTTTTCTTAGAAGTAACATCCATGTTAGGACATATATGTATTTATAGTTATGAATAACTCTCACATTGGTCTATTAGACCCTTTGAGGTTGTGAATAAAATCATACTAGTGGTTTACGATATAGAACATCCTTGTCGAGTTGGATATAAATTATCTAATTGATGAGTATACGGTTTATATTATGAATTAAAGCATGGAGACACACTATGAAATGTCAGTTTATTTATTATTAGTGATATGGAAGCACAACCAGGTAAAAAATAGACATGATAAGGTGAAACTGATATATATGCTCAACGGAAAAAAACACATTGCTAAGGATACCTTCTTACACTTATAAGGCCATAATAGAGACGAGTTTATTTAAATAGGGGTGGATGTAATTAACTATTTTTACATGAATGTTTGGAACATTTTTTTTTGTGGGTTTAAATTCACTTTAACGGACTTTATAAACTCACTTGACGGTGTCACAGTGGTCAGAAGGGTATCTGGGGGTTGTTTAGATCCCAGGACCGTAGAATTTTGGAAAATAGATTGGACTACATAGTTAGTAGGAATCACACATCTCATCCCACATGGTCCCTAATAACCATAATAGGTGTTTCAAAGAAGACATAGGCCACATGGTTAGGCTAAAACAATGAAACTCAAGGCAC
This sequence comes from Viscum album, assembly GCA_963277665.1. Classification (NCBI taxonomy): domain Eukaryota; kingdom Viridiplantae; phylum Streptophyta; class Magnoliopsida; order Santalales; family Viscaceae; genus Viscum; species Viscum album. The sequence continues at coordinate 987,636,560 of OY728143.1, read as the reverse complement.
ATAATAGTGTGAAATATAGGAAGATATTTAAGGATTCAATTTTTAGGGTTGGTGCATTATTAGGGAAATGGTGTCCCTTAACCATGTATGGTCCTCCCTTGGATGATATTGGTTGCATATTTTTCTCATGGTTTGTCTAAACCCTACCCACTATATTAGAGGGGGTAATTAATTTTTTCACCTTTAATGATAATTTTTACCAATTTTCTTTTTTTCCTTTTATCATTCCAATAGATGCGTTTTTTTCCCTCTCCCTTTGAGCTACTAAGATTATCCTCTCATGGATCGAGATATCTCCCATGTCTAAAGTTCAAATTTTGATATTTTGAAGTATTTAGATTACATGAGTTATGTTATACCTTCCTCTACATTAACATAACTTTTTATCTTCAAATTTGTTGGGCTAAATAGGTGAAAACTCTTTTTCCCAATTTTCAAGGCATTGGCTAGTTTCTTTGGGATCTCCCAAAATACATAAAATATGAGGTCTCCATCGATTGAGGAATCTGAAATTGACATAAGGTAGGTGTTATTCTCATTTTCCACTAAAACTTATAGATTTTTCATCACTTCATTGTTGTGTAGCACAACAATATTTTATAAATTTCTCAATTAAACTTATATCACCATATAAAATTGATTTTATCTCTTTCATATGTTCAAGTTGATCATTGGTTAGTAAATTGGGGATATTGACCTAGATTATAGAAACCACATAGTTTCACATTCTTCTTTTTATAATTTTCATGTCATTTAAAAAATTTCTAGAATGCCACATCAGAATTTTCTCTTTGACTATAATTAAATTTTACCTCCCCCATATAAATGATTAATGATTTCAATGATCCTCCTAAGTGAGTAGATCAACTTATATATTTAATTTACCAAATATTAGTTTGATTAATTAATAATAGAACCTTTAAAAAACCTCAATTATCCTTTTAACATGAATTTCCATGAGTTGATAGATTAGATTGAAAATATTAAATTGAATGGATTGTTTATGGTGGATATCCTTTCCTAAATGAATTGAATGGATAAAATGGAATGAATTATTAAATTGTGGAAAGGCCACCATAATTATTTATTGATATATTTTATGATCTTAAATTGATAGAAATTCCCATGGAAATAACTATTCTTGTTAATCATTGTACATAATAGGTAATGCATCATAGATATAATTATTAATATGGTTACACCTTGTGTATAGGTTGTGGAATGATGGAAAGGGTTCTATTGTGAATAATTATTTACCTTCCATTACATTGGGTGTTGATCAATACATCTCACAACATTGAATCTATATAGAGTACTGGAATGATGCACCATGTCCCATGTTTAGAGTTCTGGCTTGACGACACACCAAATATTTCATGTGATAAGAATGATACATCTCACTCATTGTGATATATTGGTAATTAACAATTTTATTGAGCATATATGATTATATAGATAGGTTATGGGTGACTAACATACACCCCAGATCATCTAGAACCTAATATTCTAGGTATATGAAAACATACATCCACAAATGCTTGGACTATTATGGATTATTCAATATGTAACTATAAAATATATATATTACCATTATATATATATATATACTTTTCATCCATGCATTCCGGTTGTGAGATGAAGCAGGTAGATCTGTCAGGTTTCCATGACAAACCTAACAAGGATGGTTAATTATTCACAATATTTCTTATTTATTTATGATTTGATAATACTTATATTTGGTCACATCATAGATTACTTCTAGACACCATTAGTGGTGGACTGTTAGGATTTAATCACACAAACTACTCGAGTCGCCTTTGCTACCCATGTAGATTACTTTTCTACAGGTATATATAAGGTAAAACACCATTATACAAATTTATGACAATAAGTACGTATAGATGGAGCACAATATAAGAGGACCAATAATATTCTTGAAATTATAGTGAAGTAGACTTTTATTCTTTTTATCATTATTTATATCATGATAGTATATTCACATCCCCTTTTCCCCTTTTGTATATCGAAATTCCATGAATCCATGTATATAAACCTACCTAACAGATTTTTATATTATTATCTTGTTGATGAATTATTTATTATTCCCCTACTTACTTATTATTCTAGTATTATATTCTGATTTCTACTATGGAGGATTACTACACCAATCTTTTAGTCTCTTTTTATTTTATGGTTATGTTATAATATTTTCAATATTATATCTATTATACTATTATGATAAGAGGGTATAATCTACCCATCATACCAACATTACACCTTCATTTCAAGTTGGAAACCTATCACATATGGGGATGCATGCTTGAGGACATGAGACCAACCGTCTCAGTGAATGGGATATGTTGACCCTGAATCGGGATGTTATAATGGAGATGGAAATAAGGATTCTTGAGTTCATGTTTTATTCCTATATCCTTGATTTTAGTTGATCATAGGTAATTCCATTTTGGAAATGATGAGTTTTATTATAAAAACAAGTTACCATTATGTAGTTTTGATGGATCCTTTATAGGCCTTGTCATGACATTATTGTATATCTCTATTGAGGTGGAAAAAGTTGGGTGAATGATATTTTTTTGGACCCAGAATATCCCAAGATATGAAGTCAAGGATTTATTTTATTCCTCGGATAATGTTGATGACATCAAGATGATAAAATATAATATTGACCATCATTGGACATCATTGCAGTTTTTTTTTCATAAACCAGTTAATTTTTATATTTTATCCTTCGCTAGTTCATTAATGACATAGGGGAATGGGGAGCTTGATCATCATTTTTGATACCTTTTAAGGGTGTTGGAAAGGTGTGTAATGTGGCCTAAGATTTATAACATCTAATATAGATTAAGTAGATACATAAACTAATCCATGTATCTCATTTTTGATGTATTGTTTTGACTGTTCTCATGTATTGCGATGGGATTTCCTTGATGTTGATCTAGATTAATCTATAAGAGGGCATCAAGTCAGCATAGGTTTTCTTGTAGAAAGGTTATGATACTAATGATACTTCGGTGTGTGAGGAACTAATGAGAGAGTAGTGGCCCTATATAAATGATATGAAATCACTCTAAGAGTCTTTATAGGGACACAATGTTTTCATGATTGGGAGGTTGTAACATTATTTAACATTTTACAAGTTATTTATTGATCCTATATTTTATAAAATTTTATTTGTTCTTATTTTGGATTTAATTTGGTGTAATTTTAAGGATTATTCAACTACTATAGGATGATCATATTAAGAGCATGATTCGGTAAAACCATGTTGTTTAGCCCAACAAAATGTGTTTTCTATTACGAACCACTATTATAAGGGATAATATTTTTCAAAACCATGATTCCACCACTAAAAAAAATCATCACATGTATCGTGGTAAATTCAGGGATTATGGATGGTTATTTTAACCATGCGTCCAATATATACACCCTAAGAAAATTTTTAGTTGGGGAACATTGTTATGATGCATGGTTTGTCTAACCGTGAGACCCTCACTAGGAAACATTGTGCATCGTTCTTATTTCATCATTAAAATAATTTAAAATTCATTCCCCATTATGATTACAATTCCATTCGACACCATTCACCACTATCTAATTATATTCTACCTTAGAGGCTTCCGAGAAAATATTTATTCCCTTGGAACCCTTTCCATGGTAGATAAAAACATTATTGATCATCGTTGATATTCTATGGGTAATTGGATCTCCTATTTTATAGATTCTTCTAGTCTCCCAATAATTCATATTCAAATTTTGATAGATCATCATGTAATTGATTTATATAAACTTTGTTTAATTTGATATTTAATCATTGTATTTTTTACACCATCATTCTTCATTAATGAGTCTGAGTGCAGGTGTTGATTTCAGGATCATTTATATAATGATATATTCTTCCAAAATTCATTTACCTGTGACTAAAAAAATTAAATTCATGATCAAATTGGAATTACTTTATATGTAATTAAAAAGGTATTTTTAATGATTTAATATTTGAATTGAAATGGGAATGATATTTGAGAACAAAAAAAATATTAATTAACTAAAAAAAGTGGCGCAGATTTATGAAAATGATTACTTGATTTGGAAATAGTTTTGATGAAACAATTTTAGGATTTATCTTGAGAAATGGTTTATATTGAATAGATATTTGAAATGAAATAAATGGATAAACAAATATAATTTTTTGAATTGAATAAGCATATTGATAATACAAATTTGAATATAATATATTGAAATGTTTTGAAATATTTCATTTCCAATTTGAATGGTATTTTTTGGATGAATATGTTACCCCGATTACTTTCTGGTAACTAAGAAAATATTTTTAGGACCTTTCCTCCCATGAAATGGAATGATGATTTTATCTATTACTAAAATAAATGTGGCATGAATCCTTATAATGGGGTTCCATATTGGCGTTTTCACTCCCTTTATGGGTTCCCCATGTGGGTGTATTTTTGTGTGAGTATACTTGAATAGGGAAGTGATCATTATGAGATTTTTGAGGAACCTATTACATAATAAAATGACTTACAATAGATATTTTCAATTTTTTTCTATGAGTTCTTTAATTTGATATACATGTTGTTAATTATTGAACTATTTTATTCATGAAAATAGATTTATATAAATTGGTTAATATAAATAGAACTTTTAATCTAATATTAACAATCTTTAGATATATGTACCCCTAGTTTATTATGAAGGAATGTATTTTTTAAAAATATAAATATGGAAATTATATTGTTTTTTTATTTTAAATGATATCATAAATGGTAAACGTTTATGGTACTTCTTATTGAATAGTTTTTGATACCTTAATGATATTTAGAGGTCACACAATACAATTTCTTTCATGAATATCTACAATTTTTTATTATATGTATGAAAAAAAGGTAAATCCACACATTTAGGTTGTGGATTCCCATGATCCTTTTGACCATGGAGTGATGATGGTTGTGACTGGTGGAGATGATATCAATGTATTATGTGTTATGTTTGGGTTTTCATCTTGTTAGATACCGAGTTCCTGGATATTGTGTTACTTTGGGTTATTTTACTTATTATTGATGTTAATTCTTCTATTGGTAGTGTAGATCATTGAAAAATTCTTCCATTTATCTTCCTCTTTTTTCTGTAAAATTCATTTACTCTTTAATGTTATATGATATGATGTTCTAGTCACCCTCCCGTTGGGATGAAGAAACGCCTTCAACCTATTCCATGCCTATATCAGGTATGTGGGTACATGGTTATCTGTGGCTGTAAATAAAATTTACTAAAATATGAAATTATATGTTTTACACATTTATATAAAATTAATTCTTTTGTGATAAATTAAAAATGAATAGAACAAAAACTATTTGAAAATTAAGAAAATAATTTTCTGAACAAACTATTTTTATACAAACAAATTTTACATCAATAAATAAAATACACTTCCCTACATTGTTTTAATGAATTTTATATATTATATATTCAGTAAACATATTAAAGTTCATGATATGAGTATTTGGGATAATAAATAATAATAAATCCAAATTTACCTGTAAAACATTATATTACTATAAAGTAGTTTTGTTACCTTTTCATAACAACACATTTTTAAAATAATTTTTTATTTTTTTTGAGAAACATTTATGTTTTTATAAATCATAATAAAATAATAATCTAGAAAGGTATTTTTATAATGTTCTAAAATAGTATATTTTTATCAATATTGAACAATATTGAATTTTAATTGAAACACGCCTTTCAATTTAAATTTTTCATAATGTAAAATTATATTTTAAATTCATTTTTATGTTAAATAATATCAATTAAATATCTATATATAGAATTTTATAATTCTTAATATATTTGATATTGTAAGTGGATATTAATATTTTTATACTTTTGACCTTTTTCTCTTTGAAAACTTATTTTCATGTTGCATCTGCGAGATTAATTTAAATTAAAAATTTTCAACATATATAAATTGAATTTCAAAAAATGGATCCCATATTTGAAATTATAATAATCTTAATTTTTTAATAAGTTAATGAAAATATTTTACCTATAATAAATAATGAAAAATGTGAAAAATTAATTGTCACAGTTCAGGTCAAAATTTGGTTTACCAGGGGTTAAACGAAAAAGATAACGTTTAAAATTTCCAAAAAAAATTGTCTAAATAATATTTTATAGATAAATTTACACCATATAATTTATATATCCTTGATAATAAATAATTTTTTGTCCTTGTGGAATTTGAAAAAAAAGTTTGTTGACATGTTTCTTTTCATAAATTACATGTGTCCCCCTAAACTCAATTATAAAAGGTCACCCCTTTCCTTTCATATTAACAACTTCAAACCATTTTGGTTCATACAATATCTCCCAAATTACATTCTAAATTCCCTATCATAATTAATGAATAATATTACTTTTCATATATCCATCAAAAAAGGCTTCTGGTTTAATCCTCTTGAGGTTACCCAAAGAAGTGGTAAGATTTTTCATTTGGTGTTTTTATTTTATTTCTTCCTCCCCCTAATTTAATATTTATTTACTGATATTGATATAATAACCAGAATATTTTAAATATACATATATTTTTAATGCTAATTTAGATTCCTAAATCCATCTGTATTTTCATTAAATGGGTTAAAAATCATCATTGGTGTGTTTCAAGAGATATCGACTCACGATCTGATGTCATTTGATTTCCCATTAACACATTTAATGGTTGGGTATATGATAGATATATAATAATATAAATATATGTATATATATTATAAATGTCAGGTAATTTTATATATGGAGTATTTATACAATTTATACCTTTTTTAATTTCCATTCCGTTGGAGATATGATAATGTTGTTCATGTTTATTAAAAACTATCGTCGTGCAAAGGAATGTGATTTATTTTCATTAGCACTTTTAATGAATTATAATAAGAATTATGTTAACGAATTTTGTGTATATACCTGAAATAATTATGATATTAAAGAGATAATTGTAATTAAAAATTATAATATATCTTGACATTTCTTACCTTTTCACCAACTTGAAGATGATAATGTTGTTCGTGTATGTGTGGACTATCACCTTCCCGAAGTGATGTGACTCTATTTTTATCAGAAAACCAAATAGATGATATGTATTAGTATATTTATATAAATATAATGTTTTTATGATATTATAATCATTATTTAATTATAAAATATTACTCACCTCCTTTCTTTAATGATCATTGAAAAATGGAAACGTTACTAATGCGTAATTATGACATACAATCCCCATGACCATAAAGTTCTTCCATTCTCAAAAACAACCATTCATTATTGAAAGAAATGAATTTTTTATAAATATGATAATTATATCATAATTATTACTCTCAATATGTTGGAACCATGATAGATATAAGAGGAATGAAAATAAAATACCAAGATATATTCTCAAAACAAAGTTGTTATTACCCAAAATGTTACATTAAATTGGAATTTTTAATAAAAGGGTAATAAAAGAAGAAAAGTAAAAAATATATAGAATGATATATGTATTTTTTCTCTAATATATGTATGATGAACTTATATTTATTATGAAGGATATATTAACGATTATGAAGTATGTTAATACTTGAGATAAGGATTTTTGGTCTCTATTTTATTTATGATATACATATTAAAATTCACTAATCATTTGTTTTTTCAGCTGTATATAATATAAATTTGAAAAAATAATAATAATATATTTATATTAAGGATATTTAATGTTTTATATAATTTTATTCTTTATTGTTTCTTATGATTAAAAATATTACTTAAGTAGAAATGAATTTTTTATCTCAGTTTTACATCTATGAGATACCTAACATATTTAACACTTGTTCTCATATGTGGTATATAAAATATCCATGAATGTATTTTATATTTATTCTTATGAAAATAATATTGTTTTTTATATCAATTTTATTATCTCCTTTCCATGGTGTTTAAAGTTCAAATGATACCCAATGAAATCAGAGTTTTTTATCTCAATATGCCTTCTTTGAGATATATATCTTGTTATGAACCTATATTATTTCATTAGTTTTGTGTATATCCCCATTATCATATAATATCATTAATTTATTTAATATCAAGAAAATTACGTTTCATTATATATTATTATTTGACAGTTATTAACATTCAAATTTACCATAGTCATACAATATTTAAATAATTTCATCATTTATCAGAATTGTTTATGTTTTTTCTTATGATGAATAAATATTATTTTCTACATGTAAATATACACATGGAATTTATTATTCTCTAGTTATGTCTTGATAATACCTATTTTCCCTTTACTTTCTATTATTTATTGACTCGTGAGTTCAAAAGAATGTTTAAACCAAAGTCATATGTATTTCTCTATGAAATTGAAAAAATATTCATTCAAAAGCATGATATGAAGAAATGTTTTCATAGATTATTTTAAAATTATAAAAATGAATTATTATATTTTTTAACCATGTTTTAATTTTCTTTGAATAATTTTGAAAATATTCTTCATGTTGTTTTCTAAATAATTCTTGTTTGGATTTTACTGATTATTTGAAGGGAATCACTGTTTTAAATTGGATGGAATTAACAAAAATATTCTCTTTAATGACCATTATTTTCATTTAGACATGGATTATTTATTTTCAAGAATATTTTCAAAATAATTTTTTTAAAAAATGATTAATGTTTTAAAAACTATTTTCAAATAGGAATGATTATTTTCTTAAAGAAATATTTTAAATTACTTTTAAATCATCCATTTAATTTTTTCACGTATATTTTAAATGAAATTAAATTCAAGAAATAATTCATTGAGTTCTATTTTACCATTTTTTTTCTAATAATGGTTTTTTTCATGAAACTGCTTGTGTGATTTTTTTTAAAAATAATTATCCCTATAAGAGAGAATCCTTTGATATTAATTATTCATTACGTGGGATACGATACAAGGATTACAGTCTTATTCTTTCTTTGACTAGTTTGTATTTATGATAAAGTTATATATATGAAACTCGTTTCTCTTCCATAGGTTAAACAATAATAGTACTATTAAAAAACCTAGTTTTTTCATGGTGTATGTTATGTTCAAATGATGAATTGGTCTATATCATTATATTCATTCCATAGGATATGATATGATGAAATTATTATGAAACCCGGTTTATTTCATGGTTTTTGATATGATGAATGCTTTATAATCATGGGGTATATATAAATAGGATTTTCATTTTATTGATTGGTGGGACCTATATCTATCTACATTGAATTATGTAAAGATTATTGTAATATGATTTCAAAAGTTACACATACCTCATGAATAAAACAATAGTGTACATGGGAGTTTGTCCCTTACCTGAAACACGAGGGTTTATGGGAGGTTATCCTATGCATGAAAAAAGAGGATATATGTTATTTTATTCCAAGAGTGAAACAATTTGTTACACTGGAGGTTATCTCATGCCTAAAATAAGATGGTACATGCGAGGTTATACCAAGACCAAAACAAGAGGATACACAAGAGGTCATCTATGGTGTAAAACCAGAGGGTAAATGTGAGGTTATCACAAGCCTGAAGTTATTACAAGAGTGATTATCCCAATCCAAATATTATATGAATATATTTGTATATATCCATGATATATGATATTTTATTCTTATGTGTATCCCACAATTCCATGTGAAGGGAAAATGTTATTCAACCGTAGATCATGTTCTATTTTTTCATTATGATTCAATTTTTTGAAACTGCCGATCATTATGTCTTTAGTATTGATTCTAATATTTGATTTATATGGTATGATTTTAAAACATTATTCCATCGTTCTCATACCATTATTCTCATATTATGCTATGTATCTCCATTTTTTTTTACCATTTTTGATCATTAGAGTTATCACATTTTTATGTTATATTTCCCTAGTTCATGAATAATGGTTCTGAATAAGATTACCAATGTTGATGATCTTCATGGGTGACATTGAATATATTTCATGAATTAAAAATATTATGTTACATTTTTATAATGGAATAAATATATTATAATACATATGTGTTTGTTTGTGCAATGTTATAAATATTCATCTGATATGATGTAATATGCTCATATGGTATGTATGGGTCACTATAGTTCAAATCTTATAAAAGGACCAGTTTTCCTTTTGAAACTAGTGTCATAAAACATTATTTAGACCCCTATAGATATTTATAATGATATTCCAAGGGATTTCATCAAGGATATTTATAATGGTAAGTCAATTTATAAGAAAATTTCAAAAATTCAAATAAATTACATACATTATGGGGTTGTTTAGTGGATTTATCCCTGGATCATAGTTACCAAGGTTTAATAACAATAAAAATGTTGTATCGATCTTGACTAGATCATCACCTATTTTATGAAATTGGATTCTTTCCACACTAATATTTCAAGTAATAAAAAATATGGTTTGGAAATTCTCAATCTAATTGTGGACTATAATAAAGGATTGAAATAGATGTTGACTATGAAGGACCAATGGAATAACTATGGATAAATATATTAAAAAAAGTTTCAGGATTTATAAATATAATAATTTATTTTTTCATGACTTTGTGGTTTCCCACTATGATTATTATTTATTATATAAATTTTTATGAGTTTTTTAATTTTGGTAACTATAAAAAACCATTTTAATATTGAATTTTAATGATAAATTCATGACTCATAGCCATATGTGATGATGATTGGAGTAAAGGATATTGTGATCATCCCTAATAATCTATCTTGAAACTTGACTAACAATGTGAACGTTAACCAACTCTAAAATATAAATATAATTCAAAGATAGAGTTCATTTAGTGTTCAAGTAGTGAAGACAATAGGGGAAAGTTGAATTTCTTTATATGTCGAGAATGTTTGAAAAATATCTCAAGGGAATTTCTCATAGGTATGTGAAGCTTGTTTCGGTGCGGAAAAGAAGAAAATAATGACAGTAAATATAATGGAACAATGTAATTCTCTATTAATTTCCATCATGAGAATAATAGTCACCCCAATAAATCATAAATTTTTTATTGTTTTACATTTATAATTTATGTGTATTATGAAAAATCAATTTACTAAGGTGAAAATTAATTTGTAGAATCTATGTGTTAGTAAAAGTAAATTTTATATAGTATATGATGAGGATACTAAAAATTAAACATGAATGTAATTGGTTATTCTAAAAGTTTTTATATATTAAAAATGAGTATAAATATAATTTTTATATTTATTAATGTCAAGACATGATTCATATATCATACTATTAGAAATTTAGATTAAGGATTTAGATGATGAATCCTAATAAATTGTTCGACATGTAAGTTATATAATTAAAATATTTTTGAATTTTAATTCATGTACAATGTTATATAAATCATGAAATATATAATTATAATTTAGTATAATTTTTTCATTATGTATTTGAAAAAATATATTAAACAATCCTAATGGACTAGAAACCTGTTTTATGGAAATCGTGATATTTTTACTTGGGGAAGATAAACTTTTATATGTTTTTGATCTTGAAGAAATGGTGTATAGTTTCTAGAATGAGATGAGTAGTATGAATAAATTCTTATTGATATTAAAAATGTCATTCAAAATTATTAATTATATTTTGAAAAGGTGGTTCATGTTATTATTACTAGATTTTAAATACAATTTACACTTAAGTAGTATATTCTATAATTTATGGTTTTATTCATGTAATGAGATAACATGGATATTGTTAAATAAGGTTTTATGGTAATTTGTGTTATTACCATATTTAAAGAGAATAAATTGTTAAGGTATTGAAATGATTGGAATGTGACACTTAAGAGAAATGTTATTTTGATTACTGGATTAATGATAAGTTGATTTTGGAAATTTAATTCCATATATTACAAAGTCATGATATTAATCATTTCAAAGTGACGTATGAATATGAATTTATGAAATGGTCTATGTTAAAATTTTAATGAGGTTTTATATCCTTATGTATTACATCATAATATGATGATTTATCCATAACGGATATCTTGTGAATTGTTTTATAAATAATGATAAAAGGAATGAATTATCATTCTATTATGAATCATGTGAGCTATTAGATATTCATGAAAAAATTCATTCAAACTTTATATATGAAGTGTAAATTGATCTAATCACAACAAAATTATGAAATTTTGGTTATGATACAGATGAAATATATACTCATGGTATATATATCCCTTTATAATACATGACCATATCGGGACCATATTTTATAATATGGCACTTCCACCAAGCCCCTATTATGTTCATGATGCGTTCCATTTATCACTAATGTCAAAGTATATACCTGATTCAAAACATGTACTAAATTCAGAGGTCGTTCCATTGGACCATGATATATCTCATGAGGAACACCATCTAGATATTATGTATTCAAGGGAGATAGAGAACTGAAACAATTATAGATAGAAGCTCAATGATTTATGGTGAATCCATCAAATTGGCGAAGCTATATGTGAATATAAGGATGTAATTAGGTATAAGTATCCTTAGTTTCCTATACCTAAGTTAATATTTTTGATCGAAACAATAATTTCACGGGAGGTAGATGTCACACCATGAGATTTAGTGAATTATTTATTAAATAAATTTAATCCGTTTTATATTTTTCTATACACTGAACACATTTCTTTGGATTTCATAACATGAAACACTTTTTTTTTGTTACATGCTTCATTGATTTTAAACAAAATGTCCCTTTTTATTAAAAAATTATTATTTCATATAATAGCTATCACATTCCCATTAGAAAAGAGGGTGTGAATATGATTAGCTAAATTATAATAATATATGGTTTAAATAATTAAATAGAAAGAATAATTTGTAGAAAAATTAATTAAAAATTTATTACAAAATTCTTTTTAAATAAATGACATCATTTTTTCAAAAAACTAATTTAATGGGAAATTCATTTACATTAATAGAATAGAAAACCACTTCAGTTATTTATTATAATAAAATTTATATATTATATATAAAATTTATTTATTAAAATTTATATTATGTGATATTTAGAAAATAGATTACAACAACTCCAATTTTTTGACAAATAAAATATTTCTCTAAATTATCTAAGGGTGATTTTTTTTTAAAATTTTTAAAAACGATGAAATTTTTTATGAATACTGAAAATAAAAAATTTTCAATGAACATATTATATCCATTAAAGTTATTTATAATGTTATATTATTATTTAAATTACTATTAAATTCAAATGAGATAAATTATATATTTATTACTAAAATTTGGGTCATTTAAATCAATTTCATATTGAAATTTGATATAAAAAACATTGTAATCTTTTCAACAATTTCTATTTCCGAAACCACATTCTCATCTTGTCTATGTGATTAATTTTAAATAAAATTTTACACTCTTATTATTTGATTTTAGGAACATGGGTTAAATATTTTGAGTATCATACATTATATTTTATAATAATTTTAACATATATTTTTAAAAATTTATAGTATAAATAGTAAAAAAATTAATTGTTGTGGTTAAGGTAAAAATGGGTTTAATGGGGGTTAAAATAATATAATAAGGAATAAATTGACATAAAAAATTAAAAAAAAATTAATTTATAAAATTATTATGACGATATATTGTATATATATCAATCAAACTCCAATTTTGAACCTTTTGAAATGTGAAAAATTGAGATACACCATTTTAATGTTAAAAATTATAAGTGTGTCAGTCACAACACATATAAAAGGAAAACACATCTACACTCATATTTATACCATAAAATAATAATTTTGGACATTCCCTCACCAAATCACATTCCAAATTCCTTACCCTTATCCTAATTTTTTTTTTCATAATTCTACCCTCTTAAGGCCATTGGGTAAATACTATGGAAGTTTCCCGAAGAAGAAGCAAAATTCATCCATAAGCATTTTTATTTCATTTCATTATCCTCCTCCATCATTTGTTAAATAATTTAGGAAATAATAATATCATGATCATATATATACTATGGTTTTTGTTATATTATTAAAAATTTAATCATCACTACTTAAATCAAATGTTTAATGAAATCATCATTTGTGTGTATGATGTACTACCACTCCATGAACTGACGTAATAAAATTTTCCATTGACACCAATCATAGTTGGGTGTGATGATGGAAATAATGTAAATATATGATATGTATATATTTAGCGTAATTAATCATTTTTATTAATTATATTATATATTAATTTTTACATTTCATGCCATAAGGGATAAAATAATTTCATTCATGTGTACGGCAGAATTCCGCCTTACAAACAAATGTGATTTGTTTCCAGAAACACTTTACAAAAAAGTTAATCAGGAAAAAATTAAGGATTATAAGTTATATTAATGAGATAATTATGTTACATAGGTCATTTTTAACACTTGTGTAATCAAATATATCATTTCATTTCTTACCATTTCACTCACAAAAAATTTGTAATTTTAATTGTGTATGTGTGGACTATGACCGTCATAAAGCGATATGACTTATTTTACATCTACACATCAGAGGGATGATATTTATAATTATATTTAAATGAATAATTTATGATATATGATATCATGGTTCTTATGTTACCATATTATATAAATTACCACTTTTCCATAGTGTTCATTGAATGATTTGGGCATTACTCATTTGTATGTACGGACTACCGTCTCCATAATAGTAATTTATAAAAATTTTCAATACCATATTTCATGATGGGTATTAAAAGTATAACATTTTCATAAATATGGTAATAATTATTTTATTTTTATTCCTGGTAATATTTAATTGTGAACAATGTTTGATGTATTAAAATAACCAATAAAAACGTATAGAAAAATAATGCGATTATTACATAAAACTTGACTTTAAAATGTAATTTTCATTAAAATGTAATAAACATATATGTAAATAATATATGGACTTACATGTGAAATTTTAGTTCATTAATAGAAGTAAAATCATCATATTTTATTTTATAAATTATTTTCTAATTTGTATGAAAGATATTGATACTTAATATAAAGGATTTCAATTCTATCATCTATTTATAGGCGACAAGACAATTATTAACTAATTTCTTTTGAGTGGTGTATAAATTTATAATGTGACATGTAATATCCTATATATATATCTATTAGAAATATTAAATGTTTCATTTGATGCTATTATTTATTAGTTAATTTGAATTAATTTATTAACAAATCGTTAAGGGATTATATTTCTCACTTTTATATCCATGAGATATAATACATATTCACCACATATTTCTTATACATAGTGTATATATCTGTGATTATATTATATTATAATTATCTTGAATATTATGGGGATTTAAAAATCCAATTTAGTATCTGTAATTCATGGAGTTTATTTTTTCAAAATATACCCATGAATTAAGTGATTTTTTTTCTCAAATTGTCTTCTTTGGGATATATGTCATGTTATAAACCAATCTTATTTGATAACATTTATATTACATCCCATTAATAGGTAATATCATGAATTTATATATTCTCATGATATTTTATGTTTCATTTAATTTTATTCTTTCATTATTTTTCAGATTCAATGTTACCAATGTAGTTATGTTGTTATACCATCTCATCATTTATTAGGACTATTTATTTAACATTTTATGATAAAATATTATGAACCATATATCTTGATCCTCATTTATTATCATATTCTATATTTATGTGCTGAAAATATTTTTTTACCTTTCTATTTAATCTCTTTATATCCCCAATTATTTAATATTATTTTTTAGGAAAAATCATCTTCATTTATCTCTTCTGATGAAAAAAAATTCTATGAAAATCATTTTTTCTAAAAAATTCAGAAAATAATTTAAAATTTCCCAAATGATTTGTTAAGAATATATTCATCCATTTTTTATTTTTTTAAATATTATTTTGAAGAAATTTACTAATCATTTTCCAAATAAATCTTATTTTTATTTTATAGAAAGTGTGAAAGAAAGGTTTGATTTAACATGTTTAAAGGTAATGCAATTTCCCACCATCATGACCATTTTTTTTCATTGAAGATTAAATTATTATATTTAAATATAGTTATAAAATTTATTTATTTTAAAAATTTTAAATGTTTTATTATTATTGTTTATGGGGAATATATATTTTCCTTATGTAATGATTAAAATTAATTTATATCATTTTCTATAAGATTACAAGATTATTTTTAACAAAAATTATTTGAAAAAAATTTTATAATGATTATTATTAAAATTATATTTTCAATGAAACATTATTTTCATCAAGAAATGGTGAATGCTATTTTTAATTTGAAATAATATCCATATAATATTTGATCCTTTATGGTTACCTGTTATATACTTTGGATAAGATATAAGGATACCATTATAATTCTTTTGATAAATGGTCTATGATTTAGATGATGTGATGTTTAATAAATCCTTTTATATATCACGGGTTATACTATGATTGGACTCTTACAAAATCCGTTTATTTTAATGGGTTATGATACTATGAAAATATGAAATTATTATTAAACCTATCTCATTTCCAATTTTTATGATATAATGAAATTTTTTCAAAACCAATTTAATTTCATGTGTTTTGTTATGATGATGTAATTATGATATTTTTCACACATATGTTTCATTTCCATTTAAGGGTGTTACCTATATCTCCCTCAAATTCATTATGAAATGATTAATGATATATGATTTCATAGGGTACACGTGAGGTTATCCCTATCAAATACAATGATGAAACGTAAGTGGATATCTGACTCCTAAAAAAAGAGGGTACAAGAGAGATTATCCCATTCCAAAAATAATTGGGTATAGGTGAGGTTGTACAAAGAAAAAATCAAGTTATTACTATGGGAGTTTATACCAATATTGAAACAGTAGTTTAGAATAGAGGTTATCCAAATAAAAAAACAAGATATTATGCTGGAGGTCATCTAAAACACGAATCAAGAGGGTACACAAGAAGTTATAACATGTACTAAGAAGGTACATGGGTGATTATACCAAGTAAAACATGTTATGAATGTCTTGTCATATATCCATCACATAAAATTTTCTTTTATTATATGAATGATTAAATTTCAAATCTTATAGAGTTTTTATTCAATCATGGATAATATTCATTGATTTCCTTATTATTCATTTTTTGGGAATATCAAATCCATTTCAATACATAAGGTTATGATAATTGATCTATAGGGTATTGTTTACAAATGTTACAATAATGTTATTATACACATATTCTCGTGATATTTATTTTATATCACATATTTACCATTATTGAGCATATAATCTCACATTTTTTTATGATTCCTCCCCTCTAGTTTTGTGAAATGATATTATGTAGCATGATTAAATGGGTTATTACTATGGAATATATTGACGATCCTTCCAAAATTTAGATGATTTTGTTCAAATAATCCCAATGAAATAAACTTTTTTGTTCATCTAGAGTGTATTTTTTCAATGTAATGAATATAATTCTAAATATATGTAATATTATTGTAAGATATTCCTAGGTCACCATAAGGATTATATAAAATTTATATTCTATACCACATGTCTATGTTATTTTCAATGGATCTTGTTTATTATTTTGTGATGTTTATTAATACATCACGATATATATATGTATTTAATTCTGAGGTTAAATTTCAATCATTCCTGAAATATAGACATATATAATGGATCATTGGTACCCTTAATAATGAATTTCTCACTTTATAATGTTTTCTCACATTAATATATTCTATCATTTTTGAGTCTTTGAAAATTTATCCCATATTAATGCTTTATGTTCACTCCATTTGATTTACACATCTTCAAAATATTATGTATGAGACTAAGTGTAAAATATGTTTTATATTTAGTTTTTATGAGGATATTCAAAATAAGTAATTTGAAATAAAATTAATATATAACTAATCTCCAATGATAGTGATCATCTGTCTTATTGGATTGGGTGAATTCTTGATAATAAATATTAATATTTAAAAATTGATATAAAATATAAGTGTGTAATGTTTTAGATGTCCTACTAGTTTTCAAATGATATATTTATAATTTTTTTTTATTTTTTACTATTCATTGGTGTTAGGTATGAGTAATATCTATATTCCCAATAAATGATATCCTCAATGGGATATATTACCTTTTAATCCCATCCTCATTGGGCCATATTTTCAATAAATCTAATAATCAATAAAAAATATCTCTTATAAACTAACCATATCCTATCCCACATAGTGATAAATAGAGATGATGACCTTTAAATTTATGTCCATTGATAATCCCCAACTCATCATCCTTGAGCTATAAACCCATTTATTCCATTCATAATTCCAAATTTAGATATGAATATTTATAATGTGGAATCATATATGATCCTCTCACTATGTGTAACACCCCACCATATCCTTTTGATTGATATCATCCTCATAAACCACATCATTAAATAAAACATATTTGGACCAATAATGTTATGGAAGCCTCAAATACTTATTTATATATGGTCATATTCTAGGTTTAAACAAAAAAGGTCCATCCATGTGTACACTATTGAGAACAGGTGTTGGGTATGGGAGATTTTTATACACATGAATGAATAACAAATAAAGGCGAAATGGTTTGTGTGAGGAAATTTTTCATCATAATTGATATATGGTATGAACTATGGTTTCTTCATGATGATTTGTTTAGGGAGATTCACATTTCAATATTTTACAAAGATTTAAAGTAAATAAATTGTGTTTTGAGATTAAAGAGTAATATTTAAATATATTTGAAGTGTAAGTAATATCACTATTCCATGGCATAGATGAAACATGTACATGAATGTTATATAAAAATAAAATATTGAGGTTTCTAGGAAAATAGGAATTCTGAAATTTCATGGCATGAGAAAAGTTATTTTACCATAGAATAGTGGATTAAATATGAAGACATAACAACAAAATTTGCAGAAGATCTGTGAAAATGAGTTCTTCATTGATCATTTTAGTTAATAAGATTCTCTATGAAAAATAGTGTTGCTCATACATGACCTGGATGTAGTAAAAAATTATTTCATTAAATTTTTAATTCTTACCAAAACATCAATCAAGGATTGATATGAAATATCAAAAATAATGAAAAAATATGTTTCATTATTTTATAAATACAAGTTTAATTTTCATATAATTAAAATGATCAATACCATTTTGTGGTTCATTTTTATAGAATTTTTGAAATGTTTTGATAACAATTAGGAGTTAAATTCCTTGGAAATAAATTGTCTCATCATTTTAGTAAGGATTAAAAAGATCTTAGTTTCATTTTACATAAAATGGTTTAATGAAAAAGACCATGTTTGAAATAGTTAATGAAAAAAGATACCATGGTATAAGGTGTTATGAGAGTTTTTTCATATTATTTTTGAGTTATTATATTAAAATAATATACAAAATGCCTAGTTGAATGATGTATCTAGTAAAATGTTTATAAAATAGATTAAAACCCCATATGGTTACATAATATGAATTTATGGTCAAATTAGTTTAAATATTTAATGTGGATTTGATGACATGGCATGGTTGATGACTCACACAATACTGATAATTGACCTTTATAATATATAATAATATAAAAGATTTGTTAGAGGTATTGAATAATACAATGTTCTAAATGATTTAGAGGGAAGACAATAGGTATATACACGATGTTTATAGAATTATTTTGAATTTTAAATAAGAATTTATATATGAAAATTCTAATTCTATTGTGAAAGATAATAATGAACAGTGACATAGATGAATGTATTTTGAAGGAGACGAAGAAAAGAATATAGTGTAGTATATAATAGTTAATGAATCAAGTAGATTAATATGTCTATAGATGAAAGTGTGTATAATATTTAATATTTGTAGTGAGAAGAATTATTATGATGATGTTATTTATAACAACACAGGTATATAAAAAATGGACAAATCACATTAATTTATGTGTGATTCATCATAAATATAACATGTGGAGACGAATAATAAGATACAATTTCTCTTAGTAGTAAATAATTATTATAGTATTATAATATTTTTCACTATCAATTATCATATGTAGAAGGATAATCCTAGTCTCAAATGTATGGGGTACAATTTTGGTAATTTTATGTCAATAATAAACAAGATTCCCCAAAAATTTGAATTTAAGATTTTGATTATTAGGGTTCATATGGTTTCAGGAGAGACTTTAGCCTTACATGGATTTCCTACCCATTTTATTAGTATAATATGTATATTAATTGTCATTTTGTATTCCATTACTCAATATGTGTGAGTTATATAGTGATATTTTTCACTCTACCCACTCATATTGGTTAATTATTTATTAAATCCTTAGAATAAAGACATATATTTCAATTCAATGATTCAACATCCCCCCATAGTGTATCCCACCATTTATAGAGTAAACAATATTTATAACTGAACCATGGTTTCATAAAAATATTAAATAGTAATAGATTTTTATTGTGATATTATTGAATATTGATTCTTTTTAATTTCATTCAAGAATATATCTCCCTATGGTGAAATATTTAATAACTATGTTATTTTTGTAGTCACATATAACATAAATTTATTGAATAATAATAATAAAATAACTTTTTATTAAAATAATTTTGATATTTCGAAATATGGGATGCTAAAATATTTGTTATCAGTCAACATTGATATATAGAGGTTATAGATGATGTTTTTATTCCTTGTATTGGAGGTACTTCTATGATAGTAGTATATATGAGGATGATATATAATGATTATAATTCTAACAATTCTATTTTTATCTATATTGAGAATGAACCTCTCATTTGTTGGCGAACAAAAGTTAAAATTAAATTTGGGAAAAAATTTAAAACATACTTATTGTAAATGAAATATTGATTCATGATTTTTTAATTATAATTAACTTAAATAATGAATTTATCATTATGAATGATAATGAAGAATAAGATGAATTATTCACAATATTAAATGAAATTATGATCAATTTTAAAGGATTATATTGGAAAATTGTGTAAATTATTGATATATAAAACATCATTAATAATCCAATAGACATTTTTTATTGCATGATTTCAATGGATGAAGATTATGATCTAGGAACAATTCCATCCCATGATCACTATAATATTGTAATTTATTATGAAATGCTTAAGTAATGAAATTCAATGAAGAATAAAAAATAGGACAAGTAAATCCCATAAATAATATTTATGAAGTGTAACAATTTGTGTGATGTTGACGATAATAAAAATAAATAGTTTTAGATGATCACATTGATGTGGTATTCGAAAATTTCCATTCACACTTCGTAAAATGTTACCCAAAAAATAAAATCTTAATTTATTTTAGATTAAACATTCTAGAGTTTTAACATCAAGGGTATTAGAATTTTTTATTTAAATAGTATCTAGAATAATGAAGAAGACAGTAGTGATGATGATGATGATGATGATGATAGAAGTACATTTTGATCCATGAATTATATAGAATCAAAATGTTATTTAATGTTGAAATGTAATAATTATTTTAAATTTAAGAATACTAATTTGTTGTCTACATTTAATTAAAATAATAGTAATTTGGATGATAAAGATATAGAATCATCTAGTGAATGTTTTATATGAATAAAAATTACAATTTATTATAGAAATGTTGTCACCTGTGAAAACATGAACAATGATGAATGTGAAAAAGGCACATAACATTTTTTTCAATCTAATGAGATAACTGAAACCTTGCCTCTTGAATATTTATCATTTTGAATAAGAAAAAATATTTTAATATTTTATTCCTATTATCAATCAATAATTATTATATAAATGTTATGAATGTAATAAAGATGATAAATGAAATTTAAAAATTAAATAAATTATATGATAGAGAGATAAAGTTCAATATTGTCATAGAAATGTAGTTCAATGGAAATTATAGGTAGCTTGCAAATTTCCAACTAAATAATAATGATGAAAAAATTCATTCAAAGAAATATACAATATTAATAATTATATTCGTAAAGAGTGAGAAAAATCAAAGGTATGATTATGGAGAAATATCAAGAGTAATTTAATTATAGGACTTAAATAGGTGCAATAATAATACATTAAGAGGTTGTTAATGATCTTAGACATCTTTGGATAAATTCCAAATTGAATTTAATAACTAATGAAATATATTCACATAAAAAATGGAATAATTCTATTAAATTAATAAATTATAGGAACATAGGTGTAAATGTATGAACTACTAAATATTTTGAATTGAATATTTATGTAATTAAAAGAAAAAAATTATGAATTTATTGATGAAATTGAAATGAAAACATAAAAAACAAACTATATATGAATTTTTTATTATTGATGGATATCATATGGGATAAACGATTTGTAACTCATAATGATTATCAATAATTCAAAAAAACATTATTGACATTGGAAAATGTTGTCTCGCTAATTTTGGGTGGAGTTGGATCAGAAATAATTGCATATGATAAGAGAGAATTGAAGAAGAAGTTATTTTATGAAGGGTTGAAACATATTTAACTTGTATATCAAAACTATTTGATGACTAAAAATAAATTTTACTTATTAATATAGAATTTTTATTGAAGAGGGTGAAAAATATATGTGTTCTTATTTGAGAACATTATGAATAGGGAAACCTATTTCAAATCAATGAACCTATAATGATAATGCTTTGTAAGAATAATAAGAATGATGTTGTGAATAAAATAGATATTGTTGAGTATGAAAATGATGTGAAAACATGCCTACTCAAAATACTGGTTTAATATGTGATAAAAAGGATAATATATCATATAATGAATAATAAATAAGCTTATTCCATTTTAAAAAAATATATAAATATACTAAATATAAATATTTTTTGATTAGTAAGAAGAAATAATATATGAAATTCCTTTTTGTTGAAGATAATAATTAGTTGAGTTTTCTGAATATGAAATTGTAGTAGAAAAAGAACATGGATATCCCACATGGTTATTGTTCATAGGGGTAGTTGATTCTGAATCCATAGAGGAAAGTGAAAAATTATTATATACTATTCTTAAAAGGCTAAAGTTTGATGTCTTTTTATCCTCCCTTACATTCTAATTGGATGTTTTTTCCATAGTGGTTGAAGAAAAAAATAAATTCATATTTATGATTACCTATTAATTTGTATACAAGTGGAGAGGAAATCAATATAGTGTTTCAATAAACTGATATTTTATAACCGAATTGGCGATAGATATCATATTGATGGGGATCATGTATTTAGATATAATTTTTAAGAGGGGTAAGATATAAAGTAAGTGGATGTTAGAATTTGTTGAGATGTGATATTTTTATTATTATTTTTAAAAAATATATTAAGTAACATTTTTTACATAGACTCATTAATTGTTTTAAAGTGGAAGAAGAATTTTAATTCGTAGAAGATATTATGAGGTGGATATAAGTAACCATTGTTGATAAAATGAAATTAATAATAAATTTTATAATTTATGACACCAATTTCTATCACATAAGTATATAATTATTTAATAATTATTTACATATGAATATAATTATTTAATTGTATTGTGTATACAAAAGAAGGGTAAACATGGGGCGTAATCATACATAAATTGAATAACCAAATGGTCAAATTCCAAAAATCATTCATAAAAATAAAATAACCATATGACCGAATTCCAGACCAAATGAATTGGAGGTTATAACGTAACTACCTGTCCTAGGATTTTCACAGAACCACCCGTCATTTGGTTTATCATGTAACCACCTGTCAAATTTCCTAATACGATTATATAATCAGCACACATAAAATTTTTCAAATATAAAATTTTCAAACATAAAATTTGATTTGCATTAATAATTTATAATTTCAATATATTAAAATAATAAATCCTCTTTCAAAACCAATTTCAATGGAAAAATATGTAAAAATGTTATATGGTATGTATTTTATATTTAAAAACCTCACAACTTATTAAGGAAGAAAAATATCAAATAATGCTCGCGGCGGCAGAAAGGTCTTTTTCACCGTGTATGTTAAAAAGAAAAATTTCCTCTTTCATCTATTAAAATGATAGGTAGGAAAAATTCCCTTTTAATTAAATATGTTCAGATGGGGTTATACACCATATAAAAGAATGTTATATATAAATCAAAATATTCCTGAGAGAAAAGATATTAAGACAAAGTCCCTTACATTTTGTCTGACATGACTCATATGTTCTTTTTCTTCCTGAATAATAACCTTATGTTAATTTATAATTGCTTACTGACATTTTTCAAGTTTATTATTCCCTTTATATCACTTATTTCTTTTCTATAAAAATTAGTTAATTATTTGGGCTCATATCAGAAATTTTGTAGATGTTTGGTAGTTGAGTAAAAAACGAGCTTCTTTTAATTAGAAATTGTCGATGTGGTCAAAAGTATATTATATACAAAATTATATTCATGATTTAGATAAAATATATATTATATATATCTTGTATATATGTATTTATAATATTCCATAACATTTGTATATAGGAAATTAATTCCACCGTTCATGGAGATGGCAATTCTTACGTACACATAAACACTACATTCATTTATTTCATATTTAATGGAATGAAAACTAAATTATACATAAGTATATTATTATAAAAATATAATATTTATGTTATATATGTTACATAATTTCATTAATTATATCCTTTATATGTTCTTTTTATTTCTTGAACGAGTCATATGACATGGAGGGGAAGGCAGTCTGCACCTCCTCAAATAAAATTATCATATTTATACAAGATGAAAAATATAAAGGTATTTAATAATGTATATAGATAAAAAAATATCATATATATAATATATAATTACAATGTCATCATAATGGACACCATGAGATTTGGTAGCATAAAAGTGAACAATCATAGTTTCGTGAGATAATAGTTCACCGTCAACAGAAATAGTATGTTCTATACCCATTAGAGAGTGGTGTGTGTAAGTTTATTCCAAATCCTTCACATAAAAATACCTATTATATTTAGGATACTATTATTTTATATAAAAAAGAATAAAAATAATATAGGGATTGGAGAAAGAAAATTAATTTAATGGAACATGAGAAAAGTTTTTACCTAAAATCGGGTAACTCCTTTAGATTTAAGCTAAATAGCCTTCTTGAATTTCTTAAGTCCAAGGAGAAGGATTATAGGGGTAATAAAGGGATATTGGATGATTATTTTGTTATAGTTTGGATGAGACAAGGGGTATTGAGAGGTTTGTGTAATGGGTTATGGGTGGCGTCCTTTTATAAGGGGGGATGTGGACTTAAGGAATATCTTGAATTATTATTTTATTATAAATTCTTTTTTGATTATAAATGAGTCCAAATTTATCTAGTTATAAGATACGATGAGAATAATTTGAAATTAAAACATCCAAACAGAATTTTATTGGTTTTGGTTATTTTTTAATCCTTATAATTTTTATTTAACTCTTTTTTACTCATACCATTTTATCAATCATATATCATTACAAGAATCAAAAGAGTTTCAAAACATGAAATATATCCATATAAAGAGTCAATAATACAATTTTAAACTTATTATAACTATTTGTAAAAATCATAGATTTTTTTTAGTTTTATAATATTTAATAAAATATTTTATATTTTAAAATATGAATTATGTCAATTTTCACATGATTTATGTCAAGACATTTTTAAAAATTCATAAAAACATGGATGATTTGAAAAATATTTATTAATAAAATTGTATCATGTAAATATCATCATTAAAATTAATGGATAACATCAAAATAACCAAATAACATTTCTTTTAACCTTGATTATATCATTTATTTGAATCCTTTATTAATGAAGCAATCACTGCATCATCATTGTGTCATATTTAAATTTATTAATTCAATATCTAAAAATTACTAATAAAATTAATTTTATTAAATCATTTTAGTTTTTTAATAACTATTTATTGTTAGAGTTATTACTTATGAAACTTAATATAAAAATTGTTTTACCAACAGATACATGTTTATGTAATATTTGCTTGTCATTAAATTAACAGTAAATAAATTTCATTTTAACAAATAAGTGGCTCCATGGGGTATGAAAATCGACCCAAGGATGCCCATAGTCAGATATAATTCATCCAATATTATTTGGACATGTGTTAGGGTAATTTAATATTATTATAATTTTGTTTTTTACAGTTAGTTACCAGATTATCTTTTTAACCATGGTAAATAAAATATTTAATGATGTTACTATTTAAAAATTTAAAAAATAAAATTTACCTATTAAGGAAATTTTTACCTCTTGATTCTAAATATTGAATCCATTTTTCCAAATTCAATAAATTGTTTTTTAAAAATTAATGTAAAATTAATTTTGGTTTTCAAAACCAAAGAGCATGTTTTTAAGAAATAATAACTATCAAAATATTGACATGTGTTTTTGTCTAATTAAAATTTTAAATTAAATACAATGACCAAAATTATATTAAATGGTAAAAAAATAATCTAATTAAACTTTAAAACCAATTAAAAAGATAATCATAACATAAAAATAAATCATATGAAACGATAGTTTTGACATAAAATACAATATTTTTCACAGTTCATTAAAATTTGATGTTTATTAGAAAAATAGAAACAAAAATGACCCAAATTTAATTTTGATATCCCTATTCTAAATAATAAGTTAATTTTCTCCAATGTAAACTATAAAAGTGGAAAAAACTAGATTTAAAAGGGATTCTCCCTCCAAAGTTAGTAAAACTGCCATTTAAAAATATTATAGTATTTATACATAAAATTGGATTAATTATCATTTTATGCTTATAAAGATTATTATATAAATGTAAAAACATTTTAAAATCACATCTAATCATAATATAGTATTTTTTAGTTCATTCCCTCTAATTCAATGGGATGTCATTAACTACAATTTCAAATAATAACATTATATTATTATCATTTTTCTCATGATGAATCATCCTTGTGTTCAATATAAGTTTTCAGAGAAACCAATTATTGTATGTAGGGCACGCCATCAAACATAGAATCCCCTTTGAAGTAAAATTAATATTTAATTCCAAAATGTTAATAAATATGAAAATTTCATATTCTTTATTTACCTGGGATGTTACATCCTTACCCATTTTAGAAATTGTTTCCTCATAATGTTATTAACATTTGAAATAAGTGGGTGTATTTGTCCCTCATATAATTTTTATATTCCCATGTTGCCTTTTCAAACATATGGTACTTCCAAAAAAATTTTACCTAATGAATTGCATTATTCTATAACACATTCTCTCTTCGGTCAGGAATCTATACTGGTTGTTCCTCATAAGAAATGTTCTCTTCCAACTGAACTAACTCTAGAATCACATCATGAGATGTATATGGAATATACATTCTCAACATTGAAACATGAATTTTTTTTACCTGGTATAATCATGGAAGTAAATCCACTCTATAGCCAACTAATCCAACTTTTTTCAGGTTTTCATAGTCTCTAGTGAACCTTGGAATCATTATTCCCTTATTACCGAAACAAATCACACTTTTCGATGGAGAAACATTTCTAGAGACATGAGAACCTTCCCCAAAAGAAAGATACACCTTTGGTTATCTGCATTAATTTTCTACCTACTATGTGTTGTCCTCATGTGCTTCTGAATTAACTAAAATTTTTCGACAATCTCTGATACCACTTCCGGTCCCATCAATTTTCATTCACCAATATCATCCCAAAAATCTAGAGTTTGACATCGCTTTCCATATAATGTCTCAAAAGGATCCAAATGTATACTGGAATGAATATTGTTATTATAAGAATAATGATCCAATGAAAGATGTTGATCCCAACATCCCTAGTAATCCATTGAAGAAGCACGTAGAATATATTCTAAAGTCTAAATTTTTCATTCTAACTACTCATATAATTGAGGATGAAAAGCTGCACTAAAATTAAATTCAGTACCCAAAGACTTATATCAGCCTTTACAAAAGTTATAATTGAACCTCAGGTAATGATAAAATAAATTGGAGAGGGGAACTCTACGTAACCTGACTATCTATTTAATAATCAATCATGATGGTTGTTCTATAGACAGATTATCTTGGATAATAAGGAAATGAGATGATTTAGAGAAACGATCAATAATAACCCAGATTGCATTATTACATTGATATTTTTTTCTAATACTATTAAAAATTCCATGGATATAATTTCCCATTTCCTCTGTGACACTGGCAAATGGTGAATCATTACTTTCGTTGACTATTTCTCTATTTTAACCTATAGACAAGTCAAACACTTCATAGTAAATTCAGCAATATCTTTTTCATTCAATCACACAAGTAATACTCTTGATGTTCTTTGTACATCATCGTACATCCAAGATTAACAGAAAATGGACAACTATGAGCTTCACATAACTACTCTTTCTTCAGTTATGAATCACAAGGAACACACAATCACTTCCCAAATATCTAAATACCATCATTATCAATGTTAAATTCTAGAAACATAACCTTCTAAACAAACTATAACTTTTTTTTGAAATTCACTAACTTCTTTCTGTACATTCTTAATCTTGTCTGATAGTGATGATTTCATTGAAACATGAAACAAAACCGGGGAATTATCACCACCAGTAACTTCTATGCCAATGTTCATCATGTCATTAATAAAATGATTCTGTTCCAAACAAAACATGGTTAATGTAGCATTACTCTTTCGGGTCAAAGCGTCAGCCACATTATTTGACTTTCCTTGATGTTAATGGATTGTGCAATCATCATACATGATTAATTATAACCAGATCCTTTGTGTCATGTTTAATTCCATATGAGTGAATATATACATTAAATTTTATTTATCATTATATATTTCACAATTTCTTCCTCAAACATTATGTATCAAAATTTTTTATTTAATAAAACACCACCTAATTCCAAATCATGTGTAGTGTAATTTAACTCATGAGGATTCAAATAACGTGGAAAATAAGAAATTATGGAATCATTTTTCATTAGGAAACAAACATGTCCATTCCACGAAGAGTCATTGTAGTTAACAAACTCGCCATATCTTGAAGATAATGTCAATACTGGAGAATTCACTTATCTTACATTTAATTCCTAAAAACAATAATCACATTCTTTTGTATAGATAAAAGTAACACCTTTTTAAGTTAACATAGTTAGTGGGATAGACAACCATGAAAATTATCAAAAATATTTTTTTAATTTCTTACCAAATAATGAAAACTACGAATCTCATTTGTATTTTTATGTGTTGACCATTAATAAAAAACTTTTGTTCTATCAAGATCAAAAATTATGCCTTTTATTTACACAATGTGACCAAGGAATGAATTTTTTTATAACCAAATATCACAATTTCTGAATTTCCCATACAATTTATTTTATTTTATGGTTTTCAATACAATCGTTAATTGACATTCATGTACAAATTTACATTTATAGTATACCAAAATTTTATCAATAAACACAACCACAGTCTTATCGAAGAACTCAAAGAAAATTATATTCATTATATTCATGAATATAGCAGGTGCATTATTTAACCCCAAAACACATAAATACAAATTCATAATGGCCATATCTAGTAGAAAACACAGTCTTCAGAATGGATTCTTCCTCCACATTCAACTGTTGTTACACCGACATCAAGTAAATCATCGAAAAATATTATACTCCCTCGAGCTGATCTAAAAAATCATCAAAATAAAGAAAATGATCATTATTCTTAATAGTGATATTAGTCAAGGTTGTATAATCAATGCAAAGTCACATTCAACCACACTACTTTTTAAAAAACAAGACTGGAGCACCCCACGGTTATGTGCTTGGTTAAATGAAACCTTTATCTATCAACTCCTGCAATTGTGTATTTAACTCTAAATGTTCAATTTGATCTATTAGATAATGGTGTATTGAAATTGTCTTTGCATCAGGAACTAAGTCAACAGTATTTTCAACTTCCCAATCTTGTATAATACTTGGAAACTCATTAGGAAATACAACAAGATACCCATTTACTACTGGTACAACATTAATTTGAACAGTTCATTTGTTTTTAGCAATATGTGCAAGGTAACATTCATGTCCATCATTAACTATAATCTGATCTTCTTGATATGTTATCGGAGATAAGGGTTCATTCTTGTACACAAACTGAATGAATATTTGATAATAAACCTCTTTATCATTATAATCAATCTTATAATGGTAAAAACAAAGCCAATCCATTCCCAAAATAACATCAAACTCTAATAGTGAAAAAACAACGAGGTTTGTAGGTAAATTCTTTCTACAAATACAGATAGGAAGACTCTTATAATTTTTTTCCTCCACATTTACACCAATTTTTTTAGCAAAAGTTTTAGACTCTTATATTAATATGGAATTCCAAATTTAATAGAAAATTTATCCAAAATGAACGAATGTGTAAATCCAGAAACAAACAACACATTAGCATAATCAAAAAAACAATATACCTGATACCACTTCATTTGATGTTCCCACCTCAACCATTGTAGTAGAAAAATATTTTTCCCCACACTTATGCTTTTGATCTGTTTAGTTTCTGCCCTGGGTAATCATCTTTGGACAGAAATTGGCATAATTCCCAAACTCATTGCAACTATATCATCTTACTAGTGGTTTTAAATTGCCTGCATGATCATCTTCGTTACAATAAGGAGAAATATGACCATTGTTAGTACACTATAATCCCTTCCAAGTCATTGATAAACATTATCCATGATTATTTTTTCCATACTTTTCAAAATATAGAAAATTAATTTTCTTACAACCATATTTCATTGATGAATTATTTCCCTTTTACTTCCAACTGGACCTTTTTTTTCTTGTTCTCCTGGAACCACTGATCATCAGAAAAATCCATTTCTACCTACTTGGAACATCTGACAAGTTTCTTATAGATTTTAAATTCTTGAGAGGCTTATGCTCTTTGATATCGCAACTTCTGTCCTGAGTAAATTATATTTATCTTACTTTCAAGATCACATATGACATTTGGGGCATACATTTCTAGTCGAGTGAACTTTTCTTCATAAGCATCCACTAAGTAATCCTCCAGCCACAATTTCAAGAATTTGTTTCCATCCTAATATGAACCACCATTGGGAAATAATTCTTAAGAAACTTGTCATTGATTTCATCTCAATAATGAGCATCAATGTATTCAAAACCCTCTAATATTTCTAACCATCGACCCCCACATATTTGATTAACATTCAAAGGATAATCAACAAGACTAACCATTTGATGTTCTGGACACCCCATGACATCAAAAATCATTTCTAGTGAATTAATCCACCCTTCATCTGGAATAGGGTCAGAATATCCTCTGAATGATGGGTGATGTTGCATCATGAAATGTTCTACTACTAACATGTTCCTCTGTGGTTGATCTAGTCGATCATGTGCATGGATACCCGCACCAATTATAGCATAATTCAAATGCACCATCACTACAAAATAATGGTCAGTTCCCATTCTGACCATCCCATGTTGCTGATTTGGTTGTTTGTTTTCTTATTAATGTTGTCCCATAACCGTTTACTTCTATCCTATGTGGAAAAACATTCTATACAATGAAATATCTTAGGTTATGCGACATGGTAATCATCAGATTCTATATCATTTCAATAATTTATGGATATTAGTTCAACAATATCCTTACTCTTAATGTTTCTTAAAACAAACCAAATACCATCTATAAGGCCCCAACAATAAACAATACATAATCGGGAATTTAGTTAATAATTCACATTGAGGATATTTTCATGTTTTGAGATTTAGAGAATTAGGTCATTACTTATTCAAAACAACTTGAATATTACATCTAGAGAATTTTACTCGATATCAATTTTATCATAAAATAAAAAGTCTAAAAAGAAAATAAAAATGTTTATTTCCAGGTTTTAAATAGCAAGAAATTTACATGATCCCATCCTTGACCCTATTCTACATTAAGTCCTACAAAAAACATTTCCAAAAAATGGGATGGGAATAAACATTTCATTTAGGGATACACAAAAAGGAAAACGATAATTTTTTAAAACAATATGTAAACCACTAATAAGTTATCATAAAGTAATAAGTCTCACAATAAATAAGTTGAAAAAACACTTCACTGAATATAATCTCATTGCATACCCTTCATTTGTAACCAAAAGATTACCATAAAACCCATAGAACGAAATATATTCCATATAAAAGATAAACTCTGGATATAATCATACTTAAATTGAATAACCATATGGTCAACTTCCACAAATAATTATTACAAATCAAAAATCCATACATCTGACTTTCATACCCAATTCATTGGAGGTCATAACATAACCAACCATCCTTGGTTTATCATAGAACCACCCAGCATTTGGTTTATCATGTAACCACCTGTGAAATTTCCAAGTAGCATTATGTAATCATTGCAAATAAAATAATTCAAATATCAATATTTCAATCATCAAATTTCAATTGCAATCATATGAAATAATTTAATGATATTAAAATATTAAAGCAACATTAAAAACCATTTTCAATACCAAAATATTTAAAAATGGTGTATGGTATTTATTTTCTATTTAAAAACATCACAACTTGTTACATAAACCAAATGTCAAATAGTGCTCACGGTGGCAGAAAATTCATTGTCACGGCGTACATTAATAAGAAACATTCAATTTATCATTTAGTAAAATTCTATGTAGAAAAATTTTCCATCTGAATGAAATTAAATGTCAAAGGGGTTTATGCACCGTATAAAAGAAAGACATGAATTAATAAAAATATGCCTCACTAAAAGGAAATTGAGACAATGTCCATTACCTTGTGTCTGACATGAATCATATATTCCTTGTTCTTCCTAGAATAACAAACATAAGTCAATTTATACATTCTTTATAAACTTTTTCAAGTTTATTATTCCTTTTATAGTACTTATTACCTCTCTGTTACAATTATTTAATTAATTGAGTTCATATCTGACATTTCATTGATGTTTGGAATTTGAGTCAAAAATAAACTTGTTATAATTACAAAGTGTCAATGTGGTAAAATTTATATTATCTTTAGAATGATATTCATGATCAAGATATCATATATATCATATATATCTTGTATATATGTATTTAGAATAGTCCATAAAATTTTGATTTAAGATATTATATGCACCATTCATGGAGACGGTAAGCCATACGTACACATGAACGCTACATTGATTTTTTTTAAATTTATAGGAATAAAAACTAAATGATAAAAAGGTATATTATAATTATATTATTACAAATATGTTATATATGTTACTTAATTTCCTTAATTTCATCCATTATATGATCCATTTATAGCCTGAATAAGTCATATCCCTTTGAGGGGGCGGTAGTCCACACTTCCTCTAATGAAATTATCATATTTATATAACATGAAAAGAATAAAGGTATGATCTAAATTGGAATTACATTACCATATACATAATATAAATATAATATCAAGAAGATAATGATTCAGGCTAGCCTGCTCCCGATAAATGCAATTAAAAAATAAAGAGTACAAAGTGCAGATCAAAGAGACATTTTACAATGGCGAGTATAGAACTCGCCACGATAATCAGCCTGAACAAGGCTACTACAAAACTCAAGTGATATGAAAGACCAACTCGAGCTCACCTCATAAATTTCTAACTTAGAGAGAGAATCTGCAACTTGATTGGCCTCACGTTAGACATGTAGAACATCAAGTGAAAGTGGCTCTGAAAGTCGGAGGCATTAAACCCTAGCTGATAACATCTTCCAGGGCATGTTCATTGATCAATATATAATGATTTGAACTACAACAGAGGAGTCTGACTCAAGCCATAATTCATGCTATCCAAACTGAACAACATATCAAATTGCCTTTATCATAGCCCAGAGCTCCGCTTCAATTGGAAACCCATTTCTAATGATGTGGAAGAAACATCCTTTCATGAAACATCTATGATTGTGGAAGACACCACCGCGTTTGGAGAGTCCAGGGGAACCAGCATCAATGGTTTCCACACCCTGCTAATAACACCAAGAGATCTCAACAACACAAGATTAGGGACATCATTACCCATCATTCCATTTTGAATCCTAGAAGTATTATGGACCGCATGATGAATGTCTAGAACACCAGTATGAACTAAGTGTACAATATTCGTGAATATCAAGTCATTTCATGCCTTCCATAATAATGAGATCAAGATGGCTGCAGATTCCAAAAGAATGCCATGAACCTGTTCTCTGCACTTGGCTAGGAAGATGAATTGTAGCATCTCCCCAACTAAAGCATAGTCTAAGCAACAATGAAAAATTACATGCACATAATCCTATAACATGAAAGAAAATCTAAATGAGAAAAAATTTTAGAGGTTGTTTTATCCACCTCTATACGAAACAAACATTCCGCAGCCAGGTGAATGCCAGCCCACTGCAGCATTGCCTGCTGTAGGATGCTCCCTTTCCAGATTTTCCTAATTAGCACCGAAGATGCTCAGGGAAGAAAAGATTTATGATATATTAATACCTAGGATAGAGGTTCTAGAGAGGCACCACAGAGAGAACTATAATACTCCTTTGTGGTGAATATACCATTCATGTTCTTCATCCAAACCAATGTGTCACAATGACTATAACATTACCTCGAGATTTCGAGGCCAATATTCTAGTAATAAGGTCATTTTTTGATGAGCTCTTATGAAAATCAGCAATGGTCATCTCCTTTAGGAGATGTGAGACAACAAAAACATCACAAAGGGGCCAAGACAACCATGGAGTGGACCAGAAATCGAACAGGGAGTGCTTGCAAACAATCCATTTAGAACCGGCCATCAATTTAGTGTTGTCCTACTTTAATGAAGGCAAAAAAGATGAATAAAGATAATTGGAGTACCCATTATTAAGTTTCTCAGAAAAACTAATTTTATGAAATTTCGTGGATTTTCCTGACTTTGAAATTATATTCCAAGTGAGCTTACTAATCAAGGTGTCATTGAATAATCTTATATATTTTACACCCAATCCACCCATGTGAATTGGTTTCACACAATCATTCCAAACAACAGTGTCCATCTTCCTCTCATGAATCGAGCCACTCCAAATAGATTTTATGATTTTAAAATTAATCAACATAATATGGAATCTAGGCCATCGATATAAAGAAAAGGGGTAAACAAACATCGATGTAATCATAGAATTGACCAAGAAAATCCTCCCTATATCTGACATGTTTTTTTCCTTCCCACGTGCTAATTGGTTACTGATTTTCAAAGCAATGTTTTCTAAAAAACACTTTTTAACACTTCCCCAAACGAGTGTCACACCAAGATAAATGATAGGAATTTCACCCCTTTTAACATCAAGTTTCAAGGAGACTCTATTTTGCATCGATGCAGTAAGTCCTCCACAGAACATAACTGATGACTTCCTCTAGTTAATGAACTATTCAGCAACCTCCCCATAATGTGAAAAAATTATATTAATCAAATACATGGTTACTTTATCATCTTTCCCAAATAGAAAATTTTCATCGGCATAGAAAAGATGTGAGGGATCACAAAAATCCCATCCTACTTTCATCCTCTAAAACCATCCAAAATTTCCAAGATATGTAAGGCACGAGCATAAGTATTCATCTCAAAATGAAAAAAACATCCTAGAGAGAGGATCACCTTACCCAACCGCTCTCGAGCATTAGAATAATCCCCTGGGAGATCCATTAATAAGAATTGAGTTTCTGGTGCTTGAAAGAATGGATCCAATAAGATCAATAAATATTTGTGAAAACCCATTAATTTTAAGAATGGTAAAAATAAAGTTCCATATGATGGTCTCAAAAGATTTAGAGATATCAATCTTCAAGGACATGTTACCTTTATTTTCTCGTCTTTTCATGGCATTAATGCACTCAGAAGCAGTGAAAAGGCAGTTCTGAATGTTCCATCCTGGAAGAAAACCCTACCGATTTTTCAAAATAAGTTCCTTTTCAATACATACCAGCTGATGAGTCATAATCTTGCTAATCATGTTTGTTAAGATGTTACCAATATAAACAGGTCTGAAATCATTAATATCAAAGGAATTCTCTTTCATTGGAATCAATGCAACAAAATTTGAGTTCATACCAAAAGTCATGCAAGATGATCTAAAGAATTAAATTATAGCATTGGCAACATCAATATGTATGACATCCCAGTAAAACATAAAAAATTTATTCATAAAGCCGTCAGGGCCATCCACATAGTCAATATAGAATGAGAAGAGGGCATAATGTATCTCTTTTTCATTAGAGATGTCAACAAGCTTTCTGTTTTGATCCTCCTCAATTGAGGCACCAAAACACTGAATAATTCTATCAGAGTAGTCCTCATCATTATGTGAATATAGATTCTCAAAATAGATTATGGAAGAATTAGAAATTCCATTCTCCAATGAGAAGAGATTACCCTCAATATTAAAGACTTGATTACTTCTCTTGTCCCTTTTATCCCTATTTATGTAGTGAAACATCCCTGAATTTTTCTCCCCATCTTTCATCCATCTAATATTAAACTAATTTCGTGCCAAATTTTTCTTCAGATTCAAATGTTTATCCAAATTTGATGCACCCTGAATCTCATCTTGTGTTTGCGATTCCTAAGGCATATTATCTTGTTCACAATTTGATAGTTCAATTTCTACCTCTCTAATGTCATTGTCAATGGTCGCAATGGATTCACTGCTCCACTTTTTCAACCTTTCCTTGACTAGCATTAATTTTTCCACAAATAAAATGAGAGGGGATTCCCAAGAACTAAGTTTTTAAAGCCTCCATGGAAAATTCTCTACAACCTGGAATAACAAGCCAAGCATTATTGAAGTTAAAGGCGTGAGGCACTACCCTTAATGAGATAAAAACCTCATCAATAATAGGGTTATGATCAGAATATAATCTCGAAAGGGTTCTCCGAGAAACATCAATCGCCACATTCCTATCATCAACATGAATAAAGCATCTATCCAATTTGCTTTCCTGCCTCCTATTAATAGTGTAATGATTCCATGTAAAATCATCTATAGAAATGGAATCCTCAGAGAGACAACATTTATCAATACAAAATGAGAGATCAACAGATGAGATATGAGAAATGGCATGACCAGTTTTCTCCTCATGCTTCAAAACAGTATTAAAATCCTTATGAAAGACCAAACCGTTTGACATATTCTCCAAAATATCTTCTATGATTCTCCACAAAGAATGTCTTCTTATGTAGAGATTGAAAGAATACAAAAAAGTCACAGAAATTAAGGAATTACCAGAGAAGCGTGTGAGAGTAATAGATTGTAGTTCCGTTCTAATAGAATTAATGGAAACACTATCATTCTTGAGCACCCATAAGGTTTAAGAGATTCCATCATTTTGATTATTTTCAACAAAGGAGTAACCCAGCGTCATCCATTTGAAAACCTACAGGTTTCAAATATCATCCTTGGTTTAGCAAGGCTAATAAGTAATGTTCTCTTTTTTATAATAAAATGTCTAATGGACCTTACCATGGAAGGATTATCAATCCCTTCACAATTACAATAAAGAATCTTCATTTTTTGGTCTTAGCCTTGTGC
Organism: Viscum album; assembly: GCA_963277665.1. Lineage (NCBI taxonomy): Eukaryota > Viridiplantae > Streptophyta > Magnoliopsida > Santalales > Viscaceae > Viscum > Viscum album. Next base: position 987,598,702 of record OY728143.1, on the reverse strand, counting down.
AATCCCCATCATCTCGTTGTACCATATCCCTATTAGAGAATATAGTATCACTTCCATTTGAAATTCTTGTCATGTGTCCATCCGATTCAGAATCATCTTCCTCTCTAGTGGGCTCATCACTGGTTAGTGGGGAAAAACTATTGACATAGTAAATTGGGGTAGCAAGAAGACTTGTAGTGAGTCCCCTTTTTGTAACCTTCTCCACTTGCAAGAACTCAGGGACCTCAATTGTGTTAACACCATCTGTGTTAACACTAGGGTGACCTGCATCATTTGCCTCAGAAAAATTCTTCTCAGAGTCTGGAAGAGTACCCACAGAATCAAAAGCTGATTCCTTCACAAAAAGTGTATCATCATCAGTGTGTGTGATCGAGACCTGAATATGAGCTGAAACCTAATATTTTACAAGAATAGAAAGCTCATCAGGCTATTGGTGTTTCCACACATTGGTCTCATAATCTTGTATAAGTAAGTAGGTCTCAGATGTGTGATTTCTACATTCAGTAGCAGTCTCCCGAGTAGCATGAACAGCCCCTTCAATGATAAAATTCCCACCATTCTCCCCAACCCCAGTGGCATGCCCATTGTTGATTTCCTTAGAGCGAGAAGGCACAAATACAGTGGAATCTGTTTTCTTGACCATGCCTCACCTACCGTTCTTTTCATCATGACCTCATATCTAACAGTGGTTGCATAACTTAATCTTGTTGCAATCCAAAGAAACATGTCCAACAAAGTGACAATTCATGAAGAACATGGGATTTCATTCAAAGAGAATTCTAAGATTGATCCTATTATCCTTTTTATTTAGCACCACCTCATCCACTAATGTCGAAGACATATCCACTTCCACAAGAATTCGGGAATAGTGGCCAAAAGTGGGGTTTTCATTCTGCCTATCCAGCCTGATGGGATTCCCCACTGATGAGGCAATATCCTAAGGAATACAAAGAAGCCAATACAACCAATTCAATTTGAAAATCAGAATCCATATTTTTTAAAATTTGTTTATAAACGAATTTTGATCAAAATTCCTATACCATTCATGAATCCGTAGAAAACCAGGTGTTATGGGTACAAAACCAAAACTCCAAGAATGTCGTTTATACTCATATGAGGAATGATAATATGATAAAAACCACAACCCATCGACATCATCATCCATTCATCAAAACCCCAGATCTCATCAATCCTAGTAGAAATATCACTAAGAATCCATGGCTTCACCCCCTTCAGTATGTCGACCCAAGAAATTATTGAAAACTTACACATTTGTATCCTTTTTTAAACAGAAGTTTGATTCACTGAGACATGCACAATTATCCCTTTATTAATAATTCTTCTAGTAGAGGACAATTCACACTCATGAAAGGATACATTACCCTTTCCTTTGACTGCTTCCACAAAGATCCTTTTAGATCTATAATTCTGATGATCCTAATAGGGCTTCTTTGAACATCTACTAAAGAGATTCTTGTGGCCAAAGAAATCATCTTACAGTCCACAAGCTGCCTTTCGACCAGTGTCATCAATTTGAAATTCAGAATCGTCCAGTTTTGGGTTCGTATCTTTCTCCCTTACACTCTACATCTACACTCTCTATATTTTATCAATAAATAAAATAAATAACATATATATTTACAGTTCCATCATAATGGCCCCTATGAGAGGTGGTAGGAGTATATTGAACCAGCATCGTTTTGTGAGTCATTAGTTCACCATCCATAGAAATCGTATATTCTATACCCATTAGATGAAGGTGCTTGTAAGTGTAGTTCTAATAATTTCCTAACTAAAACGTTTTATATTGAGGATACTGCTATTGTGATATAAAAAAATAATAATAAGAGCATATGGAGTGGAGAAGGGAAAATAATGGGAAGGAACCTGAGAGAAGACGTTACCTTAAATCAGGTAACTCCTTTTGGATTAAGCTAAAAAACATCATGAATTGCATTAATCATAGGGAAAGTCTACAAGGAGGATGATAGGGATATTTGGATTTAATTTGGGTATTGGTTGGATGATCCATGGGGGCCTGAGAGGTCTTTATAATGGGTTATAGGTGGTGTCCTTTTTATAAGAGGAATGAGGGGCCCTAATGAAATATATGGAACTATTAGTTTATTATAAATTCTATTTCGAAAATAAATGAGAAAAATTCACCGCTTTCAAAGATAAGATGAGTATAAGTTGGAATAAAATCATCCAATAAAAATTAGATAGGGTTTGGTTATATGTTTAATCATTATCTTTTTAATTTAACCCTTTTTACTCTAACCGTTTTATCAAGAATTTGACATTGTGAGAATAAAAATAGTTTCCAAAACATAAAAAATAACCAATTGAAGAGTACATAATAACATTTAAGACTTATGATACCTAATTTTATGAATATTTCATTATTTAAATTTTATAATATTACATAAAATATTTTAAATTTCGAAAGATTAATTAGTTGAATTTAAAGACTATTCATATCATGACTTTTTTAAAAACCCATAATAACTTGATTGATTCAAATATATTTTATTAATAAAAATATAAAATGTAACTACCATCATGAATATACTATTATGTCATCAAAATAACGATATTTCATTTATTTTATTACTTATAATATAAATTATTTGAATCCTTTATTAATAAAGCAATCACTGCACAGTCATTGTGTCACAATTGAATTTAATTATTTAATCTCTAAAAATTATTAATAAGGCAACATGATTTAGGAAATATTTTTAGCTTTCTAATGACTATTTATAGTCAAAATTGTAACATATATTACCCCATATAAAAATTGTTTTACCAAAAGATAAATGTTTAGGTTATATTTTCCATAACATTAAATAAAAAGGAAATAAAAGTCATTTTCACATACTAGAGGCTCCATGAGGTCCTAAAATCTACCCAGGGATGCCCATTGTCAAATATATCTCATACAATAGAATTAGGACACATGTTAATGAAATATAATATTGTTATAATATTATTTTTTTACCCCTATTTACCATATTTACCTTTTAACCATGTTAAATAAAATATGTACTCAAATTAAAATTCATAATGTGTAACACCCAAAACATCTGCAACACATTTCTCTTTGAATAATGCAATAGCTTGCACAGTATGCACTGTCAAGTTCTATGACACCACGACCTGTCAAACTAGAAATTATGAATAGTAATAACCACTTTTTGAAATTATATAATTTTTAATTTTAAAAATGGACTTCTTTTTTGGATTAAGAATATCAAAATTATCTTAGGGTGATTTTTTTGAATTTTTCTAACAACATTCAATTTATGATGAATAGTGAAAAACACTACAATATTGTTTAAAACCTAATTTTCATTTCAGTAATTAATTATGTTATTTAAATTTATTTTAGATCAAAACAGATACATAATACTAATATAAGTTCAATGTTATTCAATGGAGTCATTTTATATAAAAAAATATTTATAAAATTTTGTTGAACATTTTAATGTATTTTACCCACCTTCTAGGAACATTTTCAAATTTGAATGAAATGAAATTTTCCCTCTTTTGTGAAATGAATGTCAAAAATCTAAGAGACATGAACAACATAAGTATGTAAAATTTTGTTCAATATGATGAATTGTTTTTGGTGAATAGTAACTTTTGAATTTTACTTACCACAATTAAAATTATATAGGGCAATTAAAGATAAAAATGATATAATAAATACCCTAACACATAACCTAATTTTATTGGATAAGTGTTATTTGAAAAAAATAAACCTCAGGAATAAAATATGATCCACTTTGGTCAACATGTATTAGATTTGGACATTTTTTATTATTTAATTTACCGAATAGTTAAAAGAGTTGAATTCATATTTTAAAAACTAAAACATTATAAATATAGGTTTATACATAAGATAAATTAGAATCTAAATATTAATTATAAATGAAAAAAATTTTCATACATAATCATATTTTATTTATAATTTTTAGAAATTAAATAATTCAAATTATTTATGACACATAGATTGTGCAGTTATTACCTTATTAATGAAAGATTAAAAGAATTGACATTATAAATATACGAATAAATTTAAATTGATACTTTTGATGAATTCCAATAATTTTATAGGTAAATTTGAAATTTTAGGATTGATTTAATATTTTTTTTGATGTAATCATGTTTTTTCTATTTTCACAAAACTAAATACTAAATAGTGTCAAAATTGACATAAATGAGTTTTTAAAACAAATACTATATTATTATTTGATATTATATTCCTAAAAATCAATGGTTTTTCCAAAGGACTTATATAATGATATATATGTCATCAATAAACAAATTGGAGTTCATTTGGCATTATATAGTATGTTTAATTACCATTTATTATAAAAATACAAGAATATATTGTAAAAGTCAAACTATTTATGTAAGAGTTAAATCTAAATGATAACGTAAATATTGTGACATATAACTATGTTAAACCAATTTATTGAGGTTTTTTTTGACCCAATACCACCTTTTACTATAATTAAATCCTTTCTAGTCTTTATAAACCAAATATCATTGTATAATAAATTAATATTTCACATTTTTCCTAAAGTTACAGTCACCTCTTTAATAAAAGGGAACTTCCCCTTCTCTCAAAATCATACCTCCAAAAACATTTGGCTCCTCCATCCCCTACTCAAATATCTTCCCAACTACCCTGAATTCAATAGAGAGGCCTTAAATTGATGCCAAAGTCAACATATGGAGCCATTTTGATCAAATCAAAAGGAAGCACCTGAAGAAGAGGTAATAATTTCATCACCTCTCTCAATGTTCTTTTCTTCTTCAAATTCCCTTTTATTTTGTTGTGTCCATACCAAAATAAATACAATAATATCATATATATACTATAATGTTAGTATAAATATGTTACAACCATATTCATTATTTTTTCCATCCAATTAATGAAAAATTCACCATACTTGCATACGTACGGCTTACCGTCTCCACGTTGGGGTGTAGATTATTATTCAACACCTCATTATTTGGATGGGTAAAATAATGTGTATAATTGATGTTAAAAATAAATATATTATGTCAATAATTATGTATATATGATATATGTTAGGATGATATTACTCTGAGTATGATATACTCTGTGATACAAAATTTAAGATCTAAATAATAATTAGATTCTCAGATACAAGAGTGGGGTGAATTGTACCATTTAAAATTCCTAAGGGAATTTTCAGAATGGTTATGTTTAACAAAGATAAACAAGATAATTCACAAGAACTCTATGAGTACTAAATACTTATTAGATTTTAGAATAGTGATTCCAAAAATGGAACTTAACAAAAGTTACAAGGATTAAGACTGTACCTTAAAGTTTATTGAATCTAACCATACCAGAGTACAAGTAAGGAAGTATAAGAATGTTATAATTTTTTTAGTAATACAAAAAGAAGTGAAAAAAGAAGTAGTAAAACTACAAGTAACAAACAATTAGTCTTTTAACCCAAAGAAAATGGTATCCAACATACTTGGATAAAGGTCCCGTGATTTAAACTTTCATGAAAGTATGTCCTACCCTCACCAAGGTACGCCCTCGATATGAAGATCATAGTTTGTCTTGAAATCCCCGCAAGCCCTCATCTATAAGGTAGTCCACACCTATGTCTTACTCAGTAAGGAATCCCTCAACTTCAAGGTGTTGGAGCCTCTGTCTTCCTATCCCCAGAATCCCACGATTGTAATCAGCAACAATCAGAGTCTCATGAAGCAAGTCAACACAAGGAAAAGTTTGAACAAGCTGTTCAAACATTCTGCACGAAGCTGTGAGAGTTGATAAGAGTCTCTCTCTCTAGAAATCACTTCAATAGTATGTAAGCACAGAACTCAAAGATGTCAAAGTTGTATGTCAACTTTCAAATGAGCTCATATTTATAGGTGAAGCTCTAACGGTCGGCTCCCTCCTCCAATGGTCATATTTCTCCATGAATTTTGGAGGGACCTATACATGTGTCACTCAACCAACGGTTAGTCAAATACTGAAAGCATGACATCATTTTTTAATGAAATGAGTGTAAGTATAGGAAAAAATAATGTTCCAAATGTAAACAAATAGTAGTTCGAAGTCTAACCAAAATGGAATTCAAAGTCTCTAATTAAGAGATATTGAGATTCAGTTTTATAGGAATTCAGTACCTGAATTCTGTTGAAATCTAGAGTCTAAATATATAAGGAAATTTAGAGTCTGGTTTCACTAGAATTCAGAATCAAAACTTACTGAGTTTGGAATCGATCTAGTAGAAGTTTGGAGTCGAACTCATAGAAGTTTGGATTCGAAGTAGTAAAAGTTCATAGTCGAACTCGTAGAAGTTATGAGTTGAACTAGTAAAAGTTCGGAGTTGAACTCATAGATGTTCAGAGTCGAACTAGTAAAAGTTTGTATCCATACATCAGAGTTGATCTTTATGAGTGTTCGTATCCAGAATTCAGAATGGAAATTTTTGTGTGTTCATATCCAGAATTCGGAGTGGAACTTCATTAGAGGTTGTATCCAGAATTCGAAGTGGAACTTCATTAGATTTCGTATCAAGAATTCGCAGTGGAACTTCATTAGAGTTTGTATCCATAATTTGGATCCTAAAATAGAATGCTTCATATTTGAGTATTTTATGATTCCAATATTTTAGGTATGAATCTAATTTTTATACTTAAGAAAAAGAGTTATATATATAAGGAAATATAGGTTAGGTTATATTTCATTAAGGAAGGAAATTTTCCGTGGAGATGTAAAATATAGATTTTCTTTATTATAAGGTGTTTGTGATTTTCAATACAAGACGGAATGAAAAACTCATAAGGAAAAACTTATTGACTCAACAATGTCCCCTTTTTGGAAATCACAAACAACCTTTCGAAAAATAATATAAGGGTTGGAAAAATTTCTTTAGGCATTGAAATTAAAACATATCTCCCTTTGTTAATGGATGATAGCGAATACAACAAACTCCACCTTAGGATTAGGAACACTATGAATTGTATTCTGGATTTCCGAAATGATGTTTTCATTATCATGGGAATGAAAAACTTCATAATGACAATCTCCCCCTTACTTAAGGATAGTTATTGACTTAAATTTTTTTTCCTTCTCCCTCTTTTGAGTAGTTCTTTTTCCTTCTCCTCATTTGTGATTTTCAAAAATAATTTAGGGAGTGGAAAAGAAATAAGGTACATGAAACATTAGTATACAATAACACGATATACAACCAACCAAAAATTTCATTAGAGTCGAATGAATTTTCACAACAAAAAGTATTACAAAAAAAAATCCAATTTTCCTATTTTTCCTCTTTTTCCATGGGAATTACCTTCTTAAAAAAAGTTTTCAGCTTCTTCAAGACTTTTTGATCCACCTTAGCTTGCTTCTCCAAATCTTTTATCCTTTCATATTGAGCTTTTAGGACCTCTTCCTGAGCCTTCATGGCCTCTTCCTACATTTTTAGTAGCTCATATTTCTTTTCCATCTTCTCTTTAAACTCAATCTAGAAATATCTTTCCCCTTTCTAGTTTTGAGAAACTGAGTTAAACTTTCTATTCAAATCCCTCACTTGTTGATTCCAAGTATTTTTGTCATGGGTCAGATTATCCTGAAGATTCTTCATCTTTGCATCCTTGGTGACAAAATCATCTTTAATATCATTATGAAAATGATCAAGCTCTGAAAAATCCTCATCTATTTTTTTTGACCATAAATTCCTCTTGCTGCATGATTTTCTGGGGACCTCATAATGGTTATAAAAATTTATATGATCAGCCTCAATCTTCACACACTTGTCAATCACCATGGATAAGGACTCTGATTTCTGATTTTGGCTATGTTAAAAAATCTTGCATCTGGTGTCTATGGTGGGAAAGATCGGAATTGTGTCCACCAACTTCTTCAAAGACTCAACAACAAAGTCATGACCCAGTGCTGATGATTCCGAATCAAACATATTTCTTGGGAATTGTTCATCTTTAATGTCAACCATATTTATTCTAGAAGAACCACCAAATACTTTTTTCTAATGATATATTTTGTTGGGGGTGTCCATAAGCATTTTCTTCCCCTTATCAACTTTCATAACTGCCTCATTAAGAGATTCTTCCTTGCTTTTAGATACTTAAACAATCTTATCTTCATCTGGTTTCTCCTTCCCTTCTCCCTCTTCATGAAAATTCTACTCATAGCTTACTAACTCAGATGATTCATTCTCTTTTTTTCTTCCTTTTCATCATATCTCTTACCTTCTTCTCAAATCCCTTTCCCTGGGTGACAAGCATTGAGGACTCAACCTCATAAGTTTTGAGAGGTAGTTTTTCTGATAGGTTTTACTTCTCTTGATAATCATCCACTTGTTTAATCAAGTCATCTGGATCACCACTTACTTCCTCTACTTCTTCTTCTTCTTCTACTTACTCCTCTTCTTCTATTTCTTAAACAATTTCTTCCTCAACTTCTTTACCAGCTGCTTTCTCTACTTCTTCTATAACCTCTTTCCCTTTAGACTTTTCCAGAGTGAAATAATTATTTCTAGGGGTCTCCGTTAATTGTTGAATAAAAAATGTTTCCGGAATGGGAATACTCTCATAAGCTATTTATGTGTCTTTTAAAAGATATTGAATGATTTGAGTCTTAGACATCTGCTTCCTCATCTTCTTTTTTTTTTCTTGTTTTTCTAACTCATCCATTGCTTTTTCTCTTATGGCCTTAGCCTCAGCAGGGTCCAATCCGAACTGTGGATCCCCTTATTTTCATTTCTCCATATCTTCCCTCCACATATCAGCCACCTCATCTGGATATGTTTTTTGTTTTTTTGGCTTGGGAGGTGCGGATTGGATATCCTTAGCTTTAGGGGTCTTGTCTTCAGTTACTACTTGCTTCAGCATCCTCTTCTTCCCTAACTTCTTAGATGGATCTGATTTCTCTACGTTTTCAGGAATGGCTACTGCCTCCTCATCTGGTAGATCATAAAACTCACCTGGCTCTTTTGAGAAACCAGCATTTATCCTCATTGAAGCATCTTCACTTATCAGCATCATCTTACAAATTCTCGGCATGGAAGTGCATGCAACCTTGAACGAATCAAGACATCGAATAATAAGATTGGATATAAGAGTAGGATACATAAAGATTTGAGATCTCAAATTTCCATTCTTTATATTATAAATAGTAATAATAATGTGCCTCATCAAATTGTTCTTTATTAGATTTACAAAGACATTCAAGATGTAAAAATCATTATTCTTTATATTATCCTTGTCTCCTACTATCAGAATGAAGAACTCTTGAACCCACAACTGTAGAATCCAGTTTTCAGTTGAAAGATGAGAAATATTTACTATTTTTTCATCCTTAAGTCCAAGGAATTCCATTTCCTTTACTTTGATAAACCTTAATTGCACATCTGGTAACTTATGTGAAAAAAATTCTGCTTCACCATCATATAAGAGCCCCACCATTCATAGATCCTTTGTGTAAGAAAGATTATAATTCTTATCATAGATTTTAAAAGAAAACGTTTATATACCATATTCTTCATATAAGGAAACAGACTCATAGAATTATACAAGCAAATCTGTATAAACAACATCCTGATCCCCTGGTTTGGATACACAAAAATCTTCCCATCCATTGACTTTTATATTCTTGGTTATTAATGAATCATACTCACTGAAATAGTTTAGATGAACCAATCTCTCCCTGTAGACTAACCATTTTGAGATTCTCTTCATTGAAGACATATTTTGGGAAGTGGCTGCTACAAATATTTAGAATGGATGAGCACTGAATGATTCAGAACGGCCTTTAAGAACAAAGGTAGAGTTTCAGCACGCGAGAGCATGAAATCGATGTGGGACACAAATGGGGGTGCCCTTTATATAGGCAATGGAGCTGACCATTCAACTTCCTAAAGAAATCTAGCGGTTGATAATTTCCTTGATCGGATCTGATGGTTGGAATCATACCCATAAGGAAATATTGAATCTGATCTTTTGAGGATTTAAGAAAAACATTCAAATCTATGAATAAAAATGAATCTGGGAAATTTTATAAGAAAAAGAAACTACCAGCAACTAAAAATGACTACGAAAATTTGAGTAAGGTAGTCATTCCATTTGGGTTGGATAAGATTTTTATTCTTAATAGGTGATATTATTCTTGAAGAAAATTTGAATATTAAAAACACATTATGAAAAACTCACTACGAAAAACTCAATATGAAAAAAATGAGTACGAAAATTCACATTCTGAAAATTCTTATTATGAAAAATTTGCCAGTACGAAAACTTCATTATGAAAATTTCCAATACGAAAAATTCATTAAGAAAATTTCTAATAAGAAAACATCATTAAGAAAATTTCAAGTACGAAAAGTTCATTACAAAAATTTTCAGTACGAAAAGTTCATTACGAAAATTTCCAGTATGATAAGTTCATTTAAAAAATTTCCAGTACTAAAAGTTCATTACGAAAATTTCCAATACAAAAAGTTCACTAAGAAAATTTCTGTTATGAAAACATTATTATACGAAACATGAAAAACACCAATATGAAAGATTTTTTTTAATAAAATCTTCATAGCAGATGTACTCCCCCTATGAAAATGAGTTTATTACTGTACGGATAATGGTTCAACAAGAAGTTAATGAAAGAATATTACCTCAATGTTATCATTCCTAACATCTATTTAATGTATTCAAGTATAACAGAAGGTAAAGGATTTGTGAAAATGTCAGCAAGTTGATCTTGTGTTCCGATAAACTGAAGAATGATATCTCCTTTAAGTGTGTGATCCCTAACAATGTGATGTCAAATATATATGTGTTTTTCATGGGAGTGATGTGCATGGTTTTTACTAAGGTAAATGGAACTTGTGTTATCACACAAAATTTGAGTAAAAGTAAAACTCAAGCCATAATCTGGGACTGTGTGTTGCATCCACAACACTTGATCACAACAACTTCCAGCTGCTACATATTCATCTTCAGTAGTGGGGAGTGATAAAGAATTTTGATTCTTGCATGACCAAGAAACTTATAAATCTCATAAGAAATGACATGTTCCTGATGCACTCTTTCTATCCATTCTTCATCCACCAAATTCAGAATCAGAAAATCTTTTTAAAAAAATAATTTCTAGAAGTATAAAATAGTCATTGATCCATGGTCCCCATTAAGTAGCGAAAAACTCATTTCACTGCCTTTAAATGAGATTTCTTAGGATTGGATTGATATCATGCACATAAGCATACTGAAAAAATCACGTCTAGTCGACTAGATTTCAATTAAAGTAGGCTTCCTATCATTCCTCTAAAAGAAGTTTGATCTAATGGTTTTCCATCTTCATCATGATCAACTGTGTTTCAGGTACCAATAATAGTACATATACTCTTAGTGTTGTCATACCCATACTTTTTAAGAAGATCTCTAATATACTTATTTTTTGATATGTAGATTCCTTCTGGTTTTTGAGAAATTTGAAAACTAAGGAAAAATGTTAACTCACCCATCATTCTCATTTCTAAATCATATTTCCATAGATCTGCAAAAGTATTAGTTAAATATTGCTGAGTTAAACCAGATATAATTCCATCAACATAAATTTGAACAATCAAAACATTTTTCTTATCTTTCTTTATAAAAAGGGTTGGATCTACACTTCCCTTAACATAGTTATTTAGAAGCAAAAATCTTGTAAGTCTATCATTACAAGCTTATGGGGATTGTTTAAGGAAAAACAATACTTTTCTAATTCTAGAAACATGATTAGGATATTTTATATCTTCAAATCCAGGTGTATGATAAACAAAAACATCCTCTTGAACACAAACATTAAGGAAAGCACATTTCACATCCATTTGAAAAAGTTTGATTCTGGAAAATGCTGAAAAGGCAATAAGAATACGAATAAATTCAAGTATAGCTACTCAAGCATAGGTTTATTCATAGTCTATTTCCACTTCTTGATTATATCCTTTAGAAACCAATTTAGCTTTATTTCTTATGATGATTCCATTTTCATTAATCTTATTTCTGAAGATCCATTTTACTTCAATTATATAAGTTTCCTTAGTTCTTTCAACCAAGGTCCAGACTTTATTCCTTTCGAATTCATTTAGTTCATCTTGCACGGCTTTAATCCAATCATCATCACATAAAGCTTCATCAGTGCTTTTTGGTTTTAATTGGGAAAGGAATGCTAGATTCTCTACTTCATTTCTTAAAAAACATATAGTCCTTACAGGTAGATTCATATCACTAATGATACTATCACTAGGATGATTCTTTAGAAAGGACTGATTTTGGTTTTTTAAAACTTGTTCATCAATATAGGGTAGGAAATATTCTAGGGTAAATGTTTCTGAAGTATCTTCTTGAAAATTTTCCTTATCAGAAGGATTTTCTATTAAAGGTGTATAATAATTTTTTGAAAACACATCTGAAGATGTAGGTTGGGGTTGTTTTAAAACAAAAGGACCAGCTACATCAAATTTTACATGTACTGTCTCTTCAATAGTGCATGTGTTTTTGTTGAAAATTCTATAAGCCTTAGAAGTTGTGGAGTAGCATAAGAAAGTTCCTTCATCAGTATTTAGTGAAATTTTATGTAAGATATCATTATTACTCAGGATGAATACTTTGCAACCAAAAACCTTAATGTAGGAAAGTCTAGGTTTTCTACCATTCCATAACTCATATAGTTTTTTATTAAGAAAAGCTTTAATTAAAACATAATTTATAGTATAACAGGCAGAACTTAAAGCTTCTTCCCATAAATGTTTGGCAACAAAATAATCACTCAACATGGTTCTCGTTATATATTAATGAATTCTACTTATTCTTTCAAAAACACCATTTTTTTAGGTGGTCTTTGTGTTGAAAAGTTGTGATTAATACCTTTTTTAATACAAAAAGTTGCAAAATCATAATTTTGAAATTCTCCTCCATGATCACTATGAATCGTTTTCAATGGAATGCTTTTCTCATTTTTTACGTGGTCTCTAAAACTTTTGAAATAAGAAAAAGCTTCAGAGTTCATTGTTTGAAAATAGACCCATGTAAACCTAGTGTAATCATCAACCAAGACAAATACATAGTGCTTGTCCCCAATGCTTCCAGTTTGTGTTGGACCAGTATGATCCATGTGCACCAACTGTAGTGCATCAGTTGTTGAGACATAACCTATTGATTTAAAACATGATTTCTGTTTCTTTCTATATTTACAAGGCTCATATACTTTTGAAAAATCAAATCTAATCTAGGGAAGATCCTTAACTAAACCGTTGTTAGAATTTTTGCAGAAGTTCCGAATGTTACAGTGTCCTAACCTTCTATGCTGCAACCAAGTTTGATCTTCCATTGCACTAAGGCAAGGTATGTCATGGGTATTAAGGTCTTCTACGTTGAAATTGTATACATTCTCTTGCCTTTGGGTAGAATGAATAAATTCTTCCTTGGAATAGTGTACTATGAACTTATCATTCGTAAAATTCCCAAGGTAGCCTTCATTACATAATTGACTTATGCTGATGAGGTTGTGTTTAAAACATTTAATAAACAAAACATTTAAAATCAATGTTTTTCCAAGAAGAAAAATGTTACCTATACCAATAATTTCTCCCCGAGAATTATCTACTAATGTTTATTTTCCTCCCTTTGCCTTGATAATCTTTTCGATATTGATTTTTTTGCAAGTCATATGCTGGGAACATCCACTATCCATGTACCATATATTGATGTTGGTACTTTCTCTATTTTTATGAATATAAGAAAAAGATTAGGTTTTCAGAATCCATACTTTCTTGGATCCAGAATTGTTAGAAATTTTTTTTTTGGGTATCCACATTTGTTTAGAAAAATATTCTTTATGAAACACAAGAGATTGAACATTATTTAAGGATCATTTTTTCTTCCAATTCCCACCACATTGACACATAGTGGAAAAATGTGCTTTAGAAGGATCAAAATAGTTATTTTTGAAAATTGGTTTTTGGTGAGTATAACCTAATCCAGTAGTGTTTCCATAAGGTTTAATTTGAGAATACATCTTGTAAAAATTTTGCTTCCCAGAGGTAAATTTGTCAATAAGCTTCTTAATAGAAAATATTTGATATTTTAGTCTTATGACTAAATTCTTATCCTCAAGAATCATTTGCTTAGAGTTAGATTTTTCCTTAAAAAATATCATCTTTAAAATAGTTTTCTTATGATCTTAAGAAAGTTCGTCCTTATCAGAATTATCTTTCTCAAGGTCATTAAAACATTTTTCTAAAAATGCTTCTTTATCTCTAAGATTTGTAGCGAGATCTGAAATTTATTTTGTAAGAATTTCTTCCCTAGTATTTGCCTTATCAAATTTCTAATAAATTTTACAATTGTTTTCTTCAAATAACTTGGTAAATCCAGATACTTCTTAATATAAGGGTTCTTCATTTTTCGAAGATGAATTATCTTCATTAGAAGTAATATTTTCAGAATTGTAATTCAAATCAAGAGATAAATTTGTTAAAGCCTCAGCAGAGCATACCTTGGCCATAAGATAAGTATGTGGGAAATAAGTAGTAGAAATGAATCCTATATTCTTCTACTCTGATGAATCATATTAAAAATATTCTCTTTCTGAAGAGTCTCAACAACTATCACTCCAAGTATTATTATCTTTCAAGACTTTCTTGGATTTAGCTTTGTAAAACATCTTCTTGTTCCTTTAAGAATGCCTCTCTTTTCATTCATCCTTTTTGAGAAAGGGATAATCTGGTATTATGTGTCCAATTCTATTTAATTCATAGCATATGACCTCTAAATCTTTCTTATCTTTCTTTTAATTATTCTTATACTTGGATTGGAAATTTATGTGTCCAACTATCTTGTTCATTCTTTGAGAAAGATTAGCTAACTCATTTTCCGAGACATCACTCTCACTAGATTCGGATTGGATAGTAACCTTCATAGATTTGGATATAGTTACTCTCTCAGGAGTCTTAGATTTTATGTGATTTGAATTTTTAGAAAAAGAAACACTACCATTACCATTATTCTTCTTTATATTGTCAACATCTCTCTTCATTCATGTCTCATGTTGAATAAGAGTCCCAAATAGTTCATCAAGTGAAATTTGAGGGACCTTTCTGTTTTCATCGATTGTTGTCCTCTTTGATTCCCACTCATTAGGCATAATATCTATAATCTTATCCACAATAGATTCATCATCTAGACCATTTTCTCTGATTGATTTTAGGTTGTTCACGATGGTCATAAACCTTTGTTGTACTTTTCTTATATGTTCTCCATAAAGAAAAATTAAAACCATGATACTCAGCTCTGAACATATCTCTTCCTGTCTCGATGACTTTTGGATGTACCAAAATGGGTAACTTCATGTTTCTTCCATATAAAGTTAGTTGTGTAACACCCTGAGCTTCCACGATACGCTTCTCTTTCAATAATGGAATAGCTTGCATTGTACGCTAGTTCGAAATTATAACACATTATGACCAATCAAAATAACCATTATGAATAGTAATTCCCAATTATTTAAATTATATATATTTTATATTTCAAAATGAACTTCATTTTTGGATTCATAATATCGAAATAATCCTATGTTGAATTTTTTGTAATTTTCTGAGAACTTCCATTTTTTGATGAATAGTGAAAAATACTTAAAAACCACTTTTTTAGTCAAAATAATTTATAGTGATAAATTACACTATTGACTTGTTTTAAAGAATAATAATAATATATTTTTACCATTTTATCCAATGGTGGTCATTATAATTAATTTCACATTGAAATTGGACATAAACAATTGTCAATCTTTTGATTGATATTGTTTCTTAAAAACACGCTATTTGTTTTGACAGTGGGAATTAATTATAAAATTAATTAATGAAACTTAAATTTTTGTAATTTTTTAAAATAGAAATCATTTTTGAATTCGGAATATCAATTATATCTTAGGGTGATATTTTGGAATTGTTCTGAAAAACTTTAATTTTTGATGAAAAGTAAAACCATTAAGTAGTAGTTTAAAAACTATTTTTTCATGTAAATGAAACATTACCACTTTTCTGATTTGATTTTCAAAATTCCAACATACATGGTTGTCATTAGGATGAAAAATGTGGTACAATGGGATTAAAATAATTTTTTGGTGAATAGTAACTTTTAAGTTTTATTAATCTCGATTAAAGGTAATTAGTGAAATTTATGTAAAAAAATGATATAATAAAAATATGAAAATACCATTACACTTATCCTACCCTTATTGGATGAGTCATGGATGACCAAGAAAATCAATGGGTCAACATGGGGACCCCATGGAGCCATTTGGATAGGAAAATGACATTAATAACTTTTTATTTAATGTAAAAAAATTCTCAAAAACATGTGTTGTTTTACTAAAACAATTATTACATGGGGATATATAAGTTAAATGTTTTACTATAAATATTAATTGGAAATATAAAAATATCTCCTACATCATGGTAATTTTTTTTATAATTTTTAAACATTAAATAAATTAAATTTTGTATGACACAATGATGGTGCAGCGATTACCTCATTAATTAACGATTTAAATAAATTGAAAAGATACTATAAAATATAAGATGTAAACTTGTCAAAAACCTATTGTATGAGTATATTTCGAACCCTTATACCCTTATCCTCAAAATATATAATTTTAGTAACATTTAAATCCAAAAATCACTTCATAATAATGAAACATTTCATGACTTTCCAAGAGTGCCCCTCCTCTCCTCTTATAAAAGGCCCACACCTCTACCACCTTATTCACACTTTCAGGACATTTGGCTCTTCCAAACTCTTCCCAAATACTTACTAAGATTACCTCTCTTACTACTAGAAGCCTCACAATGGGACGAAGTCTTCCCAAGGAAGCCTTTGTCTCAAACCAAAAAGAGTTACCCGATTTTAAGGTAATGTCTTCTCTTATGTTGTTTTGTTTTATTTTCATTATCCAACCCCATAAAAACTTTTTATTCTTTTCTTTTGTAACAAAACCTATATCTTAAATACACTAGTATGTTTTTATGAGATTTATTTTATTTACACATACACACACCTTCTTCAAATGGTTAAAGAACATATTATTTCTGTGGGTGGCGAATTACTGCCTCCCGAAACGATGATTGTTAAATCCTGTTTTAACACCTCTCAGGGTGGCCATTATGATGAAAAAATTAGTTATATATGATATATATTATTTTTATGTTTTCATTATGCTTATTTATTTTTCATTTATTTCATACCATTTTGATTTCCATTTTTGGTAAACGCGATAATTTCTTTTTAGAAAGTGCTGACTACCGCCCCCTCAAAGTGATTTGAATCGTTATTTCCATATGTGGGATGTATAAAGGATGGAGTAAATGATATTATATATGATATTATACTGGAATTATAATAAACTTTTATATAATTATTATTTCATTCCATTAAATATGAAATAGAAATTAAAGTAGCGTTAATGCGTACGTACGACTTACCGTTTCCATGAACGGTGCATTTCATTTCTTACCTCTAAATGTTACGTAATATTATGAATGAATGTATATACTGGATATAAATGATATATATGATATCTACATCATGAATATAATTCTTTATATAATCGATATTTTACCACAAGAACAACTTTTAATTATAAGAAATTTATTTTTGACTCGAGTACCAAGGATCGACAAAACGACTGTTATTTACATAAATAATTACATAATGTTCATAACATGATAATAAGGGATATAAAAGGAATAATAAACTTGAAAAAGGTTCTTATTCAATTATAAATTATCTCTAGTTTATTATTCAAGAGGTTAAAGAATGATCAAGTCAAGTCGGACATGACGTAAGGGAACTTCTTAACCCAATTTCCGTTCTTTGGGTTAATCTCCTACATTCAAATTATGTCATGATATTTTTATGTCCTATCTTGTATTTTTAGTTTCTTTAAGTGTACATATAGTGAATACACATAATAGATCTATTTTATTTAAAAAATGATCTTTTTAAAGGACTTCGTCTCAATCTCCATTCATTGAGGCATATTTTGTTTTATAATCAAATATCTTTTATACAGTGTATAAACCCATTGGAATTTTACATTTATTCAAAAGGAATTTCTTTTATACGAAGCATTTTACTAAACAAAAAATGGGATTGTTTTTTAGCCGTACGTATGCGGCTACAATGAATTCTCCACCGCCGAGACCATTATTTGAGTTTCGGCTTCCTCTACAAGTTATAAATTTTTTTAAATAAACAAATAAATACCATGTTTTAATAATATTTTATTTTGGTATTGAAAATGGTTTTGAAAGTGTTTTTTTGTTATATCAATGTGTTTTGTTGATATCTTGTGATTGAAATGTGGAAATGTTATGTTTCCTTTATGCATGTTTTATGTGATAGGATTATGTTATGCTTTATGATATGTTTAAACCTGTTCATATAAGGAATGAATTAGACTTAATAAGTGACGGGTGGAGCCTGCAATAGCTCCTCGATGCATCAGTAGGTCTAATGAGACAAACTACTGTCTTGGCACAAGGCCTTGAAAAAAATCTTATTTGTAGTCTTGGCACGAGGCCTTGGCTATGTGGTTATGATAGTCTGGCATTATGCATTCCATCATTATGAAAGTGGTTATTGATATTTCAAGTGGTTATTTGACCAGTAGAATATCCATGTGAATAATTAAATGGCATTATTTCATTTTACTTTTGTCATATTATGCTAAAGTTCAAGTTTAAAAGGCTTTTGTTTTAGTTATACATTGCCTTAAATGATTATGTTTATTTATGAAAGGTTCCGCTATATTTTTATCCTTACTGAGCATCTAAGCTCACCCCTTTCAATGATTTAATTTTTCCAGGATGTGATGAAGTATATTATAAATGACCTGCAGAGATAGTATAGAGGGATATGAAGACATGATGTTTTTTAGATTTTTTTACATTATGTTGTAATATAAGACTTATGAATGTATCTAGTGTTTATAATACTACTAAACTAATCGTTCTTTCAAGACTTGATCTTTTCTAATCATGACAATGTTACGCAATAATGCACCGACTTTGGGTAATTGGGTTCGGGGCATTACAGTTGGTATCATAGGCTGTTTAGTAATAACCATAGAATCTAGATTTAGATAAACACTGATTAGACCACATATCCCAAAGATAGACTTTGAGGATTAGTAAAGAAGAACTTCTTAGAATTTTGGTATTATAGAGATTTTGTGAGTTTTCTGAGAAATACATCCCTATCTGGATACGAGTAGGTAGAGCTGGCTCTGGCACAGATGTACCAAGGGGTAAAACCTAAAAACACTGCTTTGAGCTAGACTCGAACAGTAACTGGTGCACGACAACGATCCTTGATGCACTCTTGGTTAGGACACTCCCAGGGGATATGCTTAGGATAAATCTCATTTTCTTTACAAACCATTATGAAGGGTTTATGAGTATATACTGAAGTGCCCAGATCAGTGTGAATCACTGAGAGGGGGAGGGGGTGAATCAGTGATCCCTTAAAACTTTTTACTAATTGATTCCTTATCAATTAAACCTCTATGGCTGGTTAAAGCCTCGATCCACTCTTCTTGTATCTCTCACCTTTCCTCGAATGATGGAGTAAATGTAAAGGCACTGGACACAAGGATTTACAAAGTTCGGCACCAAAGGCCTATGTCCTTGCCATGTTGGTTATACGCCCCAACATGGTTTCTCTCATTATAATCTGTTAGTATTACAATGGTCGATACAGAGTCCCGCTGTATCTCTCCAGAGTCCCACAGGAGGGTCTTTATACTGCGTCCCACAGTGTTACCAGAGTCCCACTGGCCTGCTCCAGAATCCCACTGAAGACTTCTTCTCCCTGAGTCCCACAGGGTCTTCTCTTGGCTCCTCGAGTCGCACGAGTAGCTCTTCTTCACTTTAAGCTTCTTCAAGTATCTTCAGCAGTCTGGGATAAAGACTGCTGGCCTTGCTCTGTACCTCTAATCACTTGAGTTGATCAGGTCTTCTCGTCTTGCTCAGGCTTTATCTCCTTCTTCTGAGGATGACCTGGCTTCTCTCCAACTACTGAATACTCAGACAACTGATGTCTTTAACTTCAGTCTGGTCCAGTCTCAGTTCACATCAACTTCATGCACTGAGTGCATGGCAACTCTGCATCCTCATGCACTGACTGCATGGCCTTCTCAAATCTCTTCAAGATCTTCAAGTCTTGGACAACTCAAATGCACACAAGAAGATTTGACTTGTTTACGTGTGCACATGCATGCATGCAAACATGCACTCCCCTTCTTCTTCTCTAGGTGCAATAAACCCACAAAGGGTGTAGCACTTTTTAGCACACACCTTCTTCTTGAACTTCACACACTTTGTTCAATTTGTTTACACAATTAAAAGTGTGTTGTTCTTTAGTGTGGGTGTCCTCCTCTTATTCTTCTATGTGTGTTCACTCCACTTAGTGCACACACAAAGGTTCGGCCTCTTCTTCTTGTTTGCACACACACACTCAAGGTATGTTCTTCACTTTGCACACACTTGAATTGGCCTCCTCCACTTCTTGCACACACACGGCCAAGGTGTACTCTTCCACTTTGTACACACACTTTGTTTTTCTATATTAATCTTTATGTGTGCACAACCAACCCGTAGGGTCTTCCTCACTTGGCACACACACAAGGCGTGGTCTCGGCCTTCTCTTCTTCTTCAAAGCACGCTAGTGCAATGAGTGCAAGGGCCACTTCTTCTTCAACACTACCGCGCAAGGTGCACTGGCCCGAGCGCGCAGGTGCTACTGTCGCGCAAGCACTCGGGTGTGCAAGGTGCAACACCCGCATGCACTTCCTCCTGCCACACAGGTACACGGGCAGTGAGGGTGCCAACCTCGAGCGCGCAAGGAGATGCGGCTGGGGTTCTTCCTGTCGCGCAAAGGAGGCGCGCAGGGGACTCCCTTTCTTCTTTCGTGCAAGGAGTGCACAAAAGGAACTCACGAAGCCAACAGGAGGCTTCAGGCTTCTGCCGCGCAAGTGGTATGCGCAGGGCTTCTACTTCGCGAGGCTAAGCGCTCTCACGGGACTTCAGATTTTCAACAAAGGATCAGCAAGCATCCTCTGTGCTTCAGGCTCTCTTTATATAGGCAGAGAAACGCCTCAAAACATCCGCGTGGTTTAACTTCAAAATCCTGAAGATTTCGGATCATTAAAAATCATTCAAATCTGGTTTCTATCCTTGGTTCACGCGGGCTTCTTCCTTCTTTTATTTTTCCTCGGCCTTCTTCACATGCATGCACATTCGAACGTGGGCATGGCCTCTTTTTTATGATCCATGCAAACCATAAACCACACAAGGCTTCGCACCTTAGGTTTGCTTCGGCCTTCTTCGAAATTTTCCATACGTTGCATGCATGCCCATATTTATACATGGATATGTTCAGTAGGTCCAGACGAGCTCGAGGGACACTTCGGTTTGATCGGAGGTGGCCCGGAACTCAAATTCTTCTCTCGGGTTGCTCCTGGTTCGACGGAGGCACGCAGGAAGCTTTGGCATGGCTCGAGGTTGAGGACGAACGGGGAGCCGTTGGATTAGGTGATCATAAGACTTTGGACGGCCTGGATCAGATCGCGAATGGTGCGATGCGATGAGCGGCGGAGATCTGGCGCGCGATCAATCGTGCGGCCAGGATGCGCTCCCGGGGATTTTTCCGCGTCCCACATCGAAACGGCGAGCGGATTTTCCGCGCTTTATCACCCTGGCGCTGCCTCAATTCCCCAGTTGAACTTCCTTCTCCACGGTGCCGCCCCGCACCATGTTCTCCTGCGGGCGTGCTCTGCGCCCACTCACGCCTCCTGCGGGCGCGCTCTAGCGCCCACCATGCACACTGCGCTCTTGGGGGCGCGCTCCTACGCCCCTGCCGCGCTCCTTCGGGCGTGCCCCAGGCGCCCATGCGGTGTCTTGGGTGCGCCCTGCCGCCCTGGCTCGCCCCACGGGTTCCCCCATGGGCGTGGTGCCTTAGCGCCCATGCCTTGGGGTTGAACCCTCAAGGTGCCTTGGCTGGCCATAGTTTTTGCTTAAGTGTAGAACCTAGCCTTTGTGTAAAAACAAAGTTACTAAGTACCAAATTCCAAGCCACTACTTCCAAGCCATTCTCCTCTAAGCCATTTCTTCTCTCTTCTTCTTAGGAATTCATCAATCGAACTCCTGAATCACTTATAATCTTCAATGTTCTTTATTGATCTAATCAGAGATCAATTGGATCATCTTCATGTTCACATGCACTAAGTGATAGTGCATGGACTTCATTAATGCACATCATCCACTTAGTAGTTGTGGATGGAACTCCTTTCAACTCCTCATGAATTGTAAAGACAATGAATGGTCTTCAATCAATGTTGTGACTTTGTATCATCAGGATACAAGTTCTATGAACTGAAAGAGCAGCTCATCAATAGTCAGATTTAATGATGCTCCATCATCATTCATTCTTCAAGTGTTGTAACTTAGTATCATCTTGATACAAGTATTGAAACATTAGGATCAGTTCTACAATCGTCTGATATACATAGAGAATGTTTCAACCACAACATCTTATGTCACTTAGTGAATCTCCTATGTGACATGCATCTTAGTACCATGGCCATTCTCCATTCATCACCAACACCATCACATCCTTTGTCATTCGCATATTGAAACTCCTTGACATCCATCCATTCATTCCTTGACAACAACATACCTCATTGACAAAAAATGCAACACAGTGCACTTCATATACTTCCTCAAAGAATTTTTTTTATGATTATGGATTATATCCATAAACATTTCAATTTATGTTAAGTGTTTTAAAAGTATGGAATTATGTATGTTGATTCATAAACTGATATAGTTTATGTCATTGTTTAGAAATGGAACCTAGTGGAAAGAATGGAAACTGTATCAATGCACGCACTCCATTTAGGGATTATCCTCATGCTCAAGATAATTATAATGGAGCTGGAGAGAAAATGGGTGCTGATCAACTTATCACCATACTGGGATAACTCACTCAGGTTATGAATAATAACCTTACTCGTATGGAGCACCCTGATCTGCAACATGGAGGATCAATGTTAGACCGCTTCATGAGGAAAAAACCACCAATATTTAATGGGGGTAAAAATCCATTAGTAGATGAGCAATGGATACACTCCTTAGAGAAAATATTCCACGCCTTGGGGAGTAGCGAAAGGGAGAAGGTTGTCATGGCAGTTTACCGCCTCACTGGAGATGCTAATCAATGGTGGTCATTGATTCAAAACACAAATGCAGATGATGAAGTATCAAATATGGAATGGAGGGAGTTCAAAGGTAATTTCCTAGAAAGATACTATCCTCGTGACCATCGAGCAGATATGGAAAGACATTTTTTGAGTCTGAGACAAAAGGAGGATGAGAATGTCAAAATGTATGAGGCTAACTTTACAAGGTTAGCAAGGCATGCTGCAGATTATATACATAACCCAAGAAGTATTATTGATCGTTTCTTTGATGGGTTAAAACCATTTCTCTGTCGAGCTTTAGTATCACAATATTTCTCAACATACGAAGATATAGTCTCGTGTGCTATCAAGACAAAAAAGGAATTCTCTAAATCTTATGAAAATAATTTAATCCAAGAGAAGAAGAGAACGGTGGAACAAGAGATAGATAAATTTAAAAAGGGAACGAAGGACTTTCCATTATGTGATAATTGTGGGAAGAATCACCCTGGTACTTTCCTAAAAATAATGAGAGTTTGTCATAAATGTGGAGAAAAAGGTAACCAGGCTTGTGATTGCAAGGGAAAGAAAGAGGATATCAATGTTGAATTCTACAATTGTAGAGAAATGGGGAATTATGAAAATTATTGTCCTAAGCGCCAAGGAAACATACCTCAGAAAAGGCCAAGGGATCAAGGCCAAGCTTATGTTGTTGCTACAGTTGAATTGGAATAATTAATGTATTGGTTCTTTTGGACTCAAGGATTATATTCTGGTTATAAGAATAATGTGATATATATAAGGATTTTACTGCAATACTTTTTGATTTGATTATGGTTTTAATATGATTAAGGTAATCATATTTTTAGTATGTGACAATAGGAGAAACTTTTCTTTTATTGGGGAATCTGATGTTACAATTGATTTTGGAATTTAGAGGCCTTTTAGAGAAAGTCTGGGAAGAGGTATTTTGGATAACTATAAATGTTGGAATGGATTAAGTTGAACTTTTGATAGTATTTTTTAAGGTTAAAACATTTCTAAAGATTACTTTTGGAATATTATAATACTATATTTTTAGGAAAAGGGCAACCTGCAGGTCGGAGGATAACCAATCACATCGGACAAAGCTGCTTGAATTGAACTCACAACCATAGTGCGATAGGCCTTTATTACCTACCACTAGTCTATAGGAAGTCCCTAGTAATTACAAAATGGTTTTCATAATCTAAATGGTATGTGTTAATATTTAGAACCTTATACAATTAGTATAAATATAATATTTTTGAGTTCTATTACCTTTTGGAGTGAAAGATGGGTTTGTGGTAAATATTTAGTAAAAAATGAATGTCTACATGAGAAGTAAGTATATTTCCTTACGTTCTTAGTAAATCTCATGAATAAATTCTTGAACATTATGAAAGGTAACTTAAAACAAAAACGTTTTCGGTTAACTTTTTCTACTAGGGAATCAATGATCGTTTAACTAATCACAAGTTTGTGATTTTCTTGTAGTTAACTTTCTCCAAATCCTATTTTATACAACTCTCCAACAGACCATGATGGTTTTTTGTCCTCCATATCCATGTTTTCATAGAATCCTTGTATTGGCTATCTCGGGTGACCTTTGTACTTCTCTTTCATTCTTTTAAAGTTATATTTTTATTAACCCTATTTCCGAAGTGGGTTTTCCAAAAAGGTATTTTCTATTTTCAACCTTTTATTTTGAAAGAAAAAATCCAAATTGCGAGGATGCAATTTATTGAAGAATGGGAGAATGTAACACCCCGAGCTTCTATGATACTCTTCTCTTTCAATAATGCAATAGATTTAATTGTACACATGTTTGAGATTCTAACACACCGCGACCAATCAAAATAGCCATTATGAATAATAATAACCACCTTTTGAAATTATATATATTTTATATTTCAAAATGGACTTCATTTTTGGATTCGGAATATAGAAATTATCCTAAGATGATTTTCTTTGTAATTTTC
Organism: Viscum album; assembly: GCA_963277665.1. NCBI lineage: Eukaryota > Viridiplantae > Streptophyta > Magnoliopsida > Santalales > Viscaceae > Viscum > Viscum album. The sequence goes on along the minus strand of OY728143.1, from coordinate 987,573,406 downwards.
TGAGAACTTCCAATTTTCGATGAATAATGAAAAATACTTAAAAACCACTTTTTTAATCAAAATAATTTATACTGATCAATTACACTATTGAGTATTTTTAAAGTATAAGTAGAATATATTTTTACCATTTTATCCAATGGTGGTCATTAGAATTAATTTCACTTTGAAATTGGACATAAACAATTGTCAATCTTTTGATTGATATTGTTTCTTAAAAAAATGCTATTTTTTTGACAGAGGGAATTAATTATAATATTAATTAATGAAACTTAAATTTTTTTAATTTTTAAAAATAGATATCATTTTTTATTTTGGAATATCAATTATATCTTAGGGTGAAATTTTGGCATTGTTCTGAAAAACAACAATTTTTGATGAATAGTGAAACCACTAAGTTGTAGTTTAAAAACTAATTTTTCATGTAAATGAAACATTACCACTTCTGTGATTTTTTTTAAAAATCCGACATACATGGTTTTCATTTGGAAGAAAAATTTGGTTCAATGGGATTAAAATAATTTTTTGGTGAATAGTAACTTTTACGTTTTATTAATCGCGATTAGAGGTAAATAGTGAAATTTATGGTAAAAATGATATTATAAAAATATGAAAATACCTTTACACTTTTCCTACCCTTTTTGGATGAGTCATGGAATACCATGAAAATCCATGGGTCAACTTGGGGACCCCATGGAGCCACTTGGGTAAGAATATGACATTAATAACTTTTTATTTAAAGTAAAAATAAAATTTTCACAAACATGTGTTATTTTACTATAACAATTATTACATGGGGTTATATAAGTTATTTTTTTAAATATAAATATTAATTGGATATCTAAAAATATTTACAACATCATGGTAATTTTTTTATAAGTTTTATTCCTTAAATAAATTAAATTTTTATGATACAATGATGGTGTATCGATTACCTCATTAATTTATGAATTAATTAAAATGAAAAGATAATGTAAAATATAAGATATAACTTGTCAAAAACATATTGGATGAGTATATTTAGAACCCTTATCACCTTATCCTCGAAATATATAATTGTGAGACCCTTGAAATCCGAAAAGCACTTCTTAATATTGTAACATTTCATGACTTTCCAAAAGTGCCCGTCCTCTCTTCTTATAAATAGCCCCCACCTCTGCCACCTTATTCACACCATCAAGCCATTTTTCTCGGCCATACTCTTCCCAAATAATCTTTCAGCTTTCCTCTCTTCCTCCTAGAAGGATCACTTTGGGCAGAAGTCTTCTCAAGGAAACCTTTGGCTCAAATCAGAAAGAGTTACCCGATTTTAAGGTAATCTCTTCTCTTATGTTGTTTTGTTTTATTTTTCTTCTCCAACCCCCAAAACACTTTTTATTCACTTGTTTTGTAACAAAAAAAGTATCTTAAATACACTAGTATGTTTTTATGAGAATTATTTTATTTACACATACACACACATTTGTCAAATGGTTAAAGAACATACTATTTCTGTGGGTGGTGAATTACTACCTCACGAAACGATGATTGTTCAATATTCTTTTTACACATCTCATGGTGGCCATTATGATGGAACTATTTTTTATATATGATATATATTATGTTTATTTTTTCCTTATTCTTGTGTATTTTTAATTTATGGCATACCATTATGATTTCCATTATGGGTAAACGCGATAATTTCATTTTAGGAAGTGCAGACTATCGCCCCCTCAAAGTGATTTGAATCGTTAATGCCATATGTGGAATGTATAAAGGATGGAGTAAATGATATTATATATGATATTATAAGGGAATTATATTACACCTTTATATAATTATTATTTCACTCCATTAAATACATAATAGAAATGAAAGTAGCATTCAGGCGTACGTATGGCTTACCGTCTCCATGAATGGTGCATTTCATTCCATACCTCTAAATGTTAAATTATATTATATATGAATGTATATACCAGATATATATGATGTATATGATATCTAAATCATGAATAAAATTCTGGATATAATGGATATTTTACCAAATGAACAACTTGTAATTATAAGAAGTTTATTTTTGACTCAAGTACCAATGATCGACAAAACGACCGTTATTTACATAAATAATTACATAATGTTCATAACATTGTAATAAGAGATACAAAAGTTATAATAAACTTGAAAAAGGTTTTTAAGAAAATATAAATTAACTCTGGTTTATTATTCAGGAGGTTAATGAATGATCGAGTCAAGTCGGACAGGAGGTAAGGGAACTTCTTAACCAAATTTCCGTTCTTTTGGTTATTCTACTACATTAAAATTATATAATGATATTATTATGTCCTCTCTTGAATTTGTAGATTCTTTATGTGTACTTATAGTGAATACACATAATAGATCTATTTTATATAAAAAACTGATCTTGGTAAGGTACTTTGTCTCAATCTCCATTCATTGATGCATGTTTTGTTTTATACTCAAATTTCTTTTATACGGTGTATAAACACCTTTGACTTTTACGTTTATTCAAAAGGAATTTTTTATACGAAGTGTTTTACTAAATGAAAAATAGGAATATCTTTTTTGCCGTACGTATGCGGCGACAATGACTTCTCTTTCATAGTGACCATTATATGAGTTTCAGTTTCCTCTACAAGCTATAACTTTTTTAAAATAAAAAATAAATACCATGTTTTAAATTTCTTTTATTTTGGTATTGAAAATGGTTTTGAATGTGTCTTTTTATTCTATCAATGTGTTGTGTTGATATCTTGTGATTGAAATGTGGAAATGTTTTGTTTCCTTTATTCATGTTTTATGTGACATGATTATGTTATGGTTTATGATATGTTTAAACCTGTTCATATGAGGAATTCATTAGACTTAATAAGTGACGGGTGGAGCCCGCTATAGCTTCTCGATGCATCGGTAGGTCTCATGAGACAAACTCGTGTCTTGGAATGAGGCCTTGGAAAAATCTTATTTGTAGTCTTGGAATGAGGCCTTGGCTACATGATTATGATAGTATGACATTATGCATTCTGTCATTATGAAAGTGGTTATTGATATTGCATGTGATTATTCGACCAGTAGAATATCTATGTGAATAAGTAAATGGAATTATTTCATTTTACTTTTTCCATATTATTCTAAAGTTCAAGTTTAAAAGTCTTTTGTTTTAGTTATACATTGCCTTAAATGTTTATGTTTATTTATGAAATCCTCCGCTATATATTTATCTTTACCGACCATCTGAGCTCACCCCTTTCAATGATTTCATTTTTCCAGGATGTGATGAAGTATATTATGAATGACCTATAGGTATAGTATGAGGGGATATGAAGACAATATGTTTTTTTAGTTTGGTTTTATTTTATGTTGTAATGTAAGTCTTATGAATGTATCTAATGTTTCCAAGACTACTAAACTAATTGGTCTTTTCAGACATGATCTTTTGTGATCATGCCAATGTTATGCAATAACGCACCGACTCTGGGTAACTCGGTTCGGGGCGTTACACGTTGTTTCAAAATAACAAATTTGGATATATATGTTCTTAGTCATTGAAAACAGTAGAATATTGCGTACCTTATTGTTGAGTTGGTAATCATAATTTTCTTTATTAGTAAAATAACATACATCCTTGTCAAGAATCTTGTATCCTCCGGTAAGCATGAAAAGTTATCTACCCCAGTATTGATAATGAAATTATTCATACAATTTCTCCAGTATTCATAATAATTTCCATCAAAAATTGGTGGTTTGGTAGAATTTAAGTTGTCAATAGAACCAACATTTAAACATGCCATCCTTAAGAAAATATTTGGCACACAATCCAGTTAGATGTAAATGTTTTTAAACAAAAAAAATAAGAAAGAAAAAAAAATATCTTTAAGAAAAAGTGAATCCGAACTATGAGTCTGAAAAATAGATTATGAAAAATATGAATCTGGAAAATATGAATCCAAGAATTTCCTTCTGAATCTAATCGTGAGATTAATTCAGATTGAACCAAATCCACTGATACCAATTGTTATGATGGTATGACTCTGAGTATGATATACTTCATGATACCAAATGTAGGATTGAAATAAGAATGAGATTCCTAGATACAAGAGGGGGTGAATTGTACCTTTTAAAATTTCTTAAGTGAATTCTCATAATGTTTATGTTTAAAAAAGTTAAACAACATATTTCACAAGACCTCTATGAGTAAAAAATACTGGTTAGATTTCAGAATAGTGATTCCAAAAATGGAACGTAACAAAAGTTAAAAGTATTAATATTCTACCTTAAGGCATATAGAATCTAACTATATCATGGTACAAGTAAAGTAGTATAATAAAGTTACACTTTACTTAGCAATACAAAATGCATCGAAAAAACAAGTAGTAAAACTACAAGTAACAAACATTAACTCTTTTAACCCAAAGAGATGGGTATCCAACAAACTTGTATAAAGGTCCCTTTATTTATACTTTCAAGAAAGTCTTTCTTACCCAAACTAGGGTAAGCCCTTGATATGAAGATAAGAGTCTGTCTTGCTATCCCTGCAATCCCTCAACTATATGTTAGTCGGCACCTCTATCTTTCTCAGCAGGGAAGCCCTTAATTTCAAGGTGTTAGAACCTATGTCTTCATATCCCTGGAAGCCCTCGATTGTAATCAACAACAATTGGAGTCGCACGAAGCAAGTATGCACAAGGAACAGTTTGAACAAGCTGTTCAAACTTTCTGCATGAACCTTTGAGTGTTTATAAGAGCATTTGTCTCTATAAATCACATCAATAGCATGTAAGAACAGATCTCAAAGATTTCAATGTTCTATATCATCTTTGAAATGATCTCATATTTATAGGTGAAGCTCCAATGGTCGGCTCCCTCCTCCAACGGTCACATTTCTCCTTGAATTTTAGAGGTACCTGTACACGTGTCACTCAACCAACAATTAGTCAATAACTGAAATCACGAAATCATTTTGTAATGAAACGAGTGTAAGAATAAGAAAAATTCATGTTCGGAATGTAAACAAAAAAGAGTTTGAATTCTAACCAAAATGGAATTCAATGTCCATAATAAAGAGATATTTGGATTCTGTTTTATAGGAATTCGAAAGCTGAATTCTGTAGAAATCTGGAGTCTGAATTTCTAAGAAAATTCAGAGTCTAGTGTCACTAGAATTCAGAATCCGAACATAACCAGTTCAGAGTCGAACTACTAGAAGTTCGGAGTCTAACTCATATAAGTTTGGTGTCAAACTAGTAAAACATCGGAGTCGAACTCATAGAAGTTCGGTGTCGAACTAGTAAAAGTTCGGAGTTGAACTCAAAGAAGTACGGAGTCGAACTAGTAAAAGTTCATATCCATAATTCAGAGTTGATCTTTATGAGAGTTAGTATCCAGAACTCAGAGTGAATCTTCATGAATGTTCGCATACAGAATTTGGAGTGGAACATCATTAGAGTTCGTACCCAGAATTCGGAGTGGAACTTCATTAGAGTTTGTATCCAGAATTCGAAGTGGAACTTCATTATAGTTCGTATCCAGAATTCGGATCATAAAACAGAATGATTCATATCGAAGTATTATATGATTCTGAGGTTTTACGTATGAATCAGATATTTATACATAATAAAAATATTGATAAGTATAAGGAAATCTAGGTTAGGGTAAATTTCCTTATGGAAGGAAAGTTTCTTTAATGATGTAAAATATAGATTTGCTTAAGTATAAGGTGTTTTTGATTTTCAAAAAAAGGAGGAATAGAAAAGTAATAAGAAAATACTTATTGACTAAACAATATACTATCCAATTATATACGTTTTTCCCATCAATTGAATCATATTATCGCTCATGCGTACGTATGAAAAACAGTCTCCACAAACACGATAAGATTCATTTCCCAATCATAACAATTCAAGAATAATGTTCATCTTATATTTAAATTTTTTAATAACTTAATATAAATATGGATATTAATCAATTACATCATATCAATAACAAAAATGACTTACTTAACAAAACATATAAAGGAAAACAAATCAGTTAACACCCGAAACAATGATAATACAAGAACATTATTTAAAAAATACATTAGAAGATCATATATGAAATCATATTTATGTTTGTGGTTCATGTATAATTTAATATCAATGATTTAACTATTATAATGGAGGTTAACATACCTCTGACTAAAGAAAAGTACAAGGTAAGGGTTTATTTTACTATCTATTTATTATCTGAGGCAGTTTATATATGAGTATTTACTAGACCTGTTAATCATCCACATCTATGTTTCTTAAAAATGTATTTCAAAACATTATTACAATTTCCTAGAAATTTTGTTAAATTAATTAATACCCTTGTTTTAATTTTTATATAATGTTTTAAAAGTAATATTTTTCTCATTTTTCAAACAAGGTACTTTATAACCTTTTCGACAAATTAAGATAAGAATGTTTTTTTAACTTACGCGTTGGGTGAATAAATTTTCTACCATTATAACACCATCGATGATTCCATTACCATAATATAATAATATTTATAAAATAAATGCTTTATTTTATAATTACTTGAATTATATTTTATTTCAAAATAGAAAGATATATTTCTCTCAAATATTTTTGATTTCATCTTTTTCAACATCCAATGATGGATTTTACACTTATTTGAGTTTGATTTGTTATGATATAATATTCCTTGTTGTATTCAAAATTTTTTTATAGGTTTTAATGATGTTGTGTTTTAATACCATTAATGGATTATGGTTAATGTATTAACAATTTTAATACTCATTTTAGTACGATTTGTTATGTTATGTTATGTTTAAACATTTTCATATGAGGAATGAATGGGACTTGGTATGTGATGGGGGGAGCCCGCTATAGATCTTTGATGCATCAGTAGGTCTAATGAGACAAACTAGTGTCTTGGAAAAATTCATTGATAAAATCTTATTTGTAGTCCAAGAATGAGGTATTTACTATGTGGTTATGATGTCTGAAATTATGCATTCCATCATTATAAAATTAGCTATTAATATTACATGTGATTATTCGACTGGTAAAATATCTATGTGAATAAGTAAATGAAATTATTTGACTTTTTTTCCATATTATGCTGATGTTTTTTCCTTAAAGGATTATTCATATTTATGATAGTTTCTTCCATAAGTTTATCCTTATGGAGCATCTGCACTCACCCCTTTCTTATGTTTTCTTTTTCCAAGGATGTGAAGAAATATATTACAATTAACCTGCAGGAATAAGATAAGGGATATGAGTGTTTCAAAGGGGACACAATGTAGTTTTTATTCATTTAATAATGTTATGTAAAACATATGTATGTATCTAGTAATTCCAAGGCTACTAATCTATTCATAATTATAATACATGATCTCATGTGATCATGCCAATGTTATGTAATAATTCAAAGACTCTGGGTAACTAGGGTTGGGGCATCACAGTTGGAATTAGATTAAGCTTAGAAAAATCCTTGGAAGCTGTATATTGAAAATCTATGATTAGAGAACATTACCCTAAGATAAACGTTGAAGATTACTATAGATGAACATCCTTGAGTTTCGGTAATGTTGAGATATTATATATTTTCCAAGAAATACATCCTTGTCTGGATACGAGTAGGTAGAGGCGGCTATAGAACAGATGTATCTAGCAGTGAAAACTCCAAAAATTTGTTTTGGGCATGAACAGGGGTATCTTGGTATACGACAACTATCCTAGCTGCACTCTTGTTTATGACACTCATGATGGATATGCTTAGGATAACTCACATTTTCATTAAAAACCATTATCAATGATTTATGAGTAAATAAATCCTCAAATATTTTTTTATGATTATATATTATATGTATAAACGGTTCAATTTATCTTAGGTATTTTACTTGTTAGGAATTAATTATTGCGACTCATAAAAAAGTATAGTGTACGACATTGCATTAAAATGGAGCCTAGTGGAAGGAATTCAAATTGTATCAATGCACATAATGAATGTAGGGATTTCCCTCATACTCAAGATAATTATAGTGGTTCTAGTGATATAACCATTTCTGAACAACATATAACAATACTGAGAAAACTCAATCAAGTTATGAATAATAACCTAACCCATATAGAAAACCTTGATCCACAACGCGGAGGATCAATGTAAGACCTCTTAATGAGGAAGAAACCACCAACATTATATTAGAATAAAAATCCATTTGTAGCTGATTAATGGATAACATCCTTAGGGAAGATATTTCATGCTTTAGGGAGTAGTGAAATGAAATAATATTTCATGGAATTTAATCGCCTCAAGGGAGATGCCGATCAATGGTGGTAATTAATTAATAACACAATGGAGGATGAAGAAGTATAAAATATGGAATCTAGGGATTTTAAAGATATTATCATAGAAAAATACATTCCCCATGACCAATGAGAGGATGTTGAAAGACAATTTATGAGTCTGAGGAAAAAGGATGATGATAATATCACAAAGTATGAGGCGAAAAATACAAGGTTAGAAATGAATGCATCAAATTATATACATAACCCAAAGAGTAATATTGATCAATTCTTTTCTCGGGTAAAACCATTTTTCCGTCGATAATTAGTATCACAATACTTCTCATCATATGAAGATATTGTATCATGTGCTATCAAGACACATAAATAATTCTCTATGTCTTAAAAAATTAAAGAAATTCAGGAGAAAAAGAGATCTTCTGAACACTTTGGAAATGTGAATAAGGGGATGAAGGGAAAGGTTGAATTTCCATCCTGCAATTAATGTGAGAAAAAAAGCTTTTGTACTTTTCTAAACGGAATGGGAGTTTATTACATGTGTGGTGAAAAAGTCTACAAAACACATGATTTCAAGGGAATAAAAGATGTTTCCAGTGTTCAATGCTACAATTGTTCAGAAATATGGCATTATGAAATTTATTGTCCTCAGCACTAAGGAAACATACCTCAGAAAAAGACTAGGGATAATGGTCAAGCTTATACGATCACTTCTGCAAGGTTAATTATATGAATGATGTTTTGGTGGTTAATTTAATGGTCTCCTCAAATTTATCCAATTATTTGTTTGATCCTGGATGATCACATTGCTTCATATCTTCCAGGTCTGTTATGAAAACTAGATATTTACAATTAGATTTAACAAGGGAGAAGTCCCTCAAAACTCTTAAGGGAATTATCCTTACGATAATGTTTTATGATTCGGTTTCTATTATAGAATATACACATTCTTTATCTAATGATACCATAATCATACCCATGATTGAATCTGATATAATCCTTGGTATGGATTTGATTTCGACATCTGATGTGAAAATTTATATTAAGAAGAAGGGGGTTACGCTTTTCTTAGAAGTTAAATAGTACCTTATCATTAGAGAAAAAATTTCCCCATATGATTCTCATATAGATCCACCCCAGTAGCTCTACAAAATTCAATTATTGGGGAGGAATAGAATGAAATAACTCTGGACGAGGAATGGAATTTTCAAATAGAGGATGTACCTATTGTTCAAGAATATGTTGACGTGTTTCCATATGATTTACCTATACATCCTCTAGAATTAGAAATTGAGATTTAAATTGATTGTATTCCTGGTTCAAGTCCCATATCAAACACCCTTATAGAATTTCCATTTTTGAATTAGAGGAACTAAAGAAACAACTATATGAATTGAGTATTAAAGGATTTATTCTCCCTAGTGATTCCCCATGGGGAGTCCCAGTTATTTTTATTAAGAAGAAATATGGATCTATGAGGTTGTGAATTGACTATAGGAATATCAATTCTATAAAAATAATGAACATGTATCCCCTACCTCAAATTGATGATTTATTTAATCAAATTCATGGATATATATATTTTTAAAATATTGACCTTCGATCTGGATATCATCAGTTGTGTGTGATGAAGGATGTCATCCCAAAGACAACATTTTGTACCAGGTATAGGCATTACATGTTTACAATACTACATTTTGGACTGACTAAAGAACCCAGTGTTTCCATGGATATAATGAATATGGTTTTCAAGGAACATTTTGATGACTTTGTAGTGGTATTTATTGAGGATATCATGGTATACTCCAAAAGCTACGAAGATCATGAAAATCACATGTGAACTATTAAAAATACTCTTAGAATAAATGAATTATATTGGAAGTTTAGCATGTCTGAATTATGGTATTAAGAGATTAATTTACACGGTCATAATGTCACTAAGAATGGAATATTTTTTGATCCTTCATAGACAAGAGAAATACCAGAACGGCCAGCACTGATGAGTATAACTGAGGTACACAGTTTTATTGGTTTAGAAAGTTATTATCAGTGTTTCAACCAGAATTATGCCCGATTGGATAACCCATTAGCCCAGCGCACACACAAAGGGTTTAAATTTTTTTTGGGAAAAAAGCGTGTTAACACTGTTGTGAATAAATCAAGAAAAGATTATTCAAATTCTTTTATCATGTCTATACCATTAGGGAATGATGGGTTTGTTATTTATAGTGATTCTTCATAGAAAGAACATGGTTGTGTTCTTATGCAGAATGATAATGTTATTGCCTATGCATCATGATAGATAAAAAATCATGAACAGAATTGTCTCACTCATGATCTTGAGTTAGAAATTGTAATAATTATTTTTATTATTTGGAGACACTATCATTGTGGTGAAAACTATGAGATATATACTGATCATAAGAGCTTCAAATATACTTTCACATAGAAATAACTCATCATGAGGAAAAGAGGATGGCTTTAACGAATAAAGTATTATGATTTCACTATACACTAGCACACATGGAATGCAAATATGGTGTTAGGTGATTTATGCAGAAAGGATCATGGAGTTTGGAACTAGATGATAATTGAAAGATATACTATGTTCTTGGATTTAGTAAAGATGGATAAAAGAATAATCATGGAAGGTGAAACATCAATAATTTTTCAAATGGTTTCCAAACCATAAATACATGAAATGATAAAATGTTCTTAGACTTATGATGAGGGGTTTAAAAAATATATATATAAATGATGGGAGATTGACTATATACAAGTATGAAGATGGAATTTTGAAATTTTATAAGAGACATTGTGTTCCTGGCATACCTGATCTAAAAAGAGAATTGTTGGATGATGCTCATAGCTCCAATTTCTCTACACACTATGGTATCACTAATATGTATTGATAATTAAAGGAGCATTTTTCGTGGGACAACATAAAGAGGGATATTGATGATTATGTGTCAGGATGTATGGGTTATCAATAGGTGATGGCTAGAAGGAAACATCTTAGAGGAGTCATGAAACCTCTTCCCATACCTGAGTTGAAACCAGATGATATTATAATGGACGTCGTCATAGGGCTTCCAAAGACACATAGAAGAAATGATATAATATGGTTCATTGTTGATCGTATTACCCAGTCAGAAAATTTTCTTTCAATAAGAGAAGATATACCATGTGAACATCTAGTAAGAGTTTATTATGACGAATTTTTAAGTCATTATGGAGAATCCCTATCGATTGTTTCTAATCATGATCCCCATTTTAAATCAAGATTCTATAAAAGACATTTGAAGGCCCTGGATACTATACTTAATTTGAGCACTTCCTACCAACCCCAAAATGATGGAAAATTTAAATGAACTATTAAAAACATAGATGAAATTTTGAGATCATTCTCCTATGACATTCAACGTATGTGGGATCAATATTTACCTCTGGTATAATTATCCTATAACAATTTCTTTCATTTAAATATTCATATGGAACCATATGAAGCATTATATTGAAAGAGATGTCCCACACCAACTTGTTGGGATGTTGTTGGTGAAATAAAACATGTAGTCCGATAACTTGTTGAGGAAACTATATAAAAGGTGAAGATTATACAAAACCATATTAAAGCATCCCAAAGTAGGAAAATATCTATATTGATAACCAAAGGATATATTTGGAATGTAAAGTAGGATATAACATTTTATTGAAGGTATCTTAATGGAAGGGTGATATATGATTCAGTAATAAGGAAAATTATGTCCAAGGTACATCAGACCTTTCGAATTTCTAGAACGAATTGGAGTTGTAGAATACCATTTGGAAATACCTCCATGTATCTCCAATGTTCATGTCGTTTTCCGCGTATCCCTAATGAGAAAATAAATGCCTCTCCCAATACATGTACTCACCTATGATTAAATAGAACTAGAACCCGATCTGTCTTATTGTGAAGAGCTTTTCTGGATTCTTGATACTAGAGAATAGGTGTTAAGAAACCAGATGACTCATTTGGTAAATGTTCTATGGAGAAACTATAAGATTGAAGAGGCAACAAGGGAACTTGAGGAACTTATGATTTAAGAGCACCCAAAACTTATTATGTATTAGTATTCAATAAATTTCAAGGTTGAAATCATTTTAAGGAGGGTAGAATGTAATACCACAATCTTCCATGGTATGTTTCTCTTTGAATAATGCAATTGCTTGTGATTTACGCAACTTTGAGTTCTAGCACAACACGACCAATCAAACTAGCCTTTAATAATTGTAATACCAAAATTTTGAAATTCCATAAATTTTAATTTTCAAAATGGACATCATATTTGGATTCGGAATATCAAATTTATATTAGGGTGAATTTTTTATTTTTTTTTGAAAACTTTCTATTTTTGATAATAAATGAAAAACAATATATTTTACAAAACCTAATCTGTATTTAAATAATTATGTATTTTATATAAATATATATAGGTCAAAATAGATAAATAATACCTATATATATTCACTGTAATTCTTTGGAGAAATTTTATAATAAAATTAGATGTATAAAAGATTATTAAATATTTTAACGTCTTTTACCCACCTTCTAAGCACATTTTCAAATTGGCATAAATCGTAATTTTACCACTTTATTGAATTGAATATAAATAATCTAAGATTCATGATTGACATCAGTATATAATATGTGGTTCAATAGGATGAAAATAAGTTTTGGTGAATAGAAACTTTTGAATTTTATTTACCACAGTTAAAAGTAAATAGGTTATTTAAAGGTAAAAATGATATTCTAATTACTATAAAACATGTCTTAATTACATTGTATAAGTGCTTTTAGACAAAAATAAACATTAGGAATAAAATATGATCCTATTTGATCAACCTCTATTATATTAGGACATTTATTATTATTTTATTTAAAGAAGCGTTAAAAGTTTTAAATTCAAATTTTAATAACTAAAACAATTTTAATATATGATTATAGATAAGTAAAATTTAATAAAAATGTTAATTAGAAATATAAAACAATTTCCTAAATAATTTTGTTTTATTTATATTTTTATACATTAAATAATTTAATTTATGTATGAAAAAATGATGATGCAATAATTACCGTATTAATGAAAGATTAAAATAATTTTTATTTTAAATATCCTAATAAATGTAAATTGAGACTTTTTATGCATTAAACTACTTTTCTAGGTCAATATGACTTGTTAGTAATTAGTTAATATATTTTTTCTAATTAATCATGTTTTTTTACTTTCCCAATAACCAAATACTAAATTGTGTCAATATTGACATAAATTAGTTTTTAAAATAAATAGTTTATTATTAATTGATATAATATTCATAAAATTATTAGGATTGGGAAAAGGACTTATATAATGATATATATTTCATTAATTAAGAACTTAATGTTCTCTTGACAGTTTATAGTACGTATATTAATGATTTGTTTATAATAATACCAGAATACATGGTGAAAGTTAAACTATTACACTAAGAGTTAAATATATAAGATAAGGTTAATATGGGGACCTAAACCTATATAAAACAAACTAGATGATATTTTTGTGACCCATACCCACATTTTCCTCTAAATAAATCATTTTGAAGTCATTATATACCTATAATTATTGTATAATAAATGAATATTTCAAGCTTTTTCCTAAAGTGACCCTCACAACTCTTATAAAAGGGCACATCCCCTTATCTAAAAATCACACCTTCAAAGCCATTTGGATCAGCCAAAAAATACTCAAATATCTTCCCAACTACACCTAATTTAACATAGAGGAGTTATTTCATAAAAAAATATTTCCAATGCAACTCTTTTGAGAAAATCAAAAGAAAGAACCTGAAGAAGAGGTAATAATTTAATCACATCTTTCAATGTTCATTTCTTCTTCCATTTATTCTTTATTTTTTGTTTCCATACCAAAATAATAAATCCAGTAACATATAAGTACTATGATTTTATTATAAATATTTTACAACCATTTTCATTATTCTATCTATCCTATGAATGAATAAGTCACCATACGTGCATACATATGACTTATCATCTCCACGTTGTGGTGTTGTTTGTTATTCAAAACTTCATTAATTGGATGGTATAATAATGAGTATAATTGTTGTTAATAAAAAATATAACATGTTAATTATTTGGTATATATTATATACCATCCAATTAAATACTATTTTACCATCACTATAACTATATTGTCACTCGTGTGTATATACAGATTACCGTCTCCATGAAGGCGATAAGATTCATTTCCCCATCATAACCATTCAAGGATAATTTTCATTTTATGATTAAAACTAATGATTAATGAATTAATAATATTCTAGATATGAATCAAATACAAACTATTCATAACAAACATTACTTACATAACGAAACATATAAAATAAAGTGAATCAGATAACACCTGAAACAAAGATGCAACAGAAATATTATTTACAATCAAATATAGAAGATCATTTAAGATATCATATTTATTAATGTGGTTCTAGTATAATTTAATAACATTGACTTAACTGTTATACAAGAGGTTAAAGTACCCTTTACTGTGGAAAATTACAAGTGAATGGTTAATTTTATGAACTATTTATTATCTGAGGTTGTTTATAAGTGAGTATCTACTAGGACATCTTTATCATCCACATCCATGTTTCTAAAAAATTTATTTCAAAACATTTTTACTATTTTCTTAAAATATGGGTTAAATTCATTTATACCCTTGTTTTTATTTTTATAAAATGTTTTTAATGGAATCTTTCTATCTTTTCCCAAAGAAGGTACTTTATGACATTTTTAGAAAATTATGATAAGAATGTTTTTTATCTTATACAGCGGGTGCGACTATTTTACGCCATTATAACACCTTAGAAGCATCCCTTACAATCTTATATAAATATTTCCAAAATAAATTTTTTTTATAATTATTTGACTTGTAAATGATTTCAAAATAGAATGTGATATTTATCTCATATAGTTTGGATTTCATCTATGTTAACATCATTTGATGGATTTAAAACATGTTTGAAGTTGATTTATTATGATACAATATTCCATATGGTATTGTTAATTTTGTTATATGTTTGACTATGGATGTGTTGTTTTTATACCATTCAAGATTTATTGTTAAAGTATTAAAAACTTTTATGCAACTTTTAATATGAATGTTTATGTTTTGTTTCATCCTTTTCATATGAGGAATACATTGAACCTAGTAAGTTAGTGATAGAGCCCACTATAGCTCCTTTATGCATTGGTCGGTCTCCTGAGAAATACTAGTGTCTTGGAACAAGTCCTTGAAAAAATATTATTTTTATTCTTGGCACGATGCCTTGACTATGTGGTTACGATTTCCAGATTTATGCATTCCATTATTATGAAATTATATTTTGATATTACATGTGATTATTGCCTAGTAAAATATCCACTAGAATAAGTAAATTGAATTATTTTACTTATCTTTTCCATATTATTCTAACTTTTATGTTTAAAAGGGTTGTATTTTAGTCTTATAAATTTCCGTAAATGTTTATTCTTATTTATGATAGTTTTTTCTATATTGTTATCCTTACTAAGCATTTGAGCTCATCGCATTCATCTGTTTACTTTTTCACAGGATGGGAATAATTATATTTCGATTAAACTATAGGAATATGATAATGGGTATGAGTGTGTTCATGGGGACACAATGTTGTTGTTTTTCTATTTCATAGTGTAATTTAAAACTTATATATGTATCTAGTACTTCCAAGGTTACTAAACTAATTGGTCTTTTGATACATGATCTGTAAGAACCCGGTTTTTACTGAGAACGAATTTGGAATATTCTTGATGATATTCCAGAGCAGCGCCTTCAGACGGCGTGCGATTCCGAGCCCCGAGCCGTCTGTGAAAAATGGCCCCAGGGGCGTTTTCGTAATTTGGTGGCCTTGGGCGCTATGTTTAATAACTTTTTAACGGGGTCTCAGAATAAAATTATGAGACCGCCGTTGTGCTCAGAGTGTGGTTCTTAGCCTAATGGAGGCTAAATATCGACATCGTCGGGAGTTCGCGTACGGGGCCGCAGGAGGGTGTTTAAGTTAATTAATTTATTTAATTAACCTAACCCCCCTCTCTTCGCCCTCATTTCCCCCTCCCCTGGGAAGCATCTCCCCTCTCCTCCTCCATCTCCAGCTAAGTGACTCCGGCCAAGCGGTCCGATGAGGCGCAGCCACCCAGGCGGGTTGACGGCGAAGCGACGGGTTTGTCCCAAGAGGTAGGTGGTATTCGTTTGAGTTTCAAAACATGAACCCCACTTTGAACCCCAATTTTACCATCTATTTTTGTTTGATCTTCAAAAAAATTCCATGGTCGTGTAGTACACATTTTACTCTTTCCATCGCTTCTTTCGGAATTGAAATCGGCGTTCAGAGGAACCCGCAACACCTCGTCGAAGATTGCGGGTTTTTAATTTTGGTTTCCGGACAGTTTTCGGTTTCCGGTGGGTTCCGGCGGTGCGGCGATTTCCCAGGGCAGCGGCGGCTCGAGCTTCAGGCGGTGCGGTCGTGGCTCGGTCTCCAGGCGGTGCGGTCACGACTCGGTCTTCAGGCGGTGCGGCGGCAGCACGGTCTTCACGCGGCGCGGCAGAGGCGGCTGCGAACGGCGGGTGGCCGGGGTTCCGTGCGGCGGTGCCGGCGTAGTGCGAGAAGGAGGGGCCGCGGGGTGCGCGTACCCGCGTGCGGCGACCGCGTCCCGCGTGATGCGGGTCGATGCGGAAAGGGGGAGACCGGCCGTTAAGGCCGGTCGGTAGCGGTGGGCTGCGGCCACCTGGCCGCGGCGGCTTCAACCGAACCTGCGGCCGGGACGCAGGCCGGTTATGGGCGGACCGGCCCAAGGGAGTGCCCCCTTTGAATTTCCGACGCCCGTAGCTTTCGCTACACGCGTTCGTTTTGCGCGCCGTCAGCGTCATCACGGACTTTGCTTCGGGTGGAACGTTTTGAGATGGTTTCGGGAATTTTTAATTCCCGAAATTATGGGCCTCGAAGGCGCAACACGTCTTTAAGAGAAATGTCATTTTCTCCGGGAATCTTGTTTTGAGCGGCGCGGACGAATCCGACATCTGTTTTGCATGCCATCAGTGGCATTAGGACCCTGGAATCGATTCGGAGCATTCTAGGGTGGTTTCAGGCATTGAGGCCGAAGTTGAGGCATGGGCCCCACGGCCCGTCTTTTGAGCTGCGTGCAGCTTTTAGCGACTTTTTCCTCGGACGTCCGTTCGTGGTGTGCGAGCAGTCGACGTTGGGTGTTTTTCCGAGGGCATCACGTTGGGGTAGTCTACCCGCTGTATTTCGGCACGATGGTGCGGGCCCCACGAGGGCCGTTTTGGGAGTAGACGGTGATTTGCATCTTTATCACCGGGCAACCATTTTGGACAAGTGAATAGTCCATTTTGTGTACTTTTTCGAGGGGATCGCAACGATGTGATCCTTTTGTTGAGTTTCGAGACCGGTATGCGGGTCCCATGTGGCACCACTCGTGTGCGGTGCGCCGGAATGCATTTTTTTCTCCGGATATCCATTGCACTCAAGTGAGTAGTGCTTTTGACGTGTTTTCCCGAGAGGATCGCAATGGTGCGATGCGCCCGACTGTTTTCGGGGCCGAGGATCAGGATCACGGGACGCCGTTTGGGCGTGAGGCGGTGTTGGTGACTTTTCTGTCGGATATCCGTTGGAGGCGATTAAGTAGTCGATCTTGCGTGTTTTTCTGCGAGGGTTACAAGGGTGTGATCCGTTTGGTTGCGTGAAGCCTTTTGCGTGAACCTGTTAAAGTGGAAGCATGGAAGGTGCTCCGGTGGTGGTTCGTCCTACAATGATTGCACCGGACCCTTGGTGTGTGATCGCACACTCTTGGGAGAGTGATATAAATGGTTCACAAGATGTGGTTGGTCGTGACTAGGCCTTTGAGGTTGAGTTGTTACGTCACGCCTTCGCGTTGACGCAGGGAGCCATGTGAACGATAGCCTTTGAGCTAGAATGTGGTATGCTCTGGGAGTATACGAGAACGCTTGGAGATACGTGTGGTTTGTACCTGAGAACGTTTGTGTGCTCAGTTGGGGTTGACTTGGGGCCACACGTCGTGTGGGCCCCACGTGCGTGCCGGGTTCTGCTTTGCGTACTTTGACCTCTCGCAACATAAAGGGTCCCTCTGTGCTCGTTTGTTTGACCAGCAGGGTTGAGTGGTCTCCCCCTGGTTTTGTTCTCGATGGATCGGCCGGTAGTAGTGCTAGTGGCACCCCGTGATGGAACAGGCGCTGAACCACTTTTGGGAGATTTGTTCTGAGGTTGGGTGGTTTCGCGATACCCACTCCGTGTTCAGTTGGCCAGTGGTGTACCCTCCAGTGGAGGTGGCCAGAGCAGTTCTGAGTTTTATCCTCCAGCGGGGCTGGGCAGTGGGTTACTCATCAACTTTTTCGGGTTTACCCTCTAGCAGGGCTGGGAAGTTGGTTGCTCACTGACTTCTAGGGTTTACCCTCTAGCAGAGACTAGGCAGTGTTTCACCCGACGCACTTAGGTTCTAACCTCCAGCAGAGACTGGGATGTGGGTCACCCGATGACCTCGTAGGGTCTACCCTCTAGTAGGGATGGGCATTGGGTAGCCTGTTGTCTAGTTCCAAGTCTACCCTCTAGCAAGGCTGGTTAGTGGGTCTCCTGTCAACTTATTCCAGGTCTACCCTCCAGTGGGGCTAGGCAGTGGGTCTCCTGATGATGTATTAAGGTCTACCCTCTAGCGGGGCTGGGCAGTGTGTCACCAGTTGTTGTATTATGGTTTACCCTCCAGCAGGTCTGGGCAGTGGGTTGCCTAATGATGTATTAGGATTTACCCTCTATCAGGGCTGGGCAGTGGGTCACCCAATATACTATTAGGGTTTACCCTCCAGTAGGGCTGGGCAGTGGGTCACCCGATATCTGGTTATGAATTACCCTCCAGCAGGGCTGGGCAGTGGGACACCTGTTAGCATTCCAGGCACAGTATTTTCCACTAGGCTAGCATGTGGCTTTCCTCCGTGATTACCAGAGTAGGACCCTTGGTTATACGGGTCAGTGTTGTGATGGAGTTGACTTTGAGAAGACCTCTCAATTGTAGGGCAGTGAAGAGGCGTGGTTTGACTTTCCCTAGAAATCTCAAGTACGAGGGGCGCTTTCCCCACTGAGACGCATTCTTGTGACGCGAGCTAAAACCATGCGGACGAGTAAGTGCCTCCCAAAGCAGATAGTGTCGAAGTGTGGTGATTGAGCCCCTTGGCTTACGGTTCGGGGCAGACGTGTGGGATGCTTGGCATCAATGGAGTTTACTTCTGGGTATTGGCTACTCTTTTCATGGGCTGAGCTACGGGATTAAGATCCCCTTAAGACGTTGTTCATGCTTCTTGTTTGAGCTTAAAGATGTGTATACACCTTGTTCTGGTACCCACTTCTTGGTTTTGGTTACTCTCCTTCCAGGTGAGGTGAAGACGCGTGGGGTATGCCACGTGATTTTCATGTCTAGCTTCTCGTGGTTGGACGAGTATAATATCATGATATAGGTAGCAAAGACTCGATGAGAAGATCATCTTCTCACCGTTTCCAGCTCCTTGTGCCTGGACGAGTCTACCGCCTTTCTCTTGTTGGGTTGAGTTGGACTCTTTACTGTACTATCAGTTGTACTCCTCTACATTTCCTGTTCTCTCTACTACTCACCCTTCGGTACCTCCTTTTGTTTCTCCCTCGAGCCTTCGGGGTATCCCACTGAGTATTTTTATACTCACCCCTGCTTGGGCTTTGCCTGCACTTGGTGTGCCCTTGCAGACGATGGACAAGAAGAGCGTGACTTCAGTGGAGCGTAGGAGCTTGGGAGCTTGGACCGCGTGCGGTGGTCGTGGACAGGTTCCAGGTGGGAGACCCTTCAGCTGATTCCTTTTTGTTTACCTGTTTCCGGGTTGTGTAAATTTTTTGTTGGGCGTGTGTTTTACCCCTTTTCTTTTCAGTTGGTACTTTGTACGGTTTAGAGGTTGATGCACATCCCTGGTTTATACATAAATTAGTTGTTCTTTTAATCTTCTTGTTCTTTCTTTTACTCTGCACTTTTTCATTGAGTGTCCTGCATGTGTGAGTATAGGTACTTAAGCAAAGGCCTCCCCGAGTTGTTGTGCCTTCGGTGCTGGTCGCCAGCCCCTGGCCTATGGAGGCGGGCCTGGGGTAGTTGCGGCTCGAGCGCGGGTAGGGTCGAGTCGTGATAAAGTGGTATCAGAGGTGGTTCGTTCCTTGGGACGTTGTGCGGACGTCCCTAAAATAGTAATTGGTTGGGATTTAGGAAAACAGTGTTAACGTGTCTCGAGAGCGGCTCTCAGGCCAGGGAGTCCAGTGATGGTGCGACAGCCGACTTATCCACTCACCAGGACCTTGATAACCCGCTTGTCGACTCGGCATGCTGAGACACTTGTTGTAGGGAAAATTTTGTTTGTGCATTGCATTGGACTGATTCTTGACTGTCCTTCTTGATTCAGCTCCCCATCTTTGATGTTTTTGTTATATGCATATATGCTCATCTAACCGCGGAACTCCTTGATGATATTCAGGATGTCTCCACATGGACATCCAGCCCGGATATCAGCTTTGGTTCGTGACGATGACCATGTGAGCTATGAGGCCACAGTCCCGGACCCATCATGAGAGCCCCTTTTCTTCGGGTGGGCTGGTAGAAGCACCCCCACCTGTTGAGCAGCATGCAGTTTCAGCAGAGTAGGCTGAGCATGAGCGCAGGTTGAGCGCGCTCCGTGAGTTCCAGCGGCGGAGACCGCTGAGGTTCAGTGGTGAGCCAGAACCTCAGGAAGTAGAGGGTCGACTAGAGATAGTGGTTCTCCTTTTCAGTCTTGTGCAGATTCCGACAGATCAGAGAGTGTCTTTGGCAGCCACATTTTTTCATGGAGCAGCTTGGCGTTGCTGGAGTCTGGTGACTCAGTTTCTTGACGAGTCGTCGCTTTAGTTGGACGAATTTCAGTTGTTGTTTCGTGAGGAGTTTTTCCCCTCCTTCTTGGGCTTCATTCGGATTCATGAGCTCCTGCAATTTTAGCAGGGAGGCATGACGGTGGCCGAGTACGCGGCTAGTTTTGCAGACCGTGCACGCTTTTACCCGGACATGATCCATGATGACAACATCCGAGTGCAGATGTTTGAGCAGGGTCTCTGCCGAGAGATTCGTGTTGTCATAGTACCCTTGGGCATTTCCAAATCTTCCGGGGTGCTAGAGCAGGCGTTGGTGACAGAGAGCTTCTTGTCATGTTTTGTGGTTGGTAGTGGTAGTGGGCATGACGGAGCCGGGACATCTGCCATATTTAGCAGGCGCCAGAGGACAGGACCTTGACGTAGGTGGCCTTTCCATTTCTGGTTTCGGAGAAGTGATCGTATGCCATTGTGGAGAAAGGGCACAGGGCCTCAGCCAAGGATTCCCTTCCGAGAGTGGATCTTGGGCCATGGTCGTACACCATAGTGGTGGCAGAGGGCACAAGGGCTGCCCATAGAGAGTCGGTGTTATGCTTGTGACGGGTGATATCACTGGGCACGAGACTGCCTGACCTGAGTTGCTGGGAGCTTCGGCAGGCAGCAGGCACTCCACCACGGCAGAGGCAGCACCACGGCAGTGGCCCGAGAGGTGGTGCTAGCAGAGTAGCGGGAGGAGCTGGTAGTGGGGGATGACTCTCCAAGGTCTTCCCATCACCACTAGGTGGTCCATGACAGGCTCTGGGAGCTGACAGTTGGGACCGAGGACATCCGCAAGCTTTGGATGTCTACGATCCTGCAGAGCATGAGGTGATAAGAGGTATGCTCTACAGCTCTTCTACCTTTTTACAGTAGAATTTTTAGACTCTGTGTGTGAACTGTTTTCCTCCCTACACCTTTCTTGAAATGTTACCGGGGTGACGCTGGGCGTCAGTGTAATCTTGTGTTGGTAAGGTAAAAGGTGTGAGACCTTTTCCTTTAGTCGATGGTGTTGACTCCTTCGCTTCTGAGCGTGTAAGAGAGTCTTGGCTAAGAGACCTAGAATGTGAAATCTCATGTAACTATATATCCTTGGTTGTTACACCATATGGACATTCTGAAGGAGGGAATCCCCGGGCCTTATTCCAAGTGTGGGCGGTGATTCCAGTCGCGACATGCGACTTAGAGGTTTGTCCAAGGAGGTGAGCTACCCCTGAGGGCCTTC
Organism: Viscum album; assembly: GCA_963277665.1. NCBI lineage: Eukaryota > Viridiplantae > Streptophyta > Magnoliopsida > Santalales > Viscaceae > Viscum > Viscum album. The sequence continues at coordinate 987,550,876 of OY728143.1, read as the reverse complement.
GGTCCGTTTGAGACCATGCAAAGGGATGGTGAGGTACCCTACCGCCTTGCCCTAACCCCAAAGTCAGGAGTGGGTGAATGACATCGGCAAGGGCCGACCTTGCATGAACGGATCAATCCTTTGGTCTGTTTGCGGTGACGCAGAGCTTTGCGTGGGTTCTTCTGGGTATGAGGAAGCGAGCTGTGAGCTTTGTACCCTATGTTACTCCCATGTTTTTCATTTTAGGGACGAAAATCCTGAAGGAGGGAATGATTTAAGAACCCAGTTTTTGGTGAGAAAGACTTTGGAATATTCTTGATGATATTCTAGAGCAGCTCCTTCAGACGGCGTGCGATTCTGAGCCCCGGTGTGGCCGAAATTAAATTTTCAGTGCGTTCACACTGGAAATGGAAAATAAATGGGATTACTCCTAAACGGTGTTCCGGATCTGGTATACAAGTGTATGGATGGGTCCGGAATGGGGTGTTTACCCTAGGAGCGACATAAAACCTTTTGGCGCAGTATGTTTGGACCCCTCGCCCGCTTCTATAATGTTAAAAGGATAAATTACTTAATTAATTTATTCGTTTAATGGTGAAACTCGATTATCTCTTAAACGGTGGCTCGGATTGAAAAACTAATGGCACCGTTGAGCTCGGAGCATTCCGTTTACCCTAGGAGGGGTATAAGTTTCGCGGGCGCGGGTCGTCTGTGATAAATGGCCCCAGGGGCCTTTTTGTAATTTGGCGGCCTCGGGAGCTATGTTTAATAACTTTTGATCAGGGACTTGGAATAAAATTCTGAGACCGCCATTGCGCTCAGAGCATGGTTCTTAGCCTAAGGGAGGCTAAATCTTGACCCCGTCGGGAGTTCGGGTACGGGGCCGCGGGAGGGTGTTTAAGTTAATTAATTTATTTAAGTAACCTAACACCCCCCTCTCTTCTCCCTCATTCCCCCCTCCCCTGGTAAGCCTCTCCCCTCTCCTCCTCCATCTCCGGTGAGGCTACTCCGGCAAAGCGGTCCGGCGAGGTGCGGCCACCCCAGTGGGTCGATGGTGAAGCGACGGTTTTGTCCCAAGAGGTAGGTGGTATTCGTTTGAGTTTTAAATCCCAAACCCCCCTTTGAACCCCAATTTTAGCATCGATTTGTTGTTTGATCATCGAAAAAATTCTATGGCCTTGTAGTACGCATTTTACTCTTTCCATTTCTTCATTCAGAATTGAAATAGGAGTTCGGAGGAACCCGCAACACCTCGTCGAATTTTGCGGGTTTTTAATTTTGATTTCCGGTCGGTTTTCGGTTTCCGGCGGGTTCCAGCGGTGCGGCGTTTTCCCAGGGCGGCGGTGGCTCGGGCATCAGGTCATGCAGCCGTGGCTCGGTCTTCAGGCGATGCGGCCATGGCTCGGTCTTCAGGCGGTGCGGTGGCGGCTCGGTCTTCAGGCGGCGCGGCGGAGGCAGCTGCAGACGGAGGGCGGCCGAGGTTCCGCGCGGCGGCGCCGGCGTAGGGCGAGAAGGCGGGGACGCGGGGTGCTCGACCCCGCGTGCCGCGAACGTGACCCACACGATGCGGGTCGCTGCGGAAAGGGGGACACAGGCCGTCAAGGCCGGTCTGTAGCGCTGGGTTGCGGTCACCTGGACGCGGCGGCTTGAACCGGACCCGCGGCCGGGCCGCGGGCCGGCTGTGGGCAGACCGGCCCAAGGGAGTGCCCCCTTTGCATTTCCGACGCCCGTAGCATTCGCTACGGGCGTCCGTTTTGCGCGCTGTCAGCAGCAGCGCAGAACTTGCTTTGAGGGGAACTTTTTGAGATGGTTTTGGGAATTTTTAGTTCCCGAAACAATGGGCCTCGAAGGCGCGACGCGTCTTTATGAGAAATGTCGTTTTGTCCGGGAATCTTGTTTTGAGCGGCGCGGACGCATCCGACATCTGTTTTGCTTGCCGTCAACGACATTGGGAACCTGGAGTCGAGGTGGAGCTTTCCAGGGTGGTTTCAGGAATTGAGGCCGAAGTCGAGGCGTGGGCCCCACTGCCCGTCTTTTGAGCTGCATGTATCTTTTAGGGACTTTTTCTTCGGACGTCTGTTCGGTGCGTGCGAGCAGTTTATGTTGGGTGTTTTTCCGAGGGCATCGCGTTGGCGTAGTTTGCCCGCTGTATTTCCGCACAATGGTGCGGGCCCTGCGAGGGCCGTTTCGGGAGTTGACAGTGATTTACAGCTTTATCACCGGGCGACCATTTTAGACAAGTGAATATTCCATTTCGTTAACTTCTTTAGGGGATCACAACGGTGTGATCCGTTCGTTGAGTTTTGGGATCGGGATGTGGGTCCCACATGGCACCGCTCGTGTGCGGTGCACCAGAATGCACCTTTTTCTCTGGATATCCATTGCACTCAATTGAGTAGTGCTTTTGACGTGTTTTTCCGAGGTTATCGCAATAGTGTGATGCACCCGACTGTTTTCGGGGCTGAGACTCGGGATCACGGGACGCCGTTCGGGCGTGAGGCAGTGTTGGTGACTTTTCTGTCGGATATCCGTTGGAGGCGAGTAAGTAGTCGATCTCGTGTGTTTTTCCGTTAGGGTTACAACGGTGGGATCCGTTTGGTTGCGCGGAGACTTTTGTGCGAACCTGTTAAAGTGGAAGCATGGAAGGTGCTTCAGTGTTGGTTCGTCCTACCATGATTGTAGCAGACCCTTGGCGTGTGATCGTGCACTCTTGGGAGAGTGATATAAATGGTTCACAAGATGTAGTTGGTCATGCCTGAGCATTTGAGTTGGAGTTGTTACGTCACGCCTTTGCATTGAAGCTATGTGCCGTGTGCACGATAGCCTTTAAGCTAGAACGTGGTATGCTCTGGGAGTATACCATAACTGTTGGAGGTACGTGTGGTTTGTACCTAAGAATGTTTGTGCACTCAGTTTGGGTTGACTTGGGGCCACACATCGTGTGGGCCCCACATGTGTGTCGGGTTATGCTTTGCGTACATTGACCTCTCGCGACGTAGATGGTCCCTCTATGCTCGTTTGTTTGACCAGCAAGGTTCAGTGGTATCCCCCTGGTTTTTTTATCGATGGATCGACTGGTAGTGGTTCTAGTGGCACCCCGTGATGTAACAGGCGCTGAACCTCTTTTGGGAGAGTTGTTCTGGAGTTGGGTGGTTGCGCGATACCCACTTTGTGTTCGGTTGGCCAGTGGTGTACCCTCCAATGGAGATGGCGAGAGCAGTTCTGAGTTTTACCCTTCATTGGGGATGGGCAGTGGGTTACTCATCGACTTCTTCTGGTTTACCCTCCATTAGGGCTAGGCAGTGGGTTGCTCACTGACTTCTAGGGTTTACCCTCCAGCAGATATTGGGCAGTGGGTCACCCGACGCACTTAGGGTCTACCCTCCAATAGAGACTTGGCAGTGGGTCACCCGATGACCTCTTAGGGTCTACCCTCTAGCAGGGCTGGGTAGTGGGTCACCCATCGTTTTGTTCCAGGTCTACCCTCTATCAAGGCTAGGTAGTGGGTCACCTGTCGACTTATTCCAGGTCTACCCTCCAGCAGGGCTGGGCAGTGGGTCTGCTGATGATGTATTAAGGTCTGCCCTCCAGCGGGGCTGGGCAGTGGGTCGCCGGTTTTTGTATTATGGTTTACCATCTAGCGGGGCTGGGCAGGGGGTTTCCTGATGATGTATTAGGGTTTACCCTCCAGCAGGGCTGGGTAGTGGGTCACCCAATATCCTATTAGGGTTTTCCCTCCAGCAGGGCTGGGCAGTGGGTCACCCGATATCTGGTTATGAATTACCCTCCAGCAGGGCTGGGCAGTGAGACACCTGTTGGCCTTCCAGGCTCAGTCCTTTCTACTAGGCTAGCCTGTGTCATTCCTCCGTGATTACTAGAGCGGGACCCTTGGTTATACGGGTCAGTGTTGTGACAGCTTTGACTTTGAGAAGACCTCTCAATAGTAGGGCAATGACGAGGCGTGGTATGACTTTCACTAGAACTCTCAAGTACGAGGGGTGATTTCCCCACTGAGATGCGTTCTTATGACATGAGCTAAAACCATGCGGGCTAGTCAGTGCCGCCCAAAGAGGATAGTATCGAAGTGTGGTGATTGATCCCCTTGGCTTGTGGTTAAGGGAAGATTTGTGGGATGCTGGGCATCGATGGAGTTTACATTTGGGTTTTGTATACTCTTTTCTTGGACTGGGCTACGGGATGAAGATCCCCTTACGACATTGTTTGGGCTTCTTGTTTGAGCATAAAGATGTGTATACACCTTGTTCTGGTACCCACTGCATGGGTTTGGTTACTCTCCTTCCAGTTGAGGCAAAGACGCGTGGGGTATGGAACGTGATTTCTGTGTCTAGCTTATCGTGGTTGGACGAGTCTACTCTCATGCTATAGGTAGAAAAGACTCGACAAGAAGTTCATCTTCTCACTGTTTCCAGCTCCTCGTGCCTGGACCAGTCTACCGCCATTCTCTTGTTGGGTTGAGCTGGACTCTTTACTACACATTTAGTTGTACTCCTCTACTTTTCTTGTTTTCTCTACTGCTCACCCTTCGATACCTTCTTTTGTTGCTCCCTAGAGACTTTGGGTTATCTTACTGAGTATTTTTATACTCACCCCTACTTGGGATTTTCCTGCACTTGGTGTGCCCTTGTAGACGACGGACAGGTGGAGCGTGACTTCAGTGGAGCGTAGGAGCTTGGGAGCTTGGACAACGTGCGGTGGTCATGGTCGGGTTCCAGGTGGGAGACACGTCAGCTGTTTCCATTTTGTTTACTTGTTTCCGGGTTGTGGCACTTTTTGGTTGGGCACGTGTTTTTCCCCTTTTATTTTAAGCTTGTACTTTATACTGTTTAGAGGTCTATGCACATATGTGGTTTATACATCTTGCAGTTCTTCTTTTTACTCTGCTTTTTCTTTCTTTTACTATGCACTTTTGTATTGAGTGTGTTGTGTGTGTGAGTATAGGTACTTAGGCAAAGGCCTACCCAAGTTGTTGTGCCTTCGATGCTGGTCGCCATCCCCTGGCCTATGGAGGCAGGCCTGGGGTAGTTGCGGCTCGAGCCCGGGTAGGGTCGTTTCATGACATGATCTCTTGTGATCATGCCAATGTTATGTAATAATGCACCGACTCTAGGTAACTAGGGTTAGAGCATTTCTTAAGGATTAAAAATAAAAGATACCAATTTACACAATTTTTCCCTCATGATTCAATATATGGAATATATATTTCCAGACTCAATACACAAAAGTTGCTGAAATTAACTTAAAAATATTTCCCATTGTCAAAACCAAAAAAGTTGTTTTCTTGAAATAATAACTATCAAAATATTTACACATGTTTATGTCTAATAAAAATCTGAAATTATTTCAAATGACCGAATATTTTTTTAATTGTAAAAACATAATATGATTACATTTTTAAATAAAAAAATGATAATTTAACCATAAAAAAAACATAATTAAAGACTATTTAGACGTAAAATTCAGTATTTTTCAATGTACATTAAAAAATGAAATTTATAAACAAAATTCCAAAAATTTACTTAAAGTAAATTTTTATGTCGTAGTTCTAAATAAAATGTTTATTTTTTCAAATTATATATATAAAAGTGGAAAAACTAAATTAAAAAGGGGTTCTCCATGAAATGGTGGTAACAAATACCTTTTATTAATATAAGTGTATTTATGCTTAAAATATGATTCATTCTTATTTTATTCCAATAAATTTTACTGGATAAATGTAAAAACATTTAAGAAATAGGTTTAATCATAATATGGTTATTTATTTTCATTCTCATCATTCCAATATAAAGGCATTAACTACCATTTAAAATCATAATTTATATTTTTATTATATTTCTCAGTATGAGTCAGCATTGTGTGCAACATAAAATTTCGGAGAAAACCATTATTGTGTGTTAGGTATGTCATCGTACATAGAATCCCAATTAATTTAGTAATAATATTCACTTATCAAATATTAATAAATATGAAAATGTTATATTCATTATTTACCTAGGATGTTACACATTTGGAACACAATGAATGAATATGATTATATTTATTGGAACTGATCAATAAATAAGATACTGAAAATATTCATGATGGTAAAAAACATTCAGAATTTTCAAGTATATTTATGTACTATTTTTTTTCTTATGATAAATAATTAATACCTCCTTTTAAAATTAATTTCCAATTTTTTTAGATTCTGAAAATATCAGAGTCATCTACCATGATAAATGTAGCATCTTTCTTGTTCATCGTTTGATGGACATGCATTCTAACCATATCTACCAATTTGATGTATTAGAACATCTACAGTTTACAATTTCATACATAATGTAACCTATATTTCATAATTCATATTTATTTTATTTCATTAATAACATATTATTTTAGTATTAAAAATTCATTAGGTTATAGGATTTACATAAATCAATTTATATTAATAATGTTCCCGATATTTATTATTATTATAGAATATATATTGAAAATATAAAATAAAAATATCCAACAACTGTTTGTTCAATATTAAATGATTTTTTCCAAAAAACTCCATAAATAGAATCAACGAGTAAACAATATCCACATATTTTTATACTCATGAAAGAAATGAAAAATTAAAATAAATTGAATGTACTTCCTATATTACTCTATATTTAAATTTAGAAGAGGATATCTATGTTTTTTTAATTTTAATGCTTCTCTATTTTCAATTATATAATTTTAATATGTATTCTATCCATTTCTAAGGATTATTCCATTTGTGAATAAAAAATATCTCCCCTATTATGAATAATTGAATTGTTTTAAGATTCTATCAACTTGTTTCGACATATGTGGTTATCAAAAATTATTTTGAAAGAAATGGATTCCATTTTATAATAGAATTTTTATATTGACAGGAAAAATTGTTAGAGAGTTAATTTAAATGTTAAATAATATATTATATGACATTCCAAAAAATAATGACTATAATGGTAGTTAAAATTATTGAAACATGAACAAAAATATTACAAATTTTTTTTATAACAGGGTTTTTAGATACATGAAATAATAAATTTAGGTAAAATATTATTCCTTATTAATTTATATTTTGATAATGTATTTCATATTAATTATATATTTTTCAGTTTTATTTCTTGAATCTCTTATAGAGTGACGAAATTTTGTATGAAGTCATCATATGTTTCTAAAAATATTGTTTCCTCATATTTTCATATCAAATAATTCTCTATTGAATTTTCTTCTCTGGAAATTATTTTATGATCCAGATGATTATATTTTTTATTTACCACAAAAAAATTGGAGTATAGACATCAATTGTTTTTGTTTATATGTAAATCATATTTGTTTAGATCCTCAAATTGAGATTAAATTTCAAAACATTTTATTTTAATATCAATCTAAAAATAGTCAAAAATGATTGAATTATCAGAAATGATGTCACAATTCAAAATGAGTACAATTGTTTTATAACAAATATAATTCATATCCATCAAATGGGATCGAGATGAATTTCTGAAATTCGTTAATATCTGTTGAAAATGTTCTATGTTTTGTCTCACAGTATTCATATTTTCAATAATATTTCCAATGGATTCTATCAACTGAATATGTGTATTGGGATTTTGGATATAAAGAATCTGATTTTTATGGACTCTCATTATTATACAATTTTAAGGTATCATACTTATATAATTGGTAAAACTTATTACATGACAATAGAAACATATAACTTCCAATCAAAATATCAGTCACTTACTTAGGATGTGTAATCTGATGAACAATCCTTATTTTTCCTCAAAACATTCTTATTAATAGGTTCATCTTCCAATATATTGATATTTTTTAGAGAAAACAATATTAAAAATATGATTGTCATTTCAAATATTGTTTACACAAAACATACCTATGAAGAACATTATAATGATGAAATTTAGTTTTAGACGGATCTTTATTTATATGATACTCACATGGGAATATTTTTTTGAATGAGGATGATGTAATTGTGGAATATGTATTTCTAAAGTTTCATTGATTGAATAGTCATCTACTATAATATTCTCCATATGATATTCACCATTTATTTTAGCTATTATTTTCAGCATCCACTGCTACAATATTGGGTTTAACCAGTGCTAGAGTTATTTGAGTGTTAGCTAAAAGTATTCATAAATTAATTTTCGGTCAATGATAGAAAAATTGTTGTCAAATTGGGTCTTTAAGAGCAAATTTTTAGTGATTTAAAGGGTCATCTTTATCAGAACTTGTAAAAAATCCCAAAAAATCTCCTCTTATAAATAGTAGTAGAAAATCACAGATAAAAAGATTCATTTAATAGCAATTGTAAAAAAGTGCTGATAAAGGGGGGCTTTTATAACTTCCTATAAAATGTTTTGATAGGAGGTTATCTATTTTTTTAGATGGTCTGATAAAAATTCCCCTATTAGTTATATTTTACTAGCTATTAGAAAGTCAATATTTTAAAAAAAATCAATAGATATTATATATAAAAATTTAAATATATTTATATTGACATAAATATAATATATATTTTAAATAATCTTTAGATATGGCTAAATATGAAATTACATATAATATATAAGTTATAAAGGGAAGATTCATTGTTCAATAATTTTAAAAATATTTTTATAAATAAATATAAAGTTATTAGTGCGTAATAGTAATTTAATATAAACATGACTATAAAGAAATAAAATAATTAAATAAAATATCTTTATTATGTTGAGAAAATAACACAAACTTCAAACCATAAAAACATTCCAACTGGGTGTCTATTTTGGCTCTACCACATATCAAATCAAAGCATTTTGACCTATAAATCCCGAGTGACATTGGTAAACATTTTTCATATCATTTTAGTCCAAAAAGTTCCCAGAATGCCTTTGAGTATGAGTTTTTTTCATCATACCCAATTTATTTAACATTCTATGCATTTTTGTACTCGTTTAAGGGGGTATGTTTTCACTTTTTCAATGGGTACTGAATTTATTCTTGGGGATAACATTAATATTGATATTATGAATTTTAAATTTTATCATTGTTTATAATTTTCTATATTTTATAATCAAATATAATACAATATATATATATATATTTATTATATATTCACACATAAAGAATAATTTTAGATATAAATAATTAACCATATTTATATATAAAATATATTTCTCAATATATAAACTGTAATAAATGAAACCAAATATCTATTTTCAAAAATATATATAAGTATATATTTTTTATAGAAGTTGTTTCTTTAGTTAAATAAACAAATAATTATTGAAATTAAAAGTCACGATTACACGAGTAGAATATATGGGATTAGATTACAATCTTTCATATACAGGGCAAGTAAGTCGTGAAGGAGATGATCTAGCCAAGTGATGTTCTGACATACTCCTTTGTTTTCATGCCTATCCGCAATGTCATTCACTTCACAGTAGGTTTGAGTGGTAATATGATTGATATTATTGAGTGAACGAAGACACTCCATCTATCTAGTAGTGATCAACGAGGATAGATGAACCACCCCATTCCAATGGGCTTAGACAATGGTAGTCGAGTAACTTTCAATTCATATAATGTTCCAACCTTTGTGTTTGGAATATGAGATAGCATGTATGACACTCATCATTTAAGCCTCAAGAGAGGAGGTGATCCCACATCCTCTAAGAATACACCAGAGGATTTGACCAAGATGTTTTCTGAAGATGGCCCCAGAACCTGAAAGTCCGAGATTTCTAATAGAAGCACCATCAAAATTAACATTGATCCATCCAAAAGGTGGGGGTTTCCAAAAAATATCAAAAGCACATCGCGGATGACAAAAAATTCCATCAACGTGAATATTTCATTGAATTATGAAATCCCTCACATTGTTGTAGAAATTCCCTTTTTGAATTAATGAAGATTCTTGAATATCAATGTGAATCTGAATCTGACCTGCATTGATGTTATGTGAGTAATTAATATGAAAAACAACATTTCTATCATAAAAAATTATATTAAAAATCACAGTGATGGCGGAATGGAAAAAATATTGATTTCATGAGGGCTATCCATATCAACAAAACGATTTAGCTATGTGTTGACAGAGTCAAGAATAACTTATCTGTAATAAAAGACATCAAAAATATAATTCCAAAGAGCAGCAGTGGTGGCACATTAATGAAAAAAGTGATTGGTGTCCTCTCTATGATTATTACAAATGCGACATTTAGGATCAATGTGAACCCCAAAAGATTTTAAATAATAATCAATTGGGATCCAATTATAGGAAACACACCAAATAACGGTAAAATGGGATGGTTTTATCCAAGGCTAGTAAAAATTATTGATCCACCTAAGGTCATTATCATTGTTATGGATGTGATTTTTGTAAAAATTCAATTTATCTAGCTTTCCATTATAAATTGGTTCCCATATTAGGAAATCATTCGTGTTTGAGAAAGTACAATTATCAATATCATGAGTGACATTTGTGGGCAGACTATCAATTTGTGAGTTAATGAGATCATGGATAGTCATATTGATATTTTATGGGGATTGATCAAATCATAATGTGGAAAGAGTGTTACCAGTCCAATTGTCTAACCAGAATCTCATGGAGTAATCCCCACAGACCATCAATATAGAATTGATAATAATGTTAGCATACATTTTTTTGATGGAAGGACAGATTGAGGAGTCAAGAAAACACATGTTTCTTTTCATTAGTTTATCAAGGAACCTATTTTGGAGGAATGAAAAATTTGGAGAGTCTCTATGGATCAAGTTCCAAGTAAGTCCGGTTTGAAGCACCTTATTAAAAAGCGTCAAATTATAAATGCAAATACCCCACATCACAAGAGGTTTGATGTAACATCCCAATTAAGTAATGAATTATTTATTTACATATCTATGTCTATTAAATAATTAGATTGGGATTTAAAGGCTTAAAATGAGAATAAATGCAATCTTATGCATTAAATTCTCTAATATTTTTAAAAGATTATTTTACCACCTTTTGAAGGCGAACCATTTTTAAATATATATTTAGAAACTTTTATAATCTCTATTTGTAAAAATAAACTTATTATTTAGTATTGGGAAATTGAAATTTACTTTGGATAAATTTTTTGTATTTATCTGACAATGTTCATTTTTTTAATGAATAGTGAAAAATACTGCATTTTACTTCAAAATTGCTTTTTCATATAATTTAATTATATTGATATATTATATTTTTAATTGGTTTTAAATTGTGAATAGAATATATTTCTACAATGTAATTTAATGGTGGTCATTGGAATTAATTTAACTTTGAAATTGGACATAAACAATTGTCAATCTTTTGATTGATATTGTTTTTAAAAAACCCTCTATTTTTTGACAATGGGAATTATTTTTAATTTAATTACTATAAATTCTATGTTTGGAATTTTTTAAAATGGATTCCATATTTTGAATCAGAAATTCCAAATTATGTAGTCAATACTCTTTTGTTTTTGGACATTATGAATAGTAACAATGGTAATTATCTTTAATTATCGTGATTAATTATTAATTGGGGAGTTAAGGGTAATAAAATAATAACATTATAATATAAAATTATCACAACATGTTTACTAATTCTACTGGATGTGTCATTTCTACCATGGTATGCCTTGTGCCAATCGTTGGGACATCATGGAATCACTTTTGGGTGATAGTGACACTTTATCATTTTATGATTTTAAAGGGAATGTATAACCGAAGTATGTATCACCCAAGTAAAAAAAAGTTGGTATTGTTTGTGTCAATGACCTCTTAGACTATAAATATTCATTAGAAATCTAAAACCATTTCCTACATCATGGTATTTTTTTTATAATTTTTAGACATTAAATAAATAAATTTATTTATGACACCATGATGATGCAGTGATTACCTCATTAATGGAGGATTTTAAAAAAATGAAAAGATAATGTAAAATATAAGACATAAACCTGTCAAAAAACTATTGTATGGGTGTATTTGGAACCCTTATCACCTTATCCTCAAAATATATCATTTTGGGACCTTTAAAATCTGAAACACATTATATAATAATGTAACATTTCTTGTCTTTCCAAGAGTGCCCCTCTCACCTCTTAGAAAAGGCCCCCACCTCTACCACCTTACCCACACGTCTCAAGCCATTGGCTCGGCCAAGATCTACTCATTTTATCTCTCCAAATACCTATACTCATCCTAGAAGCCTTACCTTTGGCAGAAATATCATCAAGAAACCCTTTTGGTTCAAACCAAGAGGAGTTACCCGATTTAATGGTAATATCTTCACTTGTCTTCTTTTATTTATTTTGATTCTCAAACCCCATAAAATATTCTTATTCCTTTATATTGTAACATAAAAAGTATCTTAAATATACTAGGATGTTGTTAAGAGATGTATTTGATTTACACTTACACACTCCTACATCTAATGGTTAAAGAACATACTGTTTCTGTGGTTGGTGAATTTCTGCCTCACGAAATGATAATTGTTCAATATTATATTAAACCCATTCATTTTGGAAAGTAAGATGTCACTATGTTTATATATGATATATATTATATCTATTTTTTCCTTATGATTCTTTATTTTTCATTTATGGCATACCTTATGGTTTCCATAATAGGTAAACGTGATATCTTCATTTTAGGAAGTGTGGACTACCGCCCCCTCAAAGTGATTTGATTCGTTAATGCCATATGTGGGACGTATAAAGGATGGAGTTAATGATATCATATATTATAATATACTGGAATTATTATATACCTTTTAATAATTATTATTTCACTCCATTAAATATGATATAGAAATGAAAGTAGCGTTCATACGTATGTACGGCTTACCGTCTCCCTGAATGGTGCATTTCATTTGTTACCTCTAAATGTTATGTAATATTATAAATGCATGTATATACTAGATATATATAATATATATGATATCTATATCATGAATATAATTTTGGATATAATGGATATTTTACCACATGATCAACTTGTAGTTATACGAAGTTTATTTTTGGCTCAAGTACCAAAGATCGATCAAACCACCGTTATTAACTTTAATAATTACATATTGTTCATAACATGGTTATAAGTTATATAAAATGAATAATTAACTTGAAAAGGGTTCTTAATCAAGTATAATTTAGCTCTAGTATTTTATCCAGGAGATTAAATAATGATAAAGTCAAGTCGGACACGAGGTATGGGAAATCCTCTCAATCTCCTTTCATTGAGGAATATTTTTTTATACAAAACATTCTTTGATACGGTGCATAAAACCCTTTTACTTTTAATTTTACTCAAAATGTATATTTTTATACAAATCATTTTACTAAATGACAAAAGGGAATGTTTTTGTCTTACGTATGCGGCGACAACAACTTCTCCACCCCCGTGACCATTATTTCAGTTTCGGCTTCCTCTACAAGCCATATATATTATTAAATGAAAAATAAATACCATGTTTTACTTTTATTTTATTTTGGTATTGAAAATGGTTTTGATATTTTTTTGATTATATCAATGTGTTTTTTGATATCTTGTGATTGAAATGTGGAAATGTTATGTTTATATTATGCATGTTTTATGTGATACGATTATGTTAAGGTTCTTGGGAATTGTTTATAAAGACGGGTGGTTCTGTGATAATCTAATGGTGGGTGAGCCCGATATAGCTCTCCAATGAATTGGGTAATGTGAAGGAGTTAAATTCTAAGGTTTCTCTGAATAGATTTAGGGAATAAACTGTAATGGGTATTCCAAACATAATCATGAGAGTTAATCCCTACGTGTAAAGGTTATGATTTCCACATGTTACCTTTATGTCTTATTTTTTCTATGAGTTGTTCATAAATCTTATGATTTCAAGAGGTATGATAAATTTCTTATGTTTTATGAGTAAAGTATGATTTTATTAATTGTTATGTATACATGAACTAATATTTTCATTCCATGATTTTATATCTCTTACAGAGCCTTTTATGCTCATCCCTTGTTTTTTAAATGTTTTTCACTAGTTAGGGGAAAAGTACATGATGTGATGACAGTATCAAGGAAGTGTCATGAAAGAATCCATGTTTTATTTTGAATATGTCTCCTTTTATTGGAACAATTAATAATTTCTTTTATCTAACCACCTTGTTTAAATGTTGAATGTAATGAATGATTTATGATCTATTTCTATAAAACTCTAAACCTGAAAATATCCTCAATGTGTATTATTGAAATAAATTAAGATTAAGTAATGTTTAGGGATGGTCCCTTATAGTTGGTATCAAAGGTTGGATTAGATAACTTTAGGAGTTATAATTCTATTAATTTAGTATCCAAAAAATATTATTTTTATGGTCAAATTGAAATGATATTGCTTTTGAATATTATCATGTTTCTTCATCTAATACATGTTTTTTCATAATGGTTTTCTGCAGAGGAAACAAAGAAGTAGTTCTAGGAAGGCATACAGAAATACATGACCTTCCAAATCAGCATGTTGAGATGGTTGGGATTGGAACAGAATAGTTTGTTGCAGTAATGGAGCAGTTTACTCAAGCGATAAATGGTGGTGGTATCCATGTACAATATCACCCATATCAACCATAGAGGAACATGTCAGTGGTGGAACATTTCATGAGGCAATATCCCACATCATTCAGAGGATCATCTAACCCTGAGCTAGCTGAAGTGTGGATTAAATCAATGGAGAAGATTTTTGATGTCATGGGGTGTTTAGTCAATCAAAAGTTTAGTCTTGTTGTTTACCTTTTGGAGGGTGAAGCAGATCAGTGGTGGTTGATGGTTAAAAATAGCAGGGATGCTAATGAGATTGATGCTCTTGACTGGGATGAGTTCAAAGGTATGTTTCTTGAGAAATATTTTCTTAAGGTTGTTCTATGTAGGATGGAAAATAAATTCTTGTAATTGAGGCTAGAGGATGACTCAGTGGATTTTTATGAAGAATGGTTCACTCGATTGGAAAGGTATGCTCCAAATATTATATGAGACCCTGATATTAAAATCAATCATTTTTACTCAACATTAAATCCAAAATATAGAAGGGATTTAGTTTCTCATGAGTTCAAAAGTTATGTAAATATTTTTCGATATGCAGCGAAGGTGGAAATGGAGTTTTTCAATGATCAAGTGTTCTATAACAACCAACAGAAGAAGATACCGAGGTGGTAGGAGAAAGGGAAGAATCCTTCAAAGAGGTATGATGGTAAGAAAACTATGTTTTCAGTTTGTGATAAATGTGGTAAAAGGCATGTAGGGGAATTTCTTCTGAATTTTGGGAAGTGCTACCGATGTGGTAAGATGGGACATAAGACTCGTGATTTCACTGAAAACGATTAGTTTGATGGTAAGATCAAATTTTATTTACAGTTAGTGAAATGTTTCAAGTGCAATGATATGGGTAATTATGCAAATGAGTGTTCGAAAAAGAGCTCAAATGACGTGAAGCAGTCATACTACAAGCAGAAAGGTGTGGTGAAATCCATTGCAACTACATCAGCATATGTTGGGCCATCAAATGATGTGGTATCAGGTAATTTATTTGTTTTCTCAGATTATTCCACTGTGTTGTTAGATTTGGGGTCTACACATTCATTCATCTCTGAAAAAATTTCTAGTAAATTGGGAATTCCAACTCAAGAAATGACTCCAGAACATGTGGTAAAAACACCTTGGGGAAATGTTGAGGCAAAAATAATTTATAAGAATCCTCTTATCCTTATCCATGGAAAGAAACTACTTTCAAACCATATTATTTTTACTCTAGTAGATTTTGATGTTATCATGGGTATGAATTGGATCTCTATTTACCATGCTAAGATTGATTGTAGAGATAAAGAAGTTTCTTTTCAGAAATACTTTCAGTTTGTGTACAAGAATGAACCATTACTACTGATAACATATTAAGATGCTGAGAAACTTGTAAAATATGGAAATGAATGTTACCTTACTCATATTTTTGAAAAAAGGGGAACCATTCAGATTAATCATTTGCCAATGGTAAATGAGTATCCTGATGTTTTTCCTCATGAGTTGCCTCGAATAATACTAGATTAGGAAGTTGAATTTATTGTTGACTTAGTTCCGAATGCTAATCCAATTTCAAAACCCCCCTATCGAATGGCTCAAATTGAACATTTAGAGTTGAAGGAGAAATTGCAAGATTTATTAGAGAAAGGTTTTATTCGTCCTAGCACATCACCATGGGGTTCTCCTGTTTTATTTGTCAAAAAGAAAGATGGTTCTATGAGACTTTTTATTGATTGTAGAGCCTTGAATAAAATCACTATTAAGAACAAATATCCTTTGCCTCATATAGATGATTTGTTTGATCAGCTTCAGAGAGCTCAGTATGTTTCAAAGATTGACCTATGGTTGGGGTACCATCAGTTGAAGGTAAAGGAAGAAGATATTCCGAAAACAGTGTTTTGTACAAGATATGGCCAATATGAATTTGTAGTAATGCCTTTTGGGTTAACCAATTCACCTGCTGTATTCATGGACATTTTTAATAGAATTTTCCATGTGTTCTTGGATATGTTTGTGGTTGTTTTCATTGATGATATTTTGGTGTTTTTTAAAAGTAAAGAGGAGCATGAAAGTCATTTAAGGGTTATTTTGCAAACCTTAAAAGAAACGTAATTGTATCGCAAATTTAGAAAGTGTGAGTTTTGGTAGCAACAAAATTCATTCCTTTGTCACATTGATTCTAAAGATGGAATAACTGTTGATCCTGCAAAAACAATGGTTGTTGAAGAATGGACAAGACCCACAAATTTAAATGAGATTCATAGTTTTCATGGTTTTCCTGGCTATTGTTGAAGATTTGTTAGAAATTTTCACAGTTATCTAGTCCAATGACTAAGCTAACTCGGAAGGGTGTAAAGATTATCTGGACAAAAGAATGTGATGATTATTTTCAGGAATTGAAAAGAAGATTAGTGAATGCTCTAGTTTTGGTGCTACCTTCCTAGAATGGTGAGTTTTTTATCTAAAATGATGCTTCATTGAGAGGACTTGGATGTTTTCTAATGCAGAATGATCAGGTAATTTCTTATGCTTCACGTCAGTTGAAAACTCTAGAGGTATATTTACCTACACATGATTGGGAATTAGCTGATGTTGTTTTCACTTTAAAAATTTAGAGGAATCATTTATATGGTGTAAACTGTGAAATATATATTGAACACAAAAGTTTATCGAATATATTCACTCAAAATGATTTGAACATGAGATAGAAGAGATGGCTAGAATTAATCATGGAATATGATTGTACAATTCATTATCATCTGGGAAAATAAAATAAAGTGGATGATGCTTTGAGTCGAAAAATTAATTCTTCATTAACCATGTTACTTTTGGAACATGATCTTTTAGTTAAGGATTTTATGAACATTGGAATAGAAGTTTCTGGTGTAGGGTGTTATTCTATTTTGTTTTAGGTATCAATGAAATCTTCTCTATTAGACAGAATTAAGAAATCTCAGAAGCAAGAGAGTAAGTTGCAGAAAAAGGTAGAGAAGGTTCCCAAGGGTTAGTTGCCTAAATACAACATTGATAATGACTGTGATTTGAGATTTGGGAAGAGATTGTGTGTGTCGTGTGATTCACAGTTGAAGAGAGAGATGTTATGTGAAGATCATAATTATCTATTTTCAGTTCATTCAAGCAGTACAAAGATGTATAGAGATCGTTGGGAGTATTACTGGTGGGATTGAATTAAAAAAGATATTTCTGATTTTACTGTGAACTGTTTTACTTTTCAATAGGTTAAAGCAGAGCGGTAGTTACCAAAAGGGATGCTTTAACCTTTACTAGTGACAGAGTGGAAATGGGAGAATATATCCATGGACTTCGTTGTGGGATTGCCGAAGACACCATGACGTAATAATACAATATGGGTTATTGTTGATCGCTTGACTAAATCTGCTCATTTCCTTGCTATATGAGATACTGTTTCACTAGATCAACTTTCTTTTTTGTATCTTAATGAGATAGTTAGGTTACATGGATTTCCCCTCCCCATTGTATCTGATCGTGATCTCAGGATTACATATAACTTTTTGAAAGGCGTTCATAAGTTGTTGGGTACTGAATTAAATTTTAGGTCAGATTTTCATCCTTAATCAGATGGGAATTCAGAACGAACAATTCATACTTTGGAGGATATGAAACGGGTTTTTTTCGATAGATTATCCTGGAAGATGGGACAAACATATTCTTTGGTTGAGTTTTCTTATAATAACAGTTTTCATTCCAGTATACTGATGGAGCCATTTGAGGCATTATATGGGAAGCGGTGTAGAACTCCATCTTTTTGTGATAAAGTGGGTGAATGGATGTATATGGGACCAGAACTGGTAGAAGAGTTGGTAGAAAATGTTCAGCTGATATAGAAACAAATGAGAACAGCTCAGAGTAGGCAAAAAATTTATGCGGACAACAGGAGTAAGGATCTCTCTTTTGTGGTAGGTGATAATGTCATTCTCAAAGTTTCACCATGAAAAAGTGTGATGCAATTTGGTAAGAAAGGAAATCTGAGTCCAAGGTCCATTCGACCATATGAAATTCTGAATAGAGTTGGATTAGCTGCATACCGAGTGTCTTTACCTCCGAGTTTATCTCAGGTACACAATGTTTTTCATGTTTCAATGTTAAGGATGTACATGCCAGATCCATCTCATGTTTTGTGTCAAGAGGTAGTTTGTATGGAAGAGAATATATCTTATAAGGAACAACCAGTCCAGATTCGTGAGCACAGGTATCATGTATTGAGTAATAAGTTGATTCATCAAGTAAAGGTTTTGTGGAAAAACAACATGATTGATGAGGCAATATGAGAATCTGAAAATGCAATGAGGGATAAATACCCCCACTTATTCGATAAGTAAATAAATTGCTGGGACACAATTTTCTAAAAGGTGGAAGGATGTAACATCACATGTATGTAAAGAATTATGTATTTTAATATCTATGTCTATATATGAATTAGATAGGGTTTTAGAGGCTTAAAAAGAGAATAAATCCAATCTTAAGCATTGAATTCTCTAATATTTTTAAAAGGCTGTTTTACCGCCTTTTGATGGAAAACCATTTTTAAATCTATCTTTTGACAATTTTAAAATCTATATTTGTCAAAATAAACTAATTATTTTGTATTGGGACATTTAAATTTACTTTGGATAAATTTTTGGTATTTTTCTGACAATGTTCATTTTTTAATGTATAGTGATAAATACTGCATTTTACGTCAAAGCTGCTTTTTCATTTAATTTAATTTTATGTATATATTCACTTTTTAATTGGTTTTAAAGTGTAAATAAAATATATTTTTACCATTTAATAAAATGGTTGTCATTTTATTTAATTTCACTGTGAAATTGGACATAAACAATTGTCAAACGTTTGATAGA
This sequence comes from Viscum album, assembly GCA_963277665.1. Classification (NCBI taxonomy): domain Eukaryota; kingdom Viridiplantae; phylum Streptophyta; class Magnoliopsida; order Santalales; family Viscaceae; genus Viscum; species Viscum album. Next base: position 987,531,440 of record OY728143.1, on the reverse strand, counting down.
TATTGTTTCTAAAAAACCATCTATTTGTTTTGACAACGGAAATTATTTTTATATTAATTAATAAAATTCTTGTGCTTGGAATTTGGTAAAATGGATTCCATATTTGGAATCAGTAGGTCCAAATTATGTAATTAACACTCTTTTGTTTTTGGACATTATGAATAGTAATGACAGTAATTATCTTTAATTATCTTGATTAATTAGTAATCGGGTAGTTAAGGGTAATTAAATAATAACATAATAATATTAAATGACCCCAAAATGTGTCCTAATTTTACTGGTTGTGTCATTTCCGACATCGGGATGCCTTTTTCTATACTTTGGGACCCCATGGAATCAATTTTGGGTGATAGTGACACTTTATCATTTTATGTTTTTAAAAGGAAAGTATAACCAAAGTATGTATCACCAAAGTAAAAAATTTTTAGTATTGTCTATTTTAAAGATATCTTATACTATTAATATTAATTGGAAAGATAAAATTATTTCATACATCATGGTATTTCATTATAATTTTTAGATATTAAATAAATTAATTTATTTATGACACCATGATGATGCAGTGATTACCTCATTAACAGACGATTGAAAAAAATGAAAATATAATGTAAACTCTAAGACATAAAACTATCAAAACATACTAGATGAGTGGATTTAGGATCCTTATCACCTTATCCGCGAAATATATCATTTTGGGACCATTAAAATCCGAAACGCATTATATAATAATGTAACATTTCTTGACTTTCCAAGAGTGCCCCTCCTCCCTCTTATAAAAGGACCCCACCTCTAACACATTACCCTCACCTATCAAGCCATTGGCTCAGCCAAGATATTCCCATTTTATCTCTCCAAATACCTATATTCATCCTAGAAGCCCTACCTTAGGAATAATTCTCTTCAAGAAAACCATTTGGTTCAAACCAAGAGGAGTTACCCGATTTAAAGGTAATGTCTTCACTTGTCTTATTTTGTTTAATTTTGCTTCTCCAACCCCATAAAATCTTTTTATTAATTTCTATTGTGACAAAAAAATTATTTTAAATATAATAGGATTTTTTATGAGAATTATTTGATTTACACTTACACACACCTATATCTAATGGTTGAAAAACATACTATTTCTGTGGTTAGCGAATTTCTGCCTCACGAAACGATGATTGTTCAATATTATTTTAACACCATTTATGGTGGAAATTAAGATGTCACTATATTTATATATGATATATATTATATTTATGTTTTCCTTATTATTTTTTATTTTTAATTTATGGCATACCTTATGGTTTCCATTGTGGGTAAATGTGATATCTTTATTTTAGGATGTGCGGACTACCGCCCCATCGAAGTGATTTGAATCGTTAATGCCATATGTGGGATGTATAAAGGATGGAGTTAATGATATTATATATGATATTATACAGGAATTATAATATAACTTTATATCATTATGATTTCACTCCATTAAATATGAAATAGAAATGAAAGTAGCGTTCATGCGTACGTACGGATTACCATCTCAATGAATGGTGCATTTCATTTCTTACCTCTAAATGTTATGTAATATTATAAATGCATGTATATAATGGATATATATTACATATATGATATCTATATAATGAATATAATTCGGGATATAATGGATATTTTACCACATGAACAATTTGTAATTATAAGAATTTTATTTTTGGCTCAAGTACCAAAGATTGAAAAAACGACCGTTATTAACCTAAATAATTATTTAATGTTCATAACATGGTAATAAGTGATATAAAATAAATAATGAACTTAAAATGGGTTATAAAGAAAGTATAAATTATCTCTAGTTATTTATTCATGAAATTAAAGAATGATCGACTCAAGTCGGACACAAGGTATGAGACATCATCTCAATCTCCTTTCATTGAGGCATATTTTGTTTTATACAATACTTTCTTTTATAAGGTGTATAAACAACTTTGACTTTTACTTTTATTCAAAAGGAATATTTTTATATGAATCATTTTAATAAATGACAAAAGGGAATGTTTTTGTCTTACATATGCGGCGACAACAACTTCTCAGCCACCTTGACCATTATTTGAGTTCCGGCATCCTCTACAAGCCATATATTTTTTAAAATGAAAAATAAATACAATGTTTTAATTTTCATTTATTTTTTTATTGATAATGGTTTTGATAATGTTTTTATTATATCAATGTGTTTTTGATAACTTGTGATTGAAATGTTTAAATGTTATGTTTCCTGTTTGCATGTTTTATGTGATATAATTATGTTATGGTTCTTGGGAATTGTTTATGAAGACTGGTGGTTTCGTGATAAACTAAGGGCGGGTGAGACCAATATAGCTCTCAAATGCATTGGGTTACGTGAAGGAGTTCAACACTATGGTTTCTCCGAATAGATTTAGGTAATAAACTGTAATGGGTATTCGAAACGTAACCATGAGGTTAACTCCCTACGTATAAATGTTATGAATTCCTCAATTTACCTTTATGTCTTATTTTTTATATGAGTTATTCATAAGTATTATGATTTCATGAGGTATGATAATGTGCTTATGTTTTACGAGAAAAGTATGATTTCATTAATTCTTAAGTATACATGGACTAATGTTTTCATTTCGTACTATTAATACACATTACTGATATTTTTATGCCCATCCCATGTTTTTGAAATGTTTTTCATAGGTCAAAGGAAAATTATGTGATGTGATGATAGTTTCGAGAAAGTGTCATGAAAGAATCCATGTTTTATTTTGAATATGTCTCCTTTGATGGGAAAATTAATATTGTATTTTATGTAACCACCTTGTTTAAATGTTGAAAGTAATGAATGATTTATGTTCTAATTCTCTAAAACTCTAAACCTGAAAAGATCCTCAATGTGTATTCTTGAAATAACTCATGATTAAGTAATTTTAATGGCTGGGGACTTATATTTGCAATAGGTAGACCAATAAATAGTTATTATATTCCTTTCCAAAGTATTACCATACCAAAATAATGTATTTAAAATAAATATTTATTTTTTTAAAAGCCTGACTTGACATTTATAAACAATATTGTGATATACCCTTTTGGAAACAATGACCAACTTCACAAGGAAGATTCTCCCCACCATAAGAAGATTTTTCCATTTCCATGAGGAACATTTATTTGTTATTTGGTCTACAGTGCTAGTAAAATACCATGATTTTAGCCAACCCCAAAATATGTGAACACAATTATAAGTGAAAAGAAGTGTTCCATATTTTATACCTAAATAACGAATAATATTATTTTTCCTATTAGTTGGAATGTTTCTTCCAAAAAAAGTCATAGAACATATTCTAGCTGATGACCTGGCCCAAGACCACATCATAGTGTGAGTTAGAATTTTTTAGAGTTTTGATATTTACTTAATCTCCTTTTAAGAAAATAATGTTGTCATATACATATAAAAGATGTGTGGGGGCATTGACATTTCTTGAAGCACGTATTGGAGTATGTTTATTTTTCACCAACAGTCCAGTGAGAATGGGACATAAATAATCCTGTAATATAGAAAAATAATGATAGAGAGGGGATCACCATATCTAACCCCTATATTTCATTTGAAATAGCCTCTAGGAGAGGCATTGATTAAGATAGAAATGGAGGCTGAGTGAAATAAAGATGTAATTTGAGTTCTGAAGGTGTTATTGAAGCCAAAACCTTGAATCACTATAATGATAAAATTCCAATCCATAATATCAAAATCATTCCAAATGTCATGTTTAATGGCTATATTACCACCTCTATTATTTTTTTTAAGTTATTAATGGATTCTAAGGCCAGAAAAATCCAATCCTGGATTGATCTTCCCTTGAAGAAACCAAATTTGTTATATGAAACAATTTTTTCAGAAAAAATGGATATTTTGTTGGCTATAAATTTGGTAATTATATTATAATGATTGTTGATAAGGTTAATGGGCCGAAAAAAGATGAATATCATAGGAATTTTCAACTTTGGGAATGAAAGTATGGAATTGTTCATTAAACCCATGTGGCATAAAACCACTAAAAAATAAAGATCTCACTAGTTTGGAACATCAGGTTGAATGATATCCTAGTATTTATGGAGGAAACCATTTTTAAAACCATCAGGTCCTAAATCACTATCAGAATTCAAGGAGAAGGAAATGTCTATAATTTGCTGATCAATAGAAGTGGCTAGGAAGAACGTTTTGTCTTCATCAGTAATAAATATCAGAATAATGTCATGGATAAGATCCTTGTTGATGCTAAATCCATTAAATAAGGATTCAAAATATCAAATAGAATGATTAGAAATGTCATTGCCCTTATATAAGAGGTTTTCTACATCCTTAAGAATGTTTAAAGGTCTTCATTATTTTCTAACCCTTTGGAGAGAGTTATAAAATTTATTATTTATATCACCATCAGTTTGCCATTTGGTTTTGAAGGCGTGTTTATGAATGATATCATTAAATAAAAGGAGATATTATAGTTTTATCGAGATATTAATCTCATGGGGCTGGTTAGAAGAAAATTCATATTTGCTGTTGCTATTTTGATGTTGGTGAAGGTCATTCTGAATAAGTGAGATGTCATTGTCAATTTGTTTCTTTTTCACACAACAACATATTTTTAGGTTTTTCATGATGAGTTCATTTTTAATATTATAAGAAAAAAGAAACATCGGAGTGATCCATGGAGAAACAAAATACATTGACAATATTGAAACATTCCAAGTACAATGACCAATTATTGTTGAATCTTAATGGGTGAGGTTGTTTCGTAGTTTTTTAAGAGATATTGACCATAATAGGATAATGATTTGACTATATTTTTGGTAGAGTACTCCTGGATATGGTGTCCCATTTTTTGATATCTTTATTATTGATAAGAGATCAATCCAATTTTCTAGCATATAATTTATTATGGATCCTTCTATATCATGTATATTTGACATAAACGAGAGTGATTTTAATAAGTTTATTCTTTTCAATAGCATCCCTAAATTCTCTCGTATATATATTTTTGTGTGATGGACGCATTCTTTCATAAGTATCTAGTATTGAATTGAAATCTCTAATCTTGAACCAAGGGTGATGTCTGTTAGAACATATATTAGAATGGTCAACCCATAGAGGTCTCTAATCTTGACTTGTGTTCCTTTCATAAACAAACAAACAAAAAATATGTGTACTTTCGATAAAAAATACTAGGTGAAATTTTGATTAGAGATGTGGAAGGCGTTTGTGTTTTGAAAGGAAGAGAGAGAAAAAATCAAGAGATTTTCAGTGGTGGAATTGTTATGGTTTGCACCAATGAATGAGTATCCAAAAATGACAAAACTAGAGTAGATTTTTTTGAGAAGTTGATATTAGGTTTATAAATGGAAAAATTAAGATAATGTAGAGTATTAATCATTGTTTTTAATATAGAAAAGGTGTTTGGGTTAGAAATTCCATAAGAATTCCAGAATACGATTTCCATTTAAAATGGTATTTGGAGTTAACACTCCATTGTTTCCATCTAAACCCAAATGTCTAGATTATATTCAGAAATTATTAGATGTTATTGGGATTGAATTTTATTCCTTCTCTTCTTTAGGGAGGGTGAATGGATCAAATAATCTGTTGTATCATTCTTGTCTAAAATGGTTACAGTATTACTCAGCAATCTATCACTAGCATCTGTGTGGGGGTTAATATTAACAGAGTTATGTGTTAAAGCATTGGAATCAAGGGAACATTTACTGTTTTTAGAATTTATTTTATCATTAAAATTACTATGCGCACCTACATTCTTCCATCCAGGGTGTTCTTTATGTGAAAAGTCAAGTCTCGCACCCTCTATAGTCACAACCTATTCAGGTTTTATGTTTGAGGAAATAAAAGTGTTGGTATCTAAACGTAGTCTGGCCGAGATAGAGGGATTCCATCCAAAATTTCCATCCATTTTGTTTCCTTTTAGGTGTACCTGATGTGAAAAATCCATACCTCCAACATGCAAGGTCTCCACGTGTAGTGTTTTCAAGAGAGACATACCTTTGTTTAATGATGTGGAGGAGTCCAGTCCAGAAATGACCACATTTTGGTCAGAAATCTATGATTATTGACCATCTCTATCCATGTCCGCAGAGTCAGTTTATTTGGTCTCCCCTTTATCAGACTCAATGTTGTTAATTATGTCATGATTTAGAGTACAATGTGCAATTAAGATCAGGTGTTGTGGCTCAATTTCTAGAACGGAGGCAGGATAAGAAAGTTGATCCGGTCTATATTCATACCTAGGTTCATTGTTGGTGTACATGAGAGAGTCTTCCATTAATTTTTCATATTGTTCAATGACCACCATAACCAATTTTTCTATATTATTTGAAATATACTATTTATTTTTACCATTTTCATCAATTTCTACCAGTTTATCCCATGAGTGACCTGGTTATCATGCAAATGATTTGGGTTTTGGTGGGATGATTTTTTAACCAGATTTCTTTCTTTCTCTTAAGGGGATCATATATGTCAAAAACAAAATATTTTCCTAGACAATTTATAACTTCAGTCCAATCATTTTCCTTTATCTGGAATGTTTGGATTTTCACCACTCTACAATTTAGAATGGAATGATCAACTATCTTGGATTATTAACAGATGTGTGGTTTTCATTCATATTCAACTATAACCACTATTTTATAATCTTTTTCATTATAATTAACCATAGTTGATAGTTTAAAATATAGGTTTATTTCAACCATTTCCTTAGAAAACAATCCTAAATCTTTATTTAGTGTGTGTTGATCAATCTTATGGTGGGTACCAACACATGAATCAATGTCATTACTGATTTTAGGATGCCAAAATAACATGTTATGACCATGCAATCGAATCCTAACATTTTCCGTTGTGTTCTCATGAGTGTGAGGACATAAGGCGCAGTCCCATTCTATGATTTGCAGTAGACCAGGTTTAAGATTAATGTTTCCAAAATTCCACGTCCAATTTTAATGAGTTGCTAATATGTGAAGCCCTAGTTGTGGTTGATTTGTAATATGAGATCAGAGAAGGGCCATGGTTTAATACATTTATGATAAGAAGTTCAACCGATTATAGAAAATTTACATAGTTGTGTACGCTGATGAATGGACTTAGTATCGGTTTCAACCATGAAGCGACCATTATCTAATGCATTAGATAATGGCGGCCTTATGTGCGATGATTTGGACAGATCTGTACCTTTCAGTGCTTCAATAAAGTAGATCCCCTCAATTCTTTGAGCCGATGAGCGAACAACAATATCATCTATAAGATATGCCTCATTACGTATATTTCAAATATTATAATAAGCTCAACTATGCTTCTCCATGAAGTGGTGGGATTAGAATATCCAAGGTTCAAGGAGAGTGCCTTTTCAAAAAGGATGAAGAATCAGAGTGGGAGACCTAATTTTTGATGAGTTCTAGAGAGAGATGGTCTCCCATCTCTCTAACCATATCTTTTGAATATATATAAGTATATAATTATTTTAATAAAGTATATATAAATATACATATATATAAATCTATATATATAAACCAATATCTAAACATATATAAAAATATATGGATAATAAATTGTAATGAAGAACATATAAAAATATAGATTTATCAATAAATGTAAAACAAACTAATATAGGAGAGTGGAAAAAATTCTAGTTTATAATCTGGAGGTATCATGATCGAAACACATTGAAGGCATAAGAATGTGGGGGTGGGTGGGAAGATCTACAAAAGTGATAGATGCATGACATGAAGCATTGTTAATGGGGAGTGGGAAAGCACTGACAAAGTGTGGGGTGAAAAATCATTATACAACTTGTTAATGGGGCCTTTATTAGTAATTATTTATCACTATTAATATAACTTACTGACCCTAGATACCCATAGTCAGTGCATTATTACATACCATTAGCATGATCACAAGAGATCAAGTCTCGAAAGAATGATTAGATTGGTTTCCTTGGAAGTACTAGATAAATACATAAGTTTTACATTACATCATGAAATAAAACAACAACAACATTGTGTATCCTTTGAAAACACTCATATCCCTTGGCCTATCACTATAGGTCAATCATTATATAATTATTTATATCCTGATAAAAAGAAAACACAAGAAAGGGGTGTGATCAGACGCTCATAAAAGATAACAATATAGCGTAAAATTTCCTAAATAACAATTAACATTTAGAGAAATGTATAACACTAAAACACATTCCTTTTAAACATAAACATCATTATAATTTGTAAAGGTTAAATTAAATAATTATACTTACTTATTCACGTGGATATTCTACTAGTAGAATAATCACATGTAATATCAAAATCTAATTTCATAATGATGGAATCTATAATACTAGATATCAAAACCACGTAGTCAAGGCCTTTTTACAAGACTAAAAATAAAAAAAATTCAAGGCCTTGTTCAAAAACTGTAGTTTGTCTCATGAGACCTACCCATGCATTGAGGGGCTATTGCAAGCTCCACCCATCGCATACTTTGTGCAATACATTCCACATAGGAAAATGTTGAAACATGACATAAAAATTCGTATTAAAACTAGAATATGAAATGTAAATAAAATAATGATAAACCGTGAATGGTATAAAAATAGAACATCCATCATCAAACATATCACAAAAAATTCAATAAAATATGAAATATTGTATCGTAATAAATCAATATAAAAAACATAAAATCCAATAAAGGAATTTGACATAGATGAAATCAATTCAAAAATTATTTGAGTGAAATATTTCATTCTACATAGAAATAAATCAAATATAAAGTAATGATTTAATTTAAATATATTATTATAATCTTGTAAGGTAATCTTTGATAGTGTTAAAATAGCAGAAAATAGCTGCACCTGCTGTATATTTTAAAAACAATATTTCATTAACTTGTTGAAAAGGTCATAAAGTACCTTGTTTGTAAAGTGAAAAAAATGTTCCTTTCCTAACATTTTAAAAAAATCCAAAAAAGAGTATAAATAAAATTAGTCTATATTCTATTAAATAGTAAAAATGTTTGGAAATACATTTTTATGCAACACAAATGTGAATGACAATGAGGTCCTAGTAGATACTTATGTATCAACAACCTTGGATAATAAAGAGATTGTAAAATTAAACCATACCTTGTAATTTTACTTAATTGAGGGTAAATTAACCTCTCATATAATATTTAAATCATTATTATTAAAAATTACAAGAACCATATAACTAAAAATGTTATCATATATGATATTATAATATTGATTTCTTAATAATAATTCAGTAGTGTCATAGTTTCATATGTTTACTGATTCATTTTCCTTTATATGATTTGATATATAAGTCATGTTAGTTATAGATAGTATTTATTTTATTCATATATAGAATGATATTATGTTATTTAAAATTATCATAAAATAAAAATTATTCTTGAATTCTTAACAAGGGAAATGAATCACATTGCGTTCATGGAGACCATAATTCGTACGCACGCATGAGCGACAATATAATTATATTGATGGTGATATCATATGTAATTGGATGTTATATAATATATAAATAATAATTAACATGTTATATTTATTATTTACATCCATTATACTAATTATTATGACCATCCAAATAATGAAGTGTTGAATAACAAACTACACCACGACGTGGAGATTGTAAGTCGTGTGTACGGACATATATTAACTTTTTCTTTCATAGGATAGATAGAATAATGAATATGGTTGTAAAATATTAATAATAAAATCATAGTATATATAAGGTACTTTATTTATTATTTTGGTATGGAAAAAACAAAAAAATTTGATGTGGAAGAATAAAATAACTTTGAAAGAGGTGATGAAATTATTACCTCTATTTCGGGTACTTCCTTTTCATTAGATCAAAAGGATCCATAGGATAGATTTATGATATAATTAAATCCTCTTGGTTGAAGTGAGGGTTGTTTGGAAAATATTTTTTCATGTTTTGGCTATGAAAAAATGATTTGGAGGTGTGAAATTAAGATAAGGGGAAGACCCTTTTATAAAAGAGGTGAGGGTCACTTGAGGAAAAGATTGAAATGTTATTTTATTATAAAATAATTCTGGTTTGTAATGGTTCGAAATATATTTATTTCGATTATAAGGTAGATATGTGTCTAAATATTCTAAAACAAAATGTTTTAGACAAGTTTAGGCCAATATATTAATCTTATTTGTTTTATTTAACTCTAAGTAAAATAGTTTATCATTTAAAACTTCTTCATTAATTTTTATATTACATGGTTAATAACCATACTATAAAATTCGAAGAGAACCTAAATTGGTTAATTAATGAAATATATGTCATTATATTAGTTCTTTTGTCATATCCTTATATTTTCAGGAATATTATATCATTTAATAATATATTATTTGTTTGAAAAACTCATTTATGTCAATTTTGACTCTATTTAGTATTTGGTTTTTTTGAAATTCAAAAAACATCATTACTTCAAAAAAAATACATTACATTATTCAAAAAATGTCATATTAACCTAATAAATTTACTTCAATGAATCAAAAGTCTCAATTTAAATTTATTTTGATTTTTATAATATCAATTATTTTAATCATTTATTAATAAGGTAATTAATGCATCATCACTATTCCATAAATAAGTTTACTTATTTAATTTCTAAAATTAATAAATTAAATTCCATGATGTATGAAATATTTTTATATTTCTAATTAAAATTTATATTCTAATTTATCAAATGTATAACCATATTTTAAAATTTTTTTAGTAATTAAATTTTAAATTTAACACTCTTAACTCTTCTTTAAATAAAATAATAATTAATGTCCAAATCTAATCTAAATGGATAAAATAGGATCATATTTTATTCTGACATTTTCTTTTTTTCTAAAAACTCTTATCCAATAGAATTAGGTCATTTTTTAATGTAATAATATAATTTTTACCGATAATTAACCTATTTACTTTTAACTGTGGTAAAAAACATTCAAAAGCTACAATTCCAAATAATTTATTTTCATCCTATTAAACCAAATTTAACTTATTTATGTCAACCATGTCTCTCATATATTTGAAAATCAATTAACAATAGTAGTAAAATTACATTTAATGCAAATTTTCTAATGATCCAAGAAGGTTAGTAAAAGACATTGAAAAGTTCAATAAACTTTTATATGTCTAATACTATTATAAAATGTCTCTAATGAATTAATTTGGACAAATATATTTATTATATATCTATTTTTTTTACTTTTTGATAAATATATTTTTAAAAATAATTATTTAAATGAAAGGTCGATTTTTATCTACAATGCATTGTTTTTCACTATTTATAAAAAATTGAAAATTTCCAGAAAATACCAAAAATTAACTGAAAGATAATTTTGGTATTATAAATTTATATATGATGTCTATTTTACCAAATTCAAAACATAGGAGTTGCATTAATTAATTTAAAATTAATTCCTATTTTCAATAACAGAAAACGAGTTTTTGAGAAGTAAAAACTATCAAAAGATATATTTGTGTTTATGTCCAATTTCAATGTGAAAATACCACTAATGACCAATATTGAATTAAATGAAAAAATATATTATAATTATACAACATAACCATTTAAATTTATAATTTAACATGATAAAAAAATTTATTATTTTTTTTATCATTTATAATTTTATTATCTTTAAATATTCATCAAAAAATGAATGTTATTAGAAAAAACCCAAAAAAAAGTATTCAAAATAAAATTTCATGTTGAAATTATAAATAAGATGTTCATTTTTTCAAAATTATTATTTATAAGGGTCAAATATTGGATTTAAAATGGTTCACTATTAAAAGGTGATAATATTACAATTTTTATTAAAATACTTATTTAATCTGAAATATTGAATTTGTTTATATATTATGTATAATAAATAGATAAAATGGATGTTAAAATTATATGGAGTATATAAAATTCAAAATTAATTTAATATTATCCATAACGTCTTTTTGAACTGCTAGTTTTCTAAGTCGTGGTGTATTCGAACTCAGTGTTGCGTGTAGCGCAAGCTGTTGAATAATATTATATATATAATGTACTATGAAATCCTGGGGTGATACATTATCCCCAATTTAAATAAATAGTTTCCTCTAAATTTCAAATTTTTTTTCAAAAGTAGAAGTAAAAAAAATATATAAAATACCTTTGTGGAAAACCCACATCGAAAATAGAGTTAATAAAATTTAGTCTTTATAAGAGGGAAAGGGAATTTAAAAAGTCACCAAAAAATATGATTTATAATATGTGAGCATTGGTGGAAATTTGAGACACATAATTTGAGGAAAAATGTAAATATTTATACGTAGTTATTGAGATCATAAATCATAAATAAGTGAATAATAAATAGAAAATTGAGGGCCTCCAAGCCATAAATTTATGATGACTTATATTATTATGGGTTAAACAAAAACATTAGGTATTAAGATAAATTTTTTTTGGGTTTAATACCCTTTCCCTAAAGTTTAAGAATTACTTTTACATAGAATAATTAAATAAAATACATGACAAGCTGAGTTCAATCCTTTAACTAATTTCTACACAAATATCATCTTTCACTCAAAAATATAATAGAACACAAAAATATTTTATTTATCTTAATATTATAGGGTTTCAAATAAATGAAATTATAATTCATCTTTGAGATTATTTAAAAGAACTACATTATAAAAACCAGGAAATCACGTCGGATAGTGGTAGGTGATTCACACTTATAGCCTTTCGGTTACGGTTTCATGTCTCGTGGCATTACTACATGTGATAGGTTGTTTCCCGACCTTTAGGTTGTCATTTAAAAAAAAACCGAAAAAAAATTGTAAAATAATTTTATCCTTAAACCATAGTATTCAATGTCCAACTTGATCCACTCCATCCTTTAGACTTATCTAAAATACTTGTGTCCAAATTCATTGTTTATAAATTTATAAGGACGATCAACATAACATAATGAAGATCTGTTTTTTCCACATAGTTAAATATGAGTACCTTCGTCATGTATTCTCTTAAAACATAGTAACACCCTAAATTAACATAAAACCTTACTGATTACATTCATGTTACCTTATTCATTATATAATACTGGATATATTACTTATATATAAAAACATTGAATACTCCAACAATTATGAAATAAAAAAATCATTAACTAGTTCCATGGTAGTCAGGAATATCCGTTATAATTTATCTAAATCAACCATCTCTTATTGAAAAATCGCTAGGTTAGTATGAGGACAATATTAATGTTTATCGTTCCATTAACCATGTATTTTCCAAAAAGATTAAATTCCATTTTAGTGACTCTTATTAGTACCATATTATCTCAAATCTAAAATGAAATAGTATTGCATTAAAATCCATATTTATATCCAAAATTAATAAAACTAGTACATCGTTTATATGACACTCAAATTTCATAATTCATTGATTAATAAATAAGAACAATAATTATTCTTCTTTATCTGTGGTAGTATCGTACCTTGATTATTATCCAATAGCTTCATTTGGGGTATAATTTGATGATTGGGACATTGATTTTCATAGTGTCCCAATTCCTTGCAGATGAAGCATTATACATTTGAAACCTTTTTCTTACCCTTTTAATCACGTACATGATGCCCTATTTCTCTATACATAAAACAAAATCTCTTTCCCTTCATAAATATACCAAGGTGATTCTTTCCGCAGTTACCACATATAGGAAAATAATTTTTTCTATTATTCCCATCATCTATCTTTCTTTATACCATTATTTTCTTCTATGGATTCCCTTCAAATCCATAGGACTCAGATAATTATTTACTTATCTTATTAACACATGATACTATTTCTCCATATAATGAGATTACATGGGAGACTATTTCATTTATAAATGTTAGCTAAAGACAATGAAAGATATTATCATTATTGATATACAGATCTTGTGTATTGCTGGAGTTTTCATTCATTCTATTGGGAAGTATTTATAAAAAATGGCATAAACAAGGTTAGTTAATAAATCAAAATGCATAATTCCAAACTTGTAAAATACCTAACCTAAATTGAATAGTTTATCATATAATCCATAATCATAAAAATTTATTTCTTTGAGAACGTGTTTACTCATAAATCCTTCATAATGGTTTGTAAAGAAAATGTAAATTATACTAAGAATATACAATGTGACTGTTATAACAAAGAGTGCAGCATGGCCTATTATCGTGTACCAGGATATCCCGGGTTAAGCCTAAAACTCCTTTTCAGAGTTTTCACTCGTAGGTACATCTGTGGAAAAGCCGCCTCTACATGCTCGTATCCAGACAGAGATGTGTTTTTGGGAAAACTCACAAAATCTATAGATTACCAAAATTTTAGGAAGTTCTTCTATACCAATCCCCAATGTTTATCTTAGGGAAATTTTCTCTAATCATGGTTTTTTTAAATATAGTTTACAAGGTTTTTACTAAACATCCTCTGATACCAACTGTTCCACCCCGACCCTAGTGACCCAATGTCATCACATTATTACATATCATTTTCATGATTACAATATATTACATCTTGAAAGACCGATTAGTTTAGTAGGCTTAGAAGTACTAGATACGTACATAAGTTTTACATTACCTCATGAAAAAACAACAACATTGTGTCCCCTTTGAAAACACTCATATCCCTTAGCCTATCCTTACAGGTCAATCATAATATACTTCTTTACATCCTGGAAAAAAATAAAACATACAAATGTGGGGAGCTTACATGCTCAGTATGGATAACCATATAACATAATCATTCATAAATAAGAATAAACATTTTAGGAAATGTATAAGACTAAAACACTATCCTCTTTAAATTATACTTCATTATAATATCGAAAATATAAATCAAATAATTCCATTTAAAAATTTACATAGTTATTCTACTAGTCGAATAATGACATGTATTATCAATAGCTAATTTCATAATGATGGAATTCATAATGTCGGACATCATAAACACATATTCAAGGCCTCATGCCAAAACTATAAATAAGATTTTGTCTTGTCCTTGTTCCATGACACTAGTTTTTCTTATGAGACCTCTTGATGCATCTAGAAGCTATAGCGGGCTCCACATGTCACCCACTAAGTCTAATGCATTATTCATATGAAAAGGTTGAAACAAAACAAGAACATTATTATTAAAAATAGCATAAAAACGTTAATACGTTAACAATAACCCATGATTCATATAAAAATACAACATACATAGTCAAACATATCACAAGTCCATCAATAAAATATGAAAGATTTAATCATAATAAATAAACTTCAAACAATTATAAAATCCAATGAAGGATGTTTACTTATGTGATATCAATCCAAAAACTTATTTCAGTGAAATACTTCTTTATACATTGAAATAATAGAAAATTATTGAAAACATTTATATCAAAAATGTTCTTATATGAAATATGGAATGCTTCGATGGTGATATAATGGTGGAAAACAGATGCACCCACCATATAAGTTAAAAAAATTCAGTCCTTAACTTGACAAAAAATTCATAAAGTGCCTTGTTTAGAAAGCGATGAAAATATTTCATTCAAAAAAATTTATAAAATTCATCCAAGTTTATAAACAACTTTAACACATAGTCCAGTAAATATAAAAATTGTTTTTAAATACATTTTAATGAAACACTAATGTGGATGATAATGATGTCCCATTAGATACTTACATATTAACAACCTAATATAATAAAGAGATTATAAAATTAACCCTTACCTTGTACTATTCTTTAGTCAAGGATACATTAACCTCCTGTATAATAGTTATATCAGGGTTATTAAATTCTAAAATAATATCATATATAAATATGATATCATATATGATCTTGTAATATTTCGTTGTTAATAATATTTCAGTAGTATCATTGTTTCAGGTGTTAACTAATTCATTTTCCTTTATATGTTTTATTAATTAAGTCATGTATGTTATTGATAGGATGATTTTTATTAAAATATAGAATGATATTATGTTCTTAAAAAATATTATAAAATAAAAATTCGACTTGAATGGTTACGATGGGAAATGAATCTCATCCTGTTTGTGGAGACGATAATCCATACGTACGCGCAAGGGAAAATATCATTCTATTGATGGTGAAATCTTATGATATCGGATGGAATATCATATATACAGAATAATTAACATGTCATATATATTATTTATATAAATTATTCTCATTATTATACCCATCCAAATAATGAAGTGTTTAATAACAATCAACACCACGACCTAGAGATGGGAAGTTGTACGTACGCACCTATGGTAACTTTGTCATTCATAGGATGTTTAGAATAATGAATATGGATGTGAAATATTTATAATAACATTACAGTATTTATAATGTACTGGATTTTTACTTTTGGTATCGAAGAAACCTGGAAAGTGGTAGTGGAAGATGAATATAACATTGAATGCGGTGATGAAATTATTACCTCTTCTTCGGTTTCTTCCTTTTAATTAGATCAAAAGGGATTGTTGTGTTGTATTTCTGATCAAATTATGTCCTCTAGAATGAGGTTAGGATATTTGAGAGAATATTTGAGTAGGGGTGGGCTGATAAAAATGAATTTGGATGTGTGAAATTAAGATAATGGGATGAACCCTTTTAAAATAATGGTGAATGTCAATTTAGGAAATGTTTGAAATATTTATTTATTATAAAATAATTTTTAATTTATAATGTTTCAAAATGTATTTATTTCTTGGATAAGGTGGTTATGGGGTGAAATCTTCTCAACCAATAGGTTTTAGACAAGTTTAGGTCACCATATTAACCATTTATTTTGAATTTAACTCTTAGTTAAATAGTTTAACTTTTACAATGTCTTCTTATATTTTAATATTACATGGTTAATAAAAATAACATAAAATGCCAAAAAAACCCCAGTGGTTCATTAATAAAATATCTATAATTATATATTTCCTTTGGCTATACAATTGATTTTAGGAATATTATATCATTTAATAATATATTATTTGTTTTAAAAACTCATTTATGTGAATTTTGACACTATTTGGTATTTGAATTTTGTGAAAGTTAAAAAAACATGATTAATTATAAAAAAAATACATTAAATAAATCCTAGAATATCATATTAACCTATAAAATTATTTTAATTCATCAAAAGTCTCACTTTATATTTATTTTGAAATTTATAATATCAATTATTTTAAACCATCATTAATAAGGTAATTACTGCATCACCATTGTGTCAGAAAAAATTTAATTATTTAATGTATAAAAATTATAAATAAAATCCAATGATTTAGGAAATCTTTTTTGTATTTATAATGAATATTTAGTGTCGAATTTATCATATGTAAAACCATATATTAAAAATTGTTTAGTTATTAATATTTAAATTTAACACTTTTAAGAATTCTTTAAATAAAATAATAATAAATTTTCTAATGTAATGCAAGGTTATAAAATAGGATCATATTTTATTAACATGGATAATTTTTTCCAAAAAACGCTTATCTAATAGAATTAGGACAAGTGTTAAAGTAATAATATAACTTTTACCTTTAATTACCCTATTTACTTTCAATAGTGGTAAATAAAATAAAAAAATTTCGAATCAGAAAAAATTATTTTCTTCCTATTGAAACAAATTTTACATAATGATATCAACCATGTCTCTCGAATTTCCAAATTTTATTTCACAAAATTTGTAAAATTACGTTTTATGTGATATTGAAAATGTTCCTAGAAAGTGGGTAAAAGACGTTAAAAAGTTCAACAAAATTTTAAATGTCTAATCTTATTATAAAAATTCTCTAAGGAATTAAATTGGAATATTATATGTATTATGTATCTATTTTCACATTAAGATACGTTTTTATTTATTAGTAATTATTTAAATGAAAAAGTTAGTTTTTATCAACAACGTAGTGTTTTTCACTATTCATCAAAAATTGAATGTTTTCAGAAAAGTACAGAACATTTACCCTAATATAATTTTGATATTCCAAATTATAAAATGAATTATATTTTATAAAATTCAAAAAAAAAAGAGTTTCATTAATTAATTTAAAAGTAATTTTACTTGTCAAAACTAGAAATCTAGTTTTTTAGAATTAAAAACTATCAAAAGATTGATTTGTGTTTATGTCCAATATAAATGTGAAATTACCATAAATGACAAATATTGGATTAAATTATAAATATATTATCTAATTATACTTAAAACCCATTAAAATTTATATTTTAAGTCTACAAATTATTTTGATTAAAAAGTTGTTTTCAATTAAAATTTAGTATATTTCATTATTCATAATAATATGAAAGTTATTAGAAAAACACCAAAAATTTATCCCAAATAATATTTTCTGTCCCTATTATAAATAATATGTTTATTCTATCAAATTAAACATATAAAAGTGTAAAATATTGGATTTCAGAATGGATCTCTATTAAAAGGGCGTGAAATTTCATTTTTTGAAAAAATTGTTTTTTATCTAAAAAAATTGATTTGTTATTATAGTATCTCTAGGAAACACATAATATGGATGTTAAAATTATATGTAGTATATAAAATTCAGAATTAAGTTAATATTATTCAGAAATACTTTTTTAATGGCTAGTTTTGTATGTTATGGTGCATTCAAACTCGGTGTTGCGTGTAGTACTAGTGATTGAATTACATTAATGAGATAACATACATTGAAATCCAAGGGTGTTACAATTGAATGAGTCCTTTAACAATGCTAGAAATATCTGATAATGATGTCATCAATAATTGAAAAAATATCCAAATAAAGGACCCCATTATCATCAATAAAAAATTAATTACAAAGGCACCTTTTTCATAACTTTTTTGCATTGTTAAAGGGGGGCTTTATCTGTTCTTTTTATGAGAAATATTAAAGCTAACCCATATTTGTCACATAAATTAATCATCCATATATAGGGATGATAATTATATTTTACTATAATTGATGATGTCTATATTAGTATTCGTTATTATTCAAAAAATATTCATTATGAATAACATATAGAGAAACATCAACATTTTCAACAAATTGTTGGAAATCTAATTTATGAATCTTTATTGGGAATACATTAGACGGTGGAAGATTTATTACATTAATAATATCTATAAATTGAATCTTAATTGAAATTTTGGGAGAGGAAAGGGATTATGTTTCTTTTGAAACTGATAAGGACAACAATTTATTTTTTTCCTTCAGTATCAAAACTTATTTTCAATAAATATTAAAAAATGATATGACCATAAATTGTTACACCTTGTAATATGTCATGGGTAATCTTTGATATCATCATATTCATAACATACATTTTATTATTCTTATCCTTTTATAATTTCTCTTACACATATTCTATTATCACAATTTCAAAACATTTATGCAATCTAAAAAGGGATTTCTTACTTCTCTTTCATCTATTATTTTCTATTCATATATAGTTTTCTTCTTCATAAACCGATTATGGGTATCAATGAAATTTTTATCTGATCATATGAATTAATTTCATTATTTATCATAGAATATTCCTTGTCTTTCTTGTATAATACTTTTTATATTAATTTATCCTTCTCCAAACTTACATTTCTCTGTTTGAATAAAAACATAGTTATGTATTTTATGTGTCTTAAAATTATTTTTATTATGGATTCCATTAAATTCATATGAAAATGAATATCCAAATATGATCATTACCATCAGGTAATTTATTAACATTAGTATATGTAAGTTCAAATAATTTCTAGATAAAAATTTACTTCTTATAAACATATATTAATCTTATTGTAGAGATTTTATTTTTATTATCTGGGTTTCATTTAATATTTTAAGGATTTCTTAATTTTTAATATCCCATTTATTTAGAAAATCCACTAAATATCAGTTAAATGTTCTCCCAAATAGAAATATTTACATGTTAGTTAAAATATTTTTAATAGGTTCGATACAAGACAAAATAAATTTTTCCAAATTTAACATTCTTAACCTTCTCAAAAAATCCCATAAGTAATGATAGTATATTTTTATAAAAAAAAATTTCTCTATTTATAGGAAGTATAAATGATAAGATCCACTAGAAATCAATAATAATATACAATATAATATGTTTTGTATTATAAAGAATATTATTTATTGTGAAAATATTATTATTATATTCTATTTTGAAAAAATCACCAAAAATATGCCATTTAGGACAAAAAATGGGGATTCCCATCAAATAGAATTTCCATGTTATCCTATTTTATGGGGAACATATGGATGAAAATAAAAAAAAATTTACTTTCATAACTCTTTATTCATTAATTTTATTTTCTAAACTATTAAACAATTATACCATCATCGGATATTAAATTTTTTCTCCTTAATGGTTAAATAAAACATTATCCGGCCATGAAAGACAATCATATATATTAACAATAATTCATACTTCTCAAACAAATTATATTCGATTAATATTTAACTAATAATTTCAATACTATCCAAATCATCAGAGAAAACCCTGATTCATATCCATATGTTTATTGTTTTTTCCTGCATATCATAAATAATATTGAAAATCATCATTATATTCACATCAATTTAAATTGAAATCAATAAAATGACTGTTGAATCCACTTCATTTAAAAAAATACAATTGGTTAGGTGACATATCAAAATCAATTTTATTGATTTAATGGATTTAAAAAATTCCACAATAGTATTTGAATTATTTTTTGAAAATTTTTAATATGTTTTTTAATATTTTGATTCATTGCTTATTGGAATGTGTTTTTAAACAATACAGAAATAAATCATAATTCAATATTAATATTAAAATAAATTTAATATAAAAATTAAATGAATACGAAAACAAATATTTAAAAAATTCATAAAAATCGACTATAGGGAGAAATTAAATACATATAGTCTAAAAATATTTTTTAATTCCTCTACACATATAAAATACCCCAAAAATATGATGATCTAAAAATGTTGCCATAAATTTTTTGATGTTGTACTTTTTTCAAGAACAGGTTAATAATCTAATATAAAATTTTGTTTTATAAATTTTTTAGTTAATATATGATCTCTTGCAAAAGTATAATCTTTTAAAAAACATTTATTGAAATAATTAAAATAAATACCCACCCATAATAAAAATATTAAATAAAGTATGTAAAATTGAATGAAAAATATTTACATAATTAAAAAGAAGAAATACATGGGTCATCTGTGATATATATTCTGCTTCCAATGTAACACCCCAAGCTTCCTCGGTACGTTTCCCTTCGAATAATGCAATGGCGTGCATTGTACGCAACTTCGAGATTCTAACACACCACAACCAATCAAACAAGCCGTTATGAATAATAATACATACTTTTTGAAATTATATATATTTTATATTTCAAAATGGACATTATTTTTGGATTTGGAATATCTAATTTAGCCTAGGGTGAAATTTTGGAACTTTTCGGATAACACATATATTTTGTTGAATAGTGAAAATTACTAAATTTTAATTAAAAATAACTTTTTTAATCAAAATAATTTTTATTGATAAATTATAAATTTTAGTGGTTTTAAAGGATATTTAGAATATATTTTTACCATTTAATACAATTTTGGTCATTGGACATAATTTCACAATTAAACAGAACAAAAAGTATCATTCTTTTGATAGTTATTATATCTTAAAAACACGATTTTTGTTTTGACAGTGGGAATTAATTATAAATTAATTTTTACCACTTATGTGTTTAGAATTTGGAAAAAATGGATTCCATATTAGGAATCAGGATGTTCATCTTCTGTAAATGGGTAACTTTTATTTTTAGACATTTTGAATAATTACTGTGGTAAAGTTTTTATTTACCATGGTTAAGGGTAAATCCGGTAAATAAGGGTTAAAAAATAATATTATAATAATACTAAATTACCCTAAAATGTGTCTTACCCCTATTTTTTGATACATGGTCGACCATGGGCATCTTTGGGTCGATTTTGGGACCCCATTGATCCACTTGTAAATGATAGGGACACTTTATTTTAATTAAGTTAAAATAAGTACAAAAAATGACATAAGCATATATCATTTAGAAAAAGAATTTTTACATAGGGTTATATATGATGTATTTTCGATTATAAATATTCATTAGAAATCTATAAAGATTTCCTACATAATTATATTTTATTTATAATTTTTATACATTAAAAAAAATTAATATATTTATGACACAATGATGATGTAGTAATTACCATAATAGTGAAAAATTAAAATAATTGATATTATAAATACCCAAATAAATATAATGTAAGACTTTTAATGAATTAGACTAATTTTTTAGGATAATATAACATATTAGGATTGATTTAATTGTCTTTTTTCGAATTAATAATTCTGTTATGAGTTTCATAAAAATCAACTATTGAATAGTGTCAAAATTGACATAAAAGAGTTTTTAAAAAAAATTATATTATTAACTGATATTAAATTCCTAAAAATGTAAGGTTCGGCCAAGAGACTTATATAATGATAGGTATATAATTAATGAAACACTTTAGGGGTCTCTTGGATGTATATAGTAAGTTTATTAATTATATAATATAAAAATAAAAAGTGACATGGTAAATGTCAAACTAATTAAATACAAGTTAAAACAAAAACATCAGGTTAATATAATGCCCAAAACCTGTATAAATTATATTGGTTGAATGGTTTTTAACCTATACCCACCTTAACCTTTAAATAATCTACTTTTGAGACATTAGAAACCGAATATGAATTTATTATAAATTAATATTTCTAGCTTTTCCAAAGGTGCCCCTCACCCCTCTTATAAAAGGGAACTCCTCCTTCTCATTTATTAAAACCATTAAATCCTTTTGGTTCCTCCAAACTCTTCCCAAATACTCTCCCAACATCCCTCACTACAACCTATAGGTCTTAGTTTGATCATAAAGACAACCTATGGAGCCCTTTTGATCAAATAAAAAGGAAGAACCCGAAGAAGAGGTAATGATTTCACCACCATTTTTCATGTTCCTTTCTTCTTCCACTTCTTCATTCTTTTTTATTACCATTATAAAATAATAACTCCGTTATCTTATATATACTTTGATGTTATTATAATTATGGTACAACCATATTAATTATTCTATCCACCCATTGAATAACATGTCACGATACGTGCGTACGTACGGCTTACCGTCTCCAAGTCGTGGTGTAATTGTTATTCAATATATTATTATTTGGATGGGTATAATAATGATGTGTAATTCATGTAAAAAATAAATATAACATGATAATGATTATGTATATATAATATACCATCCAATTATATATTATTTTAATATCAAAAGAATGATATTGTCGCTCGTGCGTACGTACGGACTACCGTCTCCACGAACGCGATGAGATTCATTCTCTATCGTATCCATTAAAGTATAATTATCATATGATGATTTAAAAATAATGTTTAAGGACTTTATATCATTCTGGATATGAATAATATACATCCTATCCATGACAAACATGGCTTACGTAACAAAACATATAAAAGAAAAACGAATAAGTTAACACCTGAAACGACGATAATTCTATGATATTATTAAAAAATAAATGTTAAAAGATCATATATGATATCATATTTAATATATATGATTCATGAATAATTTAATAACAATTATTTCAACATTATATAGGAGTTTAAACTACCCCCAACTAAGGAAAAGTACAAGGTAAGGGGTTTCTTATCTCACTTTTAATTCCGTGAGAATTCCATTGTTCACCACTTATTTATTACATGTGGTGTGTGTACTTCCCATGTCTGTATTCATTGTGTAATATACTTTAATTAATTTATATTTAAATCATTATTGTATGATCCTTATTTCATTTGTGTATGTTTTGTATGTTACCAAATCAATAAGGGAATTTGAAATTTCAATTTCCAATTATTTGGATTTACTCAAACATCACTGATTATTTTACTCCGAGATTATGTGTGGAATAACTATTCATTTGCTTATGTCATAATTTCCACTCCCCTTTTCTGTGTATATAGTTGTTATACACATAATCACTCAATTGATAATTTGTCAAGTCATCGATATAAATTTGATAAGAGTAATTTGAACTCACTCTCCATTTGTTGAGTTAAAAATCCAATTCATTGGTGTTGTTTTTATAAGATTATGTGTGAATAACCTTTTATTGATTTACACTGAATATCCAATCATATTTAGTGTATTTATATTTTTCACACATAAATATGTCGTTGATTTATCCTTAACCTAAGGTTGTGGCCTTTATGAGGGATTTCATCTCAATTTACATTCCATTGAGACTTCTTTGTAGATATACATCAAATCACTTTTATGTGGTGTATATATTGTACTTTTACATAGTATATCATGAATCCCTTTATTCTCATGATATTAAAAAGTTTTGATTACCTCAATTAGTTGAATTCATGTGTCTCTCTTTTGGTTAGAATCTCTAACTAAAATACCATTTTTTGAAATGTTTTAAAGACTTATTCATCTAAATCTTTATCATTAATGTCCATGTTTTAAAAATGGTTTTAAGGATTTATTTATATGGACATTAAAGATTTAAAATTAAAACTCCTTTTAAAAAGTTTCAAAGTGGTATGGGAAACTTTGATATAAAAATCTATTTTTAAATGGCTTCTTGAAAAATAGTGTGACCTTTAAATGATTTCAAGAAAAAGGGTGATATTTCTATCAAATAGTTTTGGTGATTATTTTCATCTATGTCAACACCCTTCATTATTCCTGATTGAGGTTAATGTGATACAATATAATCTTAAATATTGTATCAAATGAGTTATGTTGGACTGTGGATGTGCTATTTTTATACCATTCCTGGTTTGTAGTTAAAGTATTGACATTTCGTATGCTAGTTTTAACATGAATGTTTATGTTATGTTTGAACCAGTTCATATGAGGAATGCATTGGACTTAATATGTGACGTTTGGAGCCCGCTATAGCTCCTCGATGCATCAGTAGGTCTCATGAGAAAAACTAGTGTCTTGGCACAAGGCCTTGACAAAATCTTATTTGTAGCCTTGGAACGAGGCCTTGGCTATATGGTTATGATAGTCTGGCATTATGCATTCCATCATTATGAAAGTGGTTATTGATATTGCATGTGATTGTTCGACTAGTAGAATATCCCTGTGAATAAGTAAATGGCATTATTTCATTTTATCCTTTCCATATTATGCTGAAGTTCAAGTTTAAAATGCATTTTTTTAGTTATAAATTGCTACAAGTGTTTATGCTTATAAATGAAAGATTCTGCTATATTGTTATCCTTACTGAGCATCTGAGCTCACCCCTTTCAGTGTTTTATTTTTCCTAGGATGAGAAGAAGTAATTTATGAATGACCTGCAAGGATAATATGAGGGGATATGAAGACAAGATGTTTTTTTAGTTATTTTACCTTATGATGTAATGTAAGACTTATGAATATATCTAGTGTTTCAAAGACTACTAAACTAATCGGTCTTTCGAGACTTGATCCTTTGTGATCATGCCAATGTTATGTAATAATCGACCGACTTTAGGTATCTAGGGTAGGGGCGTTATAGTTGGTATCATGGGAAGTTTATTAAAAACCTTGGAAGATAGATTTAGATAAACTCCAATTAGAGCACATATACCTAAGATGAACTTTGAGGATTAGTATAGAATAACATCCATGAATTTTGGTATTGTAGAGATTTTGTGAGTTTTCCGAGCAATACATCCCTGTCTGGATACGAGGAGGAAGAGGCGGCTCTGGCACAAATGTACCTAGGGGTAAAACCCGAAAACACCGCTTTGAGCTAGACTCGAACGGGAACTGGTGCACGAAAATGGGCCTTGCTTCCCTCTTGGTTACGACACTCCCAGGGGATATGCTTAGGATAATTTACATTTTCTTTACAAACCTATTTAAATTAATATATATATATATAAGATGATATTAAATGACCTTGGTTAATCCTAATGTGTTTCAAATTGATTATATGGTGACATGTTAATATCGAAATGAATTTATGACAACTGTTACTCACACAATGCTTTCTGGTTTTAGTCAATGGCTCGATTCCAAGGAAGTCATAGTGACTTTGAGAATAATGTACAAGGTGGGAATGGTGGTGGTAATGAGCAACAAAATGGAATGTTGATAGGCGTAAAAGATATCCTCTTTATTCCAAATTAGTTTTCCAAAAATATGATCAACAACATATATATTAACCAACTCCCGGACTCAACAAGGAAGAGAAAGGTGATGAATGATAAGAGCTCCAGCAGTGGAGACCATGGAGAAATGAACCATCAATTTCTATCATGCAAGAAATGTGGTATTAGACACCTAGGAAAGTGTCTCAATGGGACCAAGAAATGCTTTACGTGTGGTAAGGAAGGACATAAAGTGATGAATTGCCGAAGAAAAAATGAAGGGTACTATGGAAGAAGATAAAAATGGTCCCAAGAGTCCATTTATAGTAAATTGCCATAAATGTAGGGGACTTGGCCATTACCCGAGTGAATGCCCTATTCAATAGGATATTTTCATGGTCAAAGAAGAAGCTATGTGGAAATAAATGGTTGGAGAAATGTTTAAAAAGTATTAGTGATCCTTGTTGATGAGTTTACTTTGGAATAATTTTCTCTTGTATTTGTAACCTCGCATTTTTCCATGTGAGAATGATATTTGAGGAAGAATTACCTCTTCTCTTGTGGATATAGGTATAAATAGCCATTTAGTTTTATATGATCATTGGGGTTTGAAAGAATTATAAGTTATTATAATTTGGGATTAAAATGCAAGGTATGAGATAAGATTTGTGGTTAAATTATGTTATGGTTATTTGGAGGAATTTATCTCTTTTTGGTAATGTTATAAAACATATTTTTTGAAAAGGACAACATGCAGACCACGTGAAAACCCGTCGCGTCGGACAAAGCTATGGGAATCGAACCCACAACCAAAGTGCGATTGGGATTTATCGCCTACCACTGGACTACTTGAAGTCCTTGAATAGTGTGACTAATTATTTTTAGTTAAATGATTTTATTGATCAATAATAAGTTGATTTGGGTTCTTATGTCTTATCAAATGAATACCGTTGGTATAGGAAAATGATTTTGTGATTAAGTGATAAATGTTATTTTGGAAGATGTTTTCTTTGTTGGGAACACTATATTCCCAGCAAAAATAGAATACTATGAGGTTTCATTTGTGGAGTAATGGTAGATTTTTATCTACGTTTTATTGTGGATTTATAGTGATTTGGGTTATTTATGGAAATGATAAACCTATAATAGAGAATATGTGATGAGGTTAATTACTTTTATGTATGTGAATTTAAGAGTATTTGATGTCATTTGGAGATACAATTTAACATGGGAGACTACATAATCAAACTCTTCTATGTTCTGGGTTTCAATATTAGTTTGAATTATATTGAAGGATTTTAAGGACAATTGATTATTGAATGGTATTTATTTATCTTTGGGGTATTGTTGTTTTAATTTTAGATATTAAGATCAGAGTTTATTTCTCGCAAGGAATATCCTTTTGGGGGATCATTAGATCTTGTACTAACCATTTTGGTTTTGATTAATCTCTAATGATAATGTAAATATATAGTTTATCCTGCATGGATAATGTGATTCTATAGAAGTTTATTCTAGCCCTTCCAGTGTGACTAAGTCTTCTTGAATACTCATCGTTTAAAAAAATGAGTTAGCGGTGGAAATTAATTAAATAATGAAACTCTACTTAAAAATTAAGTATATATCTTTATATTCTTAGTCAATATCATAAATGAATTCCTCATCCTTATGTAATGTAACTTAAAACAAAAAATGTTGTCTGTTTACTTTTCCTAATAGGAGACTAATGATCGTTTGTCCCAACACAAGTTTGTGGTTTTCTTATTGTTAACTTTCTCCTGATCATGATTTCTATCCCTCTATATCTGAACTTGACACTTAGTTTATCATCCATATCCATGTTTTCCTACATTTAATCAGAGTATGGGTTATCTTGGTTGACCTTTTTACCTCTCTTTCTTTCTTTTAAAGTGATAGTTTTATTGACTCTTTTTCTGATGTGGGACTTTCCATTATATTCCCAAGAACAATTTTAAAAATTGTGAGGAAGAATTTTATTGAAGGAGGGGATAATGTAACACCACAAGCTTCCACGGTACGTTTCCCTTCGAATAATGCAATGGCGTGCATTGTACGCAACTTCGAGATTCCAACACACCACAACCAATCAAATTAGCCGTTATGAATAGTAATACCTACTTTTTGAAATTATATATATTTTATATTTCAAAATGGACATTATTTTTGCATTTGGAATATCGAATTTAGCCTAGGGTGAAATTTTGGAACTTTTCGGATACCACTTATATTTTGATGAATAGTGAAAATTACTAAATTTTAACTAAAAAAAACATTATTAATAAAAATAATTTATATAGATAAATTATGAATTTGAGTGGTTTTAAAGTATATATAGAATATATACATTTACGATTTAATACAATGTTGGTCATTGGACATAATTTTTCAATTAAACCGAACATAAACAAGTATCAATCTTTTGATAGTTATTATATCATAAAAACATGCTTTTTGTATTGACAGTGGGAATTAATTTTAAATTAATTTCTGCCACTTATGTGTTCTGAATTTGTAAAAATGGATTCCATATTTGGAATTAGGATGTTAATATTGTGTAAATGATTAAGTTTTATTTTTAGTCATTTTGAATAATTACTGTGGTAAATATTTTATTTACCATGGTTAAAGGTAAATCCGGTAAAAAAGGGTTAAAAAATAATATTATAATAATAATAAATTACCCTAAAACGTGTCTTAACCCTATTGGTTGATACTTTGTCGACCAGGGTCATATTTGGGTCGATTTGGGGACCCCATGGATCCACTTGTAAGTGATAGGGACACGTTATTTTAATTAAGTTAATAGAAGTACAAAAATGACATAAGAATATATATTTTAGAAAAACAATTTTTACATGGGGTTATATATGTTGGAGTTTTGATTATAAATATTCATTAGAAAGATAAAACGATTTCCTACATAATTATATTTTATTTATAATTTTTAGACATGAAAACATTTAATATATTTATGACACAATGATGATGTAGTAATTACATTAATAGTGAAAAATTAAAATAATTGATATTATAAATACCCAAATAAATATAATTTAAGACATTTAATGAATTAAAATAATTTTCTAGGATAATATGACATATTAGGATTGATTTAAATGACTTTTTTCTAAGTAATAATTCTGTTATGAGTTTCAAACAAATCAACTATTGAATGGTGTCAAAATTGACATAAAAGTGTTTTTAAAACAAATATTATATTATTAATTAGTATTAAATTCCTAAAAATATAAGGATCATCCAAGAGACTTATATCATGATAGTTATATAATTAATGGACCTCTTTGGGGGTCTCTTGGAAGTATATAGTAAGTTTATTAAGTATATTATATAAAAATACAAAGTGACATGGTAAATGTCAAACTAATTAACTAAGAGTTAAAACAAAATGATAATGTTAATATAATGACCCAAACCCGTCTAAATTATATTGGTTGAATGTTTTTAGACCTATAACCACCTTAAATTTTAAATAATCAACTTTGGAGCCATTAGAAACCGAATATGAATTTATTATAAATTAATATTTCTAGCTTTTCCAAATGTGCCCCTTACCCCTCTTATAAAAGGGAACTCCTTCTTCTCATTTCTTCACACCTTAAAATCCTTTTGGTTCGTCCAAACTCTTCCCAAATACTCTCCCAACTTCCCTAAATACAACATAGAGGTCTTAGTTTGATCATAAATCCATCCTAAAGAGCCCTTTTGATCAAATCAAAAAGAAGAACACGAAGAAGAGGTAATGATTTCACCACCCTTTTCAAGTTCCTTTCTTCTTCCACTTCTTCTTTATTTGTTATTACCATTATAAAATAATAACACCAGTATCTTATATATACTGTGATGTTATTATAATTATGGTACAACCATATTCAGTATTCTATCCACCCATTGAATAACATGTCACCATATGTGCGTACGTAGGACTTACCGTCTCAACGTCGCGGTGTAACTGTTATTCAATATATTATTATTTGATGGGTATAATAATGATCTATAATTCATGTAAACAATAAATATAACATAATAATTATTCTGTATATTTAATATACCATCCAATTATATATTATTTTAATATCAAAAGAATGATATTGTCGCTCGTGCGTGCCTACGGACTACCGTCTCCACGAACGCGATGAGATTCATTCTCTATCGTATCCATTAAAGTATAATTATCATTTGATGATTTAAAAATAATGTTTATGGACTTGATATCATTCATGATATGAATAAGATACAACCTATCCATGACAAACATGTCTTACGTAACAAAACATATAAATGAAAAACAAGTAAGTTAACACCTGAAACGACGATAATTCTAAGATACTATTAACAAATAAATGTTAAAAGATCATATATGATATCATATTAATGTATATGTTTCATGAATAATTTAATAAAAATTATTTCAACATTATACATGAGGTTAACCTACCCCCAACCAAGGAAAAGTACAAGGTAAGGGGTTTCTTATCTCACTTATAATTACGTGAGAATTCCATTGTTCACCACTTATTTATTACATGTGGTGTGTGTACTGCCCATGTTTGTATTCATTGTGTAATATAATTTAATTCATGTATATTTAAATCATCATTGTATGATCCTTCTTTCATGGGTGTATGTTTTTTATGTTACCAAATAAATAAGGGAATTTGAAATTTCAATTTCCATTTATTTGGCTTTACGCAAACTTCATTGATTATTTTACTCCGAGATTCTGTGTGGAATAACTATTCATTTTCTTATGTCATAATTTCCACTCCCCTTTTCTGTGGATATATGTTTTATACATATAATCAATCAATTGATAATTTCTAAATTCATCGATATGAATTTGATAAGAGTAATTTTAACTCACTCTCCATTTGTTGAGTTAAACATCCAATTCATTGGTGTTGTTTTTATAAGATTATGTGTGAATATCCTTTGAATGATTTAAACTGATTATCCAATCATATTTAGTGTATTTATATTTTTCACATGTAACTATGTCGTTGATTTATCCTTAACCTAAGGATACGGCCTTTATGAGAGATTTCATCTCAATATACATTCCATTGAGACTTGTTTGTTGATATACACCAAATCACTTTTATGTGGTGTATAAAATGTACTTTGACATAGTATATCATGAATCCCTTTATTCTCAGGATATTAATATGTTTTGATTACATGAATTATTTGTATTCAAGTGTCTCTCTTTTGGTTACAATCTCTAACTAAAATACCATTTTTTAAATGTTTTACAGACTTATTCATCTAAATCTTTCTCATTAATGTCCATGTTTTAAAAATGGTTTTAAGGATTTATTTATATGGACATTAATGTTTTAAAATTAAAAGTCTTTATAAAATGTTTCAAAGTGTTATGGGACACTTTGATTCAAAAATCTATTTTTAAATGACTTCTTGACAAATACTGTGACTTTTAAATGATTTCAAGAAAAAGGGGGATATTTCTCTCAAATAGTTTTTGTGATTATTTTCATCTATGTCAACATCCTTCATTATTCTTGATTGAGGTTAATGTGATACAATATAATCTTCCATATTGTATCAAATGACTTATGTTTGACAGTCGATGTGCTATTTTTATACCATTCATGGTTTGTAGTTAATGTATTGACATTTTGTATGCTAGTTTTGAAACGAATGTCTATGTTATGTTAAAACCTGTTCATATGAGGAATGCATTGGACTTAATAAGTGACGGTTGGAGCCCACTATAGCTCCTCGATGCATCAGTAGGTATCATGAGACAATCTAGTATCTTGGCACAAGGCCTTGACTAAATCTTATTTGTAGTCTTGGCACGAGGCCTTGGCTATGTGGTTATGATAGTCTGGCATTATGCATTCCATCATTATGAAAGTTGTTATTGATATTGCATGTGACTGTTCGACTTGTAGAATATCCATGAGAATAAGTAAATGGAATTATTTCATTTTATATTTGTCATATTATGCTGATGTTAAAGTTTAAAAGTGTTTTGTTTTAGTTATAAATTTCTTTAAGTGTTTATGCTTATATCTGAAAGCTTATGCTATATTGTTATCCTTACTGAGTATCTGAGCTCACCCCTTTCAGTGTTTTATTTTTCCCAGGATGAGAAGAAGTAATTTATGAATGACCTACAAGGATAATATGAGGGGATATGAAGACAAGATGTTGTTTTAGTTTTTTTACCTTTTGATGTAATGTAAGACTTATGTATATATCTAGTGTTTCCAAGACTACTAAACTAATCGGTCTTTCGAGACTTGATCCTTTGTGATCATGCCAATGTTATGTAATCATTCACCGACTCTGGGTATCTAGGGTCAGGGTGTTACATCCAATGGGTAACAAAACATTAGTATATTTCTTAATGTTAAATGTTGTGATTAATTTATTATGATTCGAAGGCACCGTGTTATTCAATATACTAGAATCTATTATGTGAATAATTTTTCCTCAAAAGTTATCATTGTAAAATTGAGTGAAAATGGTTCTTTTATTTGAACAAAATAAAAAATTCTATTGAATGAACAAATGACATATTTTCGTCCAATACTATATATAGTTATTCTAGGTATTATATTTTAAGAAATATTGTAAATTTCATTTCTTCTGGTTGAGAACTTAGTAAATTTTTTTTATAAATTCAATCCCAGACAAAAGTTGGAAAATACAAGTATAATTTTGATAAATATTTACATTATAATACTTTTCTATCTTATTCTATATATAATCTTACATAGTTTCGTTAGATGCTATAAATATAGTATTTCTGTTCAAATCAAAAATTAGTTTTCAACCTATATTTTGAATTTTTTTATTCTTAAATTATATTTATATTTCAAATTTTTATTATATTCATCAAGTCCTCAAAATATATAAAGGTTCATTTTTTAAATAGTTTATATT
Source organism: Viscum album (assembly GCA_963277665.1). Taxonomy (NCBI): domain Eukaryota; kingdom Viridiplantae; phylum Streptophyta; class Magnoliopsida; order Santalales; family Viscaceae; genus Viscum; species Viscum album. The sequence continues at coordinate 987,498,231 of OY728143.1, read as the reverse complement.
TTATGATCACTAAATTCATATAAAAAATATGATACAAATTTACAATTTTTCAAATATAGGCTCTAATATCTCACTATTTACATATGATCTCTTATTATCTGATCTCAAATATTTATAAAAATCACTATGATTTTAACAATCTTAAGAAAACAATTTTTTATAATAAAATGATTGAAAGAGCATGAATATTAATATTTACCATAGGATCTCTTCCTGATTTGGATATTTTTTTAAAGAATATAGTAATTTTTATATTATTACCAATTTCCTCAAATGTACATTCTAAATTAGTGTCCCATTCACAAAAATCCATTCCTATATTTCTATCAGATATTTCACATTTATAATTAAATAGTATTTTCATAATATTTCATTTCATTCTTCTTGAGATGACAACATTAATCTATAACATTCCCTTGTTTTCTGAATTCATGTGATGTTGGTATTCATACACATCATTTATCTCTTATTTCAATAATATAATTTATACTATTTTTTTGGAATGTTTCTCATTCAGGATTAACAAATTCACCAATATTAGGATCACATTCACATACTTTATAAACACTTATAGAAAAATTCTTGGATGATATTGTTTTGTAATTTCATTTATTTTATGTTCATGTTATTGTAAAATGAACTCAAATATAATTTTTTTTCTTTTTAACATCACTCTCTAAATGAAATTCATATTATATTAAAGTATCAACATTGGAATCTATAATTAACATAGTAATAATATTTATAACATCAATTTTGGTTATTTATAAATATTATATCTAATGCATGATATATAAATCCAACAAAACTAGCTGGTCAACATATATATCCTTTTTACAGGTAATTAAAAACTATTTAAAATTTTCATTAATATTTTTTGATTTTGCGAAACTGAAACTCTTGTATGAAAATAAAATTACATATAATCTTATATAAAAATATATATCATAATTTTATCAACATTTGATGATCTGAAATGTTTAAATTTAATCATTTTATATTTTCCATATGTAGTTTGATAAGAATAAATTTTCATATTTTTTTAATAGAATAAAGAAATGAATTTATGACATAGAAATTAATATAAAGTTAAGTTTTCTCTTCATTTGTTAAAATAAAAAAAAAATCTCAAGATATATTTAATAAGATATTTGTATTTGAAAATATTGAACCCCTTTATAATAATAACATATATATACATTATATCTCACTAATAGTTTGATGAATTTATCTAAAAAAGTAGTGGTATATTTTGATTCATATTATTAATATTTTTATCATGAAACCCTTTAATATATTAAAATATTTACCACACAACTATTTAATAAAATAAAACTGAAATATGAATGTTTGATAGTGACTAAAAATAATGAAATACTTGGTTCGATTTCTAATGTAAAAACCATCTATGAAACCAAATATATGATCCAAATTGTAATATAGAATTTCTATTTTGTGAATTTTATATTTAAAAAATAATAATATTCATCATCCCCAATAAAACATTATCAGTATTAAAAAAATTCTTGCAAGAAAATAAAAGTAACATCATTAAAAATACCAGATGAACAAAAAAAAATAAATTTAGAGAAACTAAATTAAAATGTCTATGTTTAAAATTGATGATTAACATAACATGTATAGATGAATTATAAAAAAATATTCATTATATAATATAAAAATAACACATAAATCATTGAAATTTTAAACAAACTAAATTATTGAAAATGAAGTATGATTTTTAATGCTAATTTTTATTATTAAATAATATGAGTAGTATTAGATAAAAAACGAAATATCCCACTATATATTTGTTTTAATCTAAATATGATACCAAAGTGAAAGGTATATGACATTAGTTGAACTTAATTATCCTAAAATATAAACATATCTAAATATCCCCACTTTCTATTGACTAAAGTAGAACTCATTAATTCATTTGTTTAAATCCATCAATCATCTCTATTATAATTACCCTACTATTAAAGCTCAATTATTATATCACCCACTATATAGAGAGGTATCCTAAAGCATCCCCTACTACAAATAGAAGGATGATTTTCCCCGAAAACATAACTTGAATATCAGTTCTCCAACTACATAGTCGGTAAATATTTTAATTTCCTACATAAGTGATAGCTCAGTTAGAAATAAATAAAATAGAAAGAATAAGATCTTTATATGGTTAAACTTTCACAATATCTTCTCTTAGAGGATATAATCATATAATAAAGGATCACATTGAATTTAATATGTAATAAAAAATATATTTCAAGGAATATATATTGTCAATAACTATTTTGAATATCATATATACTATTGTAATATTGTTTGATGCCCTCCAAACAATGAGGTATACCATTTTTATTTATTAGTCCCACAACTAATAGAATCTTGATATATGATACTTATTTATAATAGTACTAATAGAAAATTTATTATTAATATTTTGACCTACATTAATTAAATCAACATCTATCGGTATTTTGGACCCACCAAACTGTAGTTCTAAATTTCGTGGTGAATATAATATGTATTAAAAAATTCAAATTACCAGTTTTTCATGAAGTCATTAAACATTTGGTTTTAAAAAATTCATAGGTTATCTATTTTTTTAATATTTATTTCATCCATATTTCATTAAACATCACGTTACTAGTTTATTATTTCACTAAATTATATATATTTAAAACATTAATGACAAAATAACATCATCATTTAAGATGAAATACATACCGAATAATTTCATGGTTTTCAAAGAAATTAAGTATTATGATTCAATGGTTTAATAATTAATACATAGATAATATTGAAAACTGGTTGATTGAGAATTAATCATTTGAGATGATATTCATTTCATAACATTGTAATGATTGGATGGGCATAGAAATAATATTTATGTTAAATAATTTTTATGATATTTTGTTTGTAGATAAAATCACCATGTTTTTTCCATATCTAAAACATTCATGTAGATTGTATATAAAGGAAAATAATAATAGTTCCATAGGAACATGTGCTCTGAATTTCATTGGTTTGATAAATGAGATTATTCTATGTAATGGTGTAATGTAAAGAAAAAAAAACATGGAGATTGTCATTTCAAATGAGAATTTATGTCATCATTTCAGTTGACAAGTTTCCATGTATAATGATAAAATGATCATAGAATCATATGAGGTGGTCATCCTAGTTTAATTATTCATATAATATTTTTAAAAGGTTATCATAAATTTCTCTGTATGTAATATATTTTTATAAATAAAAATGATTCATACATTGTGAATAAGAATGCTATTGTAATAGAATCTTATAGGAAAAAACCATTTCAAGGATAATTTTTTGGTGATATTTATGCACTCTAAAAAATGTGATTATTTCCTACCATGGAATTATATTGATTAGTAGTTTTTTTCGGTTTAAAATGAGATGTTTTTTTCAATAGTAAATTCTGTGATTTTAATAATTTATTTATCCAAATTGTTGACTAAACAATTTTCCATGAAAATAATTTTAAATTAGTTTTGATAATTTGGTAAAAAACACATTTAATGTTTTATAGTGAAAAGATTATAAGAAAATATGAAAAATTAAATTATGAATTTACTTGAATCAATGGTTTGATGTGTTTATAATGTTTGTATATATTTGATGTTGTCACTAGTTGATGAATGAAGGGATACCAATACTCGATATCTAAAATATTCAATCATATTAATGGGGACTATGGGATCTCAAATGATAAAATCCTTCATAATATTGTTATTCAATCATAGATCTATTTATAAGTTTTTTTAGTCTATTTTTTAAATTTATATATACATTACATCATTAACATGATATTGAAACTATTGAATATGATAACTAATATTATATTTCATGAATGATTGTAGAAATTATTTCTATTATTAAAAATAAATATATTTAAATACTGTTGAGAGATAAAACAATATATATTATTATAGGTATAGAATAATGTTTATATACAGTTTTTGATTAAAATAATAATAAATAGGTTAAGGATTATACTTAAAAAAGTGAAATTAGAAGAAGAATAAGAGAATGTTTCCACTATTTTGTGTGTAAATCATATTATAAATATTTTTTTCTGTATATTATGAAGTTAATCATATTGATAATATTTATGAATCCTAGAATCAGTATAATAATTTATGTATAAAATAAATAGATGAAGGAGTATAATTTCATCCCAATAGTACATGGAAACATCAGAAGTTTTATGAGATATTATTCATGAAAAAACACTTAAATATTCATATATCACGATTAATGTATTTTTTATCTAATTTTATATCTATAAATATTTGTTTATTGGATCATATATTCAATTCGGAGTCCAAATATTATAAGTTACACACTACTAATTTTGATCAATTAACATTGTACAATGAATGTCCATTATTTCCTATGGTCACTCACATGTGCGATTAATGCAACTAAAGTTTCCACTATATCAAGAGATGAAGGTTAGTTTTGTTATAAATCTTAATAGGAATGAAAAAAATTATTATTTGGAGTTTCAAACCCCTCTATATATTCCTCACAGACTCTACTTGAAATACATGAGACCCATCAAATTTTTATTTTCACCGCTTTCATGACACCATAATCAATACTACACAATGTTAAATATCCTGGGCCAATTAGTAAATATGACCCTAAACCATAAAACATAAAATATGAGGGGTAAATTTTTTAAATTAGGATATTTATTCCTCCTCACTATAGTTCAATAAAAAATCCACTATTCATTGATGTATCTGTAAGAATGTAATTTCATATATGTTAATCACATGTTTATCAATGGTTCCAACATTCATTACGTAAAAGGTAGTTTAACATTTCATGGATGTATTACCAAAAGAGGAATAGTATTAGCCCATCTCACATGACCTCATATGATAAGATGCATCTTGTTATGAAATATAATCAAATTTTGGTTCCAATTCCACTCATAACGATAAATAGGAATCCCTAAACATGGATACAGTACAAAAACTCCACCACCTACCACTAATAGAGATGGTAAATACTCTAATGTGCCTGATTCTAATACACTAAAAACATTATTTATTCATTTTGATGATGGATGGTTTCCACCAATCAGTTTTAGAGAGGTATACAAAACAAATATTAACACTAGGAATGATTTCTCAATTCATTTTTAATATTTATGAGTGATACAAAATAAATATCAAACCCCCTTATAAGATAAACCATACTCTATTACTGTCGACCAATAAGAAACCAAAAGGTTCATTGGTATTTCCCATCAACCACATGAATTTTGAAGGAGTTACACCAGTAAAATGAATCTTGTGTGGGTGTACGAGGGAATTCAATACGAATAATTAATAATGAGGTTTCTGGGAATGAAAAGGAAAATTTGGAATGATACATAGATCCACGAAATGAAATAGAGGACCTTCTGGAAGTTAAAATTGATTATTGAACTAATTGATTCTATATAATCAATTACCACATGAAGTTATGAATCAATAAATAATTAAAAAAATTACCGTATAAATTTATTTCACTATTGTATAAATAATGTGAAATAGATATAATATAGATATCCTATTAAAAAATTCATCAATGGAAGAAAACATAATGATATAAGGATTAAAAAAATTGAATGCAAATTAGGACATGGTAAATATAGAAATTAATTAAATATAAGTCTATGTTATAGAAGTATAATATTGTTTTTTCGATTCACCAAGTATATTAATTACATTAATAGTAAAAACATAAGGATAAATCATCAAAAGACCTTGGTAAAATTCAAGAACAGTCAATAATAATTTTACATTGAGGAAAATTATTAGTTATTTTATAGAATAAAAAATATTTGTCTTTATAAAGAGTGATATATGTTCCTATGATAGTTGTATCAATGTGTCTTTCACATTAATGGGCTTGATGGAGACCTGATATGTCATTGTTTTTTATTGATGTTTTTCTCTCTTGGAATGTTTGTTCAATGGTTTGTAATTGGTTTGAGGATTATAAGGTTGATAAATAAATTAACATTTATTTTTTAATTTTAAAAAGGTTAATAGATATCCTCTAAAAATATTAAATGGAAATTAAAAATAATCTAAGAATAACCAGACATACTGTTGTTATGTATTCTAATATTTATATTTTCTTTAACAAATATAACAATTTTCAAAACCATATTTTATATTTCTGAAATAATTAATTAAAATTTATTAAGGGTTTCATAGATATAAGGAATAAGCATCGTTAATATAAGTAAATTAAGCTAAATGTAGGTATGATTCAATATAAAATAATAATATATTCATTAGATAATCATTCTTATGTTTTTATAAAGAAATCTGTGGAAATTATAAATAATATCACCAAAAATTATCAACCAAAACAAAATAATTAAAAAAGTTAGTAAGTAAAATAATGAATATAAAATCCCGAGAGTGAACTCAATATAGTCTCTAGAAATTAAATTGTTTTAAAACCCTTAGTTTCTTAATCCAAAAAAATATATGATTCATTTTTAAAGAAGTAAATCTTTTGGTTATCCCACTAAAAAATGAAACATTATCAAAATAACCATAAATGAAGAGTAATGAATCATATTTAAATTAAATTAACAAATATATACTAATTTATTGTTGAAATAATGTGGTTTTACTATTCTCTATTGAGATGACCTGAAATGTTTTATATAGCCTAAATCAAAACCAGACTTCGGATAAGAAAAAAAGTAACAGAGAAAGATGGGGAAGATAAAAACATGAATTATAATACTATAACTTCTTGGAAAACCAATGATAATCTATAAAATAATGAAGAGTTAATGGATATGAAGATAAATGATTTCCATTGCATTCAAAATATTTACAATGACAAACCATAGAAACTATTATATAGAAAAATACAAAATAGAAATAATAACCTTGTTTAAAAAAACATGTCCAGACTACACCGATTACCCAATCGTTAAAGATTATATTCATGTTGTAAACCCAAATGAAATTCACTTGAATAATACTAGATGTTCTCAATTGGTCTTTCAGATAGCTAAATAATTTAATATAAAATAGCACCGTGTTTATTCAAAAACATCCCGCCATTGAATTTAAATTTAAAATATATTTAAATATTGTTTTAATGGGGTTTTAATGATTTTACCATCATCATACACAAATATATAACATAGAAAACCCCAAAAAAATATTTTCATTGAACCCAAAAGTTTCCAATGAAACATATTCATTCAAACTTAGTACTTCAATTTAAAATTATAAATAATAGATAAACTCTTGTAGTAAGGCCATAGATCATTAAATGCTAATACATTACCCCAACTACCATAATAAAATAAAACAAAATTGTTCCAATCATTCATTGAAGTTTTAATATTGTCTATTCATTAAAATTAATATGAATTTTTTCTTTTTACCACTTCTGTTCTCTTCCTACTCAATGATATAGCTTCCAAGTAGTCAATGTTAATTTTATTAAATAATAAATACTTTATAAATTTAGAATACAGATAATGTTGTGAAATATATTTTCTAACTTGATTTTTGATATGGTTTTTTCTTATAAAATCTATTAGATGTTCTATAAAGCCTCTATACATATTAAGTGCATCAACATCAATAAGGAAATAAGTGGTTTATTTTTTTCAAATAAAATACAATCATATAAAAACCTAAATTATTTATTTTTATTACATTTTGATCTTTCTATCATTTTTCATTCCTAACATATTTTTAATAATTTTTTCTCCCTCTCAAGATTATTTTCATATTTTTCTTCAACACCTTTTCTAATAACATCTTTTTTCTTCTTGAAACATTTTATGGTTAGACAATTGAATTATTCATTTAGATTATTCTTATTATTACAAGACAAATTTTTAATATTACTACCTCGATAATTTATTATTGCTTTCATCAAATGAAATTTTTTAGTAATATATTTGTTAATGTATATTTTAATTTCTGATTTATTACTTTTTATTGTGAATTTTTTTATAACATGTTATAGGTGATTTTGGTTAGTTTATTTGGATGAAAAAAATGGAATAACACATGGATATAATTATTAGTATCATGATTGACCTTTAATATAAATATTGATTGATAAACCTAATTGTAAGTTCAACTAAAAATTTTATTTTTAAATATCAATTTTTTATTATATAATTTCAAAAATTGATTTTATAAGAAACATTATTTACCAAAATATTTGCCCAATTTTTTGACTATCATCATATCGAACTTGAGCATAATAAAATGAGTCAATACTACATAATAATCTCAATATGGAATGATATATTTATGTAGTGTAGGTTATATTTATCCCACTTACAATGAATAATAATAATTAATAAGTTCCTAGACTTAAATTTAAATCATTATTATCTCCATTACATGTTAGTTTTTTATTATTTATGGTTATTAATATCATTTTTATTGTTTTTATTTCTCTAGGATCGTATCAAAGATCACTTGGGTGATTTTATGTTATTCTAATATCCCTATTCTATAAGATTAATAGTGAATAACTACTATTTCATCTACCAATATTACAGAATTTATGTCTTAATGATAAATACAAAGATCTATGTTTTTATGTTGGTAATTCCTTACAATTAACTAGTGTGTTCATATGAATCCTAAAATATCCCTTCATCCTACTTCTTAATGATATTAAATTTATTCCACATTATGCTAGATACAAATATAGTATTTTTCAAAAAAATAAATTTTCAATGAATTCTATTTATATCAATATATATGGTGTAAATAGTTTTAATTAAATATTAATTATTTACTTCTGGGAAAAGATAAATTATGTAATCCAAATTATGAAAATTTAGAATTCCCTATAAATTATTGTATATTTTTTTTCCAAGAATCCTGAGTATGTGTGAGGGTGAGTTTTAATGTATCATCCAACAAAAATATCAATCATATTTAATTATTTTTACAATTTATTATTCAATACCATAACTGTAAACCTATTTCTATTTTTCAAAATACTCAAAGAGAATCTCAAAATAGTTGGTAGACTATATTACATGATGTATATTTCTCTCTTTCTATGAGTTAGTAAGACATGTATTTTACAATGTAATGTACTGGCCCTTAAATTATTGATATCAATAAAGTGTATTATGTTCCTCAATGAATAATATCTCATAACTAAACAAAATACTTTCAATATTTAAATAATAAGATAATTTGAGTCAACTTATTTTGTCTTTGATCATGTGTTTTGGTTTATCCTTATTTTTCTAGTGAACTAATGACTAAAAATATGACTTATAATAAATTTAAATGGAAAAATAATTTTTGAAAATGAATTAATAACAACATTACAAAAAGTTAATAGTTTTTCAATGATCCATTATAATAGTGCAAAATTGTTCCCTCATTTGGAAATTGTTATTAAACTAAATTACCTCGAAAAATTAGAATTTACATTTTATTTTTTCTATACATGACTTCTATGCCATTATAAAGTATTCATATGGTTTTAATATCATTATTAAAAAATTAATCCCATAGACACAAAAAATAAATTTTTGGTCCTTCACAAAAATATTAAGATAGGTTTCTCATTCATAATAAATATATAAAAAATAATTATAATATACTCTATTATGAATATAAAAGTAATTGAAATAATTAAAGAATATATTTTAAAAAAATATAAAAAAATAAATGTATGATTTTTAATTAAAAATAACAACATAAAATGATTAAAAATATTAAGATATATTGGACCATTTTCAAATAATAATTACAGAAACATAATATATCATAGATTCAATAGAATTGAAATAATTCAATTTATATTATTTTAAAATATTATCAAGAATATGATAACCAATAAATTATCGAAATAGATTTCAATTTCATGATTTCATCAACTCTATTGTGTTGTTATTTTATTATTAATAAATAGTTTCCAATAATTATATAAAAATAAATATGATAAAAAATTTAGTTTTCACATTATACGACTAATTAAATTTCTTTTAATAGTAAAATTTAACAATAAAATTAAATATGAATCTAAATATAGCGAGTAAATTCCCTTTCATATAGTTTGTCCATCATGGAAAGTATTGAAAAAATAATGTATTTCTAAGAATTAAATTTAATTGTGGAAGAAAATTAAATTTATTAATATTAATATAAAAACCCATGAAAGCATAAATAAATTATTCACCTGTTTTTCTATAAGAATAGATGATGTTTATAATTCTAAGTCAATTTCAAAATCCATAACATAATTATTTGATGTCCGAAAACCACATTCAAATTCTCCCACCAATAAATAAATAATATTATAAATATCATCAAAACCCATAATGTGGTAGTGTGATCATGTAATGGGTATCATCAAACTATCATTAAAATTACTAGAGATATGTAATATGATAATAGAAAATTGGGTTTTCATGTTTTCTTGAATTTGATATATAAAAATGGAAAAAATCATTGAGAGGTAAAAAAAATATGGTTATATTTTATTTCATTCAGAAAATGTTTCATAGTATAATTTTTATTAAATGTAATTACTCATATCATATATAATATTTTACTTAAATATATTTTTTATGAGAATATTTTTAATATAGTTCAATTACACAATGATTAACAATCTAAAATACATTGAAATTTAGACCAATAACATTTTGTGACACTATGGTTTCAATGGTGTTTAATTTGGTCAAGAATATATACAACAATTATAGATACACCCTTGGGAAGTTAAGTCATGATGGTTTTAGTTAATTTCATTGACAAATTTAGATTCATATAGAATAATGTACAAATAATGTTTCATGATAATTATGACAAGCTGTTGAATATTTATTTAAATCTATATCTAAATTTCATAAAAAATATAATAATCTCATCGAACATCATAAAATTTGAAAAATAAAATTATGTTGTTGTCATAATAATTATTATTGTAATTAACAAAATTAATATCCTCATATTTGGTATCAATAAAAAAACTCCATCAATTACAATACAAACCCAATAATAATATAAAATAATATATAAAACAAAATCAAGTTAATGAGTATTATATAGATTTGGTTTTTTCTTGAAGAGTTTTCTTTTATACCACATATTAATGATATAATGTTGAAAATAAATTATTTAATTGTAATGACAATCACAATAATAATAAAATTTTATAAAAATTTTATAAAATTAATAAATAATATAATGAAAAAATTTGAATTTTTTGTATCTATATTTTATGAAGGGGAAATTTAATTAATTACATGAATTCATATTTTGAATAGATATTAAATTCATATGAGTTTCTAGAGATGTTTTAATGAGATTTATTAATTGGAGGTTCCATCTATATAAAAATTATCAATATATTTGTAAAATGTTAAAAAAATTGGTATGGATATGTTACTAGGGATGAATTCATATTATTGGAGGTAATTTATATAAATAATTAAATAAATAATGGATATATAAAATTAATATAGTTGATAAACATTGTAACTCCCCATGATTTAATAATAATTTTATATATAAATAAACATAATTTTTAATGCTTTCTATTTAGTATATTTTTAATTTTATATATTCCATATAATTTAAACATTCACATTTTGTGTTTTCTAGACATAATATAAGAATAGAATCAATATTTTTTTGATAAAATGAGTATTTTAAAAAAATCTTTTTTCCACCATTTTATGGTGCATCAATTTTAAATATATTATTTGAAACATTTATATAGTGAAAAATACGATACCTTAATTGAAAATATCTATTTTAATCTAAATAATTCATTGTATTAAATTAATCATTTTAATGCTTTTAAATTATACATGGATTATATGTTCATCAATTAATATAATTTATGTTATTGGTATTATTATCACATTAACATTAGATATAAACATAAGTCAATATTTTGATGGTTTTACATTTAAAAAACTGGTTTTCTCATTTTGACAACAATGATTAAAATTAAATTAATAATTGACAATTTTTGTCTTTTAAATAATGACAAATTATTCCATATTTGGAATCATTGGGTCCAAATTATTTTAATAGCCAAATTTTTGGGGCATTATGAATAGTAACATCATTAATTATTTTTATTTAATATAATTGAAGGGTAAATAAATAAAATCAGGTTAAATATAATATTATAATTATAAAAACTAACCTTATACGTGTCCTAGTACTATTTAATGGGATATTTACTGATAATAAATTTCTTCTGGTGCAAATTTAGCCTTTGGGAGCCACATGGAAAATGATTATGATACATAAAAAATTATTCTAAAAAAATGGAAAATATGTTATAAACAAGTATCACATTACTAAAATAAATTTAATATAGGTTCTTATAAATGATATCTTAATTTATAAAAATCATTTGAATGATAATAATATTTCCTACGTCATGGTATTATATTTTTTAAAAAATTAAATAATTAAATTTAATTATGAAACATTGATAATGTAGTAATCGATTTATTCTGGGAAGATACAAATAAATGATATTAATAATATGATATTAATTATAATATGACTTATTAATGACCCGACTAATGTTATAGATATCGTAGACTTCTTAGATACATAATCTAAGTATTATATGTATGTTAACATATCAGTTTTATTTTTTTACAAATGAAAATATTGAATAGTATCAAAATTGACATAAATGATACTTTAAAAAAAATACAATTCTAATAATTCTTATAAAATTCATAAATATATCACGTTTGACCAAAAAATTATTATAAAATTAAATATTCTATAAATGATCCAATTAGGTTTAATTTTATATTTTTATCTACTATATTCAACCAATAGATTAAAATACCAAATTTCCATGGTTATTGTTAAAGGGGTTAAATAGTGGTAAAAAACATACGCATTAAAAAGATAACAAGTTGTTCAAAAATTATATTATGGACAATATTATATTCTTATCATATAAGGTTCTAAATTAAATCAATTAATTGAAACATTCCCATGAATATGAAATTAATGTTATTAAAATGAATGAATGTGACAAAATGTCTCACTATCATTTTATATAAGTAAATTAATTTTAATATTTGGATAACTAGAATATAACGTATAATATATTTAATATTTGAAAATATATAATAATTACCTATATAATAGAAATTTATTTATAATTTTTATAGATTAAATAATTACCATTAATGATGACTTAATAGTGATGTAGAAATCATTTTATTAATATAAATATCAAATAAATGGTTTTAAAACAATTAAAAGAAATAATATATTAATTAACTAAGGTGAACCATGAAAGTTTAAGATTATTATGACATGTTAGTAATTTAATCAATGTTTTGGTTCAAATTTATCTTTTTTCTTGATTTTATTTAACGTTTAATAAATGAATAATATCAAAATTAACACTATTGATATTTTTAATAAATAACATTTTATTAAATTATATAAAAGTCCAAAAATAATTAAAAATTTCAAAGTAAAAATTATCTTGTCCAAAGTTTCATAAATTTTCCAATTGCGGTCAACTAACAGAACATAAGGATAATTTGTTTAACCATTAAACATTTGGAATATTATTACCGCAATTAAAATTAAATAGATTAAATAAAAATAAATCAAAATCATAAGATTTAAATAAATTAAAAACATGTCTAAATTATATTGGTTGACAAGATTTCAACTCATAGTGATGTTATCTTCTATATAATACACTTCAAAACCATTTTACATAGAAAATAACAAATATTACATTAATTTTTTAGTGTTTCCAAAGGATCCTCCCCACTATCTTATAAAATAAAACTTCTACTTCTCTATAATTCACACCACTATAGCCTTTTGGATAGGACAACCACTTCTTATTTCCTCTCCCAACATCACTTACTTCATCATAAAGACCACACGATGGGCATAAATCCATCATTTGGAGTCCTATTTTTCAATCCAAAAAGTAAAAACCTGAAAACGTGTTGGTTAACACACCCTCAACTAACGAAAAGTACTATATAAGATTTAATTTCAAAATATCATTTTTAAAGTATATTTTTATGCATTTTTATTTTTTGGGACATATTTATAATCCATGCAAATGTTTTTAGGAAAAATCATTTTAAAGTTATATGTAATGTAATCTTTTACTAAATCATCATTTTAAATGTTTTTAATATGTATTCTTCTAGATCATTCTAATTAATGTCCATCTTTTAAAAATGGTTTGAAGGATTTATTAATAAAGGCATGATTTTTTTAAAAAATTCTAATTTAAGTAAAAATATTAAATGTTTTATGGTGAATGTTGATTCAATAATAACTTTTAAATTCCTTCATTTATAAAATACACGACTTCTAATGTTTTTAAAATAAAACAGGTATATTTTGATGAAAGATTTTTAATGAATTTATTATATTATTTTAATATATACCAAAATCATTTGATATATTTTTATTCATAATTATGATTAATTTTTCATAATATGATCTTCTATATTGTATTGAAGGTTTTATGATAAGTTAGAGTGTGGATGTTGTATTTTTATATCTTTCTTGGGTTATGGTTAATGAAATAAAACTTTCTATTATTGTATTAATATTAATGTTTATATTATGTTTCAAATTTTTCATATGGGGAATGTATTGGACATATTAATTGATTGGTGGGGCCTACTATAGCCCCCCAATTAATCTGTAGGTCACATGAGTCAACCTTGATATGGAATTGGCTGAGGAATTGCACATTAAAGTTAAGATATGGATTTGGCTAAAGCCTTAACCATTTATTTTTAGATGTTTGGGTTGAGGTCTCGATTATAAGGCACAAGCCATAAAAATTACATTATGTTGAGTTATTTCAATAATACAAATTCAGGATCATTTCAGGTTTAGATTTTTAGAGAATTTGATCATAAATCATGCATTAAATTCCACATTTCGACAAGGTGGTTACATAAAAGACAGTATTATTTTACCCCATAAAAGGATACATATTTAAAATAAAACATGGATTCTTTCATGAATCTTTTTTGACACTATCATCAAATCATGTACCATTCCCTTGACCTGTGAAAAACATTTCAAAAACATGGGATGAGCATAAAAAGCTCAGTAAGGGATATAAAAGTATGGAATGAAAACATTAGTCCTTGTATACATAAGAATAATTGAACACATACATTACTATTAAAACATAATCCCCTTATAAAACCTCATGAAATCATAATATTTATTAATAAATCATAGAAAACATAAGACATAAAGGTAACATAAGGAATTCTTAACATTCTTACGTAGGGAGTAACCCTCATGGTTACGTTTGGAATACCCATCACAGAATATTCCCTAAATATCTTCAGAGAAACCATAGTGTTTAACTTCTTAACATTACCCAATGCAATGGGGATATATATAGGGATCACCCACCCTTATTTTACCACGGAACCACCCTTCATCATAAAAAATTCCCAAGAACCATAACATAATCGTATCACATAAAACATGAATAAAGGAAACATAATATTTCTACATTTCAATCATAAGATATCAATACAACACATTGATATAATCAAAAAATTATCAAAACCATTTTCAATACCAAAATAAAATAAAATTAAAACATGGTATTTATTTTCAATTTAAAAAAGGTTATGGCTTGTAGAGGAAGCCGAAACTCAAATAATTGTCTCGGCGAAAGAGAAGTCATTGTCGTCGCATACATACGACAAAAACATTCATGTTTGTCGTTTAGTAAAACTCATCATATAAAAAAGATTCATTTTGAATAAAATTAAAAGATAAGGGGTTTTATACACTATATAAATGAATGTTGTGTGTAAAAAATATATGCCTCAATTAAAGGAGATTGAGACGATGTCCCATACCTCATGTCCGACTTGACTCGAACGTTCTTTAATCTCATGAATAATAAACTAGAGTTAATTTATACTTATTTAACAAAATTTTTGAAGTTCATTATTCCTTTTTTATCACTTATTACCATGTTATGAACATTATGTAATTATTTATGTTAATAACGTTCATTTTTTCGATTTGTGGTACTTGAGCCAAAAATAAACTTCTTATAATTACAAGTTGTTCATGTGGTAAAATATCCATTATATCCAGAATTATATTCATGATTTAGATATCATATATATAATATATAAATCTGGTATATGAATGCATTTATAATATTACATAACATTTATAGGTTAGAAATGAAATGCATCATTAAAGGAGACGGTAAGTCGTACGTACACATGAACGCTACATTCAATTTTATTTCGTATTTAATGGTTTGAAATCATAATGATAGAAAGTTATTTTTATAATTCCATTATAATATCATATATAATATCATTAACTCCATCCTTTATATGTCCCACATATGAAATTAACAAATCAAATCACTTGGAGGGGGTGGTTGTCCGCACTTCAAAAAATAAAGATATCACGTTTACCTATATTAGAAACTATAGGGTATGCCATAAATGAAAAATACAGAATAATAAAGAAACAATAGACATAATATATTTAATATATAAATGGAGTGACATCTTAATGGCCACCATGAATGGTGTTAAATGAATATTGAACAATCCTCATTTCGTGAGGCAGAAATTCGCCATCCACACGAACAGTGTGTCCTTTAACCATTAGACGGAGGTGTGTGAAATTGTAAAACCATTACATCTCATAAAAACATCCTAGAATATTTTAGATACTGTTTTTGTTACAAAATAATGGAATAAGAAGAGTTTATGGGGTTGGAGAAGCAAAATAAAACAAAATAACATTCGGGAAGACTTTACCTTTAAATCGAGTAACTCCCCTTGGTTTGAACTAAAAGGGTTTTTTGAAGAGAATTCTGCCTAAAGAAAGGATTCTAGGATGAATATAGTTATTTTGAGAGGTAAAATAATCAGATCTTGGCTAAGACAATGGCTTGATAGGTGTGGGTAAGGTGGTATAGGTGGAAGCCTTTTATAAGAGGGAGGAGGGTCACTCATTGAAAGTCAAGAAATGTTACATTATTATATAATGAGTTTTGGATTTTAAAGGTCTCAAAATTATATATTTCAAGTATAATGATATAAGGGTTAGAAATCCACCCATCCTATAGGTTTTTGACAAGTTTATGTCTTAGATTTTACATTATCTTTTAATTTTGTTTAAATCGTCCATTAATGAGGTAATCGATGCATCATCATGGTGTCATAAAACATTTAATTTATTTAATGTCTAAAAATTATAAAAAAAATACTATGATGTAGGAAATATTTTTATCTTTCTAATTACTATGTATATTCGAAGAGATCATTTACATATATTAAAATAAAATTGATTTACTTGGGTGATACATACTTTGGTTATACTTTCCCTTTAAAAAATAATATAATAAAATGTCACTGTTTCCCAAAAGTGATTCCATGGGGTCACAAAGTTTAGAACACGGAATCCCATGGGCAGGCATGACACAAACAGTATCATTAGGACACATTTTGGGGTAATTTTTTTTATTATGATATTATTTTATTACCCTAAACTACCAGATTACTAATTAATCGCGATTATTAAAGATAATTACTATCGTTACTATTCATAATGTCCAAAAACAAAAGAGTATTCATTAAATAATTTTGACCATATAATTACAAATATGGAATCAATTTTAAAAAATTCCTAACACATAAATTGTAGTAATTAATTTAAAAATAATTCTCGTTGTCAAAACAAATAGAGAGTTTTTTTAGAAACAATATCTATCAAAAGATTGAAAATTGTTTATGTCCAATTTCAAATTGAAATAAATCCCAATGACCACCATTTGATTAAATGGTAAAAACATATTCTAATTAAACATTAAATCCAATTAAAAGGAAAACATATCCATATAATTAAATTAGATGAAAATTTAGTTTTGATGTAAATGCAGTATTTTTCACTATTCATTATAAAATGAACATTGTCAAAAAAATACCATAAATTTATCCAAAGTAAATTTAAATGTCCAAATACTAAAGAATAATTTTATTTTGACAAATAGAGATTATAAAATTTTCAAAATATAGATTTAAAAATGGTTCACCATTAAAAGGCGGTAAAATAATCTTTTAAAAATATTAGAGAGTCAAATGCTTAAGATTGGATTTATTCTCACTTTAATCCTCTAAAACACTATCAAATTCATAAATTGACATAGATATGAAAATCCATAATTCTTTACTTGGGATTTTACATCCTTCCCCCTTTAGAATATTGTGTCCCCGCAATTTATATACTTATCGAATAAGTTGGGGTATTTATCCCTCATTGCATTTTCAGATTCCCGTGTTGCCTCTTCAATAATGTGGTTTTTCCAAAAAAAACATTTACTTGATAAATCACCTTATTTAGAAATACTTGTTCCTTGTGGTCAAGAATATAGACCAGTTGTTCCTTATAAGATATGTTCTCTTCCAGCTGAACTACTTCTGGACTCAAAACATGAGATGGATCTGGCATGTACTTCCTTAACATTGAAACATGAAGAACATTGTATACCTTAGATAAACATGGAGGTAAAGCCACTTGGTAAGAAACTGATCCAACTCTCTCCAGAATTTCATATGGTCCAATGAATGGTGGACTCATGTTTCCTTTCTTACCAAATCACATCACACTTTTCCATGGTGAAACTTTGAGGAAGGCATGATCACCTACCTCAAAAGAGAGATCCTTCCTCCTATTGTCCGCATAACTTTTATCCCTGCTCTGAGTTATTCTCATGTGTTTTTGTATTAGCTGAAATTTTTATACCAACTCTTCTACCAATTCTGGTCCCATAAACTTCCATTCACCCACTTCATCCGAAAAATCTAGAGTTCAACACCGCTTCCCATATAATGCCTCAAATGGTGCCATCTATATACTGTAATGAAAAATGTTATTATAAGAAAACTCATCCAAAGAAATATGTCGGTCCCAACTTCCATGATAATCCATAGAACAAGCATGTAGCATATCTTCCAATGTCGGAATTGTTTGTTCTGACTGCCTATCTGATTGAGGATGAAAAGTTGTACTAAAATTTAATTCAGTAACCAACGACTTATGAAGGCCTTTCCAAAAGTTAGATGTAATCCTGGGATCACGATTAGATACAATGGAGAGGGGAACTCCATTAAACCTGACTATCTATTTAAGATACAAATGAGAATGTTGATCTAGGGAAAAAGTATCTCGTATAGCACGAAAATGAGAAGATTTAGTAAAGGGATCAACAATAACACAGATTGCATTATTACCTCAAGGTTTCTTCAGAAATCCCACAACGAAATCCATGGATATATTCTCCCATTTCCACTCTAGTACTTGTAATGTCATAAACATCCCCTTGGATAACTTCTGCTCGACTTTAACCTGTTGGCAAGTCAAACACTTCATAGTAAAATCAACAATATCTCTTTTCATTCCATCCCACCGGTAATACTCCCTAAGATCTCTATACATCTTAGTACTGCCTGGATGAACTAAAAATGGAGAACTATGAGCTTCACATAACATTATCTCTTCAACTTTGAATCACACGACGCACACAATCTCTTCCAAAATCTCAGAACACAATCATCATCAATGTTGAATTCATGAAACTTACCCTTCTAAAACATCTCTACCTTTTTCTACAACTCACTGTCTTGCATCTGTGCTTGATTAATTCTGTCTGATATAGAAGATTTCAGTGATACCTGAAACAAAACAGAAGAACATCCTGCACCAACAACTTCTATGCCAATGTTCATCAAATACTTAACAAAATTATCACATTCTAAATGTAACATGGTTAATGATGCAATAATTTTTTATCTCAAAGCATCTGCCACTTTATTTTCTTTTCCCAGATGGTAATGAATTGTACAATCATAATCCTCGATTATTTCTAGCCATATCCTCTGTCTCATTTTCAATTCATTCTGAGTGAATATATACTTCAAATTTTTGTGATCAGTATATATTTCACACTTTACACCATAAAAATGATGCCTATAAAATTTTAAAGTGAAAAAAACAGCAGCTAAATCTAAATCATGTGTAGGGTAATATACCTCATGAGTTTTCCACTGACATGAAGCATAATCAATTACCATACCATTCTTCATTTTGATTCAAACAAGTCCTTTCAATGAAGAATCACTATAGATATCAAACTTACCATACCTGGTAGGTAGTGCTAAAACTGTAGCATTCACCAATGTTCTTTTAAACTCCTGAAAACAACCATCGCATTCCTTTGTCCAGATAAACATAAAACCCTTCTGAGTTAGCTTAGTCATTGGACTAGATAACAATGAAACTTTTTTAACTAACCTTTGGTAATAGCCTGCAAAACCAAGAAAAATAAAAATCTCGGTTACATTTGTGGGTCTTGTCCATTTTTCAACAAACGTTTTTTGCAGGATCAATAGTTACTCTATCTTAAGAAATAATGTGATGAAGGAAAGAAATTTGTTGCAACAAAAACTCACTCATGCTGAATTTCCCTTCCATTTTTTTTTATGGTTTTGAAAATAACCTTTAAATGGATTTCATGCTCCTATTTACTTTTTAAAAACACGAAAATATCATCAACAAAAACAACCACAATCATATCCATGAACTAATGGAAAATTCTATTCATAGGGTCCATGAATAAAGCAGGTGCATTGGTTAACCGAAAATCCAATACTAAAAATTCATAATTGCCATATCTTGTATGAAATGTGGTCTTCGAAACATCTGCTTCCTTTACCTTCAACTGATGGTACCCCGATCTCAGGTCAATCATTGAAAAATACTGAGCTCCCTGGATCTGATCAAACAAATCACTGATATGAGGAAAAGGATATTTGTTCTTAATATTGATGTTACTCAAGGCTCTATAATCAATGAAAAGTCTCATAGAACCGTCATTATTTTTAACAAATAAGACAAGAGAACCCCATGGTAATGTGCTAGGTCGAATGAAACCTTTCTCTAATAAATCTAAGAATTTATCCTTCAACTCTAAAAGTTCAATTTGAGACATTTGATAAGGGGGTTTTGAAATTGGATTTGAATCAAGAACTAAGTCAACATAAAATTCATCTTCCCAATCAGGTGTTATTCCAGGAAACATCTGAGGAAAAAAATCAGGATACTCATTTACCACTGCCACATCATTAATCTAAATGGTTCCTTTGTTTTCAACAATATGTGGAAGGTAACATTCCATTCCATATTTTATAGGTTTCTCAGTCTCTTGATATGTTATCAATAGTAATATTTCATTCTTGTACACAAAATGAAATTCCTTCTAAAAATAAGCTTCTTTAGCTCTACAATCAATCTTTGCATGGTAAACAGATATCCAATCAATACCCCAGATATCATCAAGCTCTTCTAGAGGTAAACCAATAAGGTTTGCAAGTAGGTTTTTTCCACATATAAGGATAGGAAGATTATTATAAATTCTTTTTACCTCAAAAATTACCCAGGTGTTTTTAATACAAGTTCAAGAGTCATTTATTGAGATGTAATTCCCAATTTACTAGAATATTTTTCAGAAATGAATGAATGTGTAAACCCTAAATCAGACATAACACTGGCATAATCTGAAAAACCAAATAATGTACCTGATACGACTTCATTTGATGGCCCAACATGTACTGAAGTAGTTGAAAAGGATTTCACCACACCTTTCTTCTTATAGTCTGACTGCTTCCCATCATTTGATCTCTTTGTCAAACAGTTGTTTGCATAATGATCCATCACATTTCACTTGAAAAATTTCACTATATATAAATAAAATTTGGTCTTACCATCATCCTGATCTTTTTCAGTGAAATCACAAGCCTTATGTCCCATCTTACCACATCGGTATTACGTTACATAATTCAAAAAACATTCCCCAGCATGCCATTTACCACATTTATCACAAACTAAAAACTTAGTTTTCTTACCGTCAGACCTGTTTGAAGGATTCTTCCCTTTCTCCTACCACCTTGGTATCTTCTTCTGTTGGTTGTTATAGAAATTTTGATCATCAGAAAACTCTATTTCCACCTTCTCAACACATTGAACAAGCTTTTTAGAACTTTTGAACTCTCTAAAAGTAAAATTCCTTCGATATTTTTGGATTAATCTTGAGTAAAAATGATTGCTTTTACTATCATGGTCTGGGATAAAATTTGGAGCATACCATGCTAATCAAGTGAACCTTTCTTCATAAGTACCCACTGACTCGTCCCCTTGCCTCAATTACATGAATTTTTTTTCCATCCTATGTTGAACAGCCTTAGGAAAATATTTCTCAAGAAACATACCTTTTAATTCATCTCAGTCAAGAGCATCAATCTCATCAGTGCTCCTGATATTTTTAACCATCGACCACCACTAATCTGCTTCACCCTCAAAAAATTAAACAAAAAGACTAACCTTTCGATTATCTGAGCACCCAATGACATTGAAAATATTCTCTAGTGCTTTAATCTACCCTTTAGCTAACACTGGGTCAGCTGATCCTGTGAATGATGGGGGATGTTGCCTCATGAAATGTTCCACCACTGACATGTTCTTCTACGGTTGATCTGGCTGATCTCGTGCATGGATACCACCACCATTATCGCATGATTCAACTGCGCTATTACTACAGAAAACCATTCAGTTACAATTCCGACCATCTTAGGATGCTGATTCAGAAGGTCATTTCCTTCGGTATGGCTTCCTATCAATTCTTCTCTATTTCCTCTACGGAAAACCATTCTGAACAAACATTTCTTAGATGAAGAAACATGGTAATCATCAAATTCTATATCATTTCAACTTGACCATAAAAAAATTATTTTTGGATAATCATTTAATAAAATTATAACTCTTAAAGTTATCTAAACCTCCCTTTGATACCAACTATAAGGCCCCAGCCTTAAACATTACTTAATATTAAGTTATTTCAAGAATACACATTGAGAATCTTTTCAGGTTTAGAGTTTTATAGAATTTGATGATAAATCGTGCATTACATTCCACATTTCAACATGGTGGTTAAAAAAAAGAATGTATTCTTTTTCCACATCAATTGAGACATATTTAAGATAAAACATGGAATCTTTTTTGACTCTTCCTTGACACTATCATCACTTCATGTATATTTCCCTTGACCTGTGAAAAACATTTCAAAAACATGGGATGATCATAAAAATCTCTGTAAGGGATATAAAAGTACGGAATGAAAACAATAGTCCATGTATATATACAAATCATTAAAAATATAATTTAATTGTAAAACATAAGCCCCTCATCATACCTCATGAAATCATAATATTTATTAATAACTCATGGAAAATATAAGATATAAAGGTAACTTAAGGCATTCACAACATTCTTACATAGGGAGTAACCCTCATGGTTACATTTGGAATACCCGTCAAAGTATATTCCCTAAATATCTTTAGAGAAACCATAGAATTTAACTCCTTCATGTTACACAATTCATTGGAGAGCTATATCAGGCTCACCCTCCCTTAGTTTATCATAGAAACACCCATCTTCATAAACAATGCCCAAGAACCATAACATAATCTTATCACATAAAACATGCATAAAGGAAACATAACATTTCCACATTTCAATCAAAAGATTTCAGTACAACACATTGATATAATAAAAAAATTATCAAAACCATTTTCAATACCAAAATAAAAGAAAATTAAAACATGGTTTTTATTTTTCATTTTAAAAAAGTTATGGCTTGTAGAGGAAGTCGAAACTCTAATAATGGTCATGGCGGCGGAGAATTCGTTGTCGCCACATACGTATGACAAAAACATTCCCTTTTTCGTTTAGTAAAACGCTTCTTATAAAAAATATTCCATTTGAATAAAAGTAATGGTGAAATGGGTTTATACACTATATAAAAGAAAGTCATGTCTAAAAAAAATATGCCTCGATGTAAGGAGATTGAGATGAAGTCCCTTACCTTGTGTCCAACTTGACTCGACCGTTCTTTAATCTCATGAATAATAAAATATGGTTAATATCTAATTGATTAAGAAACTTTTTCAAGTTCATTATTCCTTTTATATCACTTATTACCATTTTATGAACATTATGTAGTTATTTATGTTAATAACAATCGTTTTGTCGATCTGTGGTACTTGAGTCAAAATTAAAATTCTTATAATTACAAGTTGTTCATGTGGTAAAATATCCATTATATCCAGAATTATATTCATGATCTAGATATCATATATATCATATATATACAGTATATACATGAATTTATAATATTACATAACATTTAGAGGTATGAAATCAAATGGACCGTTCATTGAGACGGTAAGCCGTACGTACGCATGAACGCTACTTTCAATTCTATTTTGTATTTAATGGAGTGAAATCATAATGATATAAAGGTATATTATAATTCCATTATAATATCATATATAATATCATTAACTCCATCCTTTATACGTCCCATATTTGTAATTAATGAATCAAATCACTTTGAGGGGGCGGTAGTTCGCACTTCCTAAAACGAAGATATCACATTTACCTATAATGAAAACCATAAGTTATGCCCTAAATGAAAAATACAGAATCATAAGTAAAAAATAGACATAATATATATCGTATATAAATAGAGTGACATCTTAATTGCCACCATGAACGGCTTTAAAATAATATTGAACAATCATCATTTTGTGAGGCAAAAATTCGCCATCCACAGAAATAGTATGTTCTTTAACCATTAGACAGTGGTGTGTGTAATTGTAAATAAAATAAATCTCATAACAACATCATAGTATATTGTAGATACATATGTTGTTACAAAATAAAGGAATAAGAAGAGTTTAGGGGCTTGTAGAAGAAAAATAAATCAAAAGATCATTAGGGAAGACATTACCTTTAAATCGACTAACTCCCCTTGGTTTGAACCAAAAGGGTTTCTTAAAGAGATTTCTGCCTAAGGTAAGGCATCTAGGATTATAATAGGGATGGGGAGAGATAAAATGATCAGATATTGCACGATCCAATGGCTTGAGAGGTGTGAGTAAGGTGGTAGAGGTGGGGGCCTTTTATAAGAGGGAGGAGGGACACTCTTGGAATTTCAAGAAATTTTTCTTTATTATATAATGACTTTCAGATTTTTAAGTTCCCATAATTATATATTTCTAGGATAAGGTGATAACGGTTCTAAATCCACCCATACAATAGGATTTTTACATGTTTATGTCATAGATTTTACATTATCTTTCAATTTTATTTAAATCGTCCATTAATGAGGTAATCGGTGCATCATCATGGTGACATAAAAAGTATAATTTATTTAATGTCTAAAATTTATAAAACAAATACTATGATGTAGAAAATATTTTTATCTTTACAATGACTATTTATAGTCTAAGAGTTCATTTACACAGAAAAAACTAAAATTGTGTTACTTGGGTAATATGAACTTTGGTTATACTTTCCCTTTAAAAAATAATATAATAAAATGTCAATATCACCCAAATGTGATTCCATGGGGTCCCTAAGTTTGGCACAAGGAATCCCATGGTCTGCCATGACACAACCAGTAGAATTAGGACACATGTTGGGGGCCTTTTTTATAATTATGATATTTTTTTATTACCCTTTACTGCCCGATTACTAATTAACCACGATAATTAAAGATAATTACCGTCATTACTATTCATAATGTCCAAAAAACAAGAGACTTAATTACAAAATTTGGACCTCCTGATTCCAAATATGGAATCAATTTTACAAAATTCCAAACACATAAATTGTAGTAATTAATTAAAAATAATTCCCGTTGTCAAAACAAATAATGGGTTTTTTAGAAACAATATATATCAAAAGTTTGACAATTGTTTTTGTCCAATTTCAAAGTAAAATTAATCCCTATGACCACCATTGGATGAAATGGTAAATGTAACACCCAATAATTTTATGAGAAATATTTTTTTTTTATGTTATATAAATCATCAAAGGAATCTTTCACTACACACAATATTAGCTTGGCTTGCTTTACATGCAATCACAACTTTCCTCGATAGCTTGTGTTGTACACAATACCAAGTCTCACTAAACAATGATATGTTATTAAAATATTATTAAAACTAGCCGTTATAAATAGTAATATCCACTTTTTGAAATTTTATAAATTCTATTTTTCAAAATAGACATCATTTTTGGTTTCAGAATATAAAAATTAGCATAGGGTGAAATTTTGGTTTTTTTCTGAAAAATTTCAAATTTTGATGAATAGTGAAAAAACCGGGTTACTATTTAAAAACCAACTTTTTATTTAAATAATTATTTATTTTATTTAAATTTATTTTAGGTAAAAATTGATACATAATACTTATATATGTTCAATGTAATTCATTGGAGGCATTTTATTATAATTTTAGATATATAAAAATTTTATTGAACTTTTGACCGTCTTTTACCCACCTCCTTGGACAATTTGCAAATTTACATAAAACATTATTTTACCGCTTTTGTGAATTGAATTTCAAAAATCCGAGAGACACAGTTGAACTGAGTATGTAAAATGTGGTTCAACGAGAGGAAAATAATTTTTGGTGAATAATAACTTTTTAATTTTTTTCCACGGTTAAAAGTAAATAGGGTAATTAAGGGTAAAAATGTTATAATTATTATCCTAACACATGTCCTAAATTTATTAGATAAGTATAATTCGACCAAAAAACAACCTTAGAAATAAAATATGACCATTTAGGCCCACTTGTATTATATTAGGACATTTAATAATAATTTATTTAAAGAAGGGTTAAAATAGTAAAAATTTTAGTTTAATAACTAAATTATTTTTAATATAGGGTTATTCATTAGATAAATTGGACTATAAATATTGATTAGAAATATAAAAAGATTTCCTATATAATGGTATTTTATTTGTAATTTTTAGACCATAAATAATTTAATTTATTTATGACACAATGATGATGCAGTAATTATCTTATTAATGAAATATTGACATAATTGATGTTATAAATACCCAAATAAATGTAATTTGAGACTTTTTATGAATTCAAATAATTTTCTATGTTAATATGACAGGTTAGTATTGATTTAATTAAATTTTTTTGAACTAATAATTCTATTATGATTTTCACAAAAATCAATTACCAAATAGTGTCAAAATTGACATAAAAAAGTTTTTAAAACAAATATTATATTAATAATTGTTATGTTATTCATAAAAATATAAGGATTGGAAAAATGACTTAGATAAGGTTATATATATTAATAATAAACAACTTGGGGTTATTTTGGCTTATTATAGTATGTCTATTAACCTTATAGTGTAAGAAAACAAGAAGACACAGTAAAAGTTAAATTATCAAACTTAAAGTTAAATCTAAATGATAAGGTTAAAATAGAAACCTAAACTTGTCTAAATTCTATTGTATGAGAATATTTCGACCCATCCCCACCATAGATTTGAAATAAATCAATTTGGAGCTATTAAATACCGAATATGACTTTATAATAAAATAATATTTTTAGTTTTTCCTATGGTGCCCCTCCCCTCCCTTTTAAAAGGGCACCTCCTCCCTCTCTTCCTCACACCACACTGAGCCTTCAAGATCGGCCAGCCCCTGCCAAATTATGTTCTCCACTTCCCTAGAAACATCCTAGAGGTCCTGGTCTTCTTCAATGACCAATTTTAGTGCCCTAAAAGGAGGTCTCAAAGATGCACTTCAATGAAGTGGATGTTCGGAAACTTACGAAGCAAATCAGACCTAAGGTAAGGGAAAATCTCATAATCTCAATTTTTATCCGAGATTATTTATTCTTAGGTATTTACTGGGGCATATTTATCATCAAAATCAATGTTTCTTCAATATGTAATATTATTTCTATACTCTTATAATTGTTTAAATCCAATTTTACCCTTCGGTGAGTTTTTAGTAAAACATATGAAAGGAATCTTTTGTCGTGTTTCTTACGAGGTACTTTTTGAATTTTCCGAAAAAGTACGAGAAGATTGTTTTTTTAAATTATACGTAATGAATGGATTTTGAAAACATTATTTCCAAGAAGCGTCATTTAAAAGTTTTCAAGATTATTTTTAATCAACTTCTTTTAGTTTAAAATTGTATGACATGATAAGAAAAGAAAATTGTTTTTGAAGTAGAAAGGATATTTTCCTCAAGAATGGAGTTCAATTGTTTTATCAAAATTATTTTCCATCTAAGATAATATAGGGTTCTGTTTCTATACCTATTATTACATTGATTTGATTATTTTGGGATGGAAATATTTTTATGAATTCCTATATCTTATATGAATTGTTTTATAATGTCACGATGTTTAAGAATCCCATTTTTATTACATGGGTTATGCAATGATGTATGATTTATTATTTTGTGGAACACATAAAAATGGTTTAATTATGAGATGGGTGGGACCTATATATCCCTCCAATGCCTTGGGTAATGATTTATATCTCATGAGATAGACATGGCTGGAATGGAAGGTTAATCAGGTTCAGTGAAACAGGACTGAAACGAGGAGTGAACTCGGTCCAGAAATATACTTTGTATACTATGATAGTCTTGGAAATGAGTCTTCAATAATAAAAAATGATTCTCTATGATTATGTGTGTATGCCACAAAATTTCATGTTTTATGTTATGATTATTAGGATTATATTTCACTATTATGATTTATCCCATGTTATGAAATTATTATCTCTTTTGCAGGTTAAGATTTCCAAAATGTTATGTTCTTATGAATTTGATGTGATTGATATTTCTTTTGTTTACCCTTACTGAGAATTTGTGCTCACCCTTTTGTATGTTTTCTTTCCCTAGGCCAATAAGAAGGTTATTAAGTAGGATATGACAGAAAGGGACTCTAGATATAATGAAATAAATTGGAGGTAGTGTAGATGCATTATGAACAAGTTGTTTATGTTTTCCAGTTTTTAAAGACACTATACTTATACGGTCCTTTCATGGTTTTGTTATATTTTGTAATAAGTGTACATCAATTTTGAAGTATTAACAATGTATGTAAAGTATGTGACGTTATAGTTGGTATCATAGGAAAGGTATAGTCAATCATTGGAAACTAGGATTTAAAAGCCTTAGTAAGAACCCTAAGGATAAGTCTAAGCATATAAAAAAATCTTAGTGTTTTAGAAATGGCCATGAACAACCTATTATAAGACCTTAAGTGTGAAATTTTATTCTTGAATATGCGTTTTTTCTATTATAATTAGTGTTTCTCGAACTATTATTCTTAGTTTTAGTCAATGGATGGAACCAAAAGGAACTATGTTAATGCGGAATGCGACGGGAAATGCAATGATTGTCCCCCTGAGCAACCAAACGTTAAGGGAGATGGAATGCAAAATCTTGTAGCCATGCTCACCCAACTTTCTCAAGCTATGAATCATGCATGACTTCCAAACGAGCAAAGGAAGGAGCAACATTCTGTTGAATCCTTCATGAGGTAGTGTCCACCTTCATTCAGCGAGTCTTCTAATCCATTAGTGGCTGAACAATGGATCAGTACCACTGAAAAGATATTTTCAGTTCTTCAATGTTCTGAACATGATAAAGTCATCTTAGTAGTGTATCATTTGGAAGGGGATGCTGATCAATGGTGGAATCTTATTAAGAATATGAGGAAAATGGATGAAATTGAGTCCATATAATGGGACGAGTTCAAGAACATATATTTCAATAAGTACTTCCCTCGTATTCTTCGAACAATGATAGAGGAGGATTTTCTGGAACTAAAGCAAAAGGATGATTAATATGTTGGTACCTATAAAGCAAATTTTACAGGACTTTCAAGGTATGCTTCTGGTATTATTAACCAACCTGAGAGTAAGATCGATCGATTCTTTAGTGGCTTAAAACCATGTATTCGAATGGCATTATCCATAAGGGACTTTAATAGCTACGAGGAAATCGTTCAATGTGCTCTCGAAGTTGAGTTGGAGATTGGAGTAACCCATTAGTCATATGGGTTTGATAAGAAGAGGAAAATGGAATTCAAAGGAAAATCTAAAGAGCACACTGAAAAGAATATGAGTTTTCCCTTATGCTCAAAGTGTGTAAAGAAACATGTAGGGAGTTGTCTTAAAGGGACACGTAAATGTTTCAAATGTGGAAAGGAATGTCATTGGGCATTTGAATGCTGCATTAATGGGAAGAAGATGTCTAGTGATGGAAACAAAGAAAAGGCTACACAGAGTGAACCTCCTACACATCAATGTTACAAGTGAAAGGAAATGGGGAATTATGACAATCAATGCCCTAATCCAAGGGTTGTTGATGATAATCGACATCAAAAAACTCTTAAGGATAAAGACAAAGGAAATTCACATGAAATTTCTATCAGCGATGTGGAGTACAATAACGAAGTGGTGAATGGTACAATTACCATCCACTCTAACGTGGAAATTTTTTTATTTGATTCTGGATCCACCCACTCTTTTATTTCTGAAGAATTTTCTAAGGGAATATTCGCATTACCTCAACAATTAGATGTTGAGTTAGCTGTGACAACCCCTAATGGCACAACAGTCGCATCAAAATTTTATAATTCTTCTCCGATTGAAGTTTGTGGGAAAGTGCTTCATGAAAATCTTGTGATCCTTCCTATAGTGGAATTTGATGTGATTCTTAGTATGGATTGGCTTTCTCTATATGGAGCTCATAACAATTGCCAAAGAAGGGAAGTCACATTTCATAATCCTGATCAATATATGATTGTCTATTGATGCAAGGATCAACATAACATTCCAATGGAAATTTCATCCATCATATGGGTATTGATTCCACTAAATGAAGGTTATTTATCTCAAATGGATGGTGAGAAACTCACGATTAAGAATATTCCCATTGTATAAGAGTTTGACGATGTCTTTATCGAGGAATTGTTGGGTCTTCCTCCAAATCGTGATGTTGAGTTTTCAATAGAACTCGTATTGGGTGCTTTGCCTATTTCAAAGACACCTCATAGAATGTCCACAATTGAGTTGCAAGAATTGAAGAAGAAACTCCAAGAGAATCTTGATAAAGGATTCATACGCCCTACTACGTCACCTTGGAGAGCACCTATTCTTTTTGTTAAGAAGAATGATGGATTAATGAGACTCTTCATTGATTATCAAGAACTTAACAAGATCCCTATCAAGAATAAATATCCTCTCCCACGTATTGATGACCTATTTGACAAACTACACGGAGATTAATACTTTTATAAAATTTATCTTCATTCTAGGTATCATCAATTAAGGTTCAAAAGGGATGATATACCAAAGACGACTTTCCATACAAGGTATGGACACTATGAATTTATAGTGATGGCATTTGGTCTTATTAATGCCCCTACTATCTTCATGGATCTGATGAATAGAGTCTTTAGAGACTATCTTGATTAGTTTGTGGTAGTCTTTATAGATGATATTACTGTTTATTCAAAGAGTAAGGAAGAACATGAATATCACTTGAGAATTATATTGAAGACCCTGATAAAGGAGAAGCTTTATTACAAATTTTCAAAGGGTGAATTTTGGCTTCAAAAAGTTTAATTTTTATGTCACATAATCTCAAAAGAGGGGATATCTGTGGATCTAGCAAAAACAGAGGTTATCAAAAGATGGTCGATACCAACAACAGTAACTAAGATCCGAGGTTTTCTTAGTTTGGATGGATATTATTGACATTTTGTGAATGATTTTTCATGATTATCTAATCCACTCACCAAGTTGACTTGGAAAGGAGTTAAGTTTGTTTGGACAGAGGAATGTGAAGAGAATTTCAAGGAGTTGAAAAGAAGGTTATCGAGTGCACCTGTGCTCACACTTCTTTGTAGTGGAGAAAGGTTTGTGATCTGCAGTGATGCGTCTAAGAAGGGGCTGGGGTGTTTTCTTATAGAAAATGATATGGTGATAGCTTATGCCTCACGACAATTGAAAATCCATGAGCAAAATTACCCAACTCATGATTTGGAGTTAGCTTCAGTAATCTTGGCATTAATGATTTGGAGGCATTATCTTTATGGAGAAAGGTGTGACATTTATACTGATCATGAAAGTTTAATGTATATTTTCACACAAAAGGAGATGAATATGTGCCAATGAAGATGGTTGGATCTGATTAAGGATTACGACTTCTCAATTCATTACCACCCTGGGAAAGCAAACAAGGAGGAAGATGCATTAAGTCGACAAGACCATGCTAGCTTATCCATGATGAGGATCACAAAAGATCCAATATTTATGGATTTACAAATGATGGATCATGGAATTATAATGAAAGGGGAAAAATTTTATCTTTCTCAAATGAATGTTCAACTATCTATACATGTGTAGATTAAAAGGCACAAAAAAAGATGTAGAGTTACAAAAGAAGGTGAAAATGTTCTTGAATTCAACCTTGATTGTGATGGGATAATAAAGTTCAGGAATCAGGTTTGTGTTCCTCATATCCCAGAATTAAAGAAGGAGCTACTGGATGAGGCTCATAGTTCTTAATTCTCTATTCATCCTGGAAGCATGAAGATGTATAGGGACCTAAAAGAGTACTTCTGGTGGGATGTCATGAAAAGAGATGTTGCTGAATATGTCTCTCGATGCTTGGTTTTTCAGCAAGTTAATGCTGATAGATATAAGTCTAAGGGGATGTTACAACCATTACCCATACCTGAATGGAAATGAAAAAACATCACTGTAGACATTGTCACTGGGCTTCCTAAAACATCCAAAGCCAATAATGCTATCTCGGTCATAGTTGATCGTCTTACAAAGTCGGCACACTTCATTGATATTAGAGAGAATTTCTCTCACGATTATCTTGTCAGGATATATGTAAAAGAAGTGGTAAAATTTCATGGAGTACCACTTTCTATTATATCTAATCTGGATCCGAGGTTTACCTCAAATTTCTGGTGAAGTCTTTATCATACTCTGGATATAGAGTTGTGTTTCAGCACTGCTTATCATCCTCAGAAATACGGTTAGTCTGAGAGGACAATTCAAACTCTAGAATATATGTTGAGAGCTTGCTTTATGGATTTCCAAGGTGGTTGGTATCAACACCTACCATTGGTGGAACTTTCTTATAATAATAGCTTACACTCTGGTATTCAGATGTCCCCTTATGAAGCTCTCTATGGAAAGAAATGCAGGACTCCATCTTGCTGGGATGAAGTTGGGGAAAGAAATCTATTAAGACCTTATCTTGTTGATGAGATGGGAGAAATGGTCTGATCTATTCAACAACACATAAGATCAGCTCAGAGTCGACAAAAAAGTTTTGCCGATAACCGAAGAAAAGACCTAGAGTTTGAATTAGTTGATAAAGTGTTCTTACGAATATCTCTTTGGAGGAGAGTAATGAGATTCTGAAATAAGGGAAAGGTGAGCCCTAGGTATATCAGTCCTTTTGAAATTCTGGATCGTGTTGGGAAGGTAGCTTACTGAATGGAGCTTCCACCGAATCTCTCCCAAGTTCACGATGTGTTCCATGTATCTCTCCTGAGGAAGTACATACCTGATCCTTCACATGTACTTAGCTTAGAAGTTGTACCGCCGGAGCAAGATATTTCTTATGAAGAACGGCCGAAAGAGATTCTGGATCGTAGCAAAAAAGTCCTAAGGAACAAGACCACTCTCTTGGTGAATGTTTTATGGAGGAACCACCAACTAGAAGAAGCTACATGGGAGCTTGAGGATATGATGAGGGAGTGGTATCCTCATATGTTTGTTACAATGTGACGAATTTCAAGGGAAAAATTCATTTTAAGGGGGGTAGAATGTAACAACCTAGAATTTTATAAGAAATATTTTGTTTTTATATTATATAAATCATCAAAACAATCTTTCACTACACATAATACTAGCTTGGCTTGCTTTACAAGAAATCTCAACCTTCCTCGATAGCTTGTGTCGTACGCAATACCGAGTATCACTAAACAATGATATGATATTAAAATCTTATTAAAACTACCTATTATGAATAGTACTAACCTCTTTTTGATATTTTATAAATTTTATTTTTCAAAATGGACTACATTTTTTGTTTCTCAATATCAAAATTATCCTAGGGTGAAATTTTGGTATTTTTCGGAAAACATTCAATTTTTGATGAATATTGAAAACACTGGGTCACTATTTAAGAACCAACATTTTATTTAAATAATTATTTATTTTATTTAAATTTATTTTAGGTCAAAATTGATACATAATACCTATATAACTTCAATGTAATTCATTGGAATCATTTTAAAATAATTTTAGATATATAAATATTTTATTGAACTTTTGAACGTCTTTTACCCACCTCCTAGGAGAATTTTCAAATTTACATAAAACATAAATTTAAAGCTTTTGTGAATGGAATTTCAAAAATCCGAGAGACACGGTTGATGTCAGTAAGTAAAATGTGGTTCAATGAGATGAAAATAATTTTTGGTGAATATTAACTTTTTACTTTTTTTTACCACGGTTAAAAGTAAATAGGGTAATTAAGGGTAAAAATGTTATTATTATTACCCTAACACATGTCCTACTTCTATTGGATAAGAGTAATTCGACCAAAAAAACCTTAGGAATAAAATATGACCATTTAGGGTAACTTGGATTAGATTAGGACATTTAATATTAATTTATTTAAAGAAGGGTTAAAATAGTTAAAATCAAGGTTTAATAACTAAATCATTTTTAATATAGGGTTATAAATAAGATAAATTAGACTATAAATATTAATTAGAAATATAAGAATATTTCCTACATATTGGTATTATATTTTTAATTTTTAGACTATAAATAATATAATTTATTTATGACACAATGATGATGCAGTAATTATCTTATTAATGAAATATTGACACAATTGATATTATAAATACCCAAATAAAAGTAATTTGAAACTTTTTATGAATTACAATGATTTTCTATGTTAATATGACATGTTTTTATTGATTTAATTAACTTTTTTTGAACTATTCATTCTGTTATGAGTTTCACAATAATCAATTACCAAATAGTGTCAAAATTGACATAAAATAGTTTTTAAAACAAATATTATATTATTAATTGTTATGTTATTCATAAAACTCAAATGTTTAGACAAATGACTTAGATAAGATTATATATATTAATAATAAACAACATGGGGTTCTTTTGTCTTGTTATATTATGTTTATTAACCTTATAGTGTAAGAAAACAAGAAGACACGGTAAAAGTTAAATTATCTAACTTAAAGTTAAATCTAAATAATAAGGTTAAAATATAACCCTAAACATGTCTAAATTCTATTGGATGAGTGGATTTCGACCCATCCCCACATTAGCTTCGAGATAAATCAATTGGGAGCTATTAAAAACTGAATATGACTTTATAATAAAATAATTTTTTTAGATTTTCTTAAGGTGCCCCTCTCTTCCCTTATAAAAGGACACCTCCTCCCTCTCTTCCTCACACCACTTTGAGCCTTTAAGATCGGCCAAACCCTGCCAAATTCTCTTCTCCACTTCCCTAGAAACATCCTAGAGGTCCTTCTCTTCTTCAAAGACCAACTTTAGTGTCCTAAAAGGAGGTCTCAAAGAGGCACTTCAAAGAAGATGAAGTTCAGACCCTTACAAAGAAAATCGTACCAAAGGTAACGGAAAATCTCACAATCTCAATATTTATCTGAGATTGTTTATTCTTCGGTATTTACTAGGGCATATTTATCATACACCTCCGTGTTTCTTAAATATTTAATATTATTTCTATCCTCCTATAAATTTTAAAATCCAATTTTACCCTTCGGTGAGTTTTTAGTAAAAGATATGAAAGGAATCATTTGTCATTTTTTGTACAAGGTACTTTTTGACTTTTCCGAAATAAGTACGAGAAGAATTTTTTAAACTTATAGGGTATGAATGGATTTTTAAAACATTATTTCCATGAATCATCCTTTACAATTTTACAAACTTATTTTTAATCAACTTCTTTTAGTTTAAAATTGTATGACATGTTAAGAAAGGAAAAATGTTTTTGATGTAGAAAGGATATTTTCCTCAAGAATGGAGGTCAAGTGTTTTATCCAAATTATTTTCCATCTAAGATAATATAGGGTTCTGTTTCTATCCTTATTGTTACATTGATTTGATTATTTTGTGATGGAAATATTTTTATGAATTCCTTTTTATTATATGAATTGTTTTGTGATGTCACGATGTTTAAGAATCCCATTTTTATTACATGGGTTATCCAATGATGTATGATTTATGATTTTGTGGCACACATAAAAATGGTTTCATTATGAGGTGGGTGGGACCCATATCCCCATCCAATGCATTGGGTAATGATTTATATCTCATGAGATAGACATGGATGGAACGGTAGGTTAATCCAGTTTAGTGAAACAGGACTGAAACGAGGAGAGAACTCAGTCAGAAATGGACTTTGTCCTCAAAGTTAGTCTTGGAAATGAGTCTTGACTACTACGAAATGATTCTCTATGATTATGTGTGTGTGACAAAAAATTCATGCTTTAAGTTATGATTATTAGGATTACATTTCACTACTATGATTTATCCCATGTTATGAAATTATGATCTCTTTTACAGGTTAATATTTCCAAAATGATATGTTCATAGCAATATGATGTGATTGATATTTCTTTTGTTTACCCTTACTGAGCATTTTAGCTCTCCCTTTTGTAGGTTTTCTTTCCCCGGGTCATTAAGAAGGTTATTAAGTAGGATATTCCAAAAAGGGACTGTAGATATGATACTATAAATGGGGTAAAGTGTAGATTCTTTATGAACTAGTTGTTTATGATTCCCAGTTTCTAAAGACACTATACCTATATGGTCCTTTCATGGTTTTGTTATAAGTTGTAATAAGTGTACTTCAATTTTGAAGAATTAACAATGTATGTAAATTATGGGTTATTATAGTAAAAACATATTCTAATTAAACTTTAAAACCAATAAAAAGTACAATCTATCCATTTAATTAAATTCAATGAAAAAACAGTTTTGAAGTAAAATGAAGTATTTTTCACAATTCATTAAAAATTGAACATTGTCAGAAAAATACCAAAAATTTATCCAAAGTAAATTTCAATATCTCAATCCTAAAGAATATGTTTATTTCGAAAAATAGGTCTTATAAAATTGTCAAAAGATAGATTTAAAAATGGTTTTCCATCAAAAGGTGGTAAAATAATCATTTAAAAATATTAGTGAATCCAATGCTTAAGATTGGATTTATTCCTATTTTAAGCCTATAAAACACAATCTAATTCATAAATATATATAGATATGAAAATTCATATTTTTTTACTTACTTGGGATGTTACATCGATAGTATGTTTCAGATGTTCAACATTTTCTATTCCCTCATTAAGAGATTAGTTATTGATATTAAATTTGATTATTCAAATTGAAAAATATCAATTTGAATGTTTAAATGAAATTATTTGTTTTATTATTGGAATATTATTTTCATGATTACGATTAAAATGCTTGCATTTTATTTTAATACTTTCCTTAAATTTTGTTCTTATTTATGATATAATATTTAATATTTTTGAACCATACTGATCATCCAAGATCCCCACTTTCATATGTTTTATTTTTCTTGGATTCCAACATGTTGTTTTATTTAAATATCCGGTTAAGATATAATAATAATGGAATTATTGAATAATTCACATTGTTGCAAATAATTTTTTGAATTATAATTAATGGTTCATCTATGAAATCTATTTTACATGAATTCTAAATAGATCATTTTTAGGTACATGATTCCTTGTAATCAAGAAAATGTATTAAAATAATGCACCGGATCCAGGCTTCTGCGGTCGGGGCATTACTATTGATATTAGTGGATGTTTAGAAACTACCATAAAATTTAGATTTAGAAAAAATTATCCTATGAATGACATTGACTATAATTCTATGTATATTATATCATCCATTACATTTGGTAGCCGATAAACTTGTTTAATACTATAGAGTTATGGATTGAGAGGATGATAGAATCATTTAGATATCCTATAATTGATTCATCATGACTATATCACTATGATTAGTGTTTATCATAATGTGCCTTATGTTTTTATAAATTGTTATAATCACAATGGTTAAACAAGTAACATTTATACTGATGGTATTTAAAATTATACAAAATAGAAATTTTATGAAATAGGTATTTGTGAATGAGATGGTGAAGCATAGTTAGTGATTTTAGAGTAAAGTAAAATGATTTACGTTATTTTTTATTTAGATTAAATATTTTTTAAGTCAATGGTTCTATAGATATAAGACTCATCATATATATAATGATATTACTCCAGTACTTGTTCTTTATTTATTTGGAAGAATAAGTGTTTTCATTAAGCATTTACTGGTGGGTAATTATTTGGAATATGACTATAAGTGATACATTACTTTTTTGGAATCTGATGTTATGATTGTTTTTCGACATTTAGATATATTTTTAGACAATTAATTTTGATATTATTGTTTGAGGATAAAAAATTTCTTACCTATATTTCTGGAATTTTGTAATAACATTTTTTTTAAAAAATGATAGACTTCAGGATGGGCGACAACCTATTGCATACGGCAAGGCCCTGAGACTTGAACCCACTACCTAAAGGCAACTAGGGTGCAGAACCTAAATCTATCCTATGTGATGTCCTGTTTAGTATATCATTGTTTTCATTAATTAAACATAATTTTTGATGAAGTATAAATTTATTTTTTTAACCATATAAAATTATGATAAATAGAATATTTTGAAATTTTATTATATTTTGAATAGAAAGGTGAATTTTTTGTACTAATTAGTTAAGGGATGGAACTCTACTTGTCATGTAAGTATGTTTCAATATATATTTACTCTATGAAGTAAATTATTTCACAAAATATAGTTAAATTATTATGATGATGAAAAGTATATCCTAGTACATTCTTTTTTTTATAAATCAAATTCCCCCTGGGTCATTGTAGATTTATAGGTTTATAGTAGTTAACTTTATCCTAATAATGTTCTCTATCACTCCCCATTCAAATATGATGGTGATGTATTATTTCATGATCATATTTTCTAATATGAAACCCAAGAATTCATTATCTTTAGAGATCTTCGTACATCATCTTATTTATTTTTAAATAGAGGCCCTATTAATCCATCTTCCAATGTGGGATTTCCACACAGATATTTTGAAATGAAAAAGCCCTAGTAATCAATCTTGTGTTCATATTTTTAGGATGCAATTTAATGATGGAGTGAATAATATAACACCGCAATACATTATAATATTTTCATATCTAAATATATTTAGTTTAGATTCCTACTTTTGTTAATATTATGCTTCACACAATAATTATTTGTCTTGTGTTACATGCATGGCCCAATTTTACAGAACAATAACATATTAAAAAATATTATTATTTAATATGATATATAACCTAGTCGTTAAATTATGGTTTCTGAATAGTATTAACCATATTTTAAATTTTATATATTCTATATAATTTATCCATTCACCGTATGTGTTTCCTTGAAAAAATAAATGAACTAATTAATTTTGGTGATAAAATAAGTATTTCTAAAAAATATAGTTTTTCCACCTTTTGTTGGTACATAAAATATTTGAATGTTTTAAAAACATAATTTTACATTATATTCTTCTTCCATGGATTTAGTACATCAAAATATTGTTTGGATAATTTTTTTGTTTTTTTCTAATAACATTCATATTTTGATGAACTTTGTAAATACTAAATTTCAATTGAAGAAAACTTTTTAAAATAAAAAAATTTATAGCTTTCAATAATACATTAGAATGGTTTTAAAGAATTACTAGATTATATTTTTATCATTTAATTTAATTTAGGTTATTGAAATTATTTTGACATAAAATGTATATATAAACACATGTCAATATTTTGATGGTTTTTACATATGAAAAACACATTTTCTCATTTCCAGAATAGGGATTAATTTTAAATTAATTAAAAAAACTTCTATTTTCTAAATTTTGAAAAACTGGATTACATATTTGGAATCAATGGGTCAAATAATGTTAATATCATGATTTTATTTTTGGGAATTATGAATACTAACTACAGTAATTATTTTTATTTACCATAGTTAAAGGGTAAAAATAATATTATAATAATATAAAACTACCATAACACATTTCATAAACCTGTTGGGTGAGATATGGACAACCAATAAAAACTTTCAGAAAAAAAGTAGGCATTTTGATGCCACTTTTATATGATTATGACACTTAAAAATTTTAATTTAAAATAATGGAAAATATGTTATAAACATGTATATTATTACTAATTTTTTTTAATATATGTTTATATAAATTACATCATAAATAATAAAAAGTCATTAGAGATCTAAAATATTACTAATATCATACTATTTTATCAATAATATTTAGCCATTAAATAATTAAATTAAATTGTGACACCAGGATGATGTAGTAATAGATTTGTTAAAGGAGAATCAAATAAATTGTATTAATAATATTAAAATAAATATTGAATGACTTAATTAATGAAATAAAATTATTTTATAGATAACATAGACAAGTTAGTGACATATTTTATGTATTTTTTCGAGGTTATCATATTGGTTTTATATTTTTAAAAATGAAAATGTTGACTATTATCTAATAAATGACATAAATGATACATTAAAACAAATAATGATTAATAATTGTAATAAAATTCATAAAAATATCCAATTCAACCAAATAACTAGGATAATATTATTTATTCCATAAATTATCTAATTTGGGTCTGTTTTACAATTATAGTAACTATATTAATCCTTTAGATTAAAATGCCAAATTGTTACGGTATTAGTTACAGAGGTAAAATAATTGTCAAAACATAAATGTAAGTATTAAAAAACATTTTCAAAAGATACTGGATTGATAATATTTTAACATTATCATATATCATTCGAAATGGAGACACTTAATGGCCACTTTCCTGTAAATTTGAAATTAATATTTTTAAAATCAATGAATGTGAAAAAATGTCACACTCTCATTTCATAAAAGTATATTAATTTTAAT
Source organism: Viscum album (assembly GCA_963277665.1). Taxonomy (NCBI): domain Eukaryota; kingdom Viridiplantae; phylum Streptophyta; class Magnoliopsida; order Santalales; family Viscaceae; genus Viscum; species Viscum album. Next base: position 987,457,093 of record OY728143.1, on the reverse strand, counting down.
ATATGGACAACCAGAAGATAATCTTGACTATAGGTATTCAATGGAAATATGAAATAATTACCTACAATATAGAAATTTATTTTTAACTTTTAAATATAAATATTTACTATTAATGATGACAGAATATTGACGTAGAAAATATTTTATTATTATAAATATTAATTACATGGTTTTAAAAATATTAAATGTAATATAATATGAATTAATTAAAGAGGAGACCAAATTTTCTATATAAGTATGACATTTTATTATTATATTCAATGATTTTTTTGATGTTATCTTTTTTCTGGTTTTCATTTAATGTAAAATAAATAAATAGTTTCAAAATTTACACTATTGATATTTTATAAAAATATAATTTTATAAGATTGTTTAAAAATCATAAAAATCATTAAAAATTACAAGGTAAGAAATAAAATTTATACAATTTCATCAAATGTCCAATTATGGACAATTGACACCACATAAGTAAAAATTGATATCCATCTAATATTTAGAATATTATTACCACAATTAAAATTAAATAGACTAAATAAGGAAATATCAAAATGATAAGATTTAAAATAAAATGAAAGCATTAAATTTTTTTTTTATGATAGTATTTTTCCCCATCCTCCTACTAACTTCTAAATAATACACTTTGGAGCCATTTCGACATATAAATTAATTAAAATTCATTTAATAGTTTTAGTGTATCCAAGGGTGCCCCTCCCATCCATTATAAAAGGGCACTTTTCCTTCTTTTTAATTTAAACCTATAAAGGATTTTGGTTTGGTCAAACCCCACCCATTTCCTCTCAAAAAATACCACACTTTACCCAAAATTCCATACATTGGGTATAAAGTCATCTTAAAGAGTCCTTTTTTTTCAAAACAAAAGAAGATACTCGAAAAAGATGAGGTTAAATGACCCTCGACAAACATAAATTACATGGTATGAGTAAATATCACAATCTAATTACCATCTGAGATATTTTATTCATATGTATTTTCATCGAAATATATATAATCTAGGTCCATGTTTTCAAAAGTAATATTTCTATGGTTTTATGTAATTGACACTTTTACAAAATCATTCTTTTAAAGGTTTTAATGATTTATTCTTCTAGACATTCTCATTAATGTCTATTTTTTCAAAATGTTATTAAAGATTTATTTATATGTATAAGAATGTTTTAAAATGTCAATTTTTTTCGTAATATTCAATGTGTTATGGGAGAAAATGATTCAAAAATATCATTTAAATGTCATCATTTATAGACTATGTGAGTTTTAATTTTTTCAAATTAAAAGGGTGTATTTCTCTCAATGTGTTTTGATGAATTTATCAAATTATTTTCATATATGTCAACAAATGTTTTTGGATTTTTCTGCATAATTAATATATTATTATTATGATATAATATTCCATATTTTATTCAATGATTTATTATATGTTTTAATTTGGATGTAAAATTCAAAAAATATTCATGGTTTATGGTTAAAGAATTAACATTTAGTGTTCTAGTGTTAATACGAATGTTTCGGTTATGTTCATCTTTTCAGATGATAAATGTATTGGTCATAGTATGCGACTTTTGGGTTCAATTATAGCCCATCAATGCATTGGTAGGTATCATGAGACAAAATATATATGGACACGGCAGAGGACTTGACCATTTGTTTTCAAATATTGATTTGGCAGACGCTTTAAGCATTTCATTTTAGATATCTTGTCTAAGGCCTCAATAGTATATTTCAGATGTTCTATGTTATGGATTCACTCATTATGAGATTATTTATTTAAATTACATGTGATTATTTTTCATTTATAATATCAATTTGAATGTATAAATTGTATTATTTGATTTATTCTTGTCATAGAATGTTCATGTTTACTTTTAAAAGGATGGTGTTTTAGGTTTATACTTACCTTAATTTTAAGCATTATTTATGATATCCTCTAAAATATTTTTTAACCTTACTATGTATATGAGCTCCCAACATTCATATGTTTATTTTACTATGATTCCAAGAAGTGTTTTATGATTCATGTGTAGGGTTAAACTAGAAGAATAATAGCATTCACAAATGTCACGACATGCCTTCTACAAGATAAAGGAAGGGACATCAATGTTCCATGACCTTCCTTCCTCATGAAAGAGGATCAGTAATGACACCTTATTCCCACCTTCAATAGGCCCCATAGCGATAAATATCACCAAAGGGTATGTAATCTCACATAGAATTGAAGGAATTACCCTTTTATAGAATAAGATTGGGAGATAAGATGTAAATCCCAAGATACTCCAAATAATAAATGTAAATATAGATCCAAAATCCATTCCCATATTCATGTTCAAAATTAAAGATTATACAAGGTACTAAAAATTCTAAGGTAAAATAAAAAAAGAAATGAGACTAAGAAAAAAAAACACTAATCCCGACGCCTGAGCTAGTAAAGTTCTGCACTGTATTCAATGTCCTAGTAGAAAGCTAAAAATATTTTATATACAATACAAGTACACTCAGTTGGGAAAATATGGTTATCCATGATTAAATGGGGGAACATGCTAATGTCCCTGTGAGAAAATAGTAGATCTTCATGGATCCTACCAAGGAGTTCTAACCAGCCCACCCTCAATAAGGCATGCTCACCAAATAATAAAATTCATGTAATGTAGTCGTATAAGAACATCAATATTTGGGTACCGCACACCACTTTCCAGTGGGTTAACATCTCAACCCTAATAGAAAAAGTCATGAGGCTACCTCTATTTCAATAAACATTACCACTTCCACAACCTGGATACACACATTTGAACCTAAAACCACACACAATCCCACCCATAGACACCTTGGCCACAATGACAACTCTTGTCACCAGAATGAACATGGTTCTCATCCCAAAGACCCATGTGAAAACAATCCAGGTCCACAAACACCTAGTACTCTCATCAAAAAAAATTGCCTGATGGATCTTGACTATGGTAAGCCTCATGCCATTACAGCCCACCTGGATACACTCGATCTTTAAGAACTGGAATAGCGTGCCAGGATGAAAGTCAGAAACCAGTAATCCATCCTCCCACAAGGATGTTGGGAAAGACACCCTCCCCCCATGAAATGGGGTTTTTCCGCACTTAGTTCTCAATAAGGGTGGGGTGAGAATAAATATCACAAGGAACTACATATTATACATATATATATACATGTATTTAAAAATTCATCCCTACCTATGGGTCCCCAAAACAAAAAACTAACTCAAACAATACAACATTTATGCTACACCTATATGTAAATCAGAACAACATCCACTAACAAAGCATATCCCAACCCATTATTCATTTAACCACATTCCATTTATTAATTAATAGATTCAATTTTATTTATTCCAACAATACCCAGAAACTACAAACCACAACCATATCAAAACAATATCAAATCTAGATGTGTAGTATCAATGCATACCGCTGTTCAACCACTATAATCTATCTTTCTTCAATGATACTCAACACAATCTTAATATTTCCCAAATGTAATCCCACTACATTCAATTCCATAACTACCATGAAATCCAGATTCCAAACATTCCTCTACGATCACATCACAAAAAAAAGGCATCCCCACTGCCTAAAAGTCTATCCATTTCACCATCAACCAATTCTCAAACTGGGATACCAACACACCCACATTACCTCCCACAAAAAAATCCCACAGTAACTACCATTTCAACCATATCCTCATTCACAATTTCCACAACCTTATCATAGAACCAACTCCCTTTCCCACCCCAATACCCATTACAGTCCCCCACCGCTAGCAACAAAAACCCCCCACACAAAACCCAAAAAAACACATCACATAGCCACACCTATCAATAAGATGAACATATATTCAAATGTGGTAACACTATTCTTTAATCCACATGATAAATAGAGGTGATCACACTAGGGATTCTAACATGGGGAATCTGTTTCAATTAACAAAGTATACATGGTTAAGCAGATTTCATGTTCTGGTCAATCATCAAAAATAACAACAAAACTAATGGGAAACCATCAGTGCGTAAGAAAAGGCCACCAACGATCATGATTTTCAGAATGTATATTTCCACAACCACCAGAAAATAATTGATTATAAAAAATAAAACATGCATTAAACAATCATACCACTCCCAGCCCATTATTTTATCGACTCCATCACCTATTTATCATATACCATTCTTATTTATTTCAGGATTAATGAAATTTATTCACTTTTTATTCACAAGAAATCATTAGTATATCCACCCCGCATGTTACACAATTAAAGAGAGGTAGATGAAATTCCTACATGGATTTTCAAAGGCCCAAGTTCCTCATTATTCCAAGATCATGGGTTCCCACGACCAACATGAGACTCTATTAAAACTAATCAGGATGGGCTCTACAATAGGAACATGACTCGTATAGGGATAAATTCTTCTAACGCACCAAGGGGAAATGGAAAACACACTAAGAATGGAAGATCCCATCATTGAAGGTTCAAATAATATATTAAATGAGTTATTGTTTCCAAAATTCATTAACATGCGATCGTGGTCAAGATAATGCGATTTGAGTATCTTAATGCCCCAATAAATATAAGATATTACTGATATATTTAATATGCATGAAAACTCTATTAAAAAGTCAAATAAGACATTAAACATAGTTTACGAAAACATAAGACGTATGAGGGGTGAAACTGGAAGACTAAGAAAAACTACACAAATGAAAATTTAGTCACTAATGGGTGAGTCTCCAATGTAGTTCCACTAATGAGTGAATTATCAATACGACCTACCAATGTTGAGCCACTGATGTTGATCTATAGACACAACAACCTACCGAAACCTTGACCTACTAATGCACTAACCTACTGACATTGTGACCTATTGATGCCTCATCCTACCAATGCCCTGACCCCCCGACGCCGTGACCTACTGACACAGATTCTCTTAACTCATTGATGCATCGACATGCAGATCCACTGACCACCCAAAACAATGACAAGCTGACACACTGACATGCCGACACACTTACATGATAACCCATTGACATGCCAACACACTGACATACAGATGCCGACACCATGTGTTATAGTTGAAAAAAAATTAATTTGGAAAAATCATGAAATGAGTCACTTAAAGCTCCAATGACACCTCAAACACTAGATTTTCAAAAATGAAAGGCTCAGGGAAATCTGAGTTATTATATCAGATTTCTATAAAACTATTCTGGTCCTCAATAATTCAAAACTAACCCTAACGAAATGGGTATTCAACTACCACCCCTTATGATAACTCCCAGGATTGAACCAAATTTCCTTATTTTTAAAGATGGAGTGAAAAACATTGACATATAAGGAAACCTATTAGACATAACTCTCATGAAAAACAATGAAAACACTAAGGCCCACTTCCCTAAACACCAACACACACACCAAAGGAAATAATATTAAGACACAAGGATTAGAGATATATTTCCTCCATGATAGGACACTATCCTCTTTAGGTGTCACTAACTCACCCATAAATGTTTAATCACATCCAATCTAATGAATCTTTATTATGGATCAGGTCTAACCCTCCCCACAATAATGAATTTTCACACACATTCATAAAATAGAGAAACAACTAATCTGATTATGAATAATATCAAGAATTACATCATAGAATTAAGCACAAAATAAAAACTCTGAAATAAAACATATAATATCTATGAGTAATGGGAATTAATCTATACCTCCCATTCCAATGCACTCTTCTCAAGACCAACATGACTCAGAAGAACACGAACCAATGGAATGGTCCATCTGAGAAGCACATTCTCTTCACTAACATTTATTCTTACTGGTTTCTCCATGAACGTCACATCTTCCTCAATATCAAATTCCCCCCAGTCATGTACGTTGGGGTCATCATGTAGATACCGATGGAGATGAGAGATATGGAAGGCGCCATGGATCTTTACCAACTATAATCTTAATTCCAGCTGATATGAAACCTCCCTAACTCATCCCAACACTACAAATGGACTAATGATCAATAGAGAAGGAATTATTCCCTTATCAAACATTTCTTCCTATGTCTATGGGAAACCATCAAGAAAGCATAGTCCCCATCCTTGAGCTCCAAACTCCTCCCCCTATGACTGGAATACAACTTCTGTCATTCTGGTACTGCCTTCATCCTATCATGCACAATCTAAATCTTTTCTATTGTGCTCTACACTACCTCTAGTCCAAGAAGGGATGATTCTCCAACCGTTGTCCAATATATTAAAAAATGACATGTTCTTTCATACAAAGCATCAAAAAGTTCCATGTAAATTGAAGAGTGATAGATATTATTTTAGGAAAACTCTACCATGGGAATGTGTCATACCCACAATATTTTGACATCCAAAACACACACCCACAACATGTCCTCAAATATCTGGATGGTCCTCTCTATCTGTCCATCCATATGAGAGTGGAATGTAGTGATGTGGAATAACTGGGTGAGGAAGGAATTCTGAAATCCCCTTCAATGTCATGACATAAAACGTGTATCCCAATGAAAGATAATGGATATTAGAACTTCATGATGTCGCACCACTACACCTATGTACCTTTTTGCTATGGAATCCACTGCGATAAACACATTGATTACCAAGAAGTGAGATGACTTCATCCACTAGTAAACTACTACCCAAATAGAACATCATCCTGCTCGATTCCTAGGTAATTTTGTGACGAAATAAAATGATATTTTATCCCACATCCACTTAGGAACATATAAGGGTTGTAACAGACATTCAAGAACACAATGCTCGATCTTTACCTACTAACATCAACACACCTTTCCATAAACTATGCCATAACCCGCTTCATACCAAGCCACCAAAACAATTCCCTCATGCCATGGTACATCTTGCAGACTCTTGGATGCACTTCCAAAGGAGACTTATAAAACTCAAAGAGAACTATATCACACATTTCCACTAGGACAAAATGTTTCCCAGGGAAGAATATATGATTCTGATTATCCTCCGACCAACCCTACAGATCCTTACCCTGGGAAGTGTCATCTTATATAAAATAAGTCTCTAATTATTCCCACTCATGCTTTTATACTTATCACACTATGGAAGAATACATTGTCATATGAAAGAGATAGCTTCTAACATTGTCCACTCCCGCATCTAGAGGGTAAAAGAAAACTCCTTCAATGCCTTCCAATCCTCCATGGATTCCCGAAATACCTGATTCTATGACTACCTGCTCAAGTTATCAACCAAAAAAATTTCCTTTCCTGGACTGTAAGAGATCTCAATGTATTAGTCCTAGAGATATTAAATACACATCTGATGTCTTCAATTTATGTCTCGTTGGGGAAAGATGTACCTCAAGCTCTTATGAACCATGATGACCACAAATCACTCCAAACTGGGGTAATCCCACCACAACATCAGCAGAAACACAATATCTAAAGGCTCTAGATTAGGGGTCTAATAGTGACATTCATCAATACATAAATTCCTAGACCCATAAAATATTACTAAATGCCACTGCATTAGCACACATCTCAGGCCTAGGGTGGATGCACCACAGAACACCTCAAACATCACCCCTTCCTCATGAAACCTATGCACTAGGGCACTCACCAGCTTCCACTTCATGTGGTTGAAAGCTACTTAGCACTGATCAATAAACATGAATCCATTTTTACTTTTATTCATTATAATCAACAGAGTTGTAACTCGATGTATGTCAGGTACAAACCTCTTGTAATAGACTAACAAACCAATGAAAATATGAACCTCTACCATGTTCATTGGTACAACCATAGAAACATCCACTTTTGACCTTTGATGAGTACACTGCTATCCCTGGCTGAGATAACATGTCTACATGAAATTTCACCTCCCATGTCATAAACATGAACATGGAAAAATTCTCATGGAGTTGGTGATTCCAGAGGACCTCTAAGATATTCCTCGGATGGTCATCATTCATTTCCATTAATACTGAGTAGATTAGGTTTTCGTCGATGAACATGAAAATGAACCGGTCTAGAAACTCACTAGAAACAGTGTCCATGAGCCCCATGTACATAGTTAGTGCATTATTGACACTGAAGGGAATATAAATGAAATTGAAGTGCCCATACCTAAATCTGAAAGTTGTATTCAGGATGTCACCCTCCATCACCCTCAACTGGTGATATCTAGACCGCATATATGACTTAAATGACCAACATTCTCTAGTTAATTGGTTGAAAATATCTTTGATCCTCGAGATGGGGTAACAATTTTTGACCACCACATGATTCAAAGTCTGGCAGTCTATGAACATTCTTAGACAACTAATTTCTTCTCCATGAAAAATATTTGATCAACTCATGAAAACAAACCCATCCCGATAAAACCCTTCTTCATGAGGCTATCAAACTAAATCCGCAACTCCCACAACTCAAAAGGCACCAACTGATAGGGAGCCATCTAAATAGGATGGGCATCTGGTTTCATGTATATCCCATACTCAATGCCATGTCAAGGGGTTAAAGTCACAACCTCCTCTGATAATACATCAAGGAACTCACTAACAACTTCTTGAACATTCACCATCTTGGTTCCTTCTAATCCCTCAGACATCTTGGCTAACAAGTAGAGAAGAGTCTCCACACCCCGACTAGCCACCATATGACTCCGCTCGCTAATGAAAGCTACAGTCCCTCCACCCATATCTAAGATCACAATTTTTTTTCGAAAGTAGTAGATAATGATGTGCATAGAAAACTCCATTTTATTCATTGGATGACATCATACAGATGCATATATAGTAAAAGAGTGTCTCTACTAGACTGATGCGGCCCCAACATAATTCTAAATCCCCAACAAACATCATACAAAATAGTTTTCCCTCTAACATGAGTACTAAAAAACAGGGGTATGGAAAGTCTCTCTATGTCTAGACTCAGAGAATAGGTTAGAATAGGTGCAACAAAGGATTGAAACAATTATAAATTAAAAAATGCACAAAAAATATTTCTAAACTGATCGATTTTACCTCAAACAACCTCCTGACTTATGGGAACTATAACCTTGATGGCGTGAAACTACCCATGACTATCTCTTTTATCCCATTGTGTTCTATCTCCTCACATACCATTCCCTGGTTGAGGTTCATAAGTAGAACCTTAATGTCAGCCTCCCTCAGAACTTTCTACCATCAGCGGTGCTGGATCTCATTACCCCTACTGTTGGAATGGCCTAATCTACAACTGCTACTGTTGAGGTGGGTGATTAACATGGCCACCCAAACAATACAGTTCTCAAACTGAGAACTAGTTCTGAAGATGTGCATGCCCTCCTTAGACAAAGCATCTCAGTCATTGGGCCATGGGGAATGGGAGTGGGAAAAGATATCATATTTAGAACTGCTAAAACCTAATCCCCACTAGTCAGAACCTGGAAGGCCCTAACATTAGAGACCTACTGCTGACGACCTTCCCATTAAATGAAATTAGATATATCCACTTTCTTGGAACACCTCCAAGAGAGTTAATCCTTTCCACTACCTCATCCTCCTTGCGATCCTCTATGTATTTAGGTAGAGTAAAGGGTGTTATGGTGTACGAAATAGATGTTTGGAGTGAATCCTATAAGAATATCTCTCCAGAATCTTCATCTGAAAATAGATCCAATGAAAATTGTAAGAGATCCTTGAACTGGATCCCCAGTTCCCTTTCCGACAGACTACCATACTTAATGGAGAGTAGCTCTGGCCTCTTTTCAACCTTTATCGTGGAGGAATGGAATTCCCAATAAAACTCCTTCTAAAATTCATCCCATGTAACATCAATCTCCTTCCTCTATCTGAGTTAAATCTTCCAGCACTAACGTGCTTCTCCACTAATCTATCCCACCTCTAGAGGAACCATGTAGTTTTTTGAATCCCCGATAAATAGGAATGTGATCACCACCTCCTTGATCCAATTCACAATATTCATATCTGAGATTTTTCCCTCGTACTTCCCTAGAGTCTACCACTGGAAGGCCCAAAGTGTCATATTAAACTATTCATCTTCCCCCTCTTGTTCAACCCTCGACTAATCAATCAGGTCAACCTGCTAGTTTTCAACTGTAGGTACAACATGTAGACAATGTCCGACTGCCATAATTGAAAATTAAACAAGGAATTCCTAATCCCATGTTGTATGTAAATTTTATTTTAACATTTTTTTAACTCTTTATTTAAATAAAATTCCCAAAATGACAATGAAACAAAAGTAGAAAAGTTATTATGATCCATGTACATTTAAAAGGGTCTCTACTCTCCAATTAGTGTAGACTCCCTGGTCCTTCAGTAGGTCCATATTCCTTGCATCAGATCATGAGGGGACCTAAAATCATATGTCATAGGTCACCTAACATAGTTTCCCTACCATCACATGCAATTATTAATTTTTCTAATCTGAAACTCTTTCTTACCTCTCAACAATGTTTTGAAACCATTTTTATGAGCCTCATTCTTCAAGATGTGGGAAGGGACAACTAAGTTACATACCCTTCCTTCATCCATATAGAGGAGAGATAATGACCCCCTGAGTCCTTCCTTCAATTGGAGCCAAAGCAACAAATAAAACCAAAGGGTATTGAATCTCAGAAATTATTGAAGGAATTAACCTTTTATAGAACAACATCGGGAGATAATAAGGTAAATACTAAGAAACTCAAAATACAAAAAGTGAATATAGATCCAAAATCCCTTCCCAAATGAATTTTAAAAAGTAAGTTGATAAATGTTACAATAAAAATCCATGGTAATGTACCAATAGAAAATAGAATAAGGAGAAATAGAAACTAATCCTTATTCAATAACTAGTAATGTCCAGAATAGTCCTTGATGTCCTCCTGAAATCCTAAGAAAAAATTATATACATAGGGTGAGCATACAAGTATACTCACTGGGAAACTAAAGCAACACAAGAACAAGTGGGGGATAATAATAATGTCCCTTTTATAAAAAAAAATAGAACATCATGGAAGCTATCAATGAGTAATAACCATACCAACCTCATCGAGGTACTATAACCACATAACACAAGTTAGGTAATTTAGTAGTATAAGGATATCAATATTTTCGTACTCTGCACCACTTTACCACTAGTTAACATCTAATACCTTATGGAAAATTTCATGATGCTACCACTCCTTCCCATGAATAGTCTCTTGACCACAACCTACCCCCACACAAATGGGCATCAAACCACACACAATGTCTCCCATTGACACCTAGGCCACAACACCTATGCCACTCACCCGATGAAACTTGGGCCTTATTCCGAAGAGACATGGGAAATCAATCTGTTCCCGCAAACACATAAGCCTCAATTACATAGCAACCAACATGAAGGATCTGGGATTTGGGGTAGCCTCAATCCATTAAAACTATCACGGATACACATGAGTTGTATGAACTGTAAGAGGGTGCGAGTAAGAATGTTAGTAACCAGCCATCCATCCTCCCAGAAGGATTTTGGGAAACACAACCTCCACCATGAAATAGAGGTGTTTGAAACATAGTACTCAATAGGTACACGGATTTAAAATAAATAACAAGGAACTAATATATATATATATATATGTAATAAAAAAAACTCATCCCTACCTATGGGTCCCCACAACAAACAACCATCTCTAACTGAACCACATTTGTGCTTCCCTTATATGCACAATAACACAACAACCACTAACAAAGAATAAACCAACCCCTTTATCATTTAACCACTTTCCATTAATTAATTAATAGATTCACTTTAATTTATTTATAGAACTATTCAGAAACTAACAACCTACACTGTATCAAAAAAAGAACTAAACCAGATTTTCAGTACCACTACATGCCATCGTTCAACAACTGCCTACTATAATATTTCAATTTTACACCGCACAAGCCAAATGTTTCCCCAATGTAGTCCCACTGAAAACGAGTCAATAACCACCCCACTATCCAACTACCCAAATTCTGTCAATGAACACATCACAATCAAGAGTTTCCCTACTTCCTACAAGTCCATCCATTCTATAGTCAATCAGACACTCAAACAGGGATTCCAACACACAACCTTTACTACCGCAGACACAAAGACCACAGGAACTGCCATTTTAACCACAGCCCCACTTCAAAACATCCCACACCCTTCCCATGGAACCAACTCCCATTCTAACCCCTATACGCATATTTGTTCCCCCCAATAGTAGCACCACACAATTCACACAAAACCTAACAGAACATAGCAGTCAACCACACCTATCCAAAATATGTATATATATTTAGATTTAGTTACATTGTCCTTTAATCCACTTGATAAATAGAGGTGATCATACAATAGTTTAAATCCTAGGGTATCCATTTCAATTAACAAAATGTATAAGGTTAAATATATTTCATGTTATAGTTGATTATCAAAAATCATAACAAAACAAATGGGACACCACCAGTGCCTACGAAAAGTCAACCCACATCAATGATTTTCAGAAGAAATATAGCCCAAAACCCATAAAATAATTAATGATAAAAAATAAAACATGAGATAAAACATTAAACCACTCCAATATCATTATTTCATCAAATCTGTCACATTTTCATCATATCCCATTATTATTTATTTATTGTTTTAAGATACTTATTCATCTGTTGTTCACAATAAATCCTTAGTACATTCACTCCACATTGTGAAAAACTAAAGGGAGGTAGAATAAATACCTACATGTATTATTAAAGGATCAAATTTATCCCCGTGCCAAGAATAGTGGTTCGAGCGAGCAATTTGAAAATACATGAAAACAATGTAGGAGGGGATCTAGCATAGACTGACCACTCATCCAGAGAATAAGGATATATAAACACCAATGGGAAATAGAAAACACAACAGGAAGGGGAGATACTGGTTATGATGGGTCAGATTCTATATTAATGGAAGAATGGTTTCCAAAAATCTTTAATGTGGGATCATGGTAATGATTATGTTGTATCATTATCTTAAAACCCCCCAAATGTCAGGATATTAATGATATACATAATATCCTTCAAAATTAACTTATAAATTCACAAAAAATACATTTAACTTATTTCACATAAAATAAGATGTAATACGGGGGAAATAGGAAAAATGTGAAAAACATGGAAATCTTCCAATGAGTCAGCAATGGGTGAATCACCAATGTGGAGACTCCAACAAGTGAGCTTTCAGGAAACCTATCAACGCTGAGCCACAGATGTTGAGATACCAAATGCAGAAACCTATCGACACATTAACTAACCAATAAATTGACCTTCACACATCCTATCTTACTGACACCTTGCCCTACCAAGGCCCTGACCTACTGATGTGCTGACCTACCGACAACAAAAATCCTAACTCACTAATGAATGAATATGTCGACACACTGACATTATAACACAATGACATACTGATACACTAAAACACCAATGCACTTACATGAAAATGACAATACCCTGAGTTAATGATGAAAAAATGGATATTTGGAAAATACATCAAACGAGTTACTAAAAGTAACCAGAACACATCAAACACCGACTTTTTACAAAGGAAAGGCCCTGAGAAATCTACATTATAACATCAATAAAGGGACTATAATGCATATTATGTTTTTAATTATAATGAATGTCTCATTTATGAAATCTATTTTAAAATAACACTAAATTTATTTGACCTTCGGAACATGATGCATTTTAGTCATGCCTATATTTTAAAATAATGAATTAGCTTCAAGATTCTATGGTTGAGGCATTACGACTAGGATTAGAAGATGTATTGAAATAACCTTGGAAAATAGATTTTGATAACATATATTACAAAACAATAACCTATGAATGAATTTGGGGATAAGTCTATGTATATGATATCATCCTTTAGATTTGTTTTTTGATAAACTTGGATAATCATATAGAATTATGTATTAATAAAGTGATTTATTCATTTAGAAATCTTTTAAATGCTTTATCATGACAATATCACTTTGATTAGTGGTTATCACTTTGTTTATTATGTTTTTAACAGTTGTTAGAATCAGAAAGGTAATACATGTTAAGGTTGTACTACATAAATGAATATTCTACAAAAGAGAAATGAGATGAAGGTGGTATTTAGGAATTAAATATTGAGGCAAAGATAATGAATTTTAGTGAAGTGGAATGATTAATGTTATTTTGTATTTGGATTCAAGAATTATTAGATAAATGGATCTATGGTTATAAGATTCATGATATATATAATAATTGTATTGAAGTACTTATTACGTGAGAATTTGTAAGCACAAGAGTTTTAATTAAGGATTTAAATGTGATCAAATATTTGTTATGTGACAGTAAGTGATTCTTTAGATTGTATTTGGAATCTAGTGTTACAATGGATTTTCGAAATTTAGATATCTTTTCATAATTTTAATTTAGATAGTGTTGTTTGATGTTAAAAAATTTATTAAGGTTATTTCTAGAAATTTATAATAATATAGTTTTAGAAAAAGAAATACTTGTAGGTCTGACAACCACCCATCACATCAGGAAAGGTTGTGAGACTAGAACATGCATCCTAAGGGATACAAGGGAACATCAACTACAACTAGCCTACGTGATGTCCTAATCATTATAGAATAGATTTATTTATTTAAATTGTATGATAGATGAAGTATATGATTATTTTTGGAACATAAAATCATTAAGATATATAGAATATTTTTAAATTTTATTATCTTTAGATGAATTTTTTTTATTTGTGGTAGATATTATTTAATTGATGGAATATTATTCATCATGTAAGTGAGTTTTATTATATTCTTACTTTATGAAGTAAATTAATTCCTCAAATAAATTTCATAGAACATGAAACTGAAAATGTTTTCCTTGTATTTATTTTAATAAAATTTTAATGTCCCCTTAGGTCATTGCAGATTCTTAGCTTTTTTGTTAGAATCTTTCTCCTAATAATATTCTATATCACTCTCCATCAGAACCTGATGGTTATATTTTCCTTCATTTCTTTTTGATTTCCTATATAAGAGCATAGCATGTGATAATTATAGTGATCTTCATACTTCCTTTTTTATTTTAATATGGAGGTATCATTAATACATTTTCCAATATGGAATTTCTATAATGATATTTTAAAATGATAAACACCTTGTTTTCAATAATTAGTTTCAATTTCAATGTCTATATTTTTTGAAAGAGGGAAGAATGTAACACCTAAATACATTATAATAATTTCATATCTAAATAAATTTAATTTTGTTGCTTTATTTATTTTCATGCAACACCATGTTACGCTTACTCTAAAAATAACAATGAGTTGTCTTATGTCACACGCAAGGCCTAGTTTTAGCGAACCATATTATATTACTAAAATATTACCATTAAATGTGATATATAACCTAACCATTAAATGAGAGGTTGTGAATAGTATTAAACATATTTTAAATTTTATATATTCCATTTTATTACCATATTTAGTTTATTTTATTCTTAGAGATAATATATGATGAAATTCTCTTTTTTGGTAAAATTATGTATTTTTTAAAAAAATGTAGTTTTGCCGCATTTTGATGGCTTATGAAGTTTTAATCCATCATTAGATACTTATATAAAATTAATTTTTAAAAATAATCTTATTCATTTGATTAGAGACATCAAAAATAATATTGGATAGTTATTTTGTTTTTTATGATATCTTTAAAATTTTGACGAATAGTAAAAAGCACCACATTTGATTGGAAAAAACTTTTTTAACCAAAATCATTTATTTTGTTAATTTATAAATTTGAATTGTTTTAAATAATAATTATATTATATTATTATCATTTAATATATTTTAGGTTATTGTAATTATTTTCACATTAAAATTATATATATATACATCTCAATCATTTGATCGTTTTTACTTTTGAAATACATGTTTTCTTATTCTGACAATAGGGATTACATTTAAATTAATTACTGAATCCTCGTGGATTTAAATTTAGAAAAATGGATTCCATATTTAGAATTATTTGGATCAAATTATTTTAATAAGATAATTCTATTTTCCGTCATTTTTTACAGTAACTTCATTAATTATTTTTATTTACCATGGTTAATGGGTAAATAATAGAAATAAGGGTAAAAATAATATTATAATTATATAAAACTACCTGAACACATATCCAAATCAAATTGGATGATATATGGACAAACAAGAAAACCCGTTTGGTGAATGTATGGCCTTTGTAATCCAGTTTGGTATGATAATGAAAATTAAAATTATTAATGTAAAATAAAGGCATATATGTTATAAACAATTATATTCTTACTAAAGAAATTTGAATATGGGTTGTTATAAATTATCAATTCGATTATAAATTTTTATCAGAAAGAAAAAACATTACTTATAACAGGATATCTTATTTATAATTTTTTTACATTAAACAACTAAATTTATGAATTACACAATGATGATAAAGTAATTGATTTATTATGGGAGGAATGAAATAAATGATATTAATAATATTAAACTAAATAAAAGTTTACTTAATTACTGACATGATATAATTTTATAGACAACATAGAAATTTTTTTGATATCTTTTATGTATTTATTTAATGTGACCATGATGGTTTAATGTTTTAAAAAATTTAATTCTGTATAGAATAAAAATCGCTATAAATGATACTTTAAAAAAAATTATTAAATATTATAAATTTCATAAAAATCTCAGGTTCAACCAAATTAATGGGTTAATATTATATATTCCATAAAAGATACGATTTAGGTATTTTTTACATTTATAGTGACTATATTAACCCTATAGATTAAAAGGCTATAATGGTACAGTAATAGTTAATGGGGTTAAATAATGCTTAAAACAAAAATATATGCATTAGAAAACTAAAAACATGATATAAAATTGTTGGATGAATAATATTATACCCTTATCATGTATGATTCTAAATAAAATAACTTAATTTCCTTTTTACCATGAATATTATTTTAATATTATTAAAATTAATCAATGTGATAAAAAGTCACACTCTCATTTTATATCAAAATAGTAATTTTAATAAATAAATAACTAGAAGGTAAACTCAACTATATGTAGTGTCTAGAAAACTAAAATAAAAACCTATATCATAGAAATTTCTTTAGAATATTTACTAATTAAATAATTACCCTTAATGATGACAAAATAGTTCTGTAAGAATTATTTTATTAACAGAAATATCAAATAAATGCATTTAATTTTTTTTGAAGGAAATATAATTTAAATAATTATGGTTCACCATAAATTTTCTAGATTACTATGACATGTTAGTTGTATATTAAATGTTTTGGTTAGAATTTATTTTCTATTTGGTTTTTATTTAATGTCATATTAATAAATATTATCAAAATTTCAGTATTTATATTTTATAGATATAAAAATTTATTAAATTATTTAAAAATCCAATAATTATTTAAAATTTTCATATTAAAAATTATAATTTCTAGATTTTCATAAGGTGTCCAGTTATGCTAAATTCACACTACATAAGTAAATATTTATTACTATTTCATAATAAAAATATTATTAAAACAATTAAATTAAATATATCAAATAATGATAAATCAATATGATAATATTTAAAATTAAATAACAACATGTCTCAATTTTATTGGATGAGAGGATTTATACCCATCATCTCTTTATATTCTAAATAATTAACTTTGGATCAATTTTTATTTTAAAAATAATTTATATTAATAAAATAGTTTTGGTGTTTCCATGGGTGCCACTCCCCTTTCTTGTAAAGGGAACTTCACCTTCACCTTAATCCAGACCTCTAAATCCATTTGGCTTAGGCCAACCCTACCAATTTCCACTCCCAAAATTCATTAATTCATCTTGAAGGACACACTTTTGGAAAAATTCCATCATGAGGATTCCTTTTGTGCAACCCAAATGAAGATACCCAAAAAGGAGGAGGTTAACACACTCTCGACTAATAGAAAGTAAAAGGTATGAGTTAATTTCACAATCTCATTATTATATGATATTGTTTATATATAATTATTTATTATGAAATATTTACTATCCATATCCATGTTATCCAAATGAATCTTTTTAAGGTTTTATGTTAGGGACTCTTTTACTAAAACATCGTTTGAAATATTTTAATGATTTATTATTCTAGATATTTCTCATTAATTTCCATGTTTTCAAAATGGATTTATGGATTCATGTACATGTACCTGAATGTTTTAAAATATTAATTCCGCTAAAAATATAAAATTAGTTATGAGATTCTTATATAAAATACTTTATTTTAAATTTATTCGTTTATAAACAACTTGAATTATAATGTTTTAATGTAAAAAATATATATTTCTCTGAAAGATTGTTAATTAATTTATTAGATTATTATCATATATATCAACATAATTTATTGGATTTTTCTACTTAGTTAAGTCCAATTTATTATGATAAAATCCTTCAAAATTTATTTAAGTGTTTATGATATGTTTGACCATGGATGTGCTATTTTTATAGCATTCATGGTTTCCAGATAATGTAATAAAAATTTTTATGCAAGTATTAATACAAATAATTATGTTATCATTCAAGTTTTTCATATGAAGAATGTATTGGACTTAGTAATATATATTCATGGACTAAAATAGTCCATCAATGAACCTGAAGGTCTCATGGTAAAATCTAGATATATACTTGGTCGAGGACATACCCATTTATTTTCAGATTTGGATTTGGATGAGTGCTTAAAATTTTCTTTTTAGATGTTTCGGACAAGGCCCTAATGGTATGTTTCTGATGTCCATCTTTATGCATTCCTTCATTATGTAATTTTTTATAGATATTACATGTGATTAATATAATAGTATAATATTAATGTGAAAGGTTAAATGGTATTATTTTATTTATTCTTTCCGCATTATGTTATTTTTTTTGTTTAGAAGGATTATGTTTCATTTTTATACTCACCTCAATGTTTATGCTTATTTATGGTATATTATTTTATATTTTTTAACATTACCAAACTTCTATACTCACCCCTTTTGTATGTTTTTATTTTCATAGGGTGCTAAGAAGTATTTTATGATTGATATGTAGGGTCAAGATAGAAGAATAATGGTGTTATTAAAGAAAGAACGAAGTTGCATATTATGTTTTGAATTATAATGAATGGTTCATGTATGTAATATATTTTCCAAGGCTGCTAAACTGATCGGTCCTTTGGAACATTATTCCTTGAATTCATTATAATGTATTTAATTAATTAACAAGATCCCGACTTTTGGCATTAGCGTGTTATAGTAGGAATCAAAGGATATTTAGAAACATCCTTGGAAATTAAATGTAAAAAAACATAGATTATAATACAATACCCCATGAATGACATTGAGGATAATTATATTTTTATTATATAATCATTTATATTTGGTGGTGGATAATTGTGGATAATCATATGGACTTACGGATTGAGAAGAAGATGGCATCATTTAGAGATCTAATAAATTACTATTCATGACTATGTATCATTGATTAGTGGTTCACACTTTCTACATAATGATTTGATCAATGGTTAGAATCATCATGGTTAAAAATGTGAATGTTATACTATTTATAATGAATATACTCCAAAAGAAAAATTATTCTAATGAGGTATTATGGAATAAGATGTTGAATTGTAGTTAATAATTTAATCGTGCAGTAGAATAATTAAAGTTATTTTTTATTTGGTTTCAAGAATAACTAAATCAATTGTTATGTGCTTAAAACATTAATGAGATATATAAGGATTTTATTATAGTACATATTCATTATGAATTTGGAATCCTAAGAATTTTCATTAAGTATTTAAAGGTGATCAAATATTTTTTATGTGACCACAAGAGATACAATACGTTGTTTGGGGAATATTATGTTATGATTGATTTTGGAAATTTAGAGAGTTTTTAGACTATTAATTTTTATAGTATTGTATGAGGTTAAATCATTTTATAATATTATTTCTATAATTTTATAATTATATCATTTAAGAAAAATGAAACCCCACATGTTGGGTGACAACCCTTCATGTATGACATGGTAGCGAGACCTGAACCCACAACCAAATGACAACATGGGTGAATCACCTACCACTAGCCTAATTGATGTCCTGATTAGTATAGAATATTTTTATTTTTTAAACCATATGACAGAGGAAGTATATTTTTATTTTTGTAAATTTATACAATTAAGATAAATATTATATTTTATTATTTTATTATCTTTTGTAAAGAAATATGAGTTTGTGGTATAAATTAGTTAATGGATGGAAAACTAATTTTCATGTAATAATGTTTCATTACATTCTAATGATATTAAATATATTAATTCTTCAAATATAGTTAACTAATTCATGAACCTGAATTTATTTCCTTGTATTTTTTCGGTAAATCAAATTCCCCCTTGGGTCATCACATTGTTATATCATTCTGGTTGTTAACATTCTCCTAATAATGTTCTATATCACTCTCCATCCGAACATGATGGTTACGATTTCATGCATGTCTATGATTTCCTACATGGAATCCTCCCATGTGTTACCTCTTGTGATATTCATTCATCACTTCCATTATTTTAAATGTAGGACTCATTTCTCCATTTTCCAATGAGGGATCTCTACAATGATATTTTGATATGACAAAACTGTAGTTTTTAATCATGCGTTTAAACTGAATGTATGCAATTTATTTATGGAGGGGAAAATGTAACACCCCAAAAAGTTATAATATTTTCATATTTAAATGAATTTAATTTTTTTTTCTGTCATTATTTTTATGTAACACCATGTTTATATTATTCTACACATAAAAATTATTTCTCTTGTATTTAATGAGTGTCTTAGTTTTATAAAACCATAGTATATTAATAAAATATTATTACTTAATGTGATATAAAACAAAGCCATTATATTTGATGTTATGAAGAGTATTAACCATATTCATTATTTTACATATTACATATAATTTTAACAGTCCCTGAATTTGTTTCTTAGACCTAATATAAGAACAAATTCTGTTTTGTTTTGGATAAATTAAATATTTTAAAAAAAGTGCAGTTTTGGACTTCTTTTCTAGGAACAACTAATTTAAATCCAATATTGGAAACTTTTATATATTCAATTTGAATAAATAATCATCTTATTTATAATTGGAACGTCAAAATTTATTTTTGATCAATTTTTGGTTTTTTCTTATAACATTCATATATTGATTAATAATGAAAAATACAAATTTTTAATTGAATTTTTTTATCGAAATACTTTATAGTGTTAAATTATAAATTGGAATGGCTTAAAAGTATAAATAGATTATATTTTTATCATTTAATATAATTTAGGCTATTGTAATTATTTTTACATTATATTAGATATTAAAACATGTCAATCATTTGATGGGTATTACTTTTGCAAAATCTATTTTCAGGTTTTGAAAATATGTTTTAATTTTAAATTAAATACTGCAATTTATTTGTTCTAAATTTTGAAAAATGGATTCCATATTTTGAATCATTGGGTAAAAATTATGTTTATAGGCTACTATTATTATTGGATATTTTAAATAGTGACTTCACAAATAATTTTTATTTATTATGGTTAGAGGGTAATTAAAATAAATATGGGTAAAAATAAAATTATAATAATATAATAATATCCTAACACATCCCATAATCCAATTGAATGAGATATGGGTGACCAAGAAACCCCTTGTAGCACAAATATGGAGTTCAGAATCCACTTGGGTTTGATTCTCACACTTAAAACTATAAATATAAAATAAATTCAAATATCTTATAAAGATATAACTTCCTAATAAAAATGATTTATTAATGTTTTATGAAATTATATAATCTATTTTATATAGTTTTCAGAAATCTAAAAAAATTTCCTATCTGATTATATATTATATATAATTTTTTAGACACTAAATATTTAATTTTAATTATGACACAATGAGTGTGTGATAACTGATTTATTAAAGGATGAATCTAATAAATATTATAAATAATATTAAAATAAATATAATTTGACTTAAATAATGAAATAATAAAGTTTTATTGATAAAATAGACATCTTAGGGAAATATTGTATGTAACTTTTGGAAGTTATCATGTTATTTATATATTTGTAAAAATGAAATTATTGAGAAGTATCAAAATAGAAAATAATGATACATTATAATAAATAATATTTTATTAAATTTAATAAAATTCATTAAAATATAAAGTTGTGCTAACTAACTAGAATAATATTAAATATTCCGTAAATGATTTTATTTGGGTCTGTTTGACATTTATTTTAACTATATTAACCATATATTTTAAAAGGATAAATGGTTATAGTAATACGTTAAGGGGTTAAATAATGATTGAAAAAAATATTATAATTAAAAAACATGTTAAAATTTTTTGGATAGATAATATTATACCCTTATCATATATGGTTTTAAATTTAATCAATTAATACACACATTACAATGAATATGTTGTCAATATTATTAAATTTAATGAATGTGACTAAATGTCACATTCTCAATTTATATAAAATTATTATGTTTAATATAAGGATAACCACAAGATAAACTTGACTACAAGTTTTCTTTTGAAAGATAAAATAATTACCTATATCATAGGAATTTATTTTTAACTTTTAGAGATTAAATAATTTCCATTAATAATGGCATTATAGTGAGGCAAAACTTATTTTATTAATAGAAATATCAATTATATGGTTTTAGAAACAATAAAAGAAATATAATTTTATTAATTTAGGAGAACTACAAAATTTCTCGACAAATATGACATGTTATTAGTACATATAATGTTTTGGTTTAAAGTTATCTCCAGTGTTGTTTAAATTTAAATTCAACTAAATGAATAGTATCCAAATTGACAATATTGATATTTTATAGAAATTTTTTTTTATTAAATTATATAAAAATCATGAAAATATTTGAAAATTACAAATTTAAAATTATAATGTCCAAAATAAAACAATGTGTCCAAAAATGTAAAATTAACACCACATAAGTAAATATTTTAAATGTATTGTATTTAGAATATTATTACCACAAATAAAAGTAAATATATTAAATAAGCATAAATGAAAATGTTTTGATTAAAAATAAAATAAGAACATTTCGAAATTTTATTGGTTGAATGGTTTCTGACGCATCATCATCTTATCTTCTAAATAATATAATTTATATACATTTGGATTTAGAAATTAATTTATATTAATTTAATATTTTTTCAGGTTTCCTACGGGGCCCCTTCCCTCTCTTATAAAAGGGAACATATCTTTTTCTTTAATTCACACCTCTAAAGCATTTTGGTTCCACAAATCCCTACCCATTTCTACTCCCAACATCCCTCACTTCATCATAGAGGACACACTTTTGGATGAAATCTATCCTATGGAGCCCTTTTGTGCAACCCAAAAATAGATACCCAAAAATATGATGTTTACATACCTACGACAAACAGAAAGTACAAGGTAATAGGTAATTTCAAAATATCATTATTAACCAACATTGTTTTTGTATAAGTATTTCTTGGGACATATTTATTATGCTTGTTCAATTTTCTAAAAAAGGATCATTTTTAAGGTTTTATGTAAGGGAGACTTTTACTAAAACATCATATTAAATGTTTTAATGATTTATTATTCTTGATCTTTCTAATTAATGTCAATGTTTTAAAAATGGCAATAAAGAATGATTTATTTTGACATGAATGTTATAAAATATTAATTAATTTAAAAATATTCAATATGTTATGGGAAACATTGATTAAAAAATATATTTTAAATGTTTTCATTTAGAATTAGTGTGACTTTTAATTTTTTCAAAGTAAAAGAGGTATATTTATATCAAGGATATTTAATGAATTTATTAGATTATTTTTAAATATGTCAACAAAAATTGTTTTATTTTTATACTCAGATAAAATTAATTAATTATAATAAAATATTATATATTGTATTAAAGGTTTTATGATATGTTTGAGTGTGGATGTTATAATTTGATTCTATTAATGGTTTATGGTTAATGTAATAACATTTTTTATGATTGTTTTAAAATCAATAATTATGTACATATCACCTTTTAAAAATGAGGAATGTATTGGACATTGTATGTGAAGGGCTGTACACACTATATCCCCTCAATCCATCAGTAGGTCTCACTTGTCAAACTAGATATTTAGTTGGTCGAGGCCATGCCCATTTATTTTTACATTTGGATTTCACAGAGGCCTTAACCATTTATTTCATGATGACTTGGTCGATTCCATTCCTGTATATTTCTAAGGTCTGATGTTAAGAATTACCTTATTAGGAGATTGGTTATTGATATTAAATGTTACTATTTGACTAGTAGAATATCCATATGAATGAGTAAATGGAATTATTTGATTTATTATTTTAATATTATGTTCATGTTTTTTAAAAGTTTTCTGTTTTTAGTTTTTGACATGCCTTAATGTTTATGTTTATTTATGATTTATTTCTATATATTGTTTAATCTTACTAAACATCTATAGTTTCCCCTTTCATATGTTTTATTTTTTTGGGACGCCAAGAAGTGTTTTATGATTGATATGTAGGGTTAATCTAAATGAATAATGGAATTTTTCAATGAAAGTATTATGTTGCATATTATGTTTTGAATTGTAGTGAATGGTTTATGTATGAATTTTTTTTCATGAATCCTAAACTGATTAGTCCTTCGGGACATGATTCCTTATAATCATGCCAATGTATTCATGTTTGGCACAATATCTAGGCTTCTGAGGTTGGGGAATTACAAATTTCATTAATTTTGGATTTCCATAGCTCTCCACAAATAATTAAGATTATTTTTCAGAGTCCCCGACATGGTATTACGACACTAAGGACATATTTGTGGCACATTAAGGCTTTAATAGTGTTTGGATCAGAATTGAATAGTGAAATTAGTTTTCCTATGATATCCTGATAGATTATTATAGAAATAAAACATTTTATCTCTCAATGGATAATATTTTTATCAAACCTGGGTTTAACCTCTCTTAAATTTCCGGTAGGACCACATATGGGTTCTATTATTAGTAGTTTACTCCACCCTTTTCCGTTATTATTATCCTCTTAATACCAAAATATTTTATATATCAATCCATAGAGTAATTTTAAACAATATCTGGATATTTTGATAAAATAATTTATTCATAATAACATATTTCATACCATTGACTTTGGACTTAATTTTATGGTTCACTTCAAGGTATTTTAGAAGAGGTTTTTTTAGGGAATGGTAAAATCCAAAATAATGATGATTCTTTCCATGATTTTTATTAGAGGAATGTGGATAGGTTAACATATAAAATTAGATTAGTATTATAAAAAAATTAAATAATATATATAATAATAAATACTCTTATAAGCTCTCTAATTATGATTTAATGATTTAAATTTCCATAATTTTGTTTTGGTATCATCGTATAAAATAATTGAATACAATACATGAGATTTTAAATTTAAAAAATCATGTTAGATGGTTTAACCTATAACAAGTGTTTTAAATTGGTGGTTATTTATATTATTATTTTATAACATTATTAAAATGAAATATTTTTTCCATATTGGGAAATTCATTATAAACACCAAGATATGATTTTTATAATTAAATTAATATATTACAGTACATATTTAACATTAAATCCAATGTATATTACTTTATTTTTCAATAGTTTTATTTATTTATCATTGATCGATATCACAAGATATTAATATGTGTTAAATTTAATGAATCTACTATATTTTGAAATTTTAGAAATTTATTTTTAAATAATTATAAATGTTTCACTGTTTTCATGAAAGTTATTAATTAATTTATTATCTCATCAATGAAAATAGGATTCATGAATGTGTTCCATAGTAATATTGGATCCTATTTAAATTAAAAAAAAGTAATGTATATTTTTTGACATGATTTATATAAAATCCTTCCATGAATCAGTAGTGTTAAAAAAGATAATTCCCCAATATTTATTTTAATTGTCAATATTATAATAACCAATGTCATGGATACAATCGCATAATGTGAAATGATGCCCATAAAAGATTATCAAAATATAATACACAATGAAATTGAAAAATATAAATTGATCTATCATCAAAAAATATTATTAATGTATTAATGTCATTCATAGATGGAATTTAACATTTTATAAGGCAGAAGAAACTTTTGGAGGAATTAAAATAAAAAAAATAACATAACATCAATACAGATAAAAAATAAGCAATCTATTCATATAGTGAACACACTACACATTAGATAACCATGCCAAACAATTACACTATAATAACCCTTGTCGTAGGAAAAATGATTTATTTTTATCATCGTGATTTTTTATGATTAATTTTTATACCCTTTTATTTTTAGATTTTGGTTTAGGGGTAAGTATCCATTACAGAATTGAGATATGACTTGAGATGTTTAATATTTATTTCTTTATTAATATTAGTTATTTTCTACTAGGAAGTGGAAAATGTATTTGGTGGTAAGGTGGTGGAACCACCTATTTTCTATATACTAAAGGTAGTATTATGTACCATTATGAGGGAATGTGCTACCCGATGCCAGGTGTAGTACCTCCATTATTTTCGGGGTACTAACTAGGTATCTTATGTCCCTTGAACTGGTATCTAATAAATTTTCCATGTTTCTATTTTGAAATTACGAAACCATTTTCATTTATCACATTATATAATACACCAACATCTAGTTTTCTTTGAAAACCCCTCTTTATTAATTGATTGCAGCTCACCTTTTAATCTCTATTAGATTTTTATTCATCTCCTCATTTCCAAACTAATATTTTAGGATTCAGGGGATTATTTCATGCTAAAATAATTGGTAATATTTTCACATCCTCTTCAAATTACAATTTATTATTATCTACTAATTTTTCTTATTATTTGATAGAGATTTAGATTGAATTATTCTTGGGAATAGTTGTATTCTCCAAAAAAACATAGCTCTCATAGTACTATTTTTAAGGGAGGCTCATATTGGGTGAAATTTTATACCATTTACAACTTTTAATCTTTATTTATATTGCCTCTTTTTTTCAAGGTATCAATTTATTTATGGTTAATTTTAGAGATATAATTATCATATTAGATACATATTAGTTTCACTATGTTTTTTAATAAATTACAATAGTTGGTTATATTGGGTTGTCATCGATTTGACATTCTTATAGATCATTTAAATTATAAAATTTTGAATTGATGATGATGGGTTCTGTGTTAAATTATTTCCAAATTTATTCATGAGTTTTGTTTAAAACTGTAAGGATCTCCATAAATCATGATGAGCAGTCTTGACTCATTGCGTGGTTAATTAGATAGATGAGTAATGTGTCTTACTATATATTTTAAAAATTAATAATGAATATACATTATATTTTATATATAGGAATAAATTTTTTTTCGTATATATATTAATAAATGTTGTAAATATTTTTAAAAAATTATCCTCAAAACATTACGATGTTAACATTTTTCCATTTCATTTGGTGTAATTTTTATTTAATATTAATTTATTTGAGATCATTTCGAGTCATCAATATTGTTTTTAAATTTCTCATTATATGAATAATTAATATGTATGTTTATTTCATTTCACTATGACATTTTGTTAAAATTTGACAGGGCCTTTCCTTAATATTAAAAAATATCTCAAATGCTAATATTTAGTGTGTTATTTGGTTAAAAATAAATTATGAGTAGCTTATAATCTCAAATATTAAATATATATAAGACATTATGGCCAATTAAACCCAATCAAATGTTCATAATTTAAAGCCCAATATGTGTCAGTAATAGAAAAGATTTATTTTCAACCCAATGTTAAATAATCTATAATTCAATGAATTACATATTACTTATAGTTAAGAGGATACTTTTATTTAGATGTGGTGGATCTGTATTGAGGTGAAATCATATTAATTCATATGATAATGATAATGGTTTAATAATTATATAATATTGAAACATAGTATCTATAATTATTTAAGAGGTCCTTTATGTGTGTGGAGTTTAACAAAAACCCATTTTTTGGAAATTATTTCCCCTCAAATGCTTTAATAATTAATATAATCCATTTTTTATTTCTCTATTATTTCCTACAAAATTTTTTCAAAGGGATTTATTATTCAGGTCCCCCTATTTAAATCATTTAAAACATGATTATTTACAGTATATTAAATTGTATAATCTATAATTTAGAAATCCATTTCTATGGGTTTTGCTACAGTATAACATAATAAAAAATAAATAGAAATAAATAACCATATATAATAATAATCAAACCCTTCTAATGGGTTATTTATTGGCCATGATAAATTTTTATATCATCCAGTCCTACCTCATTTTGTAGAATGATTGAGATGTTTGTACATGGGTTTTGTCATTGTGAAATCCCAAACAGCACATTAATGAGTGACCTTTGATTATTTTATTTAGTATAGTTTTGTCTCCCCATTGTAGTTATCATAGACTAAGACTACCATGAAAAATTTATTTTTATTTATTCTATGTCATGATATAACCAAATAGCAATGTTCCATTTGTATTAACTATTATGTCGCATTTTTATTTTATTATATGATAGTTGATAACTGATCAGGTTTATAGATTTATGACTTGTTTAGAATTTTTATTTTCTATTATGTATATCGATGTGGTTTCATATACATGTTTAATATGTTGGGAAATATAACCATAGTTTTTCTCAGGATCATAGATTGTTCTTTACAATACTAAGAATATTGTTAATATATGATAAGAGTTTATATATTACTTATTATTGTATTTATGTTAAAATTTATTATATATGTATTATTATTCATTTATTTTATTGAAAATTATTACCTCTATAGTTTGATTTTTCTTTGAATGTGGTATGTTATACAAATTTTAAATAGTTCACATTACATTATTTTGATATGAGAATGGTTTATCAAATGATATGAGAATTCAATTCAATTTTTATGATACCCCTTTACCATATTCATAAAGGAGAATGTCAGTTCCGCTCTCATTACACTTTTGTAAATGACTCCATTTCACTCGGGATGTTAAAAATGTTGTAATCTGAAATTACATTGAGGGAATGGGTGTTTAAACATTACATAATACATTAGTTCTTCTCATTAATTTATCAAATGAATGAAGAAAGTATATCATGTATAGATCCTCCTAGTATTGGGAGATAATTGAGTTTACTGTTTAAACTCATGAGTTACAATGATAGTATTCTAGATTCATTCCATGCCTGTGGAAAATTAAACTACTACATTTTATATGTGTGTTGATGTTTATTTTTATAGTAATACATCCCTTATATCATTGTTTTCATTATATAATTATACTGATTCACGACAAATTGATCTTTTCTCATAACCAAAATGTAAAATTTACTGGACATATGCCATCATTTTATATATTTTTTACACATGAGAATACAAGTAGCTATTAGTTTTCATTTATTCCAAAAACTATAATTAAAAAATATCATTAAGTTTTTCAAGTAATTTTTTATTATTGTATAGTGTTAAGGAATTTTTAATAATTATAACCAATTCAGTGGAATGAATATGAAAGAATTGAGTGGTCATTTAAAAATTTCATAGAAATTATTCTATTGTGTTTCATTGAGATATAATAACAATTATAACCTTCATCAACAATGTGATTTACTCCTTTACCATGTGCTCATGACATCTATATTATATCATGAGATGGATCATTATGTAGTGATTCATTCCTAAGGTGTCCCCATACGTGCTTCCTAGTCACAATATGCTCACCCAAGTGATTTTATACTTGATTTTTAGAACTCCCAGATCGATGTCACCATGAGATTCATCACCTACCTTGTAGATCAATAATGAATGTTATTTTATGGTCAAATGTTGTTTCTATGCAACCTCTTTTTATAGTGAATGGTTAACCGTGGTTTCCTAAAAATACCATGTGTTACACTTTAAAAAATAAATAGTAATTGTATAGAGAGATGGGAACTACTAGATATTTCCATATATAATTATTGAGGCCCAAATAAATTTCCATATCCTAAACTCTTTCTTTTTAATTTGTATTTTTACCTTATTATATGTGTTATTACTATATTACCCCATTCCTCCATATTCCAACAATGCATATTTATGCACCTGTGATCCAACAATGTAGAAGGATCACCCCTACCTCTAATATAACTACTTTTAATGGCCCCACTTGCATTAGTACTATTAATATCAGCACTGCCTACATTCATACCATGTAGGATCAACCACCTTGTATATAACTTTTGAAATGATATTCCATCTTCCCTTTCCACAAGGAAAGGTCCCAGCTGGTGTACAAATACTATGTGGGACGTCTACTAGCATCATGGACTTATCTTGTTAGATGGACTCATACACATGATATACACACAGTCTATATTTATATTACAATCCTAAACTCTTCCTTCAATAGAGATATATATATATATATATAATTGGAATATTATCAACCAATGATGTCATTTTTCTATGGGAATACGAAGAAGGTCATGTTTATACCTCTCTCAAAAATTGATGGAAGATCCAATCAGGTATTGAAGATCACCATACAATACTTCAATCTTGTATTGGATTGAAATACTGAATCTTAGAATTTTCATAGATATGTATAATAATGATGGAAGACTACCTTAATATTTTGGGATCCCATCAGCAAGACATTGAATTAGTCACTCTTTGATAAATAATGGATTCTATCTGTAATCAATGAGACAAATCAAAATGGGAACCCCGCATGGAATTTTCCACAAGTATTTCTTGTGGGATTCCAAAATCCTCTAGACTAAATACCCCATCCCAGTCTACTGATGGGATGGAATAATAATGGATTAGATTCTCCTTTTGTTTTTAAATCATAGATATTTCTTTTTTATAACACCCCCAAAATGCAATGTTCATTCACTATATGATTGATTTCTTTGATTAGGTATTAGTAACATTCTAATAGATTAATAAATTATCTATGAATCATTAATGAGTTTTTGACATAGAATGATACTTGAGAATAATGAGAGATAATCCACAAGTATATTCTTACTCCCCATAATGATTTTTCTTCAGGTATATACCCCAACTAATTATAATTAGTCCCTATCACATGATTCATTCAATAAAATATCGTTTGGTATTTATCAAATAGATAATGACTCACATGGGCTTTGACACATTAGTAGATAATGACTTTTTAAATTGTAAAAGGATTTAAATAGACTCTCAATAGTATTATTCACCAAAATCTATCCCAAATGGAATCCCAATATTCATAATCTATATATATAATTTTAATCACACCAATCACTATTATATACATCCATGTAGTAAAATGGTCATATCTATTTTGTGGTCGTGTAATATGAACTAAAACAACATATCTCAAATTATATGGTCTTTTATGTATGTAAAATATTATACATAATATTTCTTCCTATGTTTGATACCCTACTACTAAACCATATACATTACTCATGACTCGGTTACATATCTGTCGCCCTAGAGGACCCATGTAAATTGATTTCATACAATATGTGATCTTATTCACATAAAAAATTCCATACTCACCATGTATGATTCCATTGTAAGGTAATATTCCTAGTAAAATCATTCCCCTATGGATATTTCAATAATTCCTCTAGGTCTTACATTACATCACTAGAAAGAAAATATTCCATATGAGACCAATCCTCACAATTCCATGTTCTTTATGACATAAACATAATATCATTGGTCTTTATTACCTTTCAGATCAAACATAATAGGAAGATCAAGTGTATTTATCACTCAATCTATATCCATGAACAACACTAAAAACCATTACTACAATATGTTAAAATTCATTCAGTTTTCCTTCTAATATAGCTATAAAATGTACAACAAGGCCCATAATGTAGAACTGAATTATATGGGTTCTTTTTCACCTTATGAGTGTCTGTAAGAATCCCTTACTATGGGCTTGATGCTAAAAATATCTTCATATACTACTAGTGATAAACTATACAGTTTATTTATATAAAAGGATAGACAATTTTTCATTAATATTAAGAGTGAACATGTAATGATATAAAAGATAGAGAACCTATAATAAAACAAATGGTTAGATTGATGGAGATCATTTGATAGATAAATATTCATTGATGTAGAACATATTATATATACAAATATATATATTAAAATGAATAAATGTTAATGAATAACTATTTGGATGAGGTTCACCTATTATGTTGTAGGATATGGAATGCATTAGATATGATTTCTTAAATCTATATGGGAGTAAATGATTAGGCCTTAATCAGTGCACAATGTACTGATAGGTCTAACCTCCAACCTTCTCATCAAATGTGAATTCTATAGTGAATCTAGAAATATATCAGAGTGAACACATTCCTTAAAAAGGAAACTATGCACCAATCATCAAACCAAACCATCAAGCATGTGTACTATATTAGGTGCTTCCAGTTTTATAAAAAAATCATGTACTAAACAACTATTTTGGAACCTATAAAATACGTACTTTGTACATTAACATGGATCATAAGCCATACCAAAAACATAAAAATAATAAAATAATATCACAAAATTCATAAAAATAATTAAAATGGACTAATATGGTCGACTATTAAATATTAAAAAGGTATATTATTTATAAGTTTTATTGTTGTAAATGGTTAATTTCAATAAAATACATTTTCTATGTAATATGTATTTTCATTTACATTTTTTTAAAAATTTCGAATTTAAATTTTATAATATAATAATTATTTATTAATTACTCTAATATAATATAACCTAGTTAAATTTTGGGGTGTTTTCGAAAAAATTGATTTCTAGTTGAAAAATAAGGCTTCTAAGAAAATTATACATTTTATAAATATATCATTATTTAACCATGTCCTAGTAAATTAAAAATCTAATTAATTGATTAAATTTCTATCTAAAGAATAAAATTGTTAATTTCAATCAATTATTTGACTTATATTTCTATAACTAATATTTCATAAAAATATATTAAATTAATAATTTAATAAAAAATATTCTTGTTTATTTCCTCTAATTAAAAATTTAATTTGTTAAAATCATTTTTCAATTTCATTAATTGGATAATAATTTTTATTTAGTATATAATAAATTATTTTTATGAAATTATTATTATTATCCCATATAATAATATCTTATATATAAATATAAATGTTAATTTTTTTTATTTTTTGAAGAAACTATTTTATGCCATAAATTTTATTTTTATTATTAAAAATTTAAAAAATAAATAAAATTTATTTGTGTCAATGATTTTAAGATGTTAAATTATATTTCTAAAATTATGTAAAATTATTTAGTCATAATTTATTCCGTTAATGTTAAATAAAAATTAATTACCATGGAAATGTGAATTTTGGTAAATTGCTACATGTAAAAAACATCATATTTATATCACTATTACATTATCTAAAAATGGATGGATGAGGGGTGTTTCACACTTATATTTTATAAAACCCCTTTTTTTAATTTTTAATAAATTAACATTTAATAGATACCTTTCATTATTGAAAATTTATTTGTATTTATAAAAGTGACAATTTTCTCTTCATATTAATTCTTAGAACATCATAAATTTAATGATGCAATTAACATTATATTTACTCTATTAAACTATGCCCATGAAATATCCCATAAACCCCCTACCTAATAAATAAGTGTGTGGTCACTCATATTTTTTATAATCCCTTAAATTACTTTGAAACATTCAATGAAATATCACTAATAAAATGTAAGTAGTACTTCATCCTCCTCCATGAAGCTATTTGGTTTTTTGACTATAATCAATATAATGGATGGTATTAATGGTGTAAATGATGATTATAAATAGAATATAACTTATAATTATTATTATTTACTTTCAATTTAATATCCACCTTCACCCGCTCTCATGTGTTGTGAAATGCGATTTCTAAATACGAATATGAGACGAATCTGGGCTCTGTGATCAAACTTTTTCATTTCCTTTATTATTTTATAACATTATAAAAACATTTTTGAATAAATTTCACAATCAAATTTATATAAATTTAATGTAGTATAATTCTTTTATAATGACATTGTATTCAAATAAACACCACTTTAACAACAATATCTAATCGTGTTAATTCCTTTTCAAGTATGGGTTGAATTAACCACCTACATGAACAAGTCATTAAAATCAAAAAACAAATGACTATGAAAAAAATATAGATAATTTTACTATAATATTTTATAAAAATAATTTTAATTATATATCTTAGTAAATATTATATTATGTTATTAAAGAATTATTATAGTAACATATTCATTTTCTATGATTTCTATATAATCCAACCCTAATTAAACTTATAAGAAAACACAAGCATGGATTAAATAATATTTAAATAGAATATGATAAAAATATTTCTATATTAATTTATATATATATGGATATTTTTCATATTAATATATCTATTAAACTTAATTTGTTTATTTAGGATGCTAGTTGTGTTCTCAATATAATTCTGGAACAAGGTAATGTATTTTTTCTCAATTTCCCTTTATTGATACCTAGGTCATATGTTTTACCAATTCTAATTTACATTGTGTATATAAATCCATTTTGATATAAACATTATTTAAATAAATTATATGTAAAGACCTGGATGATATGTGGAAATGTTTCTCTAAAATACATGGGATTTTTATGAGTCTGCGAAAATTTACAGCACTTGATTCCAAGGCCCGGTGTGCCCGCAATCATTTACTAATTTTTTGTTTGGGTACATTCAGTAAACGTATGAGCCATATTTTATAAATTTTGAACCGGTGCTCAGAACTAAAAACTGAGGGCATCATTGAACTCACAGTGCCTGTTTTCACATAAGGAGACTTTCACCTCGATAGTAGTTGGTTGGGAATAAATGTTAGTTTTTGGATTTTCAAAAAATAAAATAAAATAAAGTGTGGGACCCAATATTTTATTTTGAGCCGTCGTTTGGTGTGAGGTTGTCTAAACCTTCTCATGGATGTTGATGGTGGGGCCACCACACCCTAACCTCCCATTAGAGGATATGGTGGGGGCCCACCCAAACATAACCTCCCGCGAGAGGTTCAGATGTGGGGACCACTCGAAATCGCATAACCTCTATTTCGAATAATATGGGTGGGGACCACCCAACCTCTATTGATGATGGAGGATAAAACCTTCTCAACCCTCCATTAAATAGTGAGAAACCCCTTTACCTCCCCTTATTAATCCAGGAAAAATCTCATGAATTAATTATTTGGTGCCCATTTTTTTGTGCTCCTTTTTGAATTGTAGTGCCTACAAAATAATAGACAATGCTTCCTTCTATTATTTTTCCCTTGGAATTTTGGTGGGGCTATGGGAGAGAGGAGCTTGGGAGGAAAGTTCTTCCAAAAAAGATCGTGCAGAATGTCGGAAATGATTCTTCTTCGACTTTCTTCCCCGAACACCTACTGATCTACCCTCTGCAACGTCATCAATGAACCAACACAGCTAGGTTTTGGGAGTACATGATGTACATCACGAATGACAAACTCATTCAGCTACCATTCATGACTCTGTCGACGAATGTCGAACGACGAAACAAAGATAGGGTGTTATTAATGGTATAAGGTGTACCTTTTTCTTACCATTTTTAATGGATAATAAATAATTGTTTTGGTCATATTAATGATCATCTTCTACTCCTAATAAGCCAAATGATACCTCCCAAAATTAAGAGGGTGCGGGCCAACCTTACATGGCCCGACATCCTCTGTTGTTTTCTCTATTCTTGTGGAGTTCTACAACATGGTGATGTGGTGATGGAGACGAAGGCGGAAACAATGAATTCCATGATTCCTATGGCCTCTGCAAATCGTTCCACCCCCGCAGTGCACCGATGCTTCCGGCCAAACTCCGACGGCCCGGGTGGCGCCCGACCCACCTACCCATGGCCTCCCGCTGCATTCCCCGGTGCGCGTCCCGCCTATTGGCGGCCTCCCAACGGCCTCCCGGAGCCCTGCACAGTGTCCGGCCCGCCTGCCTGCGGCCTCTCGGTGCCCTGCCCGGCGTGCTGGCACGCCCTGCCGGTTGCCCCGCGGCCTACCCGATGGGTGCCACAGCCTGCCTGGCAACCCCAGATTCTGTCGCGCCCTGCCCGGTGCCCCTACGCCCTGCCCGGCACACCGTGCCCTGCCTGAAGCCCAACCGACACCACCAAGGCATGTCTGGCCCCTGTCGCTCCCTACCCTGCACCCCTTCCGGCACCCCTGCTGCCTGCTCGGCGCCCTTCTGGCACCCCCACGGCCTACCCGACACATATCGTGCCCTCCTCGGCGCAGCCGCAGCCTTCCCAGTGGCCAGCCAGCCAGCCAGCCCTCCGTGCAGACATCCCGCTAGCCTCCCCACCGTCCTAACCTCCTAAAACATGTTTCCCGAGATGCGCCCCTTGTGGCACTGGCCGAACCAGCCCCGACCTTCTGGCCGAGTCGCCTATGTGGCGACCTTTGGGTCGAACTGCCCCCACAGTCTGCTGGGTCAGGCCTAGGGGACCATGCCAACCATAGCGGGATGACCCGGCCAACGGGCCAGGACAGATTCAATGAGTATGACCGGGTTGACCTAGACCAGTTTCTCCCAGACTTGGTTGGGACGAGTCAGTCCGATCGAGTCGGACTAGACTGATGCCCACTACTGACCCCATTACATTCTGTTGGCCATATCTTTGGAACCGGACGTCTGTTTTAAGAACCTTCAGCGGCACTGGTATTCATGGAAAGAAGTAGTCCCTTTGAAAATACCCCCATGGATTTTGGCGTATATTTGAGTTAGGTCAGGTCAAATTGTACATGAATCCAACCGGGCCCCCGGGACTAAAATGTTTAATAACTCACATACCGGGGGTCTGAATGACACGCCGCCTGTTGCGTTGAGACCCCTATGACGTGGCTAACCATTGAGATACTTATTCATGGAACTTAATGATAGTTGGAGTATCAGTCAGTTGCTCATGGATCCATTCCATCTAAAGGCGAGTAGACATAGTACGGAGACATAATAGCTGGATGAGACCTGACGACTGGTAGACCGATTTGACTCGGAGTGACTCGACTAGCCTAGTGGGTAGTGCCTCTGTGTGACGCGGAAGACCCATGGTGGGTAGAACCTCTCTGTGAGCGCAGCAGACCCACGATACTCGATAGGAGATGTACCTCTATAGGATACGAGGGGGAGTGCCTCTCTGTGAGCACATAAAACCCGTGGTGGGGAGCGCCTCTATGTGAGCGTAGTATACCCACGGTACTCGACAGGGGGAGTACGTCGGCAATCTAATTATAGTGGGAATCAGCTATGTGTGACACGGTGGGCCCACTTTACTTGATAGATGATGGGTACTCCACTAGTCGTGGTTTCGATAATAAAAAACCTCATTTGAGATGAGTCAATGACATTTGTGTTTTCCTCGAGATTGAGATGGGTTACTAGATAACATAGGTATATGTATGGTCATATAACAATGTAATGATTATCCATTGATTTCATTCTTTTTGGTTTATCCTTGTTTGATTTTGTGAGACCTGGAGGGTCTTGGGGTCCCTACTGAGTATCGTTATACTCACCCCTGCACAGACTATGCTCGCACCTCATTGTGTTGGTTGTAGATGACATACAATGTTCACTCAGGTATAGAGTATGAGAACTGGATGGTACACAGAGGTGGACCACTCTGTGTGATTGTACATTGAGAAGATGGACGGACGTGTAGTGATGAAGAGGCCATATGTACCTACCCTTCATGTAGGAATCCTGGAGGATGACCCAGTAGCTGCTTTAC
The DNA here is from genome assembly GCA_963277665.1 of Viscum album. NCBI lineage: Eukaryota > Viridiplantae > Streptophyta > Magnoliopsida > Santalales > Viscaceae > Viscum > Viscum album. Next base: position 987,419,062 of record OY728143.1, on the reverse strand, counting down.
TTTTCCACAGTTGTTCTTGATTTTCAGTTGTACTTGTACTTTCATGATGGGCTTATATTTCTGGCCCCTTTTAAATTCCATCATGTCTTTTGTATATTGTTTTACTTAGTGTTTTTCTTCTAGTTGTGTACTCTAATGTGTATGTTTATAGTTATAATGTTAATGCCTTCATAGTTTATGGATTTATGCATTTGGTTCTATTCACCATCCCCTGGCCTATGGAAGGAAGGCTTGGGGTAGTCATGATATGGGCCCCAGGGGATGGGTCGTGATAAATTGGTATCATAGGTGTCAGTTCTACCACAAAATGTAGAACTCTGATCTTTTGTTTCTATGAAGAAAAAGTGTTAATGGTAATAAGTGAAGTTTTTAGGTCAGGGAGTCCAGTGTAGTTGCGGGTGGCCGATGTATCCATACACGAGGACCCTAACTTCTGATTTTCGACTCAATGCACGAAAACACTGATTACGGGCATGTTTACAATTTTTTTTATGTCGGATCAACCAGGTCATCTCCCTAGGTATTATCTTTTAACCCTGCTGCATCTGTTTCTTTTTGGATGCCTCCCCACGGACGACCAGTTAGATCCCTAAGAGTTGTATGCACTGATATACCATCGAGTGACAATACCTCGGTGCATGGACCTTTTCATGTAGAGGGACCAGTGGTACCACTCCCCGTTGGGATACTGATGCCACCAGCACTAGAAGCAGACGATGCAGGCCGCTTGAGCATGTTGCTTGAGTTCCAGCGCCAAAGGCCACCCAGGTTTAGGTGAGGGACTGACCCGCATGCAGCTAAGGATTGGATGGATGCTATGGGGAGAGTCTCCAGGCTTGTAGGGACAATAACAGACTTCATGGTGATCCTTTCCGTTATTCTCCTTCAGGAAGCAGCATGTAGATGGTGGAACCTGATGCTCTAGGTGCATGATGAGATGATTCTACTATGGACAGACATCGATAGCCTGTTTTGGGGGATGTTTTCCCCAGCCACATTCCGCACAGTGCAGATACAGGAGCAACTTCATCTATAACAAGGATGCATGATATAAGCATAGTACTCAGCGAGGTTCACCGATATCTCATGATACTCCACAGATATGGTACAGGACCCATGCATTAGGGCCAGGACCATTGAGCAGTGCCTCAGGCGAGAGATCAGTGCTCTGATGATCTAACATAGCATCCCGATGCAGACAGGGGTTCTAGAGAGATACCTATTGGTTGATATTTTCCTTGTTGAGAATTCTCCAGCAGCGAGACCCACCACTAGACGATAGACAGAAGAGTTTTATGTGGCTGGTAGAAGATAGATGTCGTAGAGGTTGAAGGGGGATAGACCTACAGGTGGTCGACCGCATGACTCAGGATCGACTGTGTGTGGAACACGAAGAAGAGGCACACATTCCAGTACTAGTCAGTGTTACTCATGCGGTGGATAGGGTTACATGGCTCGTGACTGTCCAACACGCCATTCATATGATCACCAGACAGTTGAGGGACCTCCCAGGAAGAGGAAGAGGTTCGAACGAGGTGGTCTACAGGGAGGAGGTGGATGTGTTAGAGGAGTTGGACGTGAATATGGTGGTGGACAACGTTACGAGGTATTACCACCACCACCACCAGGAGGTCCACCCCGACCATAGGGAGCGGGTGGACAACGGAGAGCTCAGCTTCAGGAATATCAGGCCTATGATCATGGTTCTCCAGAGATGATTTGAGGTACGATCTATGTCTATTCCACCTTAGATGTAGTTTTTATAGACATAGGTGCTAGTTACTCTTTGATTTCCACTACTCTCGTTCAGATCTCGGAGATTCCGACAAATCCGTTGGCTTGTTCTTTATGGCTAGAGTCTCCTACAAGAGTTTATTTGACGATTACGCACTGGTGTTCGCAGTGCGAGCATACTCTGGGAGACGAGAGATTTTACTAGGATCATTTAGTAGCAGTGTCAAGGCCTTACGACGTCATCATGGGTATGGACTGGTTATCGACAGTCCATGCTCAGATTGACTGAATTACGAGAAAAGTGTGGTGTGTCTGCACAGATGAGAATATTTTTACCTTCACCGGTGAGGAGGGAACTTTTGTAGCACATGAAGAACATACATAGAGGAAGGTGTACCCAATCACCTACTATTTGGCTTGTCTTACCCTCATAGTAGTTGATGTGGGGAGTCCAACTTATCCTGTAGTGGTGGACCAATACACTAAATATTTCCTTGATGATGTTCCAGGACTACCTCTTCATAGAGAGGTGGAATTCTACATTGACCTATACCATGGGATGACATCGATATCTACTCCATCATATTGTATGGCTCCCAATAAGTTTCGTGAGCTGCGAGTATAGCTAGAGGACTTGTAGGGGATGAGATTCATGTGGCCTAGTATTTCTCCCTAGGTAGTCACATTTTTGTTCGCCAAGAAGGCAGATAGGATCTTGAGGCTTTGTGTTGACTATCTTCGATTGTACTAGGTGACTGCGACAAACAAGTGCCGACTTCCGAGGATTGACGACCACTTTGATCAGTGGAAGGGAGCTCAGTGGTTCTCGAAGATAGACCTCAGATCAGGCTACCACCAGCTCCAAGTTTGAGACAAGGATGTGTAGAAGACAACTTTCATGTGTCGGAACGGCCACTACGAGTTCGTGGTTATGCACTTTGGCATAAACAACACTCAAGTAGTATTCATGGGACTCATGAACAGGATCTTCAATCCATACCACAATAACTTTGTAGTATCCTTCATCGACGAAATTCTAGTATACTTAAAAACTAAGGAGGAATAGGCCTACCATTTGCGGGTAGTACTAGACACACTCCGAGAGAACCAACTTTATGGTAAGCTCTCAATGTTCTAGTTTTGGATTTGAGAGGTTCACTTCTTGGGACACATTTTCTTGAAGGCTGGAGTTGAAGTGGATCCAGTGAAGATCGAGGCAGTACTTTCATGGGATCCACCGAGGAGTGTGATGGAGGTACAATGCTTTCTAGGATGGCTGGATACTAGAATAGATTTGTTCCAAACATCTATATTGTTGAAGCACATATATAAGCCTTGACAAAGAAGGGGCAACCCTTTATGTGGTCGGAGAGATGCCAATAGAGCATTCAGGAGCTGAGGCAGATGCTGAATAGTGCACCCCATCTTGAGGCTTCTAGAGGAGGGCGTAGGGTACGTAGTTTACTGTTGAACATCAAGGATTGGTCTTGCGTTTTTCCTGATGTAGGATTGAGCAATGATCACATATTGTTCTCGGCAGTTGAGACAATATAAGCATAACTATGTTTCCCATGACCTGAAGTTAGCAGTAGTGGTCTTCAACTTGAAGATGTCGCATCACTATCTGATGGGAAAGTGTTTTACCATGCACTCTGATCACAATAGTCTCAGGTATATCTTATCTCAGATGGAAGAAAAACTAAGACAATGACGATGGCTTGTGTTCCTCTTGTACTATGACTTTGAGATATTCTATACTCCTGGGAAGGGGAACGTTGTTGTAGATACACTCAACAGGAGGACTGATAAACAACTTATAGGAGTGGTGGCAGAGAAGCTGGCTTCTTTACAAATGTTTTATGTGGATAGAGATGGATCCGCATTCCTATAGTCTTTTATAGTCACTCCCCCACTTCTTTATTGAGTCAGGGAGGCACAACATGGAGACGCTGACTGCAAGACACGACTTGCTTAGATATCCACCGGTCAGGCTCCTGATGTATTTTCTGGAGGTGGGGAGCACATCATCCACTTTATAGGATGTAACTTTGTACCAGTGGAACATCAGGAAGAAGTGTTGAGGGATTTTAACACATCCCCTCTAGCGGTACATCCAAGATTGGCAAAGATGTACCAGGACCTTCAACGAAAACACTAGTGGATAGGTATGAAGAAGGCAGTAGAAATGTTTGTCCCATGATGCCTCAGTTTTCAGTAAGTGATGGCAGAGCACTAGGTACCAGGAGGCTTGGTTCAACCTTTAGAGGTCCAAGACTGAATATTGGATGGGATATCCAGGGTCTTCGTGATAGGTCTTCCATATACATCATGGGTTCACAACTCGATTTGGGTGATCGTCGACCGAATCACCATGTCATCCCACTTCCTATCGATTAGAGATCAGGGTTCATTAGAGTGAATGGGACACCTCTATGTGCAGAAGATTGTGAGACAACATGGAATACCTTCCTCAATTGTCTTTGTCCATGACTCATGATTTAATTCTCGACTGTGGAATGTCTTTCAAGAGGCTTTCAGGACACAACTTCACTTCAGCAACGCCTTCCAACCTCAGGCAGATGGACATACTGAGCAGACCATTCAGACCCTTGAGGACTAGAAATGAGCATGTGTCATTGACTTCAGTCGCAGCTGGGAGGATCACTTTTATTTGTTAGTGTTTTCATACAACAACATCCATCACTCCACTATAGGGATGACACCTTTTGAGGCCTTGTGTGGGTGACCATGCATATCACCCTTGTGTTGGACTGGCCCTAGGGAGTTCGAGGATGGCGACAATGTCTTTCTACGGGTCTCACCTTGACGAGGTCTCTGGAGATTTATTCAAGTCATTAATTTATCTCAGAGATTAATAGACCTTTATAGGTCCTCGTCAGAGTACACGAGGTGGCTTACTTCTTATCTCATCTACCTTAGTTGCACTAGGTGCACAACATCTTCCACATATCGTAGCTGAGGAGATATGTGCACAAACCTTCCCACATAACCAACCATGGAGAGCTGAACATAGAAGATGGGGCTAATTTTTCAAGGGTTTCAGTGGAGATTGAGGATTGACAAGGGAGGGTCCAACATGGATGGTCGATACCTCTGGTGCATGTACGATGGCAGCATGAGAACCTCCAAGGGAGAAAATGCGAGTGGGGGTCTCAGATGCATTCCTGGTACCCCCACTTATTCCCATAGTTTGAGTTGTAGCTTACGGGGATGTAAAGCCCTGAGGTGGGGAGAATTTAAAGACCTTGAAATTATGAGTAATTTTTTTTCACAAATACATTGGATTTTTATGAGTCCACACAAATTTACGGTGCTTGATTCCGAGGCCCGGTGTACCCTGAATCAATTTTTGAAGTTTTATTTGGGTACGTTCAGTAAACGTTCGAGAGGGATTTTATATCTTTTGGAATGGTGCTCAGATCTAAAATCTGAGGGCACCGTTGAACTCAAAGCACTGGTTTCCTTTTAAGGCTATTTTAACCTTGATGGCAGTTAGTTGGGAATAAAAGTTAGTTTTTGGATTTTCATAAAAAAATAATAATAAAAATTTTGCAACACTTTATTTTATTTTGAGCCTTCATTTGGTGGGAGGTGGTTTAAACCGTATCATGGAGGATAGAGGTGGGGCCACCACACCCAAACCATCCATGAGAGGTTATGGTGGTGTGGCCCACCTGAACAAAACCTCCTGACAGAGGTTACGACGTGGGGACAACCAGAGATTGCATAACATCTTTTTTGAATAATAGGGGTGGGGACCACCCAACCTCTATTAATGGAGGAGGATGAAACCCCCTCAACCCCCCATTAAATGGGGAGAAACTCCTTGACCTCCCCTAATAAATCCAGGACAAATCTCATGCATAAATTAGGTGGAGCCACTTTGTTTAATGCTTCTTTTTGGATTGTTGTGCCAACAAAATTATAGACAATGCTTCCTTCTATTATGTTTTCCTTGGAAATTTTGTGGGGCTTCGGGAGAGAAAAGCATGGGAGAAAAGTTCTTCCAACAAAGAACGCGAAGATCACCGATGACGATTATTCTTTGAATTTCTTCCCCGGACACCTACCGACCAACCCTTCGTAACGTCATCAATGAAACAATGCTTATCGGTTTTGGGGGTACGTGGAAGACGCGATGAATAATGAACTCATTTTCCTACCTTCTACAACTGCGTTGACGAATGAAAAATGTTGAAAAAATGGTAGTGGGTTTATTACTTGTTGATGTTGTACCTTTTTCTTACATTATTCAATGAATAATAAGGGATTTTTGCAGACGTATTAATGGTCATCTTCTACTCATGATGATGAAAATGTTATCTTCATCAACGCGGAGGGTACAGACCAACCTAACATGGCCTGACATCCTCCATCATTTTCTCATTTCTTGTGGCGTTCTACGGCATGGTGATGAGGTGATGATAATGAAGGCGGCAATGATGAAGGATGTGATACCCGTGGCCCCTGCAAATCATGCTTCCCCAGTGGCGCACCGATGTTCTAGTGGAACACTTTCGGCCAATGTGGCACCTAACCCGCATACCTGCGGCCTCCCGGTGCCCTACTTGGTGCGCGTCCCTCCTACCAGCGGCCTCCCAGCACCCTGTCTGGTAGTTGGCCCGCCTACCAGTGGCCTCCAGGCACGCTGTCGCACCCTATCGACGCCCCTACGGCCTGCTCGGCCGCTGCCAGGCACCCCCGCGTCTAGCCCAGTGTCCTGCCCCCCCCCCCCCCCCCCGCAGCCTGCCGGAACCCTGCAAGTGCCCCTCCGGCCTGCCTGACCCATGCCGCACCCTACTCGGTGAACATGTGGCCAGCCCAACGTCCTGCAGGCCTTCCCATGCTCCACGCTACCCTCCCACTGGCCTCCTGCCGACCTGACCTCCCAGGCCGAGTCACCTAAGCCGCGCCCCTCGTGGTGTTAGCCGAACAGGAACCATCCTTTGGTCTAAATCTCCTACATGGTGACCTCCATTCCGAACGGCCCCTACAGTCCGCTGGGCCGGGCCCAACCGATCGGGCCAAACATAGCGGGATGACCTGCCCAAAGGGTTGGGTCAGACCCAGTGAATCTGACAAGGTAGACCCAGACCAGGTTGGCTTAGACTTGGTTGGGCCGAGTTAGTCTGACCGGGTCGGACCGAACACATGCCCACTACTGACCCCATTACTTTCAACTTGCCATATATTTGGCACCACATGTCCGTTTGATGAAACATCAGGGGAACCAGTATTTGTGGAATGAAACCATCCCTTTGAGAATACCCCCTGGAGTTCGAGGTATATTTGAGTTATGGTCAGGCTTGTTATTACACGAATCCAACCGGGCCCCAGGGACTTAAAAGGCTAATAACTAGTAGACTAGGCATCTGAATGATGAGACATATGTTGTGTTGAGACCCCTATAATGTGGTATAACCTTGAGATACTTCATTCTTTCTCTTCGTGACAGTTGAAGTATCAATCAGTAGCTCATGGAGCGGATCCTGCCAGAGGCGAGCAGACAGAGTACTGAGAACTAGTAGCTAGCTGAGACCTGACGACTGCTTGACCGATACAACTCAGAATAACTCAACTATCCTAGTGGTGAGGTCTTCTATGTGACACAGTAGACCCATGGTGGGGAGCGCCTTTGTGTGAGCACTGCAGACTCACGATACTTGAAAGGAGGAGTACCTCTGCAGTCTACGAGGGGAAGCACCTTTGTGGGAGTGCGACAGACCCGTGGTGGGGAGCACCTTTGTGTGAGCACAATAGACCCACGATACACGACAGGAGGAGTACCTTAATAGTCCAAGCATAGTGCGAAAAGCCACTGTGTGACACGGTAGACCCAATGTACTCGAAAGAGGAGGAGTACGCCACCAGTCATGGTTTTGATAAGAAAAATCATGGTTTGAGTTGAGTCAATGACTTTTTTGTTTTCCTTCAGGATTGAGATGGGTTACTAGAAAAAATTTGTATATATAGGTTCATATACATAAGTAATGGTTATCCATTAATTTCATTATTTTTGGATTATCCTTGTTGTATTTATTGAGACATTGATGGTCGCGGGGTCCCTAATGAGTATCATTATACTCAACCCTTCACGGGCTATGCCCGCACCTCGCTGTGTTGTTTGCAGACGACGGACAATGCTGACTGAGTCAAAGATTAGCAGGACTAGACGATACCTAGAGGTGGACCACTCGGTGTGACAGTAAACAAAGGAGACGTACGGACGTGGAGTGCTGAGGAGGCCATCTGTACATACCCATGAGGCAGGAACCCGAGAGGAAGACCCAGTAGCTGCTTTACTTTTTTTAGTTGTCATTATTTTCAGTTGTACTTATACAATCCTGTTGCGATTGTATATATGACCCCTTTTACATTCATGCACTTCTTTTGTATACAATTTTACTTTTTGTTTTACTTTCAGTTGTGTACTCTAATGTGTTTGTTTACAGTTATAAAGTCAATGCCTTCCTTATTTTGGGATTTAATCCTTTGGTGTTAGTCGCCAGCCCCTAGACTATGGAAGGTGGGCTTGGGGTAGTCATGATATGGGCCCTGGGGGATGGTTCAGGACATTATATTTAATTTATTATGTGATATATTCCATTCTCTCATTTTTAATGAATTGTTGATTAATTTTTTACCAATTCATAACGGTTTCCATATAAATTTTAGGTTATTATATCCTATTTATTTTATAAAAAATGGTTATAAGAGTATGGTATACATAAAAATAACTTTTCATTTTTATTAAATTTATACTTATTATTTTCTGATATTAAATTTTTAGTTTCATGTTTTATTTCTACGGAGGATTTGATTTAAAATTTATAATTTAGATAATAGATTTTTATGATTGAAATATTTTCCTTAGGTAATAATACCTATTATTTAAATAATTATTCATGAGTAATATAATCTATCATATGATGATATTATGTTTTATTTCCAATTTTTTATAAGGATATCATGTTTCACACCAAATTATTTATCCTCGATTATTTTAATTTTTTTAAATTGATTTCTACATTGAATAATTCCCCCTACATTTAATGGATTTTATACCGTGTCCATATTATTAAATCACAAAACATTTATAAATCCACTATCAGATAATGATTTTAATCTTTAATAATAACATTATTACTATTTATTCAATTTAATTCAATGTTCTAGTTGATGTTTTTTAGATATGGGAATTCAAAAAATGAAATTTAAAGATTTTTAAAAGGTATGTTCAATACATTAATATTAAAATTTATTATAATACATTACATAATTTATTTTCATAATATTTTTTCTATTTTTCATGTTTCTATGATTGAATATTTCTTACAAAATTAAGAAAATAAAGCTATTATTACTTTCTTTTCTTGAAAACTTAATGAAATTTTAATTTTTTCATTATTAAATTTAATTTTGAAATTAAATATAATTCAAAATATTTTAATTTATATTAGTTTAACATTTTTTAATTTTATAGACCTTCATTTTGGAAATAATTATATTAACATTTTTAAATGTATTTTCTTTCCCTTAAATTTTTTTATTTTAATGTAATATTTTCTTCCCTGTTCTAAATGGGGTTTTTAAAAATGTTTCTCATCACTTATTTTTACCATATAAGGTTCATATTCATGAATTTATGTTTTAATCACCATCTTTATTTTATTATAATATTATATAATATGAATATTTGTGTTTTGATATTGAATGATATATTATGATTGTGTTATATGATTATTTTGTGTGATCATTTTTTTATTTCAATGGATTTAATTATTTATATTATTTTCTATCATTTGATGTTTTATAAAACCCATTTTTTCATTATTATATGTTGAAAATTTAATTACAGCCATTTTAATGATTAATATGAAAATTAATTTTCCATGAGTGTAATTTTTTAGGTTTATGATATATTTTGTATTGAACATGTAGGTATCAATGATTATTAATGTTTCTTATATCACCCTTCAATTCATTGTTTTAAGATTATATCTCATTAGATTAAAAGGATATGCATGAATATTTATCCGGTGAAAAAGGGTACGTGAGAGGATCAATCCCCAAGCCAAAGAGGTGCATAAGATGTTTTATTTCATGGAAAAGGGAATATAAAAGGATTATCCCTAGACTTAAATTTATAATGATTTTGTTTATAAAAATATTCCAACACTTATTGTAGTGACACATTTTCACGTTTTTAATCAAATTATGATCATTTTTTATGATGCATTTCATTTCTATGAAATTAAATGGTTTAATTATTCTACCATATTTTAAAATTGTTCCACACATTGATGTAACTTTTTATTGATATATGATTATTGATATGTGTTTAAACCATTTAATTTGTTATATGATTTTATAATATTTTTTTATCATAATTTCTTAAAATAAATTTTATGTATATAATTTAAATGTTTTTAATCTTTTGTTATGATATTTCATTCTTTCACATCTTATCCTCCATATTTAATATTAATTACCCTATTATATGTTTTTTAGATAAATGATGATTTTACCTCACCTCATTATTGTGTTTCAAATATTTAGGTTATGATGATGATTATTTCCTTTTTTATATATATAAAATGATCAAAATGATCACAGTAATAGAGAAATTAGTGTACTAAAATTAATTTTTTATGATGCTAATCTCTAATACACATTGCTTATCAGGCCTCTAGTAATGTAATAATGGATATGATGTAACAATTAAATCATAGTATCAATTTATTATTTATCTATTTTTATCTTATATCAAATATATAGAGCCAAAGGGAATCTTTAGTTATTTTGGAGATTTGATTATATACTTTTGAAAATTAGTTTATATAACTTTAGTGAAATCTCTAGAAACATTTCCTAGTGATTAGTATAATTACATGATGATATCGTGAATTATTTTTAATCTATATAGGGTATTGTAGATACCCTGACCATAGTAGCATGGTTCAAATGTCTACTTTATTATCTTTTAATGTGATACAAGGAATTACATCATGAATGAACTTATAGTATAATAGTCTTGATAAACTATATTAATACATGATTATAAAATATCATTTGAAAACCCAAATTACAATATAATTACTTCTATATATTAATATTATTCACTATAGAACAGACTTGAATAAAAATCACAATTCACTTCATAGATTCAAAGGGAAATGAAACCAAATAATGGTATTCTCAAATTATTTGTATGGGTTGCGTACAATATAAGATATATTGATTCTAATAATAATAATCAATATGGAATGTTATATAAATGAACACACATTCTATTTAAATCACAAGACTATCATGATAGGATAAGGCATAATTAATATAAAAAGGAAAATAACTGAAAAAAGATTCTATTTAATTAATAAAATGAGATTGAAATACATCTATATATAATATCATTGTTAAAAATACATGGATAATAAAAAAAATCTTAATGAAGTCAAATATTAATAAATAGACAACATTATCTCATTAATGATGATACTTATATTGAAAATACCATTCACAATTAAATTTAAACTGTTTTTTATAATCCCATTTGGTTTGACCAATTGATTTCAAGTTAACTTACTAATTCACCCCATGAGGCAATCAATGCATCAAGGGTCTATAGTTTATTGGGTCACACTCCCTTCGTTCATATTGAAGTAATTACTCATATATCAAATCATATATTTAATAAGTAGTTTTATTTATCATCAAATATTTTTTTAGTATATAAAATGGATTTGAAAATATATCACAATTAATCATGTAATATTCAATAAAACAATTTTACTGAAAAATAGTACACGATTTTGGAAATAATTGTGTTCATAATACAAGAATACCAATATTTATGATAAATTAAATATCCAATGAACACATATAAGTGAATTATTCCAAATAATATATTACTAAAATATATACCCAATAAAGAATAATAAAAGTATAGTCTTTTTTCAGTTATTGATAATAATAAAAAATATAATATTTACTCATTTTTGAGGAAATTATATTTTTTTCATTGAAATTATCATTTAAAAATAAAATGTGAAAATATGGAAGATAATTTTTCATTGAATATAACAGTGTAAACATGTTTATGATTTTTTAGAAAATTATAGTACATGATGGAAATTAATTCTTATCATTCCATAGAAGTTAAAAAAATTCCTTATGTACTTTTATCAAAAATTAAATAAAATAACTCCTTTGGAAATTGACAAAAATATTCCCTTCAATACAATTTTTAAATAGTATAAATTTGGTGAAAATCCAATAAAAAATTTTTCTGATAATATTAATTTTTTTAGAAATCTTTTAGAATAAATAGGAATTAAAGATAAATATTCCACATAAACGTCATGAAAAAAACAATCATGGATAATTATGAAATTTAAAAAAAATACCTTACATCATGGGTATCTTATAAATTGGAAGAACAATGAATGGAGTAAAATAAAGTAATTATTAAAATGTAATTAAGGAAAATATATTCGTGATATTATATATCAATAGTCTACTGTGTACCCCACTGAAAGGATATATGTTTTGAATATGATTACTGTTCCACAAAAATAAAAGTTAATTGAAAATACCATACCTCATACTACCCTAAAATTATTTATTCCTTAACATTATGTAAACTGGTTTTGAAAAAATATATTAATTTATAGAAAACCCTATTCATACTTATAATACCATATATTATCCTAATACATCATCAAATCAATAGTTTGTTACTAATATTTTATTATTAACTTTGTTTCAAGTGTTAACTACCTCATATTCATAGAAATGTTTTTTCATGTAAGTTAAATAAAATATTTATATGATATATTTAAATCTCTTATATAATGATATTAATTTCAGATATAATAATTTTTTTATTATAAACATATTTAGATATATTCATAAAATATGCTCATAAAAAATGAATCACATTTCTCAATCGAGATGGTAAGTCGAACATACACATGAGAGAGGATTTCATTTCTACATTGTTGAAAGGGAAATTAAGTTGATGATATTTTAATTTTACATAATATATATCACATAATTTTTATCGTTTATATAAAGTCCCAGTCTTAACACACATAGACATGAAACAAATTTTTCAGAACACTAAAAAATATTTTAAAAAATGGACATCAAATGACAATATTAGTTTAGTGAATTTGGATACATGGAAACATAAATAGTGGTGCATAATAAATATAAATTTTCACATACTAGTTTCACTATGACTAGAACACCTCTTATAAATATTATACGAATAATATATCTTTATATCTTCAATAAGGACACATAAAATTGGGTGAACAAAAATGCAATGTACGTGTAAACAATAAAGACATTTAAGAACATTTATGAACATAGGGTTATGAGAATGCGATAAAAACATTAGAAGATCGTACCATGAATATAAATGATTATAAAATGAGTTATTGAAAAAATGGGTTGTTCATAAGAAATTAATCATAAGTAAGTAAATATCAAAATCCATTAAATCGTAAATATGGACTAGCAAATATAATTTGACAAATACATAAATGAATAGAAAATTTTATATCAAGGATACCATCCAATACCATTAATACATGATATTATTGGGTAATATCGCAATAACTAATTCAGGATTGAGCTTACAAATCGAGTACCATCTTACTTTTATCTTTGAGAAACAACCCATGTACCTTCTTATTTCTAGGCATGGGATATAACCCATGTACCTTCTTTGTAACACCCTGACCCTAGATACCCAGAGTCGGTGCATTATTATGTAACATTGGCATGATCACAAAGGATCAAGTCTCGAAAGACCGATTAGTTTAGTAGTCTTGGAAACACTATACATATTCATAAGTCTTACATTACATCATAAGGTAAATAAAAAACTATAACAACATCTTGTCTTCATATCCCCCCATACTATCCCTGCAGGTCATTCATAAATTACTTCTTCACATCCTGGGAAAAATAAAACATTGAAAGGGGTGAGCTCAGATGCTCAGTAAGGATAAACATATAGCATAAGATTTCATAGATAAGCATAAAAACTTAAAGAAATTTATAACTAAAACAAAATCCTTTTAAACTTGAACTCCAGCATAATATGGAAAAGATAACATGAAATAATGCCATTTAATTATTCACATGGATATTCTACTAGTCGAACAATCACATGCAATATCAATAACCACATTCATAATGATGGAATGCATAATGCCACACAATCATAACCCCATAGCCAAGGCCTCATGCCAAGTCTAAAAATAAGCTTTTTCCAAGGCCTTGTGCCAAGACACTAGTTTGTCTCATGAGACCTACCAGTTCATCAATGAGCTATAGAGGGCTCCACCCTTAACTTATTAAGTCCAATTCATTCCTCATATGAACAAGTTTAAACATAACATAAACATTCGTATTAAAACTAGCATACGAAATTTCAATACTTTAACCACAAACCATGAATGGTATAAAAATAGCACATCCACAGTCAAACATAACTCATTCAATACAATATATAAGATTTTATTGTATCACATTAACCTCGATCAGTAATAATGAAGGATATTGATATTAAAATATTCCTCAAACTATTAAGATATATATCCCTCTTTTCTTGAAAACATATAAAAGTCACACTATTTTTCAAGAAGCCATTTAAAAATAGATTTTTGAATCAAAGTGTCCCATACCACATTGAATCTATTAAAAGGAGTTTTAATTTTATAACTTTAATGTCTATGTAATTAAATTCTTAAAACCATTTTTAAAACATGGACATTAATGAGCAAGATTTAGATTAATAAGTCTTCAAAACACTTAAAAATGTATTTTAGTTAGAGTTTATAACCAAAAGAGAGACACTTGAATACAAATAATTGATGTAGTCAAAACTTTATAATATCATGAGAATAAAGGGATTCATGATATACTATGTCAAAGTACATTATGTACACCACATAAAAGGTTTTTTGTGTATAACAACAAAGAAGACTCAATGGAATGTAAATTGAGATGAAATCTCCCATAAAGGCTGTAACCTTAGGTTAAGGATAAATAAATGACATAATTATGTGTGACAAATATAAATATAGAAAATATGATTGTATATTCAGTGAAAAAAAATCAAAGGACATTCAAACATAGTCTAGTAAAGACAACACCAATGAATTGGATGTTTGTCTCAACAAATTGAGATTGAGTAAAAATTACTCTTATCAAGTTCATACCGATGACTTGAGAATTTATCAATGGAGTGATTATGTGTATAAACAGTATATCCATAGAAAGGGGAGTGGAAATTATGACATAATCAAATGAATAGAGATTCCACACATAAACTTGGAGTAATATAATCAATGAAATATGCGCAAATCCAAATGAGTGGAAATTGAAATTTCGAATTCCCTTATCAATTAGGTAACATACGAAACATACACCCATAAAATAAGGATCATACAATGATGATGTAAATACCCATAAATTAATGTATAATACACAATGAATACAATTACGGGTAGTACACATACACCACATTCAATAAATAAGTGGTGAACAATGGAATTCTCAAGAAATTATGAGTGAGATAAGAAACCCCTTACTTTGAAATTTTTCCATTTTTAACGGTAGGTTAACCTCATTTTTTATGGTGAAATAATTGTTATTTAATTATAAAATAATCATATGAATTAATATGATATCATATATGATCTTTTAACATTGATTTGTTAATAATATCTTAGAATTATCGTCATTTAGGGTGTTAACGGGTTCAATTTACATTATATTCTTTATTATGAGAGACATATTTGTTATTAATGGTATGTATATTATTCATATCCAGAATGATATCAAGTCCTTAAATATTATTTTTAATCATAAAATGAGAATTATACTTGAATGGATATGATGACGAATGAATCTCATCGCGTTCATGGAGACGGTAGTCCGTCCGTACGCACAAGCAACAATATCATTCTTTTGATGTTAAAATAATATATAATTGGATGTTATATCATATATACAGATTAATTATTATGTTATATTTATTATTTACATTAATTACACATCATTATTATACCCATCCATATAATAATTTATTGAATAACAATTAGACCACGACATGGAGACGGTAAGCCGTACGTACGCACATATGGTGACATGTTACTCAAAGGATGGTTAGAATACTGAATATGGTTGTACCATATTTATAATAACATCAAAGTATATATAAGATACTGGAGTTATTATTTTTGAATGGTAATTACAAAGAAGGAATAAGTGGAAGAAGAAATGAATTTGATAAATGGTGGTGAAATCATTACCTCTTTTTCAGGTTCTTCCTTTTGTTTTGATAAAAAGGGCTCTTAGGATGGATTTATGACTAAAGGAAGGCCTCTAGAATGAAGTGAGGGAAGTATAGAGAGTATTTGGGTAGAGTTTGGCCGAACCAAAAGGCTTTTAAGGTGAGAGTTAATGAGAAGGGAGAGTGCCCTTTTATAAGAGGGGCGAGGGGCACCTTCAGAAAAGCTAGAAATATTATTTTATAATAAATTCATATTCAGTTTGTAATGGCTCAAAAGTGTATTATTTAGATTTTAAGGTGTTTATAGGTAGAAAACCACTCAACCAAAATGATTTAGATAGGTTTGGGTTTCTATATTAACCTTATCTTTAAATATCAACTCTTAGTTAATTAGTTTCACTTTTACAATTTTGCATTGTATTTTTATATTACATGGTTAATAAACATACTATATACACCCAAGAGACCCCCCAAGTGGTCCATTAATTATACACCTATCATGATATAAGTCTCTTGGCCGATCCATAGTTTTTTAGGAATTTAATATCAATTAATAATATAATATTTGTTTTAAAAACTCTTTTATGTCAATTTTTTCACTATTCAATAATTAATTTTTTTAAAACTCATAACAGAATGATTACTTCGAAAAACGTTAAATTAATCAATTCTAACTTGTCCTGTTATCCTATAAAATTGTTTTAATTCATTTAAAGTCTCAAAATATATTTATTTGTGTATTTACAATATCAATTATTTTAATTTTTCACTATTATGGTAATTATTGCATCATCATTGTGTCATAAATTAATTACATTATTTAATTTCTGAAAATTAAAAATAAAATATAATTATGTAAGAAATCGTTTTAGATTTCTAATGAATATTTACAATCGAATTTATATTATGTATAACCCTATACTAAATATGTTTTAGTAAATAAACATTGATTTTATCTCTTTTAACTCTTCTTTGAATTAAATAATAATAAATGTCCTAATCTAATCCAAGTGTACCTAAATGATAATATTTCATTCCTAAGGTTGTTTTTTGCCGATATACACTTGTCTAATAGAATAAAGACATGTGTTAGGGTAATAATAATACCATTTTTACCCTTAATTACCCTATTTACTTTTAACCGTGGTAAATAAAAGTAAAAAGATACTATTTACCAAAAATCATTTTCTTCTCATTGAACCACATTTTAATCCTTGATATTAACCGTGTCTCTCGGATTTTCAAAATTCCAATCACAGAAGCGGTAAAATTAATTTTTATGAAAAATTCTGTTTTTTAACTACCACTTAGTTGTTTCACTATTCATCAAAAAATTGAAGTTTTTCAGAAATATGCCAAAAATTTCCCCCTAAGCTATAATTGATATTCCAAAATTCAAAAATTATGTCTATTTTACAAAATTCAATTCATATATGTTGCATTAATTAATTTTATAATTAATTCCCGCTGTCACAACAAATAGCGTGTTTTTAAGAAACAATATATATCAAATGATTGACAATTGTTTATGTCCAATTTCAAAGTGAAATTAATTCTAATGAACACCATTAAATAAAATGGTAAAAATATATTCTATTTATACTTTAAAACCACTCAATAATATAATTTATCACTATAATTTATTTTTATTAAAAAATTTGTTTTTAAGTATTCTTCATTATTCATAAAAATTAGAAGTTCTCAGAAAAATACTAAAAATTCAACATAGGATAATTTCGATATTCCGAATCCAAAAATGAAGTCCATTTTGAAATAAAATATATATAATTTCAAAAATTTGGTATTACTATTCATAACATCTAGTTTGATCGGTTTTGGTGTGAGTTAGAACTCGATGTTGGGTACAACACACGCTATCGCATTATTCAAAGGGAAATATACCGTGGAAGCTTGGGGTATTACATTCTCCTCTCCTTCAATAAATTGCGTCCTCGTAATTTTTTTTAAAAAATTGGCCTTGAGAATATAATGGAAAGTCCCACATCATAAAAAGAGTCAATAAAACTATCACATTAAAAAAATGAAGAGAGGTATAAAGGTCACCCAAGATAACCCATTCTAGGATTCCATGTAGGAAAACATGGATATGGATGATAAACTAAGTTTTGAGTTCTAATAGAGAGGGATAGAAAACATGATCAGGAGAAATTTAACAATAAGAAAATCACAAACTTGTGTTGGGACAAATGGTCCTTAGTCTCCCAGTATGAAAAGTAAACTGACAACATTTTTTGTTTTAAGTTACATTACATAAGGACGAGGAATTCATTTATGATATTGACTAAGAACATAAAGAGATATATTTACTTTTTAGGTAGAGTTTAATTATTTAATAACTTTTTACTACTAACTAATTTTTTTGAACAATGAGTATTCAAGAAGGCTTGGTCACAATGAAAGAGCTAGAATAAACTTCTATAGAAATACATGATCCATGTAGGATAAACTATATATTTACCTTGTCTTTAGAGATTAATCAAAACCAAAATGGTTAGTATGATATCTGATGACCCCCAAAATTGATATTCCATTAGAGAAAAAAACACTAATCATAATTTCTAAAATTAAACCATCAATACCCCAAAGTTAAATAAATACCATTCAATAATCAATTGTCTATAAAATCATTTAATATAATCCGAAATAATATTGAAACCCAAAACTTATAATAATGTAGTCTTTCACGTCAAATTGTATCTCCAAATGATATTAATTACTTTTAAAGTCACATACTTAAAAGTAAGTATCCTAATCATTTCCATAAATAACCCAAATCACTATAAATCCACAATAAAAACATAGATAAAATTCCACCATTACTCCTCAAATGAAATCCCATACTACCCTATTTTTCTTTGGCATATAGTGTTTACAACAAAGCGAACAAATTCCAAAATAAAATTTATCACTGAATCACCAAATCATTTTCCTATAATAAGGGTATTCATTTGATAAGAAATAAGATCCCAAATCAAATTATTATTGATCAATAAAATCATTTAACTAAAAATAATAGTCACACTAACCAGGGACTTCACGTAGTCCAGAGGTAGGTGATAAATCCCACTCGCACATTGGTTGTGGGTTTGATTCTTAGAGCTTTCTTCGAGGCGAAGGGTTGTCACACTGTCTACGTGTTGTCTTTTTTCAAAAACTATATTTTACAACATTACCAAAATGAGATAAATTCCTCATAATACCATAACATAATTTAACCAAAAATGTTATATCATACCTTTCATTTTCATCCCAAATTATAATAACTTATAATTCTCTCAAACCCCAATGATCATATAACACCAAATGGTTATTTATAACTATATTCACAAGTGAAAAGATAATTATTCCTCAAATATCATTCTCACATGGAAAACTGCAGGGTAAAAATACAAGAGAAAATTATTTCATAGTAAACCCATCAATAAGGAGCACTAATACTTTTTAAACATTTCTCCAACCATTTATTTTCACATAGCTTCTTCTTTGACCAAGAAAATATCCTATAGAATAGGGTATTCACTCGGGTAATGGCCAGGTCCCCTACATTTACGGAAAATGACTGTAAATGGACTCTTGGGACCATTTTTATCTTCTTACATAGTACTCTTCATTTTTATTCAGCAATTATTCACTTTATGTCCTTCCTTCTCACATGTAAAGCATTTCTTTGTCCCATTGAGACACTTTCTTGGGTGTCTCCTTCAACATTTCCTGCATGATGGAAATTGAGGATTCTTTTCTCCATGGTCTCCACTGCTGGAGCTCTTATCATTCATCACCATTCTCTTCTTTCTTGAGTCCGAGAATTGGTTAATATATATATTGTTGATCATAGTTTTGGAAAATTGGTTTGGCATAAAGACGATATCTTTTACTCCTATCAACATTCCATTTTTTTCTCATTTCCACCACCGTTCCCACATTTTACATCATTCTCAACGTCACTATGAATTCCTTGGAATCCAGCCATTGACTAAAACAATAAAGCATTGTGTGAGTAACAGTAGTCATAAAATCATTTAGAGATTAACATGTCAACATATTCTCAATTTGAAACACATTAAGATTAACCAAGGTCATTTACTCTCATCTTATATATTTAATACTTCAAATCGGTTAGCAATGAAAATGTAAATTATCCTAAGAATATCCATCGAGAGTGTCGTAACCAATAGTGCAGCATGACCCATTGTCATGCACCAGTTCCCATTCGAGTATATCTCAAAGCGGTGTTTTTGGGTTTTACCCCTAGGTACATGTGTGCCAGAGCCGCCTCTACCTGCTCCTATCCAGACAGGGATGTATTGCTCGGAAAACTCACAAAATCTCTACAATACCAAAATTCTAGGAAGTTCTTCTATACTAATCCTCAAAGTCCATCTGAGGTCTATGTGATCTAATCAGAGTTTATCTAAATCTAGATTCCAAGGGTTGTACTAAACTTCCTCTAATACCAACTATAACGCCCTGACCCTAGATACCCAGAGTTAGTGCATTATTACATAACATTGGCATGATCACAAAGGATCAAGTTTCTAAATACCTATTTGTTTAGTAGTCTTGAAACACTAGATATATTCATAAGTCTTACATTACATCATAAGGTAAATAAAAAACTAAAACAACATCTTGTCTTCATATCCCCTCATACTATCACTGCAGGTCATTCATAAATTACTTCTTCACATCTAGGGAAAAATAAAACATTGAAAGGGGAGAGCTCAGATGCTCACTAAGGATAACAATATAGCAGAAGCTTTCATAGATAAGCATAAACACTTAAAGAAATTTATAACTAAAATAAAAGCTTTTTAAACTTGAAATCCAGCATAATATGGCAAAGATAAAACGAAATAATGCAATTTACATATTCACATGTATATTCTACTAGTTGAAAAAACACATGCAATATCAATAACCACTTTCATAATGATGGAATGCATAATGCTAGACTATCATAACCCCATAGCCAATGCCCCGTTCCAAGACTAAAAATATGATTTTTCCAAGGCCCTGTGGCAAGACACTAGTTTGTCTCATGAGACCTACCGATGCATTGAGGAGCTATATCGGGATCCACCCGTCACTTATTATGTCCAATGCATTCCTCATAATTACAGGTTTAAACAAAACATAAACATTCGTATTAAAACTAGCATACGAAATGTCAATACTTTAACCACAAACCATGAATTGTATAAAAATAGCACATCCACAGTCAAACATAACTCATTCGACGCAATATGGAAGATTTTATTGTATCACATTAACCTCAATCAAGAATAATGAAGGATATTGACATTAAAATAATCATCAAACTATTAAGAGAAATATCCCTCTTTTCTTGAAAACATTGAAAAGTCACATTATTTGTCAAGAAGCCATTTAAAAATAGATTTTTGAATCAAAGTGTCCCATAACACTTTGAATCATTTAAAAGGATTTATAATTTTAAAACATTAATGTTCATTTAAATAAATTCTGAAAACCATTTTTATAACATGGACATTAATGAGGAAGATTTAGATGAATATGTCATTAAAACACATAAAAATGTATTTTAGTTATTGTTTCTAACCAAAAGAGAGACACTTGAATACAAATAATTGATGTAGTCAAAATTTATAATATCACGAGAATAAAGGGATTCATGATATACTATGTCAATGTACATTATATACACCACATAAAAGGGATTTGGTGTATAACAACAAAGAAGTCTCAATGGAATGTAAATTGAAATGAAATCTTCCATAAAGGTTGTATCCTTAGGTTAAGTATAAATCAACGAAATAATTATGTGTGACAAATATAAATACACTAAATATTATTTTATATTAATTGTAAAACAATAAAAGGACATTCACACATATTCTAGTAAAAACAACACCAATGAATTGGATGTTTGTCTCAAAAAATTGAGATTGAGTAAAAATTACTCTTATCAAGTTCATACCGATGACTTGAGAATTTATCAATGGAGTGATTATGTGTATAAAAAGTATATCCACATAAAGGGGAGTGTAAATTATTACATAATCAAATGAATGGTGATTCCAAACATAATCTTGGAGTAATATAATCAATGAAATATGCGTAAAGCCAAATGAGTGGAAGTTGAAATTTCAAATTCCCTTATCGATTAGGTAACATACGAAACATACACCCATGAAATAAAGATCATACAATAATGATGTAAATACCCATAAATTAAATTATAATACAGAATTAAAACAATTATTGGGAGTACACATACACCACATGCAATAAATAATTGGTGAACAATGGAATTCTCACGAAATTAAGAGTGAGATAAGAAACCCCTTACTTTGTACATTTTCCTTGGTCGAAGATAGGTTAACCTCAGGTATAATGGTGAAATAATTGTTATCTAACTATAATAGAATCATATGCCTTAATATTATATCATATATGATCTTTTAACATTGATTTGTAAACAATATCTTAGAATTATCATCATTTCAGGTGTTAACAGGTTCATTTTACATTATATTCTTTATTATGTGAGAAATATTTTTTATTAATGGGATGTATATTAGTCATATCCAGAATGATATCAAGTTCTTAAATATTATTTTTAATCATAAAATTAGAATTATACTTGAATGGATACGATGGAGAATGAATCTCATCGCGTTCGTGGAGACGGTAGTCCGTACGTACGCACGAGAAACAATATCATTATTTTTATGTTAAAATAATATATAATTGGATGTTATATCATATATACAGAATATTTATCAAATTATATTTTTTATTTACATGAATTACACATAATTATTCTACCCAGCCAAATAATAATTTATTGAATAACAATTACACCACGATGTGGAGACGGTAAGCCGTACGTACGCACGTATGGTGACATGTTATTAAAAGGATGGATAGAATACTGAATATGGTTGTACCATATTTATAATAAAATCACAGTATATATAAGATACTGGATTTATTATTTTAGAATGGTAATAACAAAGAAGGAAGAAGTGGAAGAAGAAATGAATTTGAAAATGGGTGGTGAAATCATTACATCTTCTTCGGGTTCTTCTTTTTGATTTGATAAAAAGGGCTCTTAGGTTGGATTTATGTCTAAAAGAAGGCTTCTAGGATGAATTTAGGGAAGATTGGAGAGTATTTGGGCAGTGTTTGGATGAACAAAAAGGCTTTGAAGGTGTCAGTTATTGAGAAGGGAGAGTGCCCTTTTATAAGAGGGGTGAGGGGCACCTTTGGAAAAGCTAGAAATATTATTTTATAATAAATTAATATTCGGTTTCCAATGGCTCCAAAGTGGATTATTTAAATTTTAAGGTGGGTATAGGTTGAAAAATGCTCAACCAATATTATTTAGATAGGTTTGGGTTAATATATTGACCTTATCTTTAAATATTAACTCTTAGTTAATTAGTTTCACTTTTACAATGTTTCTTTGTATTTTTATATTACATGGTTAATAAACATACTATATACATACAAGAGACCCCAATTGGTCCATTAATGATACAAATATCATGATATAAGTCTCTTGGCCGACCCTTAGATTTTTATGAATTTAATATCAATTAATAATATAATATTTGTTTTAAAAACTCTTTTTTGTCAATTTTGACAGAATTCAATAATTGATTTTTGTAAAAATCATAACAGAATTATTACTTAGAAAAAAGTTAGTTAAATAAATCCTAACATGTCATATTATCCTATAAAATTAGTTTAATTCATTAAAAGTCTCAAATTATATTTATTTGGGTATTTACAATATCAATTATTTTAAGTTTTCACTATTATGGTAATTACTGCATCATCATTGTGTCATAAATAAATTAAATTATATAATTCCTAAAAATTATAAATAAAATATACTTATGTAGGAAATATTTTTATAATTATAATTAATTTTTACAATCTAATTTATATTATGTATAACCCTATATTAAAAATGTTTTAGTAAATAATCATTGATTTTAACTATTTTAACTCATCTTTGAATTCAATAATAATAAATGTCCTTATCTAATCCATGTGGACCTAAATGATAATATTTTATTCCTAAGGTTTTTTTTCGTCGAGATACAATTGTCCAATATAATTAGGACATGTTTTAGAGTAATATTAATATCATTTTTACCCTTAATTACCCAATTTACTTTTAACTGTGGTAAATAAATGTAAAAAGTTACTATTCACCAAAAATTATTTTCATCTCATTGAATCATATTTTACTATTTGATATTAACTGTGTCTCTCGGATTTTCGAAATTCCAATCACAGAAGCGGTAAAATTATGTTTTATGAAAAATTCAATTTTTTAACTACCACTTGGTAGTTTGAGTATTAATCAAAAATTGATGTTTTTCAGAAATATGCCAATATTTCCCCCTAAGCTATAATTGATATTTCAAATTCAAAAATGGTGACTATTTTACAAAATTCCAAACATATATGTTGCATTAATTAATTTTATTATTAATTCCCGATGTCACAACAAATAGCGTGTTTTTAAGAAATAATATATATCAAAAGATTGCCAATTTTTTATGTCCAATTTCAAAGTGAAATTAATTCTAATGAACACCATTGGATAAAATGGTAAAAATATATTCTAATTATACTTTAAAACCACTCAATAATATAATTTATCACTATAAATTATTTTTATTAAAAATGTTGTTTTTAAGTATTTTTCATTATTCATAAAAATTGGAAGTTCACAGAAAAATACCAAAAATTCAACATAGGATAATTATGATATTCCGAATCCAAAAATGAATACCATTTTGAAATAAAATATATATAATTTCAAAAAGTAGGTATTAATATTAATAACGGCTAGTTTGATCAGTTGTGGTGTGTGTTAGAACTCGATGTTGTGTACAACACACGCTATCACATTATTCAAAGGGAAACATACCATGAATGATTGGGTTGATACATTCTTGTTTTGGTACATCGGCTACAACCCATGTACCCTTTGAGATCATATAAAAAATATCATTTCCTAATTAATTCATGGGGTATATAGGCCCCACCCATCACATAATAACTCATACATACCTTTTCCACAAAATTAAAAAATCCTATATTATGATTCAAAAAATGATGATATCTATAAACAAAAAAACATAACCCATGAAATTAAATGGGTGTCATTAAAATTTTATCACATAAAAACATTTGGAATATATTTAGATGTCATAATCATTTCATCAGAACACAACATGAGAAATCGAGCAGGTTTCAAAAGTCTATAACATGTGGACGATAAAAAAGATGTCATATTCATCATTTCATCAATACATAAACCATTAAAAAATATTAATGAACATTAAATAATTTTATATGAGTTCTTTTGTAACATAAACAGATGTTATCATAAATGGATAATAACACAGAAGATATTTTGAAAACATTTCTTGTGGTAAGTATCCTATAATTTTTTAAAAATAGACTCTTTGAAACATAAAAACATTTGAAAATCGTTTCCATTGAAAATAAACATGGAAACTTATAAATAAATCATTGAAAACGTTTGGAAAAATTTTTCTTGAAAAACATGTAATAATATATTGATAAATATTTTAAAACATTTAAGAAAAATATATAAAATAAGTATAAAATCAGTTTGAAATACATATTTAGTGAAATATTATAAAATAACATTGGGAATGATTTGAAACCCATTTATTTAAAAATACTATGAAAACAAAGAATTAATGCTTGAAAACTATTTGAAAAATATTCCATGAAATTTATGTAAATATACATATCTAAATAAGTATTCAAAACATTTTTATAAATCGTGGTTCGAATGAACACAAATTTCTACTAAAAAGTAAAGTAAAGTGTGTTTTCTTAAAAAAAATCCTTTGCTATATTATGAACTAAAGAGTAGAATAATGGTTCCAATAAATTGCTATATCATGAATAAGAATATAATGATAATTTTTATGAGTTCACTTTAGTTATTAATAATTAAATTTCATCAATGGAAGTATAATCAAAATCAATATCGAAAAGAAATGATATTGTATTAAAAAACTCTTACCGCTTGGTAACATTGAACCAAAATATCCCTTTAAGAAAATGAATTTAAATAAAGAATTAAATATCATTAAAATAAATAGATTCAAAATATATCATTTTAAACGAATTATATACACCTCATGGATTAATATAGGTGCATAACATCACAAGTGTCTCAAAGAAGAAAAATTGAGGCAAAATGATCTTACCGATTTGGTAATGTCTTAAACATAAACCCCCTGAAATGAATATAATATAATCTATATGTAAATGTGAATAAATTTAATAATATTAATCATATAATGCATCCTTATAATGTATACACACCACTCAAATGAAAAGAGTGTTTACTATTGCATGCATCTCCCAGAAATATGGAGGGGGATATAATCCCCTTACCTTATTTCTTGAACCTCTTAGTAATCAGGAGAACCGAGATTATAAATACTATATTATTATTATAAATAATTTTTATGAATATATTATTGTATTTAATTCCATATATTTTTTTATTATGACATTATATTACCTTCTTGGAAACAATTTTAGGGAACATTTATGCTTTGGGTAATATTCGCTATATTTTTTGCACATGTATTAATTTTTTATATCTTTTTTAAAAATAATTATAACATGATTTAATGAATTTAAACCATGATATAAATATAATTAATATTAATAATATGTTTTTTATGATAATATACTAATATATGAAATTAAATATACTTTTCATGGAGACGATATGTCAAACATACATATGAACGATGCATCTGTTTTATTGACGTATTAAAAGAAATAAAGTAAAGTAAATATATTAATATGTATATATGAATATAATATTAATAAATATGAAAACTTATGTCATATATATCCAATATTTTCACTAAAAACACCCTTAATACATTATATGTAGTGTGTGAATTAACCACATTGCATTAAGTGGACTTTAGTCCACAGTTACTCATAAATAATTATTGTATTCGAACAAATGGAAAGTATAAATATAAGTGTCTAAAAATTATAAAATAAGTATAAAAACATATTTAATAGAATATATAACATATATAAATTTATTTTCTATCAAAATATTCATAATGAGATGCAGTGAAGGAAAAATTAGTAGTCATCATTTGTTCATACAGTAGTTCGTCATACATGTAATTGTATCATCGTTACCAATTAGATATAGTTTTTATAAATATAGTTCAATCAAGTAGTATAAAAATTCATAGTATATTTAGGATTCTGTTTTTTTCTACAAAAATTGAATAAGTATAGTATTTGATATAGGTAATGGAAATAACATAAAAGAACTTGAGGAAGGTTCTTACCTCTTATTCAAGTAACTCCTTTTTTCACCAAATGAATTCCTTTGATTTATTAATTCCCTGTGATATTTATATATTAAGATGGTATGGGTGATTACAAGATATTTAGGGAGATCATGGTTAATATAATTGGATAGATATGTGTGAGGATGTCATATTATAGGAGGGATTTTTATTGTGGAGGAGTGAAACTGATGTATATTTTGGGAAAGGGAATTACACCCAAGAATATCCCATGGAATGTTGATCAAAAAATGGTCCAAATAAGATACAATTGATTTTAGGTGATATATATATATATATATATATATATATTTCTAATGGAATTTTTACAATTTTTTATGTCATTTAATCACTTTTTTTAAGTATTATTCCTTAGATAAACATTATTTTACCATATTGAAATTAATTAATTATAGATAATTACACTAATATATTTTGTCATAAACTGTTATTATCTTATTAGAAATTAAAAATCAAAAATATTAAAAATATTTAATCAGTTTTCCCAAATTTCAATCACAGAATGTTTGAAATTGATTTAAAATTTTTCCCGTAGTTGGGTCGACAATAAGTGGTTTTAAAGTAAAAGTTGTTAGAGGGAAAATGTTAAAAATATTTATTTGTTTTAATATTAAATAAAAAAGTAAAATTTATTCAAATTACTTAAATTGGGATTAATGATAAATTTATTATCAAATTAAAATTTTAAAATATATAAAAATATAATTTATTTTTATAAAAACATTTGATAAGATAGAAGTTTTGGTCTAAAATCATTATTTTCGACTATTTATTAAAAAATGAAACTTCGATGAAAAATAATAAAATTTACCCCAAAACAATAATTATTGTCTTATTTCAAATTTGAAGTTTATTTTTACATATTAAATCTATAAAATTTCAAAAAACATTAAATTATTATGGGTTCTCTTGTAAAAAGATGTAAAAATGCCTTTGTGAAAACATAGGTTTTAAATAATAATATTTGGTTTGTTTTTATCATATGACTAAAAAATATATTGGATGAATATATAAAAATTGATTGAATAAATAAAATATATATTACGTTAATATCAATCACTAATTAAAATTATTTTAATCTATTAGGGTAAAATAACACTGTGACTATAAAAAAATAAGAATATTTTTGTGTATATACAATATATTTTTATATTAATTTTTAATTAATTGGTAACCTATGATTTCATAATAGATTTATGTAAAAAAATATAATTTTATAAACTATCCAACATGACTTATAACTGATAATTTAATGGAAAATTTATATCTTATCATATTAAATAATGAAAATTTTAAAATATATTATTATTCATTAAAACTGGGTATTATGTGTCACACATGCTGTCACGAAAAGTCAGTCTTGCATGTAATGTAAGCCAAAATCAGTTTTCTCTATAAATAAAGATAAAATGTATTTTTTTAGTGCATAATTAACTCTCTGTTTCTTATAAAGCAATAAATACATGGTTCATTACAATAAAATAAAAATATAAATTTATTATGAAATGAAAAATAATAAAAGATTAAATTAATTAAAAAAAACTTCTCAAAATATAATGGATTTATATTCTTCCATAGAAAAAATAAATTTCACCCTTAAAATATTTCTTGGTAATTAATGGTTTAATACTTGAATCTTCTTTTCATAGAAATTAACATCATAAATATGAATAATAAAACTTCCATTAAAAAACAGAATGTCAGAAAAATAGAAGATAACCAAGGTAATATATTACTAGGTTTCCATGTAGGTTAACATATGTGGAACATGGAAAATTTTACATTTAAGGGAATTATGAGAGTCATGTTCTGTAGGAGAGTGATATATAACTTTGTCAAAATAAAGTTAATAATCTGTCATCCATAAATCTGTGATTATTTATGGGACCATTTTATTCATATGAAGTGAAGGTACTATTATAACCATTTCAGTTTCAAATTTATTTCCTTATTGTATAAAAATTTTCATGAGAATTTATAAATTATTTATTTTATTACATTTGATGAGTAAAATAACACTCTTTGGTCATGTCTTGACCAATTTCCAATTCACAGATTTCTCTAAAAAGAAAAATGATTTTTTTATTCTTAACTCACTAATAAATCATCAAATATAAGATAACTCATACCATCTCTATTTAGTTACCCTAAAAACAAGGTTTTTAGAAAAGGTTACACAATTTTTATTAGTCCACATGTTGGTTGATAGTATATTAATCACACACACATCAACTGAATTTTACCTTAAAATATAAAAAAATGGTTAACTTTATAAACCATCAAAAATATATATATCCAAAAATAATATAAATAAGATCCTAAAATATTTTCATAATGTACCCCCTTTTGTCAAAAATATCAAAAATTTGTATACCTTCATCATATATTCTCTTTAGAACATGGGAATATTAGGAATTTTCATGAATCCTTATTTAAAACATACATTCTTTCTAAAGTGAATACAAAATTTATTCTTTAAATATTAACTTATCTTAATAAAAAATTTATATTTGAATCTTTTGTTATCACATGTAAATATATAAAATCAATGTTATTTTATTAATGAAAAATTCATTTATAGCAATATTACAAATTCTTAGACTCATATCAAGTTCAACTGAAGGATCAACATGATTTTCAATGATATTTGTTTTTCAAAACCCCACAAGAAATGCCCCACTTTATAGTTCCATATTAATCATGGGTTCCATTATCCATTGTTATTAAATATTATTTCCCATTATTATTTATCTTCATAGGGTTTCGGTTGAGATCACCATTATTATCCCTTGGATTAGGCTACTTTTGGTAGAAACGGAAAACACCCAGCAATTGAAACACGGATGTGTGGAGGGTACATCCTATGATGTTTTCTTGTTATTCACATTATTATATAACTTTTAAAATTAATATAAACATGAATATACTCAATTTACTTTCATTAAATGCTTAAAAAATTACTATTATAGTTAATACCATTCCCTTCATGCTTCTTTTACACATAGAGCACAATGGAAGGCTCATATTATAATCTGCATGGTTTCTAGATTGTCCTTTGAACTCTATCATCCTATTATTGTTAAAACCATGAGATTAAGAAATAACTCTAACCTTTTTTTAAACATTTATTTCACAATTCAAAATATATTAAAAGTTACTAATTTATCTTATTTCGAATTCTATTCTACGACCTAGAATTAAGACACTGAAGAACCTATCAACATTAATTTCAGGTTTGATGATAATTTGATAAGAATACCACACATGTCTTGTAGTATTATCCTCATAGGTGCCAATATAACCGTCATCCTTTTTATTCAACTCAAGGAACTCCATTTCCATTTTTAGATGTTAAAAAATCAATATATTTATTTGATAATTAGTTCTTGAACACATCGCAATCCATGTATTGAATATCTTCTTTCTTACTCGTATTCTTGATTAGATTCCACCACTAATCTCATTCACCTTCCAAACAATAAATAGATATAATTAATTTCTCATGTTCTATAATCTGTATAATGGAAAATATATTATTAGTGGTTTTGATTTAGTGTTTATAAACAAGTGGATCCGAAGACCCACATAAAGAAGGTGGATATTGCCTCATGATGGATTCAACAAGACAATGTTCCATCCTTTTCCCATTTAGAATATCAACGTGATTCATAGCTTGAGAAAGAAGTCTGAGCATAGAAATGATTTTTTTTCATTCCATATCCCATGTAATTCTGATTCTTAGGGGAAAAATAACTACACTTTACATCATATTCACCATAAATGTTGTTCTTTCTAGTTCTATCCATTGAAAAAACCTAGAAGCATATACTATGAAACATTTCCATAGTGACGAACCAAATAATCATGAAAAAACAACTTACATGATATCTAAATTATGAAACCATAAATAATCTATTAGAACTTAATATTATACTACTTTATTCATAGGTAATATCTTTCTAAATCCTTTATTGTTTTTTGAGAAGAATTTGTGAATTACTAATGAATATTACCAAGTATTGTCAACCCAGGTCTGTATTAAGGCTCTTTATCATTTAACATATTACCTTGAGTCATTCCAAGAACATACTGTTTTAGAATTTACCCCTAGGAACATCGGTACTAGATCCATGTACACTTTTCATATCTGGATGGGGTCTTATTTCTAGAAAATATTCTACTCTATCCATTAAAAAAATTATAGGTCAATTTCCGAAATGTTAAATCATCCTTATACTTATCCATAGATACATCCCTAGGAATATCCATAGAAATATACCTAGTTATATCACAACAGTTTTATCTTCATAGTTCTCGATGATTATATAAACCTTTTTTCTTTTACCTATTATAACGACATTGTCTAGAAATACACATGCATTACACCAATTTTGTGGAATAATTAAAACATTACACAATCATACACCCAAATACCATATTAGTTTAGTTCAATTGGAATCATGGAATCATAATCCTTGATACAGGATTGAGTTATATTATCTACCACTACGTTCGGAAAGAATAAAACCCCAATTATACATATCATACATTGAATATATCTTCATAACATAGGGAAGGGAATAAAAAAGTGGTTATCCAAGATGACTAGTAAGGGTAAACATGGGAGAGATGTAATTTTAATCATGATCACATGGGTTGGATAATGTGATGAAAACATTAGAATATCATACCCTATATATCAAACAAAAAAGTTACTTTTGGAAAAAAACATTGTAATTCATAATAAATGAATTATAAAGAAATAAATATCGTATCCCAAGAATGAATAAATGTCTAATAAGATATATAATTTCTTGCATATATATATGAATATAATATATTAAGTCATGTATAATAACTAATACAATTATATCATGTTAGGATTCTACTATGAACCATGTACCTACTTCATACATTTTCAAACAACCAATGTACCCTCATACATTAATTATTGGGCTATAAACTATGCACATCCATATTTTTACTGAAGGGATACAAAACATGGACCATATAATTTTTAATCACGTGTTAAACTCTTTATACCCTCTTAAATTTATGAATTAGGATATAAATCATGTAGCTTTTTATTTTCAGGATTAGTAAATAACTCATGTACCCATTGAAGTGATATACAACTAATTATTACCGAATTAATTTGAGAGATATATAGGTTACACCAATCTCATAATAACACATACATACATGTTCCACAGGGTAATAAATATTATTTCATGACCCAAAAAATTATGGTATCTATAAATGAGAAATAATATACAATGGAATGGAATGGTTATCATTACAATTTCACCACATCATAAAGTATGGAAAATAGATATGTTTCATAAGGATTTACAGAAGTTATAACTAATGAAATGAAGCGGGTTTCAAAATTATATAACCCATAGAGGAGAAAAAAGTTTCACAAGCATCATTCCATTAAGACAGAAACCATCAAAAAAGGGATATGAACTGAAAAAATAGATTGTATCTTATATAGTAGTGTGAAACATAAATGGATGTTATCACAGATGTAAAATAAATTGGAAGGATATTTTTAAAACATTTATTGATGTCGATATACTTTCTTCATTTCAAAGGGATTATTAAAACATTAATCCTTTTGAAACCCATTACCTTAAATATGATCATGAAAACTTATAAAGATATAAGTTATAATTTTTTTAATTTTTTTTTGGAAACATATAAATAGTGATTTCAAATTATTCAATAAATATTTTCCTTTAAAACTTAAAAAATAATCTTGGATTCTTTTTGAAAAAAAGTATCTTCAAAATTTATAAAATAAACATTAAAAATATTTTGAATAACATTTCATTGAAATTAGGTTGAAACATAAAAACAAAGGTATAAAATTTTAAAAACAATATTTAATTTAAAATAATTTAAATAAATATATATAATGAAATATTTATATTATTTTAGAAAAATTGGGTTGCAAGAACACAAATTTCTAACCAAATAAAGAAATAATGTTTGGAATTATTAAAAACACATTCTCTACAATACTATGTACCAGTGATTGTGATAATTGTACAAACAAATTAATATATCATTAATCTATATATAATACAATAATTTGTGTGCTCTCTTGAGTGATGGATCATAATATTTTACCAATGGAAGAATAAACATAAATAATATCGAATAACGATGAGATTATTTCAATAAAATTTTACCACATGGTAACATTGATCCAAACTAAACATTAATGAAAATGAAATTAAATAAAGGTGAAAATATAATGAAAATAATTATATTTAAAATATTTTATTTCAAATTTAGTATATACACCTCATGGAATAATATAGGTGGACTTGATGACTTTTGTCTCAAAGAGTCAGAATTGAGAGAAAAACTATCTTACTGATTTACAAAAACATAAAACATAATCCCAATAAAATAAATATCATATATTGGATATTTAAAAACTAATAAATTTAATAATAATAATCATTGAATATATTTATGGGTAGTATACACACCACACAAGTTAATCGAGTAGCGATTAATTCTTCTATATAATGGAAAAAATTGTTGAGATGAAATCCACTACATTGTGCCTCGACTCTCTTCAAACTCATAATATCCTAATTTATAATAAATATATGAATATTATATATATTATAAATAACTTTATTATTATATTTAATACCTTATATGGGTTTATTATGACTTTATATTACCCTCTGGTTAACAATTCTAAGTTAAGGTTCTGCTTTGGGTAATATTCACATTGTTTTCCAAATGGGTCATCATTTGTTATATCATTAGTCCTTATACTTATAAAATTATTTACATAATGTACAAAATTATATAAATTTCATTAATATTCATTATATATGTATAATAATTATCTATATAATAATTAAATGGAATACATTGTTCCTCGAGATGGTAGGTCATAAGTACGTTTGAACGATTCATCCTTTTTATTAATGAATCATATGAATGAAAGTAAATGATATATATATATATATATATAAATTCATATAATAATAATTATAATGTGATATATATTATATATATTTACTAACAAATTAATAATATATTCCATGTAGAGTGTGCACAATACACATCGCTTTGAGGGGGTAGTTGTCCAGACTTCCTCAAAATAAAATTATACTATTTACACTAAATGGAATGTATAGATTTATGTTATATAAAATAATTAAAGAAGAATAAATAAATAAATAAATATAATTTATAACATATATAAAAAAAATTTCATAATAATTTACAAATGAGATGTGGTAAAGGAAAAAATGAACAATCATCATTTCGTGAGGTGGTAGTTCGTTGTACAAGTAAAAAAGAATTATTATTACCCATTTAAGGATGTCTGTGTATGTTTTTTATAAAAACCATAACATAAAAACATATTAGTATATTATGGGTTATTTTTTAAAAACAATCATTTAATTAGAATATTTTATATGTGTATGATAGAAATAACATAAAATAACTTGAGGAAGGTTGTTACCTCTTGTTCGGGTAAATCTTATTGGTTTTCCCCATAGGGATACCTTGGATTTATTATTATCCAATGGGGGTATTCTAGGATGAGGGTGGACATGTTGATGACCTATTTTTGAAGATATATATCTATCCAAAGTGTTTTGAGAGGTGTGAAGAAGTGGGAGGATATGATGTATATATATTGCGGAGGAGGAGTGGAACTCTTGTAAATTTGGGATTGGGAATTTCACCCACATTTATTCCATGGAATGTGGAACCAATATTGGACAAAAGTAAATGAAATTTAATATTGTTTTTAAATATGTACCTCCAATGTATTTTTTAAAATTTTATAGGTCATTTAGGACCTTATTATTAATAATTAGTCCACAGTTACGCTTAATTTTACCTTAGTTGATGTAATTAACTTTATTTACTTTTAATAATATTTTTGGTAAATAATAATTTAAACCTATTGTAAAAGAAGTTTGTATTTATTCTTATCTTATGTCTATAAAATATATTTTTTTATTATTAATATTATTTTATTGAGTATATGACATATATATTACATTAATATCGCTCACTAATTATAATTAATTTAATTTATTAGGGTAAAATGGATTTTTGACTATAATAATGATAATATTTTCATATATATTCAATCCATTTTCATATTCATTTAATGTTAATTTTTAAATTATTTATTTATATTATAATTATGTAATCAATATATTTTCCTAAATTAGTTAATACTATTCAGAAATTAAATGTAATTGCTATGTTATATCAAAATATATTAAATTATAATAATTTAATAATATATTATTATTCAGAAAAACATGTTCATGTGTGTTATATAATCCATTGAGGGAATTCAATCTTGATTGTAATGTGTGATAAGATCGACCCTTCATATATAGAGACATAAAACTTATTTTATGCTTAATGCATGATTAACATTGTGTTCTGTATAACGTAATCCAGACATAGTTCTTTAATATATAAAAAATATTTCAAGTGTTGTGTGAAAGGACATATATCATGTAGATTAAATTAATTAGAAATAAAAAATTCAGAAAAATCTCAGGCTGTTACAATATATATCATTAATTTTAATCATTATAAACATCCACTAAATGTTTTGATGAAAAGTTAATTGCTCTTCTTTGTGGAAATGATAAGCCCTACGCACGCACACACAGTCATTTCATTTTTTAAATGATGGATAAGAAGTGGAATATGGTTTTATCACAATAATAATAACATCATACTGTATAAATGATAATCTATTGGTTAATATTTAATGAAAAAACCCATGAAGAGGAAGTATGTAAAGAAATAAACAAGTAAATGTGGTCAAGAAAATAACATTTTCTTCAGAGGACTTATTTTAACACACATTTTATGTGACTATGGTTTGTATTTTGGAAGTACGAGATCCTATAAAACATTTAAAATAATTATCAAAATTTTAATGGATAGAAATATGTTAAAATATTAAGCTCATTGTGGTGTAAAAAAGTGAAAAGGATGTTTCTTTTTACAATATATGAAATTTCCCCCAAATCTGACACACACTCACATAGACAAAATGGATTACTTATGTGCCCTCAGTTGTACCTACCCATATGCCATCATATTATGAATTATAATTGTGGATCCATATATTTAATTTTGAGACTATACCCATGATAAAAAGTATAATACAATGGAAGTGAATATGTATAAATAAAAATAATAGTAACTGAGAATAACAAAAATAATGCAACATACAATAGGGAATTAAAAATAGAAGTCCATAAAAAATTAATAAAGAATCATGTAATGATATACTTATGTTTATCTATTTTCAAAAATAATTTAATACAAATAAATATAGTAGATTAATAAACCCCTAAAAATAACCATGTCATGAACCCTATGTGTGTCCCGTCTCCAAAATCCATCCCATTTTGAATTCAAAAATAAACAGTAAGGTCTTTATCACATGTCCAAACATTCACCCTTGTACACTACTAGGGTACCCAATTACAACACAAATATGGTGTGATTAAAATTTCACTTGGTCTACCCCTCCATTTCTAAAAAAAAGAAACATGAAAATAATTACATGTAATAATGTGATAAATTTGAGTATTAATTAATCATGTAATATAATACATAAATCGACCAGATTTAGAACAATGCGAGAATGTCTCTGAGCATGTTTGACAACAATGAAATCCCTAAACATAAAAATATCAGCATACATTTGTCTTAGACCACTATATAAGAATTTTAACATGTATCATCTGGAAGAAACCTTTATATAAGTAATTTATCATGTAACACTACAAAATTATTATATTATGAGCATTTAATCCTCTTGATAAATAATTGTATATAATCATTTTAACATTAAACATAACCATCCATAATAATAATGTTATCACTATATTGCATTTGTAGCACCCCTGATTTGAGGTATATAGCCCTTTTTATGTTTTTATGTGTTTAAAGTGCCTGAGATTAGTTGAGAAGAGGTTAGGAGAGTTTGGAATGGTTTTGAACAAGTTTGGATGCTTTTTGTAGGGAGCACAGTTCAAACACGGTTAGGGGAAACCATGCGGGTTCCCTAGGAAACCATGCTGGGGGAGAAACTAGGCTTCACACGACCACAACACAATTTTCCAAACATTGTGAGGAAACCATGCAGACCCCTCCTCATGATATAGTGGAATGTGTGCGGTTATCACACCATTTGTCAAATAGTTCAGACTAACTGTAGACCATATAAAGGAAGGTTTTTTAAATTCGGGCTCCATTAGGCTTGACATGTTTCACTCCCAATCATCTCCCACTCTAGCCTCACTCGGGATTTTGCGATCTCAAAGGTTTAAGGTGATTTCCCACTCATTTTGGAAGAAATTCAAATGGATTTTTTGGTGTTTTGAAGGTGGTTTCTCCCGGGTAAGTCTCTCCTCATGGTTTTGTTGTGGATTCCTTCAGATCTTCATCTCCCTCTCCCTTTCGGTTTTTTATATGTACATATCTTTTTTGTAGATCTTGTGTTGGAGTTTCCTTGGGTGTTTATTTAAAGACCGGGAAATTTCAAGGATTTTTTTTTCTTTTAAAAAAAATTTGAATTTTACGAGTCGGTGGCTTCTAATGGCATTTGATTCCGAGGCCCGGTGTTCCCAGAATCTGTTTTCTAAGATTATCTCGGGTACATTCAGTGAACGAACAATCTTGTTTTTCTAACTTTTTAACCGGTGCTCGGAATTAAAATCTGAGGGCACTGATGAACTCACAGTGCCGATAATTTCTTAAGGGGACACTTATCGTAGTTTCATTCACAAAATAAGAGATGATAATTTTTGGGGGTTGTTTAAGAAAAAATAAAAAATGTCGGAACATTATCTATTTTCATAAGGTTGTTTTCCATCCCATCGGTAGTTAAGAGAGGGGACCACAGACACATAACTAACCAAGTGGGGATGTTAGAGAGGTGGGGGGCCCGCATGAGCCCCACCATTTAATTCCCTCTAAATCTCCTTAAGAAACCCCATTAATTTGACAAACCTCCATTAAATGTCACATCAATCCATTAAATTATGTCAACCCATAATTTAATGAGGAACCTTCCTTTTCCCCTTTTTAATTTAAACTACCAATGCGTTTAATTATGGGGAACCTTCTCTCTCCCTTCTTTAATTAAATTTCACCTCATTTTAATTATTTTGGGGAATTAATTACGGGAGAGTTTCTTTGCTTATAAGAAACTAATACGGGAACCTTTTTTTTTATCAAGGGGGGAGCTTTGTTGTGTGAGAAAGAACGACGACCTCCGATGTAGAATGACGAAGAATACTGGTTCCTCAG
This sequence comes from Viscum album, assembly GCA_963277665.1. Taxonomy (NCBI): domain Eukaryota; kingdom Viridiplantae; phylum Streptophyta; class Magnoliopsida; order Santalales; family Viscaceae; genus Viscum; species Viscum album. The sequence continues at coordinate 987,380,242 of OY728143.1, read as the reverse complement.
AGAATGACAGCGTGCCACCAATCCTCTTCCCCGTGTCTAGAGTAGAGATGCCGCTTCCTCCTCAAAGCGCCTCGACGATGCCTACGATCTTCTTCTACGCGACATCGTGTACCATGATCCCGACAATAATCATCTTTGTTGAGGTAGGGGTTTTTTGTATAAATTTCATCATGTGATTTTTATACCCTCGGCATGGCGTGCTTTGTTGACGGTGTTTTCTATAAAACACTAAGGCGGTGGGTGTGGACTAACGGACTAGTCCTAACCCACTGTTTTGTTCCTGATGCGCGAAATCCTTGGTGATGATGAAACAGGGCCATTTTGGAAATTAAAGGAAGTCATAGTGATGTATGGGTCCCGAGATGACCGTAAGTGCTAACGTGATCAAGAACGGACAACCGGAACGACTCCGGTGGCCCACGAAAATCACTGGCAGCACGGTGGCGCCTCCGGCTAGCTCGGTCTAGCCGCCCAGAGTCGGTGGCGCCCTGGCGTGCCGCCGAAAGGATCCCTCCATGGCTGAAACCGCGACAGCGAGGGGCTGGATCCCGCGCTCACACGGGATCTAGGGGAGAGTTGGTTCCAGGCGTCGTGTCCATGGAACAAAGGGGTAACTGCATCCCCCCTGCGGGTCCTGCTAGCCGAGCCAGCGCACCCCCCGCCCGAGTAGGGGCGGGCCATACCGACTAGGCCAGGATGGACCCGAACCCGGGTCGAGTCGACCTAGGGGGGGTTGGGCCAAGTCGGGCCGGGCCCAGACCCCCCACATCAGACTGCTTCCTGTTTTTGCCCATAACCTGTGCTACGGACCTCCGATCGATGCACCGTCAGTTGCGTATGAATTCATGGATCGAGGAAATCATTTTGGAATATTACAAGTGATGTTTTGGAAAATTTGGGGTATTGCTAGGTTGTTTCTAACTCAAAACCAACTTGGCCCTTTGAGCGGAAACACTTATATCTCTAGGACCGGACATCCGAGTGACGTGACATCAATTGAGTTGGGATCCTTTTGTTTAGACAGTCCTTTTGGATTAATCCCCTTGAGTTTTGGACGTAGCTGGAGTATGGTCAGGTTGGTTTTAGATTAAAAATCAACCGGACCCCTGGAACAGAAAAGCCAATAACTCTCAGACCGGACGCCCTATTGATGTACCGTCTGTCGCGTTGGGATTTTTTTGATGATACAGAACATTGGGATACATAAACTCTGGACTTCGTGACAGTTGATGTATCAGATCTCTTTTTCTCGAGGAGCGTACCCTCCCAGAATCGAGCATTCTATGTGCGGGAACCCTAGAGCTGGTTGCGACTGCATCGACACCTGTACTGGAATCCTCCATTGGTTCGACAGTGACGACTACTATAATGGAATCCTCCATGGATTCGACGACAGTTACTACTATTCTTGTATCCTATGTGGGTCCGGTAGTATTGGACTCTGTACTTGAATCATGTGTGGGTCCGGCAGAGTAGCTTGTCTTGTATCCTGTGTGGGTCCGACAGCTTAGCTGGTCTTGTATCCTATGTGGGTCTGACAGCATAGATCAATCAGTGGCAACATCTGTACATCTCTACCGCCTTACAAAGTGTATATCTGTGTGAGAGAAGTCATGATTCTCAATTATTATCATTAATGTGGTTGACTTTCATTCCTGCATGGATTGGGTTGTGCTTTCCTATGTGGACTGGGTTGTGCTTTCCTATGTGGACTGGGTTGTTCTTGGGCTTGGGAGATGGAGATGAATTGTAATTGAGGACTTGGGTATATGTATTGGCATATACCTAAGTAGTGTTGTTGATACTTCGTGATTGTATCTTTCCTTTGTTGTTTATCCTTCGTGGATTCTGAAAGACCAACGGGGGTCTTGGGGTCACTACAAAGTATCATATACTCACCCCTACATGGGCTACGACCGCACTATGTTGTGTTGGTTATAGACGATAGAGAACACAGATCGAGGTGGAGGCTTGTGGAGATGGAAAATACCCGGAGGTGGACCACTTGGCGGGACGTACAGAGAGCAGACGGTTAGACCCGAGGAGCTGAGGAGATTATCTGTACCCACCCTTCTAGTGGGATTTCCAGAGGACGACTTGGTGTTGCTATTTTTCTTGCAGTTGTTGCCCTTTCCTTTCAGTTGTATTGTACTTTCAGTTGGGTTTGTATACCAGCCCATTTACTTTTTCAGCAGTCACCATGTACTCGGTTTTACTTAGTGTTTATTTTTCTTCTATACTCTATTCTGTATGTTACTTCATAAAGGCAATGCCTTCGCTTATTTTGGGATTTACGCCTTTGGTGCTCGTCGCCATCCCCTGGCCAATGGAAGGCAGTCTTGGGGTATTCACAACACGAGCCCTGAGGATGGGTCTGGACAAATTGGTATCAGATGTGTCAGTTCTACCGCATAACTTAGGACTCTGATAATTTCTTCTCTATGAAGTAATAATGTTTAGAGTAATGAGTGTGGTTTTCAGTCTAGGGAGCCCGGTGTTGGTGCGGTGGCCGATGTATCCATACACCAAGACCCTGACTTCTAATTTCTGAGTCATTGCATGAAAACATTGATTGCATGTGTGTTTCAAATGTTTTCATTGTGATTACTTTATGTCATCTCACCAGGTATAATTTATTAACCTTGGAGCACCTATTTATTTTCAAGATGGACCCACGACGGAAGCCAGCTGGGGTTCTGAGCTTTATGTGAGGCGGAAGCCCACCGACCAAGGAGTCCTCGGTAGAGGGCCCCATTACAGCATAGGCACTGGCGATACCTTTACCCACTGAGCCACCGATGCTACCTTCCCCAGCGGTGGAGAGTGAATGCCACCTGAGCGCGTTCCACGAGTTTTAGAGACAGTGGCCTCCCAGGTTCCGTGGAGAGATGAATCCTCAGAAAGTAGAGGATTGGATGGAGGCTGTCGTCAGAGTCTTCAAATTGGTAGGGACACCAGAAGACCTCATGGTGATCCTTGTCGCGAGTCTCCTGCACGTTGAAGCAGGTAGATGGTGGAGCCTGGTGCTCCAAGTGCACGATGAGGAATCTCAACTTTGGATGGACATTTAGAGACTCTTCCGCTCGGAGTTCGTTCCAGCCACCCTCCATGCAGTGTGCATCAAGGAGTTACTATAGCTACGATAGGGAAGCATGTTAGTAGCCTAGTACTCGGTGAGATTTACTGACCTCTCGTGCTACTCCACGGACATGGTACGAGACCCATTCATCCGGGCCCGGACCATTGAGCAGGGGATGAGGCATGAGATCAGAGCATCGATGATTCTACTCAGCATCCCGACCCAGGCAGGGGTGCTGGAGAGAGCCCTGCTAGTAGAGATCTTTCTCAACGAGAAACCATCTGTATTGAGACCCATCGTAGAACGGTAGGGAGTGAATTTTTCTGTAACTAGCAGTCGACAGATGACATAGTGGTCGAAGCGGACCAGGCCCTCTGGTGGGAAACCTTAGGACACGGTTTCGGCTGTGCAGGGCTCACGGCACAGAGCCAGCCTTCTGAGGAGCAGATAGTGTTATGCATGTGGCGGGCAGGGTCACATAGCTTGTGACAGCTCGACCCGTCATGTCGATGAGCAGCAGTCAGTGGATGGACCTTCTAGGCAGAGGTAGAGGTTCAACTGTGGTGGTCTGTAGGGAGGAGGCGGATAAGGAAGAAGAGCTGGCCGAGTAGTGGGTGGTGAGCGATGCTTCGGTGCTCTAACATCACCACCCCTAGGAGGTCCACCCCAACCACAGGGAGCTGGCGGGTAGAGGCGGGCTCATCTCCAGGCAGTAGAGGCTTACGACCACGGCACACCCGAGATGATTCGAGGTACTATCTGTGTCTAATACACCCTTGCTAAAGTTCTAATAGACACAGGTTCAAGTCATTATTTTATTGTCACAGCACTTGCTCGGAGCTTGGAGATTCCGATGGAGCCGTTGGCATGATCCTTGCAGGTAGAGACTCTTATGGGAGCAGATAGAATGATTACGCATTGGTGACGATAGTGTGATCTTACTCTATGAGGCTAGAGCTTCTGTTGGGATCTTCTTGTAGCGGCGTCAAGGCCTTACGACGTCATCTTGGGTATGGACTGGTTATCTACCGTCCATGCTCAGATCGACTATATTAGGAACAAGGTGAGGTGTGTACGGACGGATGGGACCAGTTTCACCTTCACCAGTGATAAGGGAAAGTTCGCAGCATAGGATGGACTTACGCAGAGTAGAGGGCAGCCAATCACAAATCAGTTGGCTAGTCTCATACTCGGAGCAGTTGACATGTGGAGTCCGAGTTTTCCTGTAGTGGTGGATCAGTATGTGGACGCCTTTCCTAATGATGTTCCCAGAATACCTCTTCGCAGGGTGGTAGATTTCTATATAGACCTGTACCACAGGACATACCGATATCAACTCTAGCATATCATATGGCTCCTGCTGAGCTTTGTGAGTGGTGGGTACAACTCGAGGACTTATAGGGGAAAGGTTTCGTCCGACCCAATGTTTCACCCTGAGCTTCTCCTGTCCTATTTCCCAAGAAGGCGGATAGGGGCTTGTGACAATGTGTTGATTATTGTCGTCTGATCAAGGTGACCGCAAGGAACAAGTATCTGCTTTCGAGGATTGATGACCTCTTTGATAAGCTCAAAGGAGAACGTTGGTTCTCGAAGATAGACCTCAGGTCATGCTATCATCAGCTCCGAGTTCGGGATGAGGATGTGCAGAAGACGACCTTCAGGTGTCGGTACGTCCACTATGAGTTCTTGTTCATGCCTTTCAGTGTGACCAAATTTCCAGCAGTGTTCATGAGTCTCGTGAACCGAATCTTCCAGCCCTACCTCGATCGGTTTGTTGTAGTCTTCATTGACGACATACTTATTTACTCGACGACCGAGGAGGAGCATGCCTACCACCTATGGATTGTACTGGATACACTCCGAGAGCACCATATTTATGGTAAGCTCTCAAAGTTCTAGTTCTGGATTTGAGATGTTCACTTCTTGGGGCACGTTATCTCAGAGGTGGGAGTTGCAGTGGATCCCGCAATGTTCGAGGTAGTACTTGCTTGGGAGCCACCCTGGAGCGTGACGGAGGTGCAGAGTTTCCTAGGTCTGGCAGGGTACTATTAGAGATTTATGCCATACTTCTCCAGAGTTGCAGCACTGCTTTTATATCTGACGAAGAAGGGAAAACCCTTAGTGTGGACAGACAGATGTCAGCAGAGCTTCCAAGAAATGAGTTGGAGATTGACCAGTGCGCCCATCTTGAGGCTGCCAAAGGATGTCATAGGGTACATAGTATACTACAACGCATCAGGGACCGGAATCGGGTGTGTTCGGATATAGGAGCGAGCATTTATCACTTACGGTTCACAACAGCTGAGTCAGAACGAGCAGAACTAGGCCACCCATGACATAGAGTTAGCAGTAGTGGTCTTCTCCCTGAAGATGTGGTGACACTATCTGATGGGCGAGCGATTTACAGACAACTCTGACCACCAGAGTCTCGGGTATATTTTCTCCCAGAAGGACCTGAACCTGAGACAGTGGCAATGGCTCGAGTTCCTCCAGAATTATGACATTGAGATTATCTATACTCATTGGAAGGGGATCATTGTGGCTGATGCTCTCTACAAGAGATAGGTCATTCAGCTACTTGGAGAGGCGATGAAGCAGTTAGCCGCTTTTAATATATCGTTCATGGATAGTGATGGGGAGGCATATCTATAGTCCCTCACAGTCACTCCTACACTTCTTCAGTGGGTCAGAGAGGTACAAAATGGAGACGTTGACTGTGAGGTGCGATGTGCTCAGGTATCCTCAAGGCTAGAACCCAATATAATTTATAATGGAGGGGAGCACATCATCCTCTTACTGGGACATACCATGGTACCAACTGCACAGTAGGAGGAGGCGATGAGGGAGTTCCACACTTCCCCTTTAGTGGTACATCATGAAGTAGCGAAGATATATGAAGACCTCTGATGATAGTACTGTTGACCGGGTATGAAGAAGGTTGTGGCAGAGTTCGTTTCTCGATGCCTCACTTTCCAGCAAGTGAAGGTGGAGCACCAGGTACATGCAGGCTTGGTACAACCCTTAGAGGTCCCGGAGTGGAATTGGGACGGGATATCCCTAGATTTCGTGATGAGGATTCCACGTACATCCAGAGGACACCACACCATCTGGGTGATTGTAGAACGACTCACCAAGTCGTCCCACTTCCTACCAATCATAGAGCATGGCTCAGTAGATATCATGGGATGCCTCAGGGTTTAGGATATCATACGGCTTCATGGTGGGTCATCATCTATCATCTCCGACCGAGACGCTCGCTTTACTTCCCGGCTTTGGAAGGGGTTACAGGACGCTTTCGGGATGCAGATAAAAATGAGCACTGCTTTTCACCCATAGATGGATGGCCAGATGGGGAGGACCATTCAGGCACTCAAGGATATGCTCTGTGCATGTGTCCTTGACTTTGGTCGCAGCTGGGAGGATCACCTACCCTTGGTGGAGTTTGCGTACAACAACAACTACCACTCCACCATCGGGATGGAACCTTACGAGGCACTGTACGATCAACCTTGCAGATCACCTCAATGATGGGCTGACCGAGAGGAGTCAGCACTTGTCGGACCAAAGATGGTTCAGGCTACGACGGAGAAGGTGCATGTCATCCAGTAGCGGATGAGAACTGCACCGAGTAGATAGAATTCCTATTCTGATAGGAGGAAAAGACCACTGAAGTTCGAGGATGGAAACAACGTTTTCCTATGGGTCTCACCAGGATGTGGGTTGCGGAGATTTGGCTGGGGCGGCATGTTATCTCAGTGTTTTATCGAGACTTTTCAGGTCCTCAGTAGGGTAGGCGAGGTGGCTTTGCTCCTGGCCCTTCCACCTTAGTTGCACCTAGTGCATTACGTCTTCCACGTATCTCAGTTGAGGAGGTATGTGCACGACCCAATGCATATAATCGACCACGGGGAGCTGGACATCGATGATAGGGAGACCTTTGCGGAGGACCTGATGGAGATCGAGGATCGATAGGAGCGGGTCCTACGTGGATGGTTGAAACCTCTAGTACACATTCGTTGGCAACACATGAACCTCCAGGAGAGCAAATGGGAGTGGGAGTCTCAGTACCCTCATTTGTTTCCCCAGTTTATGTTGCAGCTTTACGGGGATTTAAAGCCCTGAGGTGGGAGTAATGTAAAGACCCATAAATTTCAAGGAATTTTTTTTCTTTTCAAATAATTTGGAATTTAACGAGTCTGTGGCTTCTAACGACATTTGATTCTGACGCCCGGTGTGCCCGTAATCAATTTTCGAAGTTTAGCTCGGGTATGTTCAGTAAATGAACGAGCGGGTTTTTCTAACATTTGAACTGGTTCTAGGAATTAAAATTCGGGGGGAACGACGAACTCACAATGCCAGTAATTGCTTATGGGGACACGTACCATAGTTGTGTTTACAAAAGAGGAGAAGATAATTTTTGGGGGCTTGTATAAAAAATAAATAAAAATTGTTGGAACTATTTCTATTTTCTTAAGGTGGGTTTTCCCTCCCATGGGAAGTTAAAGGTGGGGCCCACAGACACTCAACTAACCAAGTGGGGATGTTAGAGAGGCGGGGACCTGCATGTGACCCACCATTTAATTCCCTCAAATCTCCTTATGAAACCCCATTAATTTAACAAACCTCCATTAAATGAAACCTCAATCCATTAAATTATGTCAACCCATAATTTAATGAGGAACCTTCCTTTTCCCCCTTTTTAATGTAAAATTCCAATGTGTTTAATTATGGGGAACCTTCTCTCTCCCTTATTTAATTAAATGTCCACACATTTTAATTAGTTTGGTGAATTAATTATGGGAGAGTTTTTTTGCGTATAATAAAATAATAGGGGGAACATATTATTTTATAGAGTGGAGAGCGTCTTTGGGTGAGAAAGAACGCCGAACTCTGACGAATAATGAGGAAGAACACCGGTTCCTCTGAGATTGACGATGCGCCACCAATCCTATTCCCCGTGGCAAGAGAGGAGATGCTGCTTCCTCCTCGGCGCGCCCCGACGGAGCCTCTGATCCTATTCTCCAAAACTTCGTGTACCTTGACGCTGACGATCATCTTCCTTGTTGACGTAGGGTTTTTGGTATAAATTTCTTCATTTGATTTTTATACCCTCGACATGGAGAGGTTTGTTGATGGTGTTTTTTGAAACCACTAATGCGGTAGGTAAAAACTAAAAAAACAAGTCTGAACCCACCCCTATTTTGTTCCTGATGCACGGAATCCTTGGAGACGACGAAACAAGACCATTTCAGAGATTGAAGGATGTCACAGTGATGTACTGGTCCTGATACGACCACAGGCACAGACGGGAGCAAGAACAGACCACCGAAACCACTCTGGTAGCCCGTTGAAATCACCAGTAGTGCAGGTCACCGGTGCGCCGCCGGCATGATCCCATCATAGTTGAAGCCACAGTGGGAAGGGGCTGAATCCCGCGGCCGTGCAGGATCTGGGAGAGACATGGCGCCATGCGCCGCGTCCGCAGAACAAAGTGGGGACAGCGTCCCCCCTGCTAGGCCCACTGGCCGAGCAAGCACAACCCCCGGCAGGGCAGGGGCGGGTCGTGTGGGCCGAGCCAGGCAGCGCCCTACCAAGCTGAACCCAGACCCATTTCGGGTCACCTCGGTTCCGGCCGACCTGGGGGGGGGGGGGGGGGGTGGGCGGGGTCAGGCCGGGCCCCGACCCCTCACTTCGGACCGCTTTCTGTCTTTTGTCCATAACTTGTACTACAGACCTCCGATCGATGCACATTCAGTTGCATATGAATACTTGGATAGATTTGGTCATTTTGGTATATTAAAAACGAAGTTTCGGCAATGTTTGGGTATGGACGGGTTGGTTCGAACTCGAAACCAACCGGGCCCTTTGAGCAGAAACTCTCATATCTCAAGGACCGGACATCTGATTGATGTGTCGTCAATAAAGTTGGGATCCTTTTGTTGAGACGGTCATTTTGGCTCACTGCGCTTGAGGTTTGGACACAACAGGAATATGTTCAGGTTGTTTTTAACTTAAAAATCAACCGGGCCCCTGGAACGGAAAAGCCGATAACTCTCAGACCGGACGTCTAATTGGCGCACCGTCTGTCGCATTGGGATTCATTTGACAAGACAGAACATTGGGATACATCAAATCTGGACTTCGTGAAAGTTGATGTATTGGATCTCTTTTGGTAGAGTTGCGTACCCTCTCGGAATCAAGCATGTTGTGTGCGGGAAACCTAGAGGTGGCAGTGACTGTATCAACTTCTGTACCGGAATCCTCAGTGGGATCGACATCGACGAATACCGTACTGGAATCCTCCGTGGGTTTGACGGCGATCACTACTATTCTTGAATCATATGTGATTCTGGTAGTATTGGACTCTGTATGTGTATCCTGCGTGGGTCCGGCAGAGTAGCTGGTCTTGTATCCTGTGTGGGTCCGACATCTTAGCTGTTCTTGTATCCTATGTGGCTCTGATAGCTTAGATGAATCAGTGGCTACATATGATCATCTCTACCGCCTTACAATGTGTATACCTACGTGAGCCGAGTCTTGATTCACAATCATTATCATTGATTTGGTTTACTTTCTTTCCTATGTGGATTGTGTTTTTCTTTCCTGTGTGGACTGGGTTGTGCTTTCCTTTGTGTACTAGGTTGTGCCTGGGCTCAGGAGCTGGAGCCGAACTGTAACTGATTACATAGGTATATGTATGGGCATATACCTAAGTAGTGTTTTGATACTTCATGATTGTATATTTTCTTTTGTGGTTTATCCATCGTGGATTCTGAGAGACCTTCAGGGGTCTCAGGGTCCCTACTGAGTATCATATACTCACCCCTGCACGGGTTATTCCCACACTACGTTGTGTTGGATGCAGACGAAGGACATCACTAATGGAGGAGGAGGCTTTTGTAGCTGGACGGTACCCGGAGGTGGACCACTTGGTAGGACGTACACGGAGCAGACGGTCGGGCCCAAGGAGCTAAGGAGACTATCTGTACCCACCCATCAGGTGGGATTTTCAGAGGACGACTCAGTGTTGCTGTTTTTCATACTGTTGTTGTAATTTCCTTTCAGTTGTAATGTACTTTCAGTTGGGTTTGTATACTTTCCAATTTACATTTACAGCAATTAATTTTTATTCATTTTTACTTAGTGTTTACTTCTCTTGTGTACTCTATTGTGTGTGTTAATTTATAAAGGCAATGCCTTCCCTTCTTTTAGGATTTACGTCTTTGGTTCTAGTCACTATCCCCTAGCCTATAAAAGGGGGGCATGGGTTGGTCACGACACGAGCCCCGAGGACGGGTCATGAAAGATTATTTTAAGTCTTCTGGATGATAGGGAATGGGATCTAGAGCGGTTTCCATGAAGCATTTTCCCAGATTGTGGTGTGGTTGCATGTGGGTAAATTTCTCTGAAACCCTAAGAGGTAGGTGTATTATCTCTTGAATCCAAATTGCTAGAACTTGATGCTTGGTTACAAGTAATTTGTGTGGCATAAAATTAATTTTTTTTTTGATGTGTGAAATTGATTAGAAATCCATTTGGTGGTGTTTTGTGGATTTTTAGGAAGAATGGGGTTTTCGGGTAAAATGATTTTGTTTTGATTTTAAAATGGAGATTTTAGAAACGGTTGTTTTGTTGAATTAGGTAAAATGGATTGTGGAATATTTTTTCAACAAAGGGTTTTTTCTATTAAAATGGGAATTGGAGTTTAAAAAGGGTGGAAGGGTGTTTTTGATAAATGTTTGATATATTGAAGTCGTTAAACATGTAATTGAAATGGTTAATTACATATTTGGGTGACCATAGTGGGTTATATGCTTGGTTATGGCTTGTTTGAGTGTTTTTTGGAAGTGGGAAAGAAGTAACACTATAAAAAGCGGATGGATAGTGGATAGAAGGGCCACCATCAATTGCAATTGGGATGGAAGTACCACTTGAGTGGGCTGGTAATGAATTGGTTGGACGGGAAGTGCCACCATGGTTTGTTATTTGATTTGTTGGTGATGTTTTTAGATGGGGTTTGTGAGTGAAATATGGAAATCTTAATCGACTTGGTGCATGGTTGAATTGCCTTCCTTGCGTGGCATGGTTTATTTGGCTTCCTTGTGAGGCATGTTTGGCTTATGTCATGTTTGGCTTGAAAACAATCGATAGCATGGTTTTTCTTTATATAAAATGTTTTCTATAAATGTGCTATCAGTTTTATCCTAGTAGCATGCTTAGGGTAGTCAGTTGGTAAAATCCTACTGAGTATTTGTACTCACCCCCTACATTGGAACTTTGGTGTCTTTGCAGATATCGTGTACCATGACATGGACAAAGGTAAGGCATCACCCTACTTTAGTGGTTCATTGTGATGTTTTGTTAGAGCATGGAGCATGGAGCTTAGTGTGGCGCGGTGGTGGTGTCATGGATTGTGGTATTTTTCTAGTTTCTACTTTATACTCTGATGTTTTGTGGACATTTCTTGTTGTATTTTTTTGGGTTGTATTGCTGAACAACTTAGTTATCTTTAGGGAATACATGCTTGAATGTTTTATTGACATGCATCATTTAGGGGCTGTTAGTGAATGGTTTGGTTGGTTTCTTCTTAAGGGGAAATTTTTCCCCACAGTTCATTGAATCCCTCATCATTTATTTTCGTCCTTTGAAGCCTTGGTAATTCAAATTAAGTTAATGTAACCCTCACCGCCTCCTCAATACAATGAGGTATCAGTGGCGTGTTACAAGTGGTATCATCTAGTTCAGTTTTTTAGAGTTGATTCTTGGATTTGGAGTGGACATTCGTTGTGGTATATTCCTTGATTTGGGATGGTAGCAAGGCGTAGAAATGTCGGATCATGGAATGTATAGCATAAAAGTATGTTACTAACCCTTTTATGCAGAACTTCATGTTTCTATGGAGTTGGGAACATAAGGGTTTTGGAGACACTTAAAGGCATTGGAAATCTCATTTTCGTGGGTGTATCCAATGAGATGTGCATGAAATATATTGTATAATTTAATCCCAATAGGATACGTATTTCATTGGGAATAATTCTTTAAGGGCTGAATTGAAAAATGGATTTTCAGATGTGTGAAATTTTAATGTGAATAAATTTTGTATTTTGAAAATGGTTTGGTTTTAAAAAATGGTGAAACATGGAAAATGGGAAAAGGTGGAAAGCCTCATTGTGATTGTGTTGTGTAATTTTATTTGAGATGGGAATTCATGGTGTCTTCGGTTGTGAGACTCATGGTTGTTTGTTTTCTATTTGTAGAAATGGCAACGAGTAGGCGTCGTAGAGACCAACCGGAAGTGGACAATGAGAACGTGGTTGCACTTGAGGCCCAGGTGAACCAATAGATAGTCTTGATCATAGTGAATGTATTCCAAACTATGGGAAGTGGTAATTGAGTGGAAGAGCCAAACCATGTTTATTATGAAGCTTAGTTTCAAAATAAGGATCCACCCATCTTTAGGGCTGAATCAGACCTAGAAAGGGCATAGAAGTGGCTGTCCAGAATGAACAAAATTTACGAATTCTTGGGGACGCTGGTAGAGCTGATTGTAAAACTGGAAATGTATAAGTTATAGGATCTTTCTCGTAGATGGTAAGAGATGGTATTACAAGAGGTAATTGACCGGGTCATGATTTTAGAAGGCATTGAGAAATTTTTTAATAAACAATTTTACCCACATACAATTAGAATTCTGCGCACAACTGATTTCTTCAGTCTGAAGCTAGAGCATATGTCTATGACTGAGTGTGAATCTATGTTTCTGATTTTATTGTGGTTCTCACCTGAGGTGGTGGGTATCACATAAATGAAATAAAGTATCATCCAAGCGGGGTTAAGGCAGGAGATCCGTTCAAAAATAGAAGTGTTGTGTATCAGTGATTACACATAGATGGTGAATCGAGCATTAGTGGATGAGCGGGATCTTTTGGGAGCTCCAGGAGGATGAATCATGGTGGTATCCATGAGTAATAGTGGGAAATATAACATAGGGTTCATGCAGAGGATGGACACCAATTCCCAAGGTGGGAGTATGGAACATAATCCGACGGTAGGATCGGTAAATCTTTCTCCGATGCCCCAGAGAAAACCAGGATGTTTTCAGTGTGGATCTATAGCACATATCTAGCGGGAAATTGTGGTACAACCTCAAGCATGTAAAAATTGCATGAATATGGGGAATCATAAGTTCTATTATAGGAATTCTCTGAGGTTGGGTGCGATTGACACTCCGCAGGGATCGCAGACGTTGTATGCTTCGATGGGACGAGGACAGCAACATACCCTTCACCAGTCAGGAAAATTCAGTCATGGTGATTCTCAAAACACCACAACTCCTCTGTAGGGAAATAAAGAGCATATTGTGGTAACAAAGGCATTGTTCAAAGCCAAAAAGGTTATGGTGGATGATCAGTCGAGACCATCCACTATGCAAGTTACTATTCTTTTTAAATTCTACCTTGATGAAAGTGTTGTTTGATACTGGTTCTTCAAACACTTTTATTGTTGCACGTGTGGTTGACTTTCTTGGTATAAGGGTAGAAATGATGCCTTCGGTTTTGAAACATCATACTCCCTTGGTTCTAAGAGAGTGAGGAGACTTCTTCTATAGATCTTGTTGTATTGTTGTGGGCGAGGTTGAGCTAAGGTAGAGTTTCTCAGTGCTTCAGATGGATGGGTATAATGTAATCCTAGGAATGGATTGGTTGGTAGAGTGTAAGGCCCACATTGACTGTAATGTGCGAACAGTGGATTTTATGACATACGATGACATTAGACTTCTTTTTTGAGGATAGAGGAATGAAAAGAAGGTTGCAATGGGTTTTTTGTCTCTAGAACCAGGCATGTTATCATATCAGTTGGCAGTGTTGTCATTGGAATATGTAGAGGGTGATGAGCATAATGTTCTTCCTACATGGTGGATAAATTCATAGATGTTTTTCCTAAAGAATATTCTATGTTTCGTTCTGTAACAAATGTGTTTTCTATGATTGATCTCCTTTTGGGGACCTGTCTTATCTCCCTTCCGTCTTAACGAATGTCACTAACAAAATTGTGGGAATTGAAAGTATAGTAAGAAAAGTTTGAAAAAAGAGGGTTTATCTGGCCTAGAACGTCTTCGTGGGAAGGGACGATGTTGTTTTTGAAAAAGTCAGATGTAACTTTGAGGCTCCGTGTTCATTATCATAGACTTACCCAAGTAACGATAAAGATTAAATACCCACTTCCACGAATTGATGAGTTGTTAGACCAGTTGAGGGGAAGTCGGTGGTTCTCTAGGATTGACTTAAGGTTGGGATACTTTCAATTGCTGGTGAAGAAAGATGATATTCATAAAACAGCTTTTAGAAGTAGATATGGCCATTATGAATTTTTGGTTAGTCCCTTTGGTCTAACGAATGCGCCAGTGGTGTTCATGGAATTGATGAATCGTATATTTCAGAGATATTTGGATTCATTTGTGTTGGTGTTTGTATATGATAATCTATTGTATTCAATGATAAGGGTGGAGCATGAGCAGAACTTGGCGACAATGCTGGGGATATTGAGGGATCATCGGTTGAATTCAAAACTGTCAAAGTGTGACTTTTGGATATAGGAAGACCGTTATCTTGGCCATGTGATTTCTGAATGGGGTATTTCAAAAGATACGGAAAATATAGAGGCTATTATCTCCTGGAAAATTCCAAATAATGTGTTTGAGGTATGGAGTTTCCTTGGTCTGGCTGGGTATTATCATCATTGTGTTTGTGATTTTTCAAATTTGGCTTAACCGATGATAGCTTTGACAAGAAATAATGTTCCATTCAAGTGGAATGAAATATTTAAGCAGTGTTATGAAGAGCTAATGGGTCTCCTTGCATCAACACCTATCTTGGTTTTTCCATAACAAGGAAAATGGTAAGTGGTGTATTGTGATGCATCGGGATCAGGGTTGGGGTGCGTTATTGTGCAACGGAATCGTGTGGTTACATATGGCTCATAGCAGTTGAGGGTGCATGAGAAGAACTACCCAACCCATGATCTTTAATTGGAAGTAGTGATCCGTGATTTGAAAGTGTGGTTTCATTATATCTTCTGTGAGAAATTCAGAATATATACATATCATAAGAGCGTGAAGCACATTTTCTCATAAAGGGATATGAACATGAGGAAAAAGTGATGGATGGAAGATATCGAGATGTTTGATTTCGACATGATGTACACACCAGGTATGTAAAATTTGGTGCCAGATGCATTAAGTAAAAAATTATATGCTCAGGCTGTGAAATAGGCATCAGACCAGTGGCAGTTGATATTTGTTATAGCTGAAATGTGGTTGGAATGTGAGGACAAGGGCGATAGAGTGGTCTTTTTTTTGGTTTTGTTGATTCCTAACTTGGTTGGCTTGTTTAAAGAGGAACATATATTTGATTTTGAGTGTGTGACAATGAGGTCGAAACTCAATTGTGGGGAGACCATTGAGGGTTGGGAACTGAATGGATATTCAGATTTGTGTTTTTGGAATCGAATGGATGTACAAGTTTCTTTTCAGGAGGATCCTCTAGAGGTGTTTCATCACTCCAGGTGGGTTGTTCATCCTAGAATTCATAAAATGTATCATGTGTTGAAAGAACAGTTCTTCTGGGATGATATAAAAAGAAGAGTGGCTGATTTTTTTTGAGATGCATGACATTAAAACTAGTCCAGAAAGTGAATTATAGGCCAGTGGGAAAGTTGCAGTCTTTACTAATCCCTATTTGTAAGTGGGAGCAAATAGCGATGGATTTTGTCACATGTATCCTAAGAATGGTTAGAAAGAACGATCCCATTTGGGTGATAGTGGATCAGATAACTAAGTCGGCCCATTTCATTCTAATTTGTGAATCTCATATAGTGTAGGATCTATCAAAAATCTATATTCGGAAGGTGGTAAAGAGGCATGGTGTTCAAATATCAATAGTATCCAATAGTGATATATGTTTTACATATCATATCTATAAATCATTACAGAAAACCCTTGGAACTATGTTGACCATGAGTACAATGTATCACTATCAGACAGATGGTTAATCCGAGAGGGCGATACAAACATTGAAGCGTATGTTGTGGGCTTGTGTCATGGATTTTGGTGGCTTGTGGGAAGAGCAATTGTCATTGGTTGAGTTCTCATACAATAATAGTTAATAAGAATCCAAACATATGGCTCCATTTGAAGCGTTTTATGGGTGGCCATGTTTTTCTCTACTATGTTGGGTTGAAATGAGTGAGTCCATGAAGGTTGGACCAAGCCTTGTCTAGTACACTATGGAGAAGATCATGTTAATCAAGAAGAAAATGGAGAAGACTCAGAGGCGTCAGAAATCATATGTGGATTATCGTTGATGGTCATTATCGTTCAAGGTGAGTGATCATGTTTTCATAAGGATATCTCCTAGGATGGGAAATCATCAGTTTGACAAGTAGGGAAAGTTATCTCCAAGGTATATTGGACCTTTTGAAATTCTTGAGTGGGTTGGTGAGGTGGCATATCATTTGGATTTCCACCTAGGTTTAGTGTGGTGCACAATCTGTTCCGTGTGTCGCAGTTGAAAAAGTATCAGCTAGATCTGAGCCATGTTATTCGATGGGATCATGTTCAGCTAGAGTTGGATGCTTTTTTAGTGCACGTGCTAGTGCGGGTTGTGGATATGAAAGAGAAAGTCTTTCATGGTAAAATCATCAGTCAGGTTCGGGTTTTGTGACAGCTTGTCCAGATCCAAGAGGACACATGGGAGTAGGAGAAATGGATAGCCAAGTAATGGCCTGCGCTCTTTCGGTAAAGGGTGGGTTCACTACATTATGAGGATGGAATTTCCAATGGTGTGGAAAATTTAGCACCCCTGGTTTGAGGAATGTATCCTTTGGTTATGTTTTTTTAGGTTTTTAATGTGCATGGTATGAGTTGAGAAGATGTTGAGGGAGTTTGAAATGGTTTTGAAAAATTTTGGAGCATTTTATTAGGTAGCATGGTTTGAGCACGATTAGGGGAAACCTTGTGGGATATATAGGAAACTGTGCAGGGGGGGGAGTAGGCTTCGCATGGCCTGCGCACGCTTGGCCAAACCATGTGAGGAAACTGTGTAGACCCCTCCTCTCGAGACATTGGCGTGCACACACATAGCGTACGGTTTGTCATCGTGTGCATACTAACTATTTGACCACTTAAAGGAATGGTTTTTAAATTCGGGATCCTTCAGTCTTGACCTATTTCACTCCCAATCATCTCCCACTCGAGCCTCACTCAGGATTTTGGGTTCTTAGAGGTCGAAGGTGCTCTCCCACTCATTTTGGAAGTGATTAAAATGGGTTTCTTGTTGATTTGGGGTGTTTTGTACTGGGTAAGTGTCTCATATTGGTTTTTTTTTGTGGTTTCCTAAAGATCTTCATCTCCATATCTCTCTCGGTTATCTATATCGACATTCTTTTCATGTAGATCTAGTGTTTTAGTTGGCTTGGGTGTCTATTTTAAGCCTTGTGGGTGATAGGGAAGAATATATAGAGGGGTTTCTATGAAGCGTTTTCCTGGATTGGGGTGTGGTTGCTTGTGGGTCAATTATGCTGAAACCCTAAGATGTTGGTGGCTTCTCTCTCAGCTCCACATTTCTAGAACTTGATGCTTGGTTACAATTAATACGTGTTGCTTAAAATTAATTGTATCTTTGATGTGCGAAAACTATTGGAAATCCCATTGGTGGTGTTTTGGGGATATTTTTGGAAGAAAGGGGTTTTGGGGAAAAATGTTCTTATCGTGATTATAAAATGGAGATTTTAAAATTGGTTGTTTTTTAAATTACATAATATGGCTTATGGAATGGTTTTTCAATAAAGGGGTTGTTTTATTGAATTGGGAATTGGCGTGTAAAAAGGGTTGATGGTTGTTTTCAATAAATGATTGATTTATTTAATTGGTTCAGCATGTAATTGAAATGATTAATTGCATATTTTGGTGACCTTGGTGGGTTATATTCTTGGATATGTCTTCTTTAAATTTTGTGTGGATATGGTTAGGATGTACCACTATAAAAAGGGAATGGATCGTGGATGGAATGGCCACCATCAATAGCAAGTGGGTGGGAAGTACCACTTGGGTGGATTGGTAATAAATGGGTTGTATGGGAAGATCCACCATGTTTTGTTGTGTGCTTTGTTGGTGATGCTTGTAGACAGGGCATGTGAGTGAAATATGAAAATGGTAATAAGCTTTTGGCATGGTTTAATTGGCTTCCTTGAGTGGAATGGTTGAGTTGGATTCCATGTGTGGCATGTTTTTCTTAGGGAAAGATTGTCTTAAAAACAATTGGTAGCTTGGTTTTTCTTTATATAAATTGTTTTATTTAAATGTATTAATGGTTTTATCCTAGAGGCATGTGATGAGAAGTAATATGGGAAAATCCTAATGAATAGTTGTAATCACCCAATGATTTGGAACTTTGGTGTCTTTGCAGATGTCGTGTACAGTGATGTGGGAAAAGGTAAGGCATCACCCACCTTGAGTGGTGCAATGTGATGTATTGGTGGAGCTTCGAGCCTGGAGCTTGGTGTGGAGTGGTTGTGGGGTCATGGCTCAAGGTGTTTTATAGTTTAGTTTCCGCTTTGTACCATGGTGTTTTGTGGACATGTCTAGTTTGATTGGTTTTGGGTTTTATTGTGGAACAACATGGATTCCTTTTAGGAATACATGCTTGAATTATTTATTGACATGCATCATATAGGGATTTTTAGTGGATAGTTTGGATGGTTTCTTATTAAGGTAAAATCCTTCCCCACTGTTCCATAAATCCTTCACCATTTATTGTCAGCCTTTGATGCCTTGGGAACGACGCTTAAGGCCAAGTAACCCTCACTGCCACTTAAATCCAATGTGGTAGGAGAGGGGTGTTACAACATCATTTTCATCAATTGTTAATGATAAAAAATTATATTTTTTATTAAATTACACTTCCATATGTATATAAATTTATCATTTAGAATAAAAAAATCCACAATGTAGTACTAATGGAATTCTGTTATAATAAATAACCATCAAAATTATTTCAACATAACAAAAAATGAACTATTATACAAGTTCATATTATTTAAAGGATCACTCATCCAGTGGGTAGCCACATGTTAGTGTTTATAATCAATTAAAGGCAATGATTTCCAATGAATAGTTCAACCCATAAAATATCATCACATGTTATTTAATTAATCAACATTCTCATTATGGTGGTTTAATCTTAATATTTCACATACTCACCAATAAAACAACCTATAATGTAATTATTAGACTACCTAACTTCATTTAGATATTAGTTAATATGCACAACATGAATCACCAACAGGAACAGAGATGAGGAAGGCTACAAAAATTCTAGATCAATCTAGAAAAATAGAAATAAATCTATTTTGGGGTTCAATAGTATACATTTATTTAATTGAATACCACAGAATGGGTATGAAAACAAATACAAAGGGACCTGACTAGAATAGAACACCAAATCATGATTTCTGAAGGTAATGGAATAACTCCAGAATCACATTGAGTCACCTTGGTATTGATAGATAGGGATATAAAATTGTGGAATATGAAAATAGTCATATGAAGATACATTAAACTGCTACTCTAGAGAATTACATGGTGTGTAATCTATTTAGATGTGTATATTTTATTGATAATAGGACACAAAGGAAACCCTATTTCTTCATGTTAATATTAATCCTACATGATCATTCAACATAATTTAATTGATTTACAATATGTATTAATTTCTCATCAAAAACCTTGTTAATGAATTTGGCCTAAAAATTTTTACACCTCATCTAAAAAGTACACAACATGTAAGTTGTCTAAAGACATGTTCTACCCTATCATCCAAAAAATAGATTGAAGAACCTCTAATTCCATCCAAACTCATGGAAAATCTTTTTAATCCCCTTTAATATTCAGAGAACTAAACACCCTTAATCAAAAATACATATATCCTTGAATTTATAGTCTTTTCCCCCATTAATGTATATTCGTCTCTAAACAATACGTAACCACCATGGTTATATAAGAATGGAAATCTTAAAAAAATCAATTTAACCTAAAACTCATGGAGATACATTCCAGGAAAAGGATGGGATATTAAATCCTACCCACAATATAACAACTATTCCCTAAGTATCTCAAAGAAACACTCTGTGGTCTCCTCAGGAAACCACCCATACTGCCACTACACTGGAACTAGAGGTACAATCCTCCCTCATTAAGACTTCTAACTTAGGTCCCCAATCTATATTTGATTCTCCTCAAAGGACACATAAACAGACATATTTACATCCTCAATGTATACCACATGAGATATTTTAGGATAATATATATGATGATCTGACATGAGACACATTTTACCCAAGTAATAAAAGTATCATGGTAGGGATCAAAAGTACCGCACTAGAGAAACAATTCCACTATATCAAATGGTCTGAAAAACATGCACACTAGATTCCCTTATTTAATGATATGCACTACCCCATCCTATGAGATACCCAAATGAAAAACCCAATGAAAACCTCAATCTCCATAGGTCATATATAATGGTAATGTAGAAATTTCTTTATTCTATGCATGGTCACCAACTACTACATGGTAATCTAATCCCACTCAGATGTATCCTACTGAAGTCTAGGTCCAAAAAGAAATATCTTAAATGCCTCTAACCATCAAAGATGAAAACATCATGTCCTACCTTAAAAAAATAGAAAGCTTGCAACTATATCGACGCATGGAAGTTGTTATTATAAGAAAATTCCACATGTTCCACATGTTTCTCCAATGATGCAATGAAATAAATAATCCATACTCCTAACCTATCCTCTAGACTCAAAATAGTCTTATCATAAGGACCAATAGTCTATGTATCAATTGAATTTCTCAAATGAACCATTGATCATTGGGCAGTCTGAAGACGATTCCAAAATTGTGATGTGAAATGAGAATGGAGTTGTAAAATGATACTCCACAGAACATTATGCAATTGAACTATCTCATCCTTGTAGATAATACCAATATTGACGAAATTTATGGTCTCCCTGATATAAATGAAGTGGTATTATATCAAAATTTGATCCAATATCATCCATATTACATCATTCATTCTAGTTTTCATGTGTAATCCTATATGAAAATCCATAGGGAAATCATCCTATTTTCACTCAAGAATGGGAGGATAGTTGAACATAACATCTACCCTATAATGCTCAAACTCCACTTATTAGAATGTGAAATATATTTATATAAATAATAATACCTTTTTCATCATTCCTATCCACCCATACTTTATATGGAGATGAATACACAATTTTTTCAAACCAATATGTACCACACATCTAGAAGCATGAAACTCTCTCATAAGCTCCTTGAATATGCCCATATAAACCCATACTCATCTATAGAGAATATTAGAATTGTAACTTCCAATAGACTATCCTGATTCTATCTACCCGCTGTATATTTTGACTCTCAGAACTAAAACCTATGGATCAACTAAATTATTAGTCTTGATCTAGTCCAATAGCAAGGGAATAAAATATATCGAATTCATATATTCTCAACCCTGAGACTCTGAAACATATAGATGCATGCCTATATACAGTTCCATCATATTCAACTCTTTATGAGATGCTCTCATAGCCTCTATCTACATAATTAAACTCATGGAATTTCCAAAAACATATCTCTTTATTACTATAGAACAAAATTTTATGTCAAAATAATATAGATACTTGACCCACATCCTCTTCAAATGGTTCAGTTCATGCTGTGAAAATTTGTACCTAAAGTTATTTTTTTCTGTGTATACAAAAAATTGTCTTTCCCAAAGGTTATTCAATACAAAATCATAGTTCATGAATCATCACATCTAACTCAATATGGTGAGTAGTATAATTACTCTCATATAGTATCATATATTTCTAGCAATAAGAAACCACTAGATCCTCAGGCATCAAAAACAACTTGAAGTCCATCCATGGACGCATCACAATACACAATATAGGCTTTACCTATAATATATAAAGTGGGATATGTTATGTGGATAACATTAAATTAATCTAAAATTATCCCCTTTAAGAATATGACCAAACATACATTACTCACTTCTAGGTCATCGTAAACATCAATGTTGTCAGATGGGAGATATCCTGGATAATGTACCAATAATAACAATATAAAACTAAAAATATATGAACCTAAAATTCATCATAGATTTTCTCTAATGATATCATAGTTGTTAAATTATATAGTCATGATAACACACTAAACTCTATTATGAAATGACCTAATAAGTGAACTATATTTATCCATAAACCATATTTTGTTTTTTTGGAATAAATATGATGCTCTCTCAATGAAATTGTAATGATTTTATGATGTTTTGAATTATTTTCTACTGACTAAAATTTGGCTTATATATCATTGATAAAAACTACCAAAAAATAATCTAAAAAATGATTGAGGATCTAATCTATAAAGACCAAAAATATTGTCAGGGAATTCATAAAAATAAATATAATTACTAAAATCGCATAAAATCTATACCATATTCAAAAATAATTCTGAGGTACATCCAATTTCTTAAACCTCAACTTATGTTTTCATGATATCATATTAATCATGGATATTATATTGGTGCCTCTCACCTAATAAAAGTGAATAATAATGCAGATAAAGGGATACCAGTTGTTAATATTCATCTAGTTTAATTTCAGATAATACATACATTAGTGAAAGGTATTATCAACAAGCATGTAATAATGAATTAGAGATTACTAAAGATATGTACAAGGCCATATTAAATCCTTATCTTCTAGATATTCTAAGAAATCAATATGTGAAGATCTATTGGTGTCATCCTATACAGAGGGGTAGAAACTGGATATACTACCACCACAATCTCGATAATTAATTCAATCCCCCACATTGGAGGACATTCAAATAAATAATCAGGAATGACAAACTAGAAATTCTCTACCACTGGGAGAAAGGTATGTTTCTAGTTTCCTCCATAATCTAGAATAATGATTTCTATTTGACCAATGAGACTATCCAATCTTCACTAAATTGGTCCTTCAAAACCAAGCTGAAGATCCAAATCACCCTCATGAGAATAACTTCCTCCATCACGAGATAAAAATTTAACTGTCATTAGATGATAGTTAATACGGTCAGAGTATAGAACTAGACAGTCCATACTAAGAATAAAATTGAAATCTGTCATTCTAAACACAAATTATTCCTATAATAATTGGTAACTACAAATATCTAATTAACATGCCTTGCAACATCTATAATTCTATGACGTAACTACAAATTGTTTATAAATTTTCCAAGAACCATCCAATATTCCTACATACATTCATAAATTTATTTTGAAAAGAGATGATAAAAAGGGTTATGATGCCACCATATCAAAAAAAATGTACACATGGGTTGATAGTAATTGTACAATAAAACTTAAGGTCACTATGTTCATTTGGGTCCCAACATTACAAAATTAGATCTCTACAAAAAATGAGTTCATGAGGTGGATGCCCACTAACCTAACTAATATTAATTTAATTTCATTATGATAACAATCACAGTAGAAAATGATTCCACTCAAAGAATATATCATAGTTTTCAATACTAAAATAGTATGGCTGCTATGAAAATCCTCTCCCAGATTCCTTACCATGAAGAGTTCTTAATACATCATGTAAATAAGTTACGAAATGAAATCACATGTTACATGATTTTGTATCAAAACCAATCTTGA
Source organism: Viscum album (assembly GCA_963277665.1). Classification (NCBI taxonomy): domain Eukaryota; kingdom Viridiplantae; phylum Streptophyta; class Magnoliopsida; order Santalales; family Viscaceae; genus Viscum; species Viscum album. The sequence goes on along the minus strand of OY728143.1, from coordinate 987,356,368 downwards.
AATTTTATGACCCTATATATCTCATCATCCATTAAATATGGAAAATGTGTTATATGGTAGTCAATTGTTTACCATATTCCATCACATAAATTCCCTCCTATGTCAGATTCATGAACTCGTGATCCTTATCATACATCCATGTATCTAGATAGAAGTGTATAATGAACTTCTAATTGAATAGTTTTCTAGATAAAACCTCTTACTATAGATATTGCTCCATAATATCAAACCAATAAATAGAAGATCCATAAAGGATATATAAATAAAGTTACACCCTCCTATCTATGGTTGTTTGAAGGTTCTCAGTGATCTTATGGAATGAATTATTCTAGAACATGACTGCCTTGGGTCCTCCCTATACATACAATGAAGGTAGTTTCTATAGCTAAAGCTACATCATATTCTTAGACAATGAAGAAAAACAGGAACATTATCTATGTCCATGGAATTCATGACCCAAAAGAAATAGTTTTAATGATAAACATACATAGATCCTCATGAGAAACAAGAAGATCCAACTCATATGTGTTATGGGCATCTCGATTTTATAGTCTCTTGATCCTGAACTCGAATATATTGAGGAGGATTTTTTTTCTACATTATTAACACACTCCATATAACATTTTATATAAATATAAAGATAACCATAACTAGTGAAAACATAATAGAACAACTGAATCATATCCTCCCTAAACATGGATTACATGTTTTTAGAATAAAATAATAGGTAAATAATTTAATTGATTAGGTATAATTGTTATCTCATATCATAGCTCACATATTTATGTATATAAGTCATGCAATTAATATATATATATTATGAATGATCCATATCAATTTATATCCCTATATTCCTATCAGGATCCATGCATTTGCATATCGCTCCATGTTAGTCCAAGAGTATAAATCTCAATAGAAAATAATAGAAGACAACAAATGAATAACCCATAGTTGAATAAAATTAATTGTAACAAGGAAACAATATAAACAACAATCCTATCCATATGTACTCATATTTTCCCCAACTAAATGGTTTTCTACTACCTTATATTATGACATTACCATGTATCCATAAATCCTATTCTCATTTATAACATTAATAAGTAGTAGTAATATAATAAAATAAATCATTTATACTCCAATTACACTTTTATAAGCCCACATATCTAGAAATATATAACATGAAAAAAACTGGTTGGTTACGATACCTCAAGAATGACTTGTCATACTCCAAAGGCTTCCAAAAAGATATGGGTGTGTGATACAGATAATGGAGAGTCTCTAACCCACTATAAAATGTTTAATAAATTGGAAATAAATAGGTATAGATAAATATTTGAGTAATGGGAAAGAGAAAAATATATTATATCATACAACTAATATGTCAAACATTCAGTCAATAAACCAATAATAATGGATCATGTAATGATTGTATGATGTGTGTCTATTTTCAAACTGATTGGGATAAAAATAAATACATTATATGACATATAAAATGAAAAATATTTCGGTCCTGGAACCCATGTTGGTATCATCTTCCCCCTCTAACCCATCTAGATATCTAAAATCTACTACAAGGTATCATTCCCTTGTCCAACCCTACACCAATATAATCTTCTCAGGTACCCAACGATGGCCCGAATATAGTGTCATTAAAAACTCATTATTTCAACCAAATCAAGTAAAAAAATAATCTAATAATAAAATCATGCATCAATGAGACAAAATGAAGTATTAATTGATGAATTAATAAAATACACAAATCAACATTCTTCGAAAAACATGATAAAATATATTTTAAAATGTTTCAGAACATTTCCATCCATAACCATAAACCATGGAATGAATAACATATCCCAGTGGATCCCTCCGTATAAGTATTTCAAACTCCGTACATAGCCCTATACACAATTATTTCAACATTCACTAGGTCAATCAAACTATATAAGCATTTCCACATGTATCACATGCCTGATACCCTATATAATAATATAAACAAGTAACATCGGGCTATGCCTATTATATAAGAATTTTTTCATGTATATCTAGGCCTATAATACTATATATGAATTTTATATTCTCATTGGTCTACTATATATAATTATTTCAACATTGGGTACAACATGTCAAAACATTAAGGCCTTCACAATATCACTTCATATGCCTTAATGAATAATTTGGAAATTTTCCATTTGTCATTAAATTACACATTATTATGTATATAAATTTATCAATATTCATTAAAATAGGCTTATGTGAATACCAAAGTGATTCAATAACATGAAATAAACTAAAATCTCATGTCATGAAAACACAAATTAAACCATTTTCCATGTTCTTATTATTCAATGGTTTGATTGCCCAATGGGTAGCCAAAAGATAATTTTAATCATTATTTTAATGTTATGGGTTCCAAAAAATTATCCAATAAAAATTTTAGCATAATTCATTTTTTAATTAATAAGAAACATCATGATTGGATAATATATTTATTTTACATAATACATAATTAAATATTCATTATGGTTATGTTTAAACTTCATACCATTATCTACTGTTAAATAAATTCCAAATAGAATTGCCAACAAAAAATAGAGGTGAGGAAGATCACAAGACAAAACATGGATCAAACTAGATAATGATCAACAAGAATATAGAATAGAGATAAAGAGAATATAGAAATTAAATTTATGAATTATGAAAGAAGAACAAGACAATTGAAAAGGGACCTAAAGTGGATGAAACACCAAAATAAGACGTTCGGTGGTGATGAAATCACCCTAAAATCCTTAGAAGTTCCTAAGTCTTCATAGCTGAGGCTAAAAAATTGTTGAATGAGATATCTTTCATACATAGTGGCACAAAAGTGATGATCATGAGAATTACATAGTGAACCATCTATTTATACATAATGTATTTTATCATATATGGTATCTCGGAAAAAATACATCACCTATGGTTAGTTTTAACCATACTCAATCATTAGACTTCTAGTATTCTCTTCATGATGGTTACTCGTTTCACTACATAAACATGGTTGACGGAATGGGTACGGGAATAGTCAAACAACATGTAACATGTACACAATGTGTAAATTCTACACAAACATTTTCTATCCTAACATCTATAATAGAGCCTAGACCACCTCTATAGGAATCAAAATTATATTAAATTTTATATTTTTAGTTTAATTATTTTTCTTTCCTTTAATTAATCATTTTCTATCTCATCATTGTTTCATCATATAAGGTAATTATTTATTAACTAAATTTTATAAAAAATATTGATTTAGATAAATATTTTAGATTAAAAAGAATATTTATAGTCTGAAATATCCACTATATTTCATCATAATAAAAATAATAAATATATCAAAAGAAATAGTAGGGAATAATTCACTTTTCATTAAATACAGTATTTTAAAATACCTATTCATGTCCAAGGGGAAATAAATTCCATATTAAAAATTTATGGATGCAAATGGATGAAATTGACTCAGATAATATTATTTAATCAACTTTTAGGGTATTTTTAGTCCTTATATGTTATTTTTTAACCTTAAATCCTTGATTTACAATTTATGGCGGTAATAGACATTACTAATGTTATTATTCATATTTACAAAAAATAAAAGGAAATTTTCTTACTAATTTGTTCATTATTATTCCAATTCTTTAATACATTTAAAAAAATTCAACAAAAATAAGATGAAGAATTTAATTTAATATTAAACAATAAAAATGTAATGAAAATATAGTTTTTTAGAAGAAATAAATTTTATGTATAAAAGAATTTTATTCTGAATTCAACCATAAAGTAGATTACAATGAACATAATGGGATTAATAGTAACATAATATAACAATTTTTACTTTGAATACATTTTAAAACAAAATAGATATTTTTTTAAAAAAAATAAACATGCAATTAAAAATCGTTATTTCTCATTATTCACTAATAAATAAATATTTTTAGAAAATTCATAAACTTTCACCCAATTGTAATTTTTTTAATCATTATTTAAAGAATTAAATTCATCTATTCAAAATAATTTTTCTATAGTGGAAAAAATTAATTATATAACATTCTCATAAAAAAATAATAAAGCCTATTTTTTTAAAACACTACTAAAATATAATTGTTTATTGTAAAAGAGTTTATCAATAATTTTTTATTTCATACTATTTATATATAAAAATATTTTGTAATATTTTCAATTTCAATCACACTATACTATTTAATGGCATGTTTATGAAGATCCTATTTAAAAAATAATATTGTAGGGCTCGTTTAAGAACATTGATGAGTAATGAATTTTCTATCGAACATAGTGTTATTCTAAATTCCACTTATGTTAGAGAAACATTTTTTCCTATCTATTCATATCATTATGGGTACAATAATTAGATTTTCCATTGAAAATATATATACCTAGTGATAATAACCATAAAGAGGGCATGTCATGTATTAACTAATTTAATCATGGAGCATAAAATAGATAGTTAATTACACACATATTTTGAAACTACTGAGGGTTCTTAGTTGGTTAAGAATATTATATTTAAAATCCATTTATAATTATTGATTTTTGAGACCGATACTTTTAATACATATATAATACATATTATTAGATTAATATTTATTACATAACATTACAAACCAAGACATTATAACCTAGGTCTTGAGAATTTTGATAAATTAATACAAAATCCATGGATTCCTATAAGGTTCACATATTATACAACTATTTTGTTCATAACTATCTCTTATCATATAAATAAAATATTTAAAATATTTCTTCATAATATTGGGAATGAAAAAATAATAAACGATCATTTCAAAATGATAATAAAGGTAGAAATAAAGATTCCAAAGACCACATTAGTATTACATGAGAATAAATGTATAAGGAAATGAAAATAACATTTGAATATCATACAACACTTATCATAGATAAAAATAATGATTTATAGAATAAATATTGGGTTATAATAGTAAATTAAGCATAAAATAATAATGTGAAATCATACATGAGATCATAACGTTATCATAAGACATATATCTATGGAATACACATAATTATTGAAAATAAATTTTTTAGTGGTTAAGGCTCACAACCAAGGATAACATAGTGGATTAGGTATACTCTCTATTCTATATTCATTATTCACTAAACTACTAAAATAGTGAATTATGTTCAATCCCCATTCTGTAGTAATGGTTCATTCCCAAGACTGTTATAGCACATATATTCCCTTACAAAATAGGGTTTACTCATTATTTTATTCCAGTTTATCTCATCAGATATTTTTATTTACAAAATGCATTGGAGGGATATATAAATACATTACCACCAATATGATAATTAAAATCATATATATGTTTTTCATATGATAAATAATATATATCACATCAAAACCCATGAAAAATAAATTTCATTCACCAATATTTTCCCCAGAGTATGATAGATTGAAATGAAATAATTGTCATAAAAATAACATTAATTTATCACCTCAAAACCATGAAAAATATAAAGCATTCATAAAAAAATTATCATCATAAACATAAAATATCTATATAAATAATATCTATTATATCATTAGATAATCTTTCCAATAATACAAAACTAATAACATTGTATTTTATCATAAAAAAATTATTTAAAATATTACATGGATAATTTCATAAGAATATACCCTTTTCCTTATGAAATCAGATATTTAAAATAATAATATTTCTGAACAATTATGGGAAATTTTCATTGAAAATAACCTTTAAATATTTTAATTTATTAATAAATTTATTGATTTGTAATCATGAATGATATATATTTTCATTCCATACAAGATAAAATAAAACAATACATTCAAACTTTTCCAAATGTAAATAACTTCCTCATTTTGAAAAAATTGAATATTTCTTTAAAAAAATTTAAAAATATTTATTAGTGCGTAAATATTTCATTAAATAATCATATCAAAGTATTAAAAACATTTTTGAAACCGTTTTTTGAAAAACATTATATGGAAGAAGACATGTTTAATACCAAAGTGTGAAATAATGTAAAATTTCTATAAATATATTCTTTATGTCTATTGTGTAATTAATGAGTTGAAAAAATAGGAAACCTATAATTATATAGAAATAACTAGAGCAGCTTCTCTAACCTTGTATATTAATTTTTTAATTATTATTATTATTATTATATAATTTATATACATATTATATCATATAATATAATCATATAAAATTTAAATACCATTCCATTTATAATTCCATATTAAAAACGACTTTCCAATGTGTAAAATATGTTACTTACCTCTATGAATTTTAGTTTCATATTTTCAATCCACATAATTTGATACATGTTCCACTATCTGCATAATTTCAAAAATTATATAAATATAAAATACATTCATTATATATATAGATTAATCCATATAGGATAGATTTAAAAACATGAATAACAACGTTCATGGAGAAGGTATGCCACACGTATGCATCAATATTGTTTTTTACTTTGGGTAAATTGATTGAATGATAGTAAAATAATTTTATTTCATTCAGAAAATAATTATTAAAAAATATAAATAGTATATATTCATCAATTAAATATTTATTACTATCCATATAATGAAGAAATTAAAAATTAATTAGATCAGTTCGTGGAGGTGGTTGTCCACACACACAAATATGTGGCATTTCTAATTCTAAATAGATTAGACTGTAAGAAGGTAGACATTATATTTTAATTAAAAAAATAATAATTTTATCATAAATATTTTATTAAAAAAGAAAAAAATAATAGTAACCATACCAAAAATATGATCCTAGAAAATTAATTGTATCACCATCGGGAGAAGGTAGGACATATAAATCCATGAATGATACATTATCATCTTATTTGAGGAAAAATATGGTTTATAATGATGGTTTTGTAATAATTATTTTATTTTAGAATAATTTTATAAATAATTTCTTATTTTCTGATAAATTTATTATTTTTATCTTAGGTAAAATAATATACAAAATGAATTTTATCAGTTAAGGTGGTTACCTATTTTTGAGTGAACTCATTTAGATCTTCTATTAAGGATCCTATGGCTTGTTATTTTGAGAGACCAAAATCCCAACAATATGTATAATAATTTTGATATGATAATTTGGGAGTTTTCTTCTATTAATAAGTATAATTTTTGTGTAATGATAAGGATGAAGTGGCACCCATTTATAATTGAGAAGAAGGGTACAATTGGAACTTATTAAAAGATTAAAATATAATAAATTTATTCCATATAGAAATTATTAAAAATGGACAAATATTAAAATATATGGTACTATATTGTTAATATCTGATCTACGAATTAATTGTTTTTCAGTTCGTTAGTAATCCTCATATCTTTGTTTATCCATTTATATTTCTTATTGTATCTTTAACTACAGTAACGTCTTTTTTACTCTTAAAGGGTTATTATTCTAGTTATATGGTGTAAATTGTATCATAAATGAAAAAAGGGATATCATTAAGGCAATTTATTATCCAAATTTAAAAAATTCATTTTTTATTATTTTTATATAATCTATGAATGTATTATATTCATAATATATCATCAATGTCAATTTTTTACTATTCATTTATTTTGAAAATAATTTATACAAGAGAATGAGGGAATTAAAATATAATTCATTGAACCATGAAATATATTTTATATATATCTAAACAATATTTGAAACAAATAAATGGATTCAAATTTTATTATTTTTATTATTTGTATCATCATTTATTTTCTTTTTTAGCTAATTAATTATATATTGTGTCATCATTAACAATTTATTAAAGGTAATTATTCAATCAATAAAAATTAAAAATAAATTTAGATGAGAAATAAAATTTATTTATATTTGAAATAAGTATTTATAACCTAAAATAACCATATTTTACCCTTATAAAAACGAATTTGGGATATTAAAGTCAAGAGTGTGAAATTTTTTACATTATCATTTACTTAAACTAATATATAAACCATAATCAAAGTTATATATCCCAATGTGGCCATATATTGGAGAATTTGATGAAACATCCAAAACTAATCCCATGAAATTTTATTATGTGATTTTTTTAGAAAAGTTAAAGCATTGCAAAAATATTTTTATGATATATTACATGTTTACCCTTATTAAGTGGTAAATATTTACTATAGTACTATTCATATAACAAACAAAAGTGCTAAATAAAAAAACATTAACCCCACAACTCCCAATAATGAAATTTTATTACTATTATATTTATATATGAGGAATAAATTAATTTATGATAAAAACACTAAAAGTTGTTAAACAAATTCAAATAACAATGCATTTTTATGTATTGAAATATTTTGGTACAAAATTTAAAAATTAATTTGTCTCAATTGAATATAATTGAATTATTAATCATATAATATTACTCATTTTTATTAAGAAATATATTTTTATGAATTATGTTTGAATTCTTGAAACAAGAAATATCATTATAAGAAAATTTTATTTTATATTATTATCTATAAAATTAATCTATTCTGAAATTACACTAATCGTAAATATAAACTAATTTGATGTTATGATTTAAAAAAATTATAGTATAATTGTTTTTCAAATTTATATACATTATTTATAAAATTTTACACCAAAATGAAATAATATTAATTTTGTGAAACTGTATTTTTGAATAATAAAATAGATTATATAAATTTAATTCTTATTTGAAATTAATTAATCAATAATATTTTTTCAATAATACATTTTTATTTTTTTCAAAATGTGTATAATCGTATTAAAAAAATAATGGCTAGATTATAATTATATTTTATAGTTCATTTGTGATCATTTTTATGTGTTGTATATACCATTGAACAAAGTGTTCTGTTTAAATTATTGGGATATTACTTTCACCTTGTAGTAAATTCAATCATCAATGTTTTATCCTCAACTCAAAAAAATATGGTTTCATGATTTGAAATAATTTTTTTTTGTAAATTTAAAGAGAAAAAATGTTTTAAAAATAATCCTCATAAAAGAGATAATAGGAATTATGAGGATCATGTAGAATTACACAAAACAATGTTTCTAAATTGGATAATATTTATGATATGTGAGCATACAGAAAATGGGGAAAAACCTAATTCTAAAAGAATAATATTGAGTGATAGAGGACATGGATAGAAGAAATTTAATGACCACCAAACCAATAATCATTACTGGTTTGAAAGACTATCTATTCTCAAGAATGAATGAAGAGTATATTTCTTTATTCAGGATCCTTTTTCCAAATATTGAGTATTATTTTACTATCAAATTAGTGAATGTAACATCCTAACCTGGCTCACCTCTAATACGGTGGCTGGACCGGTGGGTCACATAACCTCAAGTGCATCTCCTCAAATGCTAGAGGCTATCGACTAGCAGTGAGGGCACTTTTTGTGTCCGTGGGGGAGACTATGCCTTCATAGGTAACCGATAATATCATAGTGGAAGTAAAAAACAAAAATTAATATATAACTCAAGCATTTGAATTAAAAAACTATAGCAGAGGAAATATAAATAAATCCAACTGAATATTAATAACCTAATGTAGAATCTCACAAAAAGATGGCATGCCATGATGTATGTCTAAACTGAAAGTGCAGGAAAACAGAACCCCAACACATAGTCAACTAAAAGAAAAGACACAATCAGCAAATACATCATGAGAAAAGCCTTTTCATCTTCCCTAGTCTCCATCATTCATTGTAATGAATTGTAAAACATCAGAAGCTTAATGATTCACATTTTCAATACCTACTATCATGTAATCTACTCGGGTGTCAATGACTCCCTAGCAGAGCATGAGATAAAAATCATAGTAGGCCGACCCCCATGGTGTCTAAACCGTTCTATTTTGTGATGTGATAAAGATGAAGTGTAACATTATATAATAATTCTAGATATTTAATTTTGAGTGCAATGAAATAAAAAAGTCATCTTGGTTCCCAAACTGCACCCGTGCCTAATCACCTGCTTCAGCCTAAGCTGCTAGTCTGAATGGGAACCTGTCAATAGAATGCACAAACATGTATATATATAAAACCAATACTGCATGGTAAAACTAGGAAAAATTATACCTCAATATTGTGATTTAACATGGGGTTCAAATCCAGTGTCAACCAGTCACACTTCCGCATATCTGGGGAAATATCTCAATTCTCAAGAGACTCAATCGGAAATAGCATAAACCTTAAGTTCATCAATATTTATGGTTCAAGTTGAGGGTTGGTGTCTAAGCTCTCCCTAAAGGTATCGCTATGGAATATTCATCAATTTATCCAATTCCACCAAGCCCATCCAAGGTAATCTTTCGAAAGACCATGTGTCACCTAAGGCATTACTTTTCCCCGAGTCCATCCTAATCTCGCAAAAAGGGGTCGAGTGTCATATGAGGATGGCTTATCCACATTGCCAATGGATCCGTCCAAATGGGCCCTTTTGAAACTGGTGTCACTCAAAAGTATTATAATTCTTGGGAATGTCTTGGTCTGGAAAAGCCAACTACACCCCCCGGCACATAGAGTTAACCTGTTGGTAATAGAGGATCTAAGTGTGTCCCTTACTACAGGACTTCCCCCCTTCCCCCACCGTGAATTTAATTAATGTTTCCACAGTAGCAGATATGACATAATCAACATGTAATGTCACAGCATGAAAACTAACCAGATACACCGACATCACAAGGCATAAATTTAACACTAAAGCATAATAACTTGAAAGGAAATATATATATCATATCAACCTCAGGGATAATGCACATTTAAATAATAAGAAGTTATTCATAACAACTTGCATGACAATTTACATATCATATAAATATCAGTGGTTAATTCACATTAAAATAATATACAATTTAGCATAACAAGTTCCAATGATCAAACAATTCATGTTCTTGTTCAAAGGAACTATTTATTTAATTTAATTACAATAAAAAGGGGCTTCAAAACACATGCAATTAATCAAAAAATAAACATTTCTAATGGAAAAATACACCTATCATGTCATCACACAAAAATGGGTGTCCAAAATTGATGTAATAATTAAAATAACAATTCATTTAATTTAAAAACAATAAAAAGGAGTTGCACAATACCCACAAATAATTAAATTAGTAACACGACCAACAGAAAAAATACACTTACTATGTTGGAACACCAAAAGGGGTGTCTGATCTTGTTGCAACCATTCAATCAAATTTATTTATGATGTTTAATGATGAAAGAAATAAGTATACCAATTAAAGTAATTAAAATGGATAAAATTTCACAAATCCTATAGGCTATGACTAAAGGTACAATGGTGTTTTTTTAATAAATCACAACGAAATGGAGGTAAAGCGTGTAAGAACCCCACCTTGTAGTAGTAGAAGACTCTAAGATCTGCTCTAGACTTTGTCTTGACATAAAACTGATGAAAACAAATGATTTAAGAAAAAACCCCAATATAGGGTAATTATCTTCCGTGATGAAATGCGCGCAGATTAATCAAAGAAAATGCCTGATTCCAATTGAGAAATGTTATTCTTTCCATAAGATTTACTTATCACCAGATAGTAAAGGAATCATATATCGTACAGAGGGGAAGCGGACTTCTGAAGGGGCTACTGGTTGGTGTGACGGGATTGAGGGGTGTGATGTGATGAGTGGGAGAGGGAGCGAGGACAGAAAAAAAAAGAGAGAAAAGAATGAAAAAATGAAAAGAAAAATAAGAGAAAAATAAAAGTAAGGAAAAAATGAAATAAAAGAAGTAAAAGAAAAAGAAAAAATAAAACAAATTAATGGAAAATAAAAAAAAATTAAAAACGGGAATCCCCCATTTTAATTATTTTCATTTTACCGTAACCCCATCTTTATTTTATTTCAAAATTTCTTTTTATATTTTATTTCTTTCGTTTACATATTCTTTAAATTTCCTATTACTCTTTTTCAATCCTTAATTAATTATTCAAAACGTAAACCTCATGATAAAGCGTGATGTGACATTTTTTTTATGAAACATCTATAATGATTTAAATTAAATAAAAAGTTATTTTTGACCTGTAGTGAGGTGCGCAGGCACACACCCTGTGTCACATAATTAATTATATTGCAATAATGTAAATAGGGTTTGTACCTAATTAATCTTGGGACGTTATAACCTCTCTATCACAAAATGAATTTGTTCGCCACCAATACCGGCACCAGACCCAGTCTGTGCAATGTCATGAAGGACGTTCCATATCCCCATGGGCTGGAACAAGTGCCAAGGTATTGATAAATTATGTTTGGGAATGATTTACCCAATTATGAAAGAGTAAGCATTAAAAAAATCAATAACAAGAATCTCAACTCTTCATGCCAAACAAGCCTTAACAAAACCAGATCTGAATACATGGACTTAAATACTATATAGGATGCCCTAATAAAAATAAATATGGTTTCAAGACATACATAAAGAAACCACATGAAAAGGGGGTCTTCACCCAGAGCCTTCTCCATAGCACCACACTAGAGGGGTGGTCTAACAACCCGAACCGCCTTCAACCGAGGCTTTACCGTTACCTAAGTCAAAGGTAACAAAATCTACTTACATCCAAGGGGTGTATGTAGGGTGTGATCATAAGCCCAATAATATACCACCCAATGATTCCAAATAGTATTCTATACAATGTGGAAACATATAGTTTTTTTATATATAAGGAAAAAATGATGATAAACTACAAGGAATGAATCTCTTCGTTGAAAACTGTTTTTGAAATAAAACATTGAAAATGGAAACCCATTTAGATAAAACATTTTCTCTACTTTAATGTAAAACCATAAACAACATACGACAAGGTTAAATACCACAAATCCCATGAGCACCAATACATGGAACAGCCCTAGGCAACTAGATAGTCTCTAGCCCTATGTACCTCCTAACTCGAGGTAAAGTATCCAAGTCACAATCCATTCTCGTGCATGAGCCACTAGTAAGGAACACACCCATAACACAGTGGTCCCTAAATCATATCCACATAGTTTAGTTAGAGTGGTCTTTATCCATTTTCTCAGTGAAACAGTGACATAACCCATCTGGTTTACTAGCCATATTAGTACATATCCGCCCACATAGGTACTCGGGCTTCCCCATTTGTGCATAAAAAATTTCAGCAAGAAATATATTTCCATATACCGAACAAATAGCACCACTGGTCATATAAAAAAATACAACATCTTTTCACACTTTATACCACTTAAATCACAAAACAATACATTTTTATTTTTAACAAAACAACTTCATTAAATTAACAGTGCTTGGGACACAAAATAACATAAATAAATCCCATGTTGAACACCATGTGCATACCCCTATTTTCAAAAAAATATTAAAACACCCAAAAAATTTCAATAAACCCATTACATGAGTTATAAAATAAACCCAATAAACATCACATATAATAGCCATGCAAAACACCCAATTTGACACAAAATTATTACTTACAAATCACTTGCTTAACAAATCTCACACAAAACCCATTTATCTGAAACAACCAAAGGAGAATAACATTTAAAACATTATTTTAATCCCTGATATAGTTCAATAAGGTCAACTAAATATTTTTAAGGCAGACCGTAATCATCCAATAAGATCTTTATATGAAAAACCACAGATTTCACATGAAATTGGCACTTAAAATTCACTTGCATTAGAAACAACACTAAACCCATTTTTTGTAGCACTAATTAATTAGGTTAAACATTGAGATATCATAAACATAGATTCTAGGTTACAAGGATTGAATACAAAGTGGAATCATCTAACATATTAGTTAAAACCTTATATCCTTTGTGTGAAAATTAAATCTCACCACCGTCGCACCAAGAGGGACATTGATCAAACCTAAAATCACATGAAAAGAACAAAGAAAACCAGGAAAACCCCTTTGGTTCAAAACCCTACCCTCAAGACATTTATTAATTCCAAAAAATTATAATAAACGTCATGGAATAGGGAGAAAAGGAGTAATAATTGAAAGAGTCATGATAGAAAAAACATACCTCCTCTGATCTGGCCTAATTAATAAACCCATGAACGTCCATCCCTAAATCATGATTCTTAAGAGCTCCAAATAGGGGGCAAAGATAATGGGCGTGAGTTTGGGTTCGATTTTATTGTGTGACAATTTGAATTACCTAAATATAATAAAATGTAATATGTTATTAAGTAAGAAAAATTAATTTTTATAACTAGATATGGGCTTTTAGACGGGACCAATCCCTTATATAAAAACCAAATTACACCATGTTTATGGATTTCTAAAGCCTCAAAATTAACATGGTCGTGTTAATAGGAAAGGAAATTCCACATACGAATTTGAATGGACTAAATATGTTGAAAAATTATGGAGTTAAAAAAGAAACAACATTTATTTTTCAATCTGGAATTGGGCTCACAGTTTTACCCAATTCATTAAACAACAACCATTCGTCCATAAATTAATGGGAAACCCCCCAAAAAAGAAATAAATTAAATTAAATTAAAAATACCAATAAATTATTTCATTGATGTGACAATTCTCTCCACCATGGATGACTTTCCAGTCCATAAAGTCAACCTGATCATTGGTCGAAAAACAAGAATGGGTACTCTTCATCGACCCATGACTTCCGCTCCCATGTCTCATGTGCATCATTCCAATGATGCCAACAAACCCATAAAAATGGAATGGAATTCCCTTGAATCACCTTCTCTTGAGAGTCCACTATTTACAACGGCTACTCTACGACATACATGTAAGGCTCTATCTCTAGTTTTTCCCAACTCAACACATGTGATGGATCCGGGTTGTACTTATATTACTGGAAGACATGGAAGACATCATGGAAGGATGTCGATTGAGAAGGTAATTCAAAGATATATTACATCTTTCCAATATGCTCAATGATTACAAAAGGACTCAAAATACCATGTCATTAGCTTCCCTTTCTTTCCTAATCTACGATGGCCAAACGTGGGGCCACATTCATGAATACCCTATCACCCACAGAAAACTCTAGGCCTCGGCGACTCTGTTAAACAAAAGATTTATAACGACTCTGAGCTATCATCAAGATCTGCCTGATCAATTTTACCTTCTAAGACATCTCTTACACTAGACTTGGCCCTAGCAGTGAGGTCTCACCTACCTCAGTCTAACACAGGGGGACCGACTAGGCTGACCATAGTGTGACTCAAAATGAGAAATTTTAATTGAGTATGGGACATTATTATTATAATAAATATGAACCATCCCCAAATGGGTATCCTAGGAACCTCTAATGTCGAAGACACATGCACAGAGCATGTCCTCCAAAATCGGAATCACCCGCTCTATCCGACCATCCGTCTAAGGTTGGAATTTTATGTTCATCTTAATCTGAGACCCTAAGGCCATCTGAAGGCCTTCCAAGAACCGATAAGTGAAACATGGGTCTCTATCTGAGACAACTGCTAATGGCATGCCATGGAGCCTCATCACCTCTTGAAGATACAAATGTCTTAACTCATCTACTTTAGTTGTATCTTTGATTGGAATGAAGTGGGACGATTTGGTCAGATGATCAATCAACACTAAAATGGATTTCTTAACCAGAGGTGTACGAGGTAATCCAACAATGATGTCCATATAGGACTCATCCCACTTATAGGTAGGAATGGGTAATGGCTGGAGAAAATCTGAGGGCCATTGATGCTCTACTTTCACTTACTGGAATGTGTAGCATCTCGATTCAAATTACAATATGTCTCGTCTCATAATAGGCCACGAGAACTGCCAACGAAAATCATAATACATATTGGTGGCACTCAGATATAGATCCCACTAAGACTGGTAGCTATCATCCATCACCACATTTCGTAGAGATAACGACACTACTGAACGGCCATTGATGCACAAAATTACCTCCGGAGATGATAACCCATCAGAGGATTTCTCCCCACCATGATAAAATGACTTCCACAACTGTCAAAGGTAATCACTGGGTTGTTCCCGCCAAATCAACTCCTACAGAGAAGGATTAAACTGGAAACTCAACCTGAATGTACCTCAACTGTGCTCCCTGTTCTCCACAAGCATCTGAGAATAAAGCACCATCAATGTCCACTCATCACTGGACTTCCTCAAAGCCTGAAATAGAACCCTTCTACTCATGGAGTCTCCAACCACAATACCATTTCCTGGGGTATAGACAATTTTAAATTCAAACCCCTTCAAGTACTCAATCTAGTGACGCTGCCTCTAGTTGAGGTCCTTCTGTGAGAAGATATTATCAAGGATTTTGTGATCATAGTGGACCAAAAACTTCTCCGCAAAGAGGTAGTGGTGCCATGTCTTCAAAGAATGCATCACGGCTGACAACTCCAAGTCATGGTTTAGGTATTTATTTTCCTGGGGTCAAAGATGGTGAGATCCATACGCGACTGCGTGATCATCCTACATAAGCCCACACCCATGACCCAGACCTAAACCATCAAAATAGACAACAAATATATTTCTCGCCTCTAGAAAAATTATTGTGGGGGGTGGTAGTCAACTGTCACTTCATCTCATCAAAAAATTCCTGACATTATGGAAACTATTCAAAATTCACTCCTTTCTGGTTGAGTGTGGTCTTCGAAGTAGCATGCCGAGTGAATGCCAGAATGAATTGATTATAATAACTAGCCATTCCAAGGAAACTCCTAATCTCAAACACATTCATTGGGTGCTCCAATTAAATAACCACACTAATATTCTCAGGGTCCACTAAAACCCCATGATAAGAGATTTCATGCCCCTGAAATCTCACATACCTGATCTATAAAGTGTACTTTGACTAATTTACAAAGATGCATTGATCCCAAAAAGTGCCTTAGACGATCCTCAAGTAATTTTCATGTTCCTCCTCAAAGCTAGAGTATAGAAGAATGTCATCCACGAACACCACACTGAAGGAATTGAGATACTGATGGAATACCATATTCATGAGTACTATAAAGACTTATAGAGCATTGGTCAATCTGAATGGCATGACCAAATACTCAAATTGGTCGTAACTGATTCAGAAGGCTGTATTTGGGATGTATGACTCCTTCACCCTGAGTTGATGATACCCCGAATGCAGGTCTATCTTTGAGAACAACTTTTGCACCTTCAACTGACCGAACAAATCATCTATTCTTGAAAATTTTTATTTATTCATAATAGTTACCTTATTCTATAACGACCCATACATTACATACAATAATATTTCACCAAAATTGATGAATAGTTATTACAACATATAAAAAAGCCATGAAAGGCCATATTGGTATTGTGTCATTAGAAACTAGGAAACATAAACAACTCGATCATAAATCATCTACACTGTCTCCATTTTATTTTATCATATCAAGTGTCTCTTTCGGGAAATCTTAGTTAATACCCTTATTCCTAAACTGGGGAAAAGAAAAAAATACAAAATGGTGAGCTCAAATGCTCATTAAGGGTAAATAAAGCAAATATCAATCATATCCTATTCATAAGAACATAAAATTTTGAAAATCTTAACCTGCAAGAGAGATCATAATATCATAACATGGGATAAATCATGATAGTGAAATGAAATCCCAATATTCATAACATAAAACACAAAATTTTTGGGAATACACACATAATCATAGAGAATCATTTCTTAGTAGTCAAGACTCATTTCCAAGACTATCCTAGTAGACAAAGTCTATTTCTGAATTGAGTTCACTCCTCATTTCTTTCCTGTATCACTGAACCAGATTAACCTACCGTTCCAGCCATGCCTATCTCATGAGATATAAATCTGTACCCAAGGAATTGGAGGGAGATATAGGTCCCACCAATCATATAATGATACCATTATTATGTGTACCACATGTTCATAAATCATACATCAAAGCATAGTCTATGTAATAAAAATGGGATTCTTAGACATCATGCCATCATAAAATAATCCACATAATATAAAAGGACATCATAATAATAATTACATCATAACATTATCAAATCAATATAAACACAGGGATAAAATGATAAACCTATATTAGGTTAGATGGAAAATAATTTTGATAAAACCCATGAACTCCATTGTTTAGGAAAATATCCTTTGTACTTCAATTTTTTTTCATTTCTTAACATGTAATGAAATTATAAAATAAAAGAATTTGATTAAAAATAAATATGAGAACATGTAAAGGAATATTCATGGAAATAATGTTCTATGAAATCATAAAAATCCATTAATGCTATATAAGTTAAAAAACATTTTTCTCGTACATTGGATGGAAAAGTCAAAAAGTACATCGTACTAAAAACGAAAAAATATTCCTTTCATATATTTTACTAAAAACACACCAATGAGTAAAATTGGATTTAAAAAATTTTAGGAGGATTGAAATAATATTACATATTGAGGAAACATGGATGTGGATGATAAATATTCTACTGTAAAATCTGAAGTATAAACAATCTCGGATAAAAATGAGATTGTGAGATTTTTCCTTACCTTAGGCCTAATATAAATTGTACGTATTTGAACCTTTTGTATAATGATTTAAATAATGTAATTGAATTATTATAGAATCATATTAATTGTTATGATATCATATATGGTCATATTCATATCTTTTTATTAATAATATTTCATTGCTACTTGTTATTCGGGTGTTCATTGCTTTATGTTCTTATGCATGTTCTGTCGAATAAATTATTATTATTATTTTTATAGATAAATAATTTACATAATGGTATTATCATAATATATAACATATTTATTCATTAAATTAATTTATATAATCATAATTCAATGAAGATCATGTAGAACGAGTCACATTACATCGTGGAGACGGTAGGCCGTACGTACACACGAGCGATGATATCATTCCCATGATTGTGGAATTGTATTGAAGTGAATAATATAATATATCAAAACTATTATCATTCCATAATAACCATATATAGTTATTATTTACACCATTATACCCATCCATGTAAGGTGGTGTTGGAAAAACAGATTACACCACAGTGTGGAGATGGTATTTTGTACGTACACACGCGTGATGATTTTGTTTTTTGTAGGATGGATAGAAGATGAAATAGGGTTGTTTCATATTTATAATAACATATCATATATTAGTGATACTGATGTTATTAATTTTTTAATAAACAAAAAAAAATAATAGTTATAAGAAGAAATGAGTTTGAAATAATTGGTAAAGGATATTACCTCTTCTTTAATGTGCCTCTACTAATCCTCAACTTAGGGCACTAATGTTGGTCTTTAAAGAAGTCCAAAACCTATATCATGTTTCTATGGATGTTTATAAGGGAAATGGGTAGGGTTAGGCCATTCTTTAATGCACTAAATTGTGTGAATAAGAGAGGGAGGAGGTGCCCTTTTATAAGGGAGGAGAGGGGCACCTTAGGAAAAACATAAAATATTATATTATAATAAAGTCATATTCAGTTTTTAATAGTTCAAAATTGATTTATTTCGAAGATAATGTAGGTATGGGTCGAAATACTATCAACCAAAATATTGTAAACATGTTTAGGTTCCTATTTTATCCTTATCATTTATATTTAACTCTATGTTAAATAATTTACCTTTTATCGTGTCTTCATGTTTTCTTACACTATATGGTTAATATACTTACTATAACTACTCAAAAGAACCCCTAGTGGTTCATTATTAATATATATAATATTATCTATGTCATTTTTCTGATCATAATATTTTTAAGAATAAAATAGTAATTTATAATATACTATTTGTTAAAAAAAATATTTTATGTCAATTTTGACACTATTTGGTAATTGATTTTTTTGAAAGTAATAACAACACTATTAGATCTAAAGAAGATAATTAAATCAATACTAACATATCATATTAACCTAAAAAATTGTTGTAATTTATAAAAAGTCTCAAATTAAAATTATTTGGGTATTTATAATATCAATTATGTCAATATTTTATTAATAAGGCAATTACTACATCATCCTTGTCTCAAAAATAAATTAACTTATTTAATGTCTAATCATTATAAATAAAATACAATTATGTCGGAATGCTTTTTATCTTTCTAATGAATATTTATAGTCGAATTTATCTTATGAATAACCTTATATTAAAAATGTTTTTGTTATTAAACATTGATTTTAACTCTTTTAAATATTCTTTAAATAAAATATTAATAAGTGTCCTAATATAATCAAAGTGGACCTAAATGGACATATTTAATTCCTATGGTTGTTTTTGGTTGAATTAAACTTATTAAATAGAATTAGGACTTGTGTTAGGGTAATAATAATATCATTTTTACCCTTAATTAACCTATTTACTTTTAACCGTGGTAAATAAAAGTAAAAAGTTACTTTTCACCAAGAATTATTTTTATCCTATTGAACCACATTATTCTCCTTAATATTATCCATGTCTCTTGGATTCTAGAAATTAAACTCACAGAAATTGTAAAATTATGTTTTAGGTAAAATTGCAAATGCTCCTAGGAGATGGGTAAAAGACGGTAAAAAGTTCAATAAAATTTCTATGTATCTACATTGTTATAAAATTACTCCAATTAATTACATTGAACTTATATAGGAATTATGTATCTATTTTGACTTAAAAAAATTGAAATTAAAAAATTATTATTTAAATAAAATGTCAGTTTTAACCTATAACACAGAATTTTCAGTATTCATCCAAAATTGAATGTTTTCACAATAATACCAAAAATTCACCCTAGGATAATTTTGATATTCAGAATAAAAAATGAAGTCCATTTTGAAAGATAAAATTTATAAAATTTTAAAAAGTGGGAATTACTATTCAAAACCGCTAGTTTATATAATATTTTAATAACATATAATTGTTTAGTGAAACTTGGTATTACGTAATACGCAAGCTATTGAGGAAGGTTGTGCAAGCCCGGACAGTGTTGTGTGTAGTGAAATATTTATTTGGTGATGCACATAACATAATACATAAAAAAATTATTTCTCATAAAATCCCAGGTGTTACAATCTACCCCCCTTAAAATAAATTATGCCCTAGAAATTGGTTACTTTTTAACAAACAGATGACGATAACTCTACCTTATCATATCCTCAAGTTCCCATGTAGCTTCTTCTAATTGTTGGTTCCTCCATAAAACATTCACCATGAGAGTGGTCTTGTTCTGTTGGACTTTTTCACTACAATCCAGAATCTCTATCGATTGTTCTTCATAATAAAGATCATGCTCCAGCAGTACAACATCTGAGCTGAGTACATGTAAAGGATCAGGTATGTACTTTCCCAGGGGAGATAAATGGAACACATCATGAACATGAGAGAGATTCGGTGGAAGACCCAATCATTAAGATACTATCCCAACACGATCCAGTATTTCAAAAGGACCAAAATACATCAGGCTCAGCTTTCCCTTCTTTCCAAATCTCATTACTCTCTTCCAGGGAGATATTCGTAAGAACACTTTATCACCCACTTCAAACTCTATGTCTTTTCTTCGGTTATCAAAATAACTTTTTTGTCGACTCTGAGCTTCTCTTATGTGTTGTTGAATAGATCTGATCTTTTCCGACATCTCATCTACAAGATCAGTTCCTAATATATTTCATTCCCCAACTTCATCCAAGCAAGTTGGAGGTATAAATTTATGTCCATAGAGAGCTTCATAAAGAGCCATCTGAATACTGCAGTTAAAGATATTATTAAAAGAAAATTCCATCAAAGGTAGGTGTTTTTCCCATCCACCATTGAAATCCATAGAGGAAGCTCTCAACATGTCTTATAGAGTTTGAATTGTTTTCTTAGACTGACCATCTGTCTGAGGATGATAAGCAGTGCTGAAACTCAACTCTGTATCAAGAGTATGCTGAAGAGTTGCCAAAACTTCGAGGAAAACCTCAGATCCTGAGATGATATAATATAAATTTGTACTCATGCTATCTTACCACTCCCTTTGCATATATCCAGGCAATGATGATCAAGAGAAAAATATTCTCTAATAGCAATGAAGTGTGCTGACTTCGTAAGACGGTCAAATATAACCCAGAAAGCATTATTTTCATTTTATTTTTATAGGAAGTCCAGTGAAAAAGTACATAGTGTTGTATTCCCATTTCCATTATGGTATGGGTAATGGTTGTAACATCCCCATAGACTTCTTTCTCTAAGATTTTACTTGTTGTCAAACCAAGCATCGAGAGACATATTCAGCATCATCTCTTTTCATGCCATCCCACTAGAATTACTCCTTTAGGTTCCTATACATCTTCATACTTACAAATTTAATAGGGAATAAAAAACTATGAGCTTCATCCAATATTTAATTCGTTAATTCTAGGATGGGAGGAGAAAAAACCCGATTCTTAAACCTTATTATTACATAACAATCCTTTTGGAATTCAGGAACAGTTGCCAGTTTTTTTGTAACTCTACATATTCTTTCGGTGCCTCTTTAATCTTCACATGTACAGATTGTTGAACATTCATTTGAAAAAGATAATATTTTTCCCCTTCCATTATAATTCCAACATCCATCCTTTGTAAATACATAAATATTGGATCTATTGTGATCCTCATCATGGATATGCTAGTACGGTCTTATCAGCATTATGCATCTTCCACCTTGTTTGCTTTCCCAGGAAGGTAATGAATTTAGTAGTCATATGCATTAATCATCACCAACCATCTTCTTTGGAGCATATTCAACTCATTTTGATTGAAAATATACATCAAACATTTATGATCAGTATAAATATCACAACTTTCACCATAATGATAATCCCTCTAAATCTTTAATGCAAATATTACTGCAGCAAACTTCGAATCATGAGTTGGTTAATTTTCCTCATGTATTTTCAATTGCCATGAGGCATAATATATAACAATATTGTTTTTCATGAGAACACATACAGATCCCTTCTTGGATTCTTCACTATAGATCGAAAACCTTTCTCCACTACAAGGAAGTGTGAGCATAGGTGACCATGATAATCTTGTTTTTAACTCCTTGAAATTATCAACACACTCCTCCATCCAAACGAACTTAACTCCTTTTCGAGTCAACCTAGTTAGTGGATTAAATAATCGTGAAAAAATCATTCACAAAACGTCTATATTATCCATCCAAACCAAGAAAAATTCGGATCACGGTTACTGTTATTGGTTTTGAAAATATTTCAATAACATTTGTTTTTGTTGGATCCAAATATATCCCCTATTTTGAGATTATGTGATCAAAAAATGAATCATTTGGAACCCAAAATTTACATTTGGTAAATTTGGCATAAATCTTCTCCATTATTAAGGTCTTTAATACAATTCTCAAGTGATGTCCATGTTCTTCTTTTTTCATTTAAGAGACAAGAATATCGTCTATAATGACTACCTCAAACTGATCAAGATAGTATCTTAAGACTCTAATCATTAGATCCATGAAGATGGTGGTGGAATTACTCAGACCAAATGGCATCACTAGAAATTAATATTGTCCATAACTTGTATGGAAATACTTCTTTGGTATATCCTCCCTTTTGACCCTTAATTGATGACACCCTGAACGAAGATCATTCTGGGAAAAGTATTGAGCTCCATATAGTTGGTCAAATAATTCATCAATGATGGGGAGAGGATATTTGTTCTTGATAGTGATCATGTTAAGTTCTCGATAATTAATGGAGAGTCTCATTGATCCGTCTTTCTTCTTAATGAATAGAACAGGTGATCCCCATGGTGATACACTAGGGAATATGAATCCCTTATCAAGATTCTCTTGGAGTTTATTCCTCAATTAATGCAACTCAATTGGGGCCATTCTATAAGGTTTCTTTGAAATGGGCATAGCACCCAATATGTGTTCTATTTAAAACTCATCTTCACGATTTGGTGGAAGACCTGGAAATTTCTCATTTAATACCTCATTAAACTACCTTAAAATGGATGTATTCTTAATCATGTGTTTCTCACCAACCATTTGAGATAAATGACCTTCATTTATTGGAATCATGACCCATAATATTGAAGAGATTTCCACTAGATGGTTATATTTATTCTCGCATCGATAGATGATCATTGATTGATCAGGAATATGAAATGTGAATTCCATTATTTGGAAATCGATCTGAGTTCTATATAAAGAAATCCAATCCATGCCAAGGATCACATGAAATTCCACAATGGGGAGGATCACAAGATTTTCAGGAAGCACTTTCCCACAAACTTCAATTGGAGAAGAATTGTAAACTTTTGATGTGAATGTTATTCTCATAGGGGTGGTCACAGATAACTCAACATATAATGGTGGAGGTAATAAGTCGATACACTTAGAAAATTCTTTAGATATAAGTGATTGGGTGGATCTAGAATCAAATAAAACATTTTCTACTTTAGAGTGGATGAAAAGTGTACCTTTCACCATTTTGTTATCATACTCCACATCACTGATAGAAATTGCATGTGAAATTCCATTGCCTTTTTTCCTTAAGATCATGTTGACGTCGATCATCATCAGCAACCCCTAGATTAGGGAATTGGTTAGCATAATGCCCCATTTCCTTGCACTTGTAAAATTGAAATGTATGAGGTGCATTCTGTGTAGCCTTTTATTTATTTGTATCACTAGACATAATTTTCCCATCATTACTACATTCAAAGGAAGGATGACCTTTTTCCCACATTTGAAACATTTACATGTCCCATTATGACAATTAACTCCATTTTCTTTCCACGCATTGATCATATTTGAAAACTCAACTTCTTTTCAGTGTGGTCTTTATATTTCCCTTTGAATTCCATTTTCCTCTTTTTATCAAACCCATATGACTGATGGGTTACTCCAATATCTATCTCATCCTTGAGAGCACATCGAACTATTTCCTCATTGTTATTGAAGTCCCTTATGGATAACTCCCTTAGAATACTTGGTTTTAAGCCACTAAAAAAGTGATCGATCTTACTCTCAGGTTGGATAATAATTCTGGAAGCATACCTTGAAAGTCCTGTAAAAGTTTCCTCGGTGATACTGACAGATTCATCATCCTTTTGATTTAGTTCAAGAAACTCTTTCCCCATCTTTGTTCAAAGAATACGAGGGAAGTACTTATTGAAAAACAAGTTCTTGAACACGTCACATTCAATGGAATAAATTTCATCATGGGGAATTTTATTATTGATATGATGCCACCATTGATCAGCTTCACCTTCCAAACGATATACTACTAAGATTACATTAACATGTTCAGAACATTGTAGAACTGAAAATATCTTTTCAGTGGTATTGATCCATTGTTCATCCACTTATTGATCAGTAGACCCACCGAATGAGGGTGGACACTGAATTTGAAGGATTCAATAGAATGTTGCTCATTCCATTTCTCGTTTGGAAGTCATGCATGATTCATAGCTTGAGAAAGTTGTGTGAGCATGGATACATGATTTTAAATTCCATCTCCCATAACGTTTGGTTCCTCAGGGGCACAATCATTTCATTTCCCATCGCATTCCACATTAACACTATTTATTAGGGTTCCAACCATATACTAAAACTAAGAAGAATAGTGTGAGAAACATTAATTATAATAGGAAAACAACATAATAATTAATAATATTTAACACTTTAGGTATTATCATAGGTTACTCATGGACATTTCTAAAAAAGTAAGATTTTGTTCTATTCTTAGACATATCCTTAGGGTTCTTACTAAGGCTTTCACAATATAGTTTCCAATGGTTGACTATACCTTTCCTCTAACACCAACTATAATGACCCATACATTACATACATTTTTATTACATCAAAATTGAAGAACATGTATTAAAATATATAACAAAACCATGAAAGGGCCATATAGGTATAGTGTCTTTAGAAACTGGGAAACATAAACAAGTGGTTCATAAATCATCTACACTGTCCCCCTTTTTTTATCATATCTAGAGTCCCTTTTGGAATATATTACTTAATACCCTTCTTCCTGACATGGGGATAAGAAAAAATACAAAATGGTGAGCTCAAATGCTCAGTAAGGGTAATCAAAGGAAGTATCTATCATATCATATTGATAAGATCATAACATTTTGAAAATCATGACCTACATGAGAGATCGTAATATCATAACATGGGATAAATCATGGTAGTGAAATGAACTCCCAATAATAATAAAATAAAACAATAAACATTATGGAATACACACATAATCATAGAGAATCATTTCTTAGTAGTCAAGACTCATTTCCATGACTATCCTTGTGGACAATGTCCATTTCTAAACTGAGTTCACTCCTAATTTCAGTTCTGTATCACTGAACTGGATTAACCTGCCGTTCGAGCAATGTCTATCTCATGAGATATAAATCTTTACCTAAAGCATTGGATGGAGATATAAGTCACACCCATATCATAATTATACCATTCTAATGTGTTCTACATGATTATAAATCCTACATCATAGCATAACCCGTGTAATAAAAATGGGATTCTTAAACATTATGCAATAATTATATAATACATATAAGATAAAACGACATCATAAAAATAATTCCATCGTATCATAATCAAATAAATGTAAAAATAGTGATAGAAATATAACCCTATATTATCTTTAAAGGAAAATAATTTTGATAAAATGATTCAACTCCATTCTTGAATAAAAAATCCTTTCTACATCAAAATTGTTTTTCCATTCATAACATGTCCTAGAATTTTAAACTAAAATAAGTTGATTGAAAATAAACATAATTTTTTTAAAGGAAATGGAAATAATGTTCTATGAAATCATAAAAATCCATTCATGCCATATATGTTAAAAAACATGTTTCTCGTACTTTGTCCGGAAAAGTCAAAAAGTACCTCGTACTAAAAACGACAAAATATTCCTTTCATATCATTTACTAAAAACTCACAAATGAGAAACATTTGATTTTAGAAATTGTAGGAGGATAGAAATAATATTACATATTGAAGAAACATGGATGTGGATAATAAATATTCCCCAGTAAATTCTGAAGTATAAACAATCTCGGATAAAAATGAGATTTCGAGCTTTTCCCTTACCCTAGGTCTGATATACTTCGTACGAATTCGAACCTCCTGTATAATGATTTAAATAATGTCATTGACTTATTACAGAATCATATTCATTGTTATGATATCATATATGGTCATATTCCTATCTTCTTATTAATAATATTTCATTGCTACCTGTTATTTGGGTGTTCATAGCTTTATGTTCTTATGCGTGTTTTTTTGAATAAATTATTATTATTATTTTTATAGATACATAATTTAAAGAATGGTATTATTATTATTATATATATCATATTTATTAATTTAATTCATTTATATATCCATTACTCAATGAATATCACGTAGAACGTGTCGCATCATATCGTGGTGACGGTAGGTCGTATGTACGCATGAGCGATGATATCATTCCCATTTTTGTGGAATTGTATTGAAGTGATGATAGAATATCTCAAAACTAGTATCATATCATAATAACCCTATATATTTATTCTTTACACCATTATAACCATCCATGTAATGTGGTGTTTGAAAAACAGATTACACCACAATGTGGAGACGGTATTTCGTACGTACGCACTCGCGGAGATTTTGTTTTTTAGGATGGTTAGAAGGTGAAATAGGGTTGTTTTGTATTTATAATAACATATCAGGATATTACTGATACTGATTTTATTTCATTATTATGAAACAACAAAAGATAATGATGTAGAAGAAGAAATTAATTTGAATGAATCGGTAAAGGATATTACCTTTTCTTTGATGCGCCTCTTCCAAACCTCCTCTTTGGGACCTAAAGTTGGTCTTTGAAAAACTCCATAACCACTATTCTGTTTCTAAGGATGTTTAGTAGGGAAATGGGTAGGGTTTGGTTGATCTTGAAGGCTCTAAATTGTGTAAAGAGGAGAGGGAGTAGGTGCCCTTTTATAAGGGAGGAGAGGGGCACCTTATGAAAAACTAAAAATATAATATTATAATAAAGTCATTTTCGGTCATTAATAGCTCAAAATTGAATTATTTATAAGCTAAGGTAGGTATGGGTCTAAATTATCTCAACCAATAGGTTTTAGACAATTCTGGGTTACTACTTTAACCTTATCATTTAGATTTACCTCTAAGTTAAATAATTTAACTATTACCATGTCTTCTTGTTTTCTTACACTATATGGTTAATAAACATACTATAACAAGTCAAAAGAACCCCAAGTGGTTCATTATTAATATATCTAACCCTATATAAGTCATTTTGAAGATTATTAGATTTTTAGTAATAATATAACAATTACTAATATAATATTTCTTTTAAAAACTATTTAATATCAATTTTGACACTATTTGGTAATTAATATATGTGAAAATTATAACAGCATTATTAGTTCAACAAAAGTTAACTAAAACAATAATAACATGTCATATTATCCTAAAAAATTATTGTAATTTATAAAAAAATATCAAAATACATTTATTTGGATATTTATAATATCAATTATGTTAATATTTCATTAATAAGGTAATTACTGCATCATCATTGTGTCATAAATAAATTAAATTATTTTATGTATAAAAATTATAAATAAAATACCACTCTGTAGGAAAGATTATTTCTTTCTAATGAATATTTATAGTCGAATTTATATTATGTATAAACATATATTAAAAATATTTTAGTTATTAAATTTTATTTTAACTCTTTTAACTCTTCTTTAAATAAAATAATAATAAGTGTCCAAATCTAATCCAAGTGGACCTAAAGGGTCATATTTTATTCCTAAGGTTATTTTTGGTCGAATAAAACTTATCCAATAGAATTAGGACATGTTTTATTGTAATAATAATATCATTTTTACCCTTATTTACCCTATTTACTTTTAACAGTGGTAAATAAAAGTAAAAAAGTAACTATTCACCAAAAAATATTTTTATCTTATTGAACCACATTTTCCTCCATAATATTAACCATGTCTCTCGGATTTTCCAAATTCAACTCACAGAAGAGATAAAATTATGTTTTATGTACAATTGAAAATGCTCTTAGTAGATGGGTAAAACGAGGTAAAAAGTTCAATAAAATTTTTATGTATCTATATTATTATAAAATTACCCCACTAAATTACATTAAACATATATAGGTATTATTTATCTATTTTTGCATAAAATAAATCTAAATAATAAATTTATTTTTTAAATAAAAAGTCGATTTTGACCAACAACTCAGTGTTTTCAATATTTATAAAAAATTGAATGTTTTCAGAAAAATACCAAAAATTCACCATAGGATAATTTCGATATTCCAAATCAAAAAATGAAGTCAATTTTGAATGATAAAAATTATAAAATTTCAAAAAGGGTGTATTACTATTCATAACGACTAGTTTATATAATATTTTAATAACATGTCATTGTTTAGTGAAACTCGGTATTGTGTACAACGAAAGCCATCGAGGAAGGTTGTTCGAGACAAGACAGTTATGTGTGTGGTGAATGATTTCATTGGTTATTCACATAACATAATACATAAAAACAAAATATTTCTCATAAAATATCAGGTGTTACATATTCGGCTTCTTGTAGTCAATGCACAACCGAAGAGATCCATCAGCCTTTTTTGCAAACAACACAGAAGCAGCCCGAGGAGAGACACTCAGGCGAATGAATCCTTTAGATTCTAAGTCACCCAGTTGTATCTTTAATTCCCTCATCTTGGTGGGGTCTATACAATATGTGGGAAGAGATATCATAGGTGTCCTCGACACCAAATCAATCGAAAACTCCACATCCCCATCGGGGGGAAAACATGAAAAATCATATAAGAATACCTATTGAAACTCATTCACTACATGAGGTAGTGAACCCTCATGTGATAGACCAGAATCCTATGGCACGAATGATGAAAACCAGAGTATAAGACTTCCCATCTCTGAGAGTTGAGGTCTTGCACGACTTGACCAAGGATCTCATTCTCCACAAAAAACCTGACGACTCCCATCAGGAGTTGTGAAACTCAAACGCTGCCTGTAGAAATCGATGAGTTCCTGGAAGTGTACCAGCCAATCCATGACGAGTATGACGTTAAAAAGATCCATGTCTAAGACCAATAGGTCCCACTCCATCTCGAACCATGACACAGATAGTGCATAGGATAGGCACCTAAGACCCTACTCCTTTTTCTTTCCCAGCAGTGTAACAAACTCCCTCGCAAAAGACAATAACTCGGTTGGAATGATCAGTTTGTCCAAAAAACTGATAGAAATGAATGAAATAGAGGAACCGGTATAAAAAAATATAAGCATCTATAGAAGATGTGATCAAAATGATACCTTGAATGGTCTATGGTTCCACCTATGATCCTATTGGTGCCTGATCAACCACATAGAGATGTCTGGTTTCTGCCTAAGGATGACCGGTAGTATGTGGTTGTTCCCAAAACTAGTTATGCCCAGAAGATGACCTAGCCCTACCACCACGGCCGCCAAATAGAGATCCCCCAATCCTTGATGGATTAGACTATGCTGGCACTCCTCTTGAAGCCACTGACCCTGTCCCACTCGGATGTGGACATGCCACAATGCAGAAGTGCTGTAAATTCCACATACCTCCACACTGGTAACAAGGAATCGGAGGAAGTGGACATTTTGGTCGGATGTGCATAGGATTCCCACACTGGTGGCACACAATCGATCTCACATCAGAAGCTGTAGAATAAAACTTCCTGGAAGAGTGGCCTAAAATTCCACCTCCTTTCTTCACATGATCCTCCAACTTCCTTTTCTTCTATGAGGAGCTTCCAATTCCCACAACAGATACTGAACCAAAGAAACTACCCCTACCATTCCATTCAATCTCCACAACACACACCCAATCAATGACCTCAGCATAGGTCCCCACCATAAATTAGAACACATGGGAGTATATCTCTAGTCGTAAGCCTTTGTCAATCCTTTGGGCCTTTGGCTGCTCATTGGAGACAATTTCTAGAGCATACCGGACCAACTCAATGAAATAGTTGGTGTACATCATCAAAGATAGATTCCATTAAAAAATTTCCATGAACTCTCTGGACCTACTATAAGAAAACACCTCAGGGAAGTACTGTTCATTGAAGATGACCTTGAAATCTTCCCAGCGCATCATGTCATTCTTCCCAGTCAGAAGCACTAACTGCCACCATTTACGGCTGGGACAATCCAATATAAAAGAGTCAAACTTCACCCTGATCTCCACATGTGTTTCTAGTAATTCAAACATATGCTCGATCATAGATCCATTCCTCTACTTCCAAGGGTTTAGAGCTTCCCCGGATGGTATGAGGCTTGTATTTCAAAAACTCTTATACATTATCTTTTCTAGGACATGTCTCTTCTACCCTAATAGGAAATGGAGCTGGATTTGGTCCCTATCCCAGAGCATGGAAAGCCTGATCCCCAAGTCAACTTTCCTCTGATCAATTTGTGTGGGAGAACTCTGTCTAACATTCTTCAGTGGGCGCGTTGGAGCTTTTGGCGGAGGCATGTTGCTACAAAAATAAACAGTCACAAAACATTGATAAATACCAAAATTATTAAAATTTTAATCAAATTAATCAAATGTAAATAATCAGAAAACATTTTGTTAATAAAATAAACATCTACTCCACATCTTCCCGA
This sequence comes from Viscum album, assembly GCA_963277665.1. NCBI lineage: Eukaryota > Viridiplantae > Streptophyta > Magnoliopsida > Santalales > Viscaceae > Viscum > Viscum album. The sequence continues at coordinate 987,324,648 of OY728143.1, read as the reverse complement.
TGTCCACGTGTGGTATGGAGCCCACACGTCTGACCTAGAAGTGAAGTAAATCTTTAAATTCCTACATCTCCTCGTGACTCAAAGTCTGCCATGAGAGGTGTTGGCCAAAAACCCTACTCAAAGCAAAAAAATCGAGCACTGAAATTCTGAGCTTTTATCTATCCTGACTCATCAGAAAATATCAATATAAACCCAAAAAACCTTATTTGATACCATTTTGTCATGAACTAAATCTGGTCACCACCAATACCGGCACAAGACCCAGCCCGTGGAAAGGGGTGTAGGGAGTACCCTATCCCTATAGGCTGGAATAAGTGCCCGGGTATCGATAAATTAGTTTTGATAAGGAGTTACCCAAGTATGAAAGTGAAATCATTAAAAACATTCAATAACAAGAATCTCAACTGTTCATGCCAATAAAGTCGTAGAAAAACTAGATCCGAATACATGGATTTAAATTCAGTATAAAAGTCCCAAATACAAATAAATATATCATAATGACATCCACAAAGACTCCACATGACTATGGGTTGTCATCCTGATCCTTCTCCACAACACCGCACTGGAGGAGGGGTCCCATAACCCGAACCGCATTCACCCAAGGCATTACCTTTACTTGAGTCAAATGTAACAAAATTTAATTACAATGAAGGGGTGTAAGTAGGGTGTGAGTCTAATCCCAATAGTATACCACCAAATGAATCCAAATATTATGCAATACAAAGTGAAAATAAAGTAGTTTTTATATTAAAAAAAACGATGATAAAATATGAAGAATGAAACTTTCAATTGAAAACAGTTTTTGAAGTAAAACATTCAGAATGTTAACCCATTTAGATAAAACATGTTTGAAACTATAAATTACATCCATACACCCCCTATAGCATGGGTAAATACCACAAATCCAATGAGCACCAAAATCAGGAACACCCCAAGGAAACTAGAGTGTCTCAGGCCCTATGTACCTCATATATCGATGTAATGTATCCAAGTCCCAATCATTTCCTGTGCACGAGCCACTAGTAAGGAACACACCCATAACCTAGTGGTCCCCAAATTTCAACAACAAATTTTATTTAGAGTTGTTTGTTGTGACCACTTTGTGTATAAGGTTGTATTTTTTGTCATTAGTTGTAAATGAAGATCAAAATGAGGAGATCAAGATGTAATCTAATAAAATGGAGGAATGAAAATTCAAATGATTTTTGTACTGATCATAATTTGAAAGAACATGTGTCAAAGGTGACCCATTTTTTACAGCAGTGAATAGTGGGGAGGTATAATCCATCTGAGAATAGAGGATGAAGAATAAGACCTGACGGTTGATGAAGACCATGAAATTCTTTACGATTGCATGATAACCATGAAAGATTCTTCTTAAAGAATAGAATTGTATGAATTACATAAAGTATAGAATGATGTTTGAAGAAGTATAGAGTGTGGATGGGATTGGAATTCTGAGATGTCCATGCACTTCATATTGTATCAAAATATGATAATGCTAAAACTGATCTATCAAAGGATTGTGATGAAAGAATAAGAGTTTCTAACGAAAGGAAATCACATAAAAGAATCATTTTTGAAGTGATTGTGATTGTTGACAAAGAAAAAAAATGACATAATAATTTGTTGACAAAGGGGATTTCATGGTGGCATGTCGAGTTCAAGGGTTATGGTTAACGATCCATGTTTGATTCCACAACGTCAAAAAATAATGGATGATCTGGAGGCAGTAAAAAATGAGTAGCTACAAGGTGGAAACATTTTCCAGTTTTTGCCAAATTTATGGACCTCAAAATTGACATAAGTGAAAAAACAGTGTTTTTGGGAAAGGGACTAGTGCGATGGATATGTGTAACGCACGTGATAGGCGCTATGAGGTCTTGGTGGCTTGGAAACTTGCGCGTCATATGTTTTTGAAGATCATACCTTAAAAATATGGCAAAGGAAAGAGAGTCGCGCAAGTATTGGTTTGGTAGCGCAAGTGACTAGAGAGAAAAAAGGGACTTGTGTGTCGTTGACTTAAAGGAGAGGGAACTTGTGCGCCTATTGTTTTTCAATATCAGAACATGAAAATATGGCAACGGGAGAAGTGAACACAAGTTTGGAAGTTGTTCATGCAAGTGACTTGTAGGGGCAAAGACTTGTGTGCCGAAACATGCGTGCAGAGGGGATACTTGCACATAGTCGCACATGGTCTCCAAAAGACTATAAATACAAGTCGACCCCTCCTCATTATTCACGATCTCAAAACTTAATGAAAAATCCGAGCTCCTGTCATGCTGGTGTGCTGGCCTCGCAAGTTGTGTGTAAGTCACACAAGTGTATGTTGCGCGACAGTTGTTTGCTGTGCATCCGAGGTGTTTAGAATGAGAAAGGGATTGGGCCGTGCAAGATTGAAGTTTAAGGAGTGAGTGTCGCGCATATGGTTGAGATAAACATGGGAACTGGTTTGGACATGCACGCCAAGACATGCATTTCGTCAAGAGTATTGTGTTCTGGTCTTGGGGAAGTGCAAGAGGATCTAGTACATTCAGTCGTTGCACAAAAGAAGAAGGATTGTACTGAAAAGAGCATCAAATCAGAACCCTGATGCATGCAAAGTCTCAAACACAATAAGAGATAGATAACATCATGTCTATCTGATGAAGAGACTTTCATGTCTATAAATTGAGTGGGTCTTCACCAACAGTTGTGAGCAAGGTGGAGTCAACGAGAGTGACTCGAGGGATGTAGTGAGATATCCCTGATCTTTTGTAATGTCAGTGAGCCTGGGACAGAGTGACTGATCCTGAACAATTGTAATCCATAGCTAGTGAGGATTAGTGGAATTTGGCACGACATGCAACTTGTCGGCATATTCTCCTTGGGCGTATCCCTTAGTGGTTAACCAAGTAAAAATTATTGTGTCACCTATTTTCATGTGAATGTTTCATTACTGATCATATCCATCATACAGGTTTAACTAGTTCCCACCAACATGGGAACAAGATCATTTTTTTGAAAAGAAAATGTTGACACCCTGATTCACCCCTCCCCTCTCAGGGTGTCAAGGGGACATACATGTGGTATCAAAGAGAAGTTCATGTATGTTGGATACTCCACAGTAATTCTATTCAGAAGAGGATTTGAGTTCCTTTCCAAAAGTCAACAATGAAGTGTAGTCTTGATGATGTTTTAGTCATTTTTGAGCAGTAGCCTACATCCAGAGAGACAATGACAAATAGGGAAAAGAAAGAGAAGAAGCAGTTGAAGAAGTCCCTCATATCCAAAGAAGAATATGTGTATGGTTCTCCATGCCTTTCCAATAATGATGAAATATCAGGCTTCGAAAGTATCGAGGAGGTGGCTCAGGTTCCTACCATAGGAAAGGAATACACTACTATCTCAAGTCATCATGAGAAATTAAAAAGTTATCATCATGATATTCCTAAATAAATAGTTACTTCTATTTTTAGAATATTTCAACATATTTAGGTTGACATCAATCGATTGGAAAGAGAAGATGATAATTTGGAAAAAGGGATTGGAAGGAAAAATTCGTGAATGCTGAATGATCAACAAATAGATTAATGTATTTTAAGAAATAGAGGGAGTTAGTAAGACTCTAAAAAAAGATCGATTCTCTTGATGCTAAGCTGAAGAAGTTCACTAATGTCACGAGTTTTTGTTTGGAAGAAACATCCAAGTGATTCAGGGAACTTGACTCTTGGTCACAAAACAATGTTAAGATTCATGAAGAAAAAGTTGAAATATTGAAGAAGACTTGCGAAGAGAAGATGATCATGATTGAAGATTAGAAGATCATCCTCAATATTGAAAGTCAAAAATTGGAAGCCCAGCTGACAAATCTTGAGAAGACACGTATTGAGACTTCACAAAAGAATGAAACAGAATCAGTTATTGTAGGTTCTCAATGATCACTGGAGGATATTAAAGATGAAATACCTCAAACATGTGACAAGAATATTATGACAAATCTTGACTATCGACCTCAAGAAACAATATATCTTGGTATTCAATGCACACTGGAGGATTTTAAATCCAAAATTCGTCCAACATGTTATAAGAAGATCATGACTTAACACATTAATCTATCAGAAGGAACTGATGAAGTGAAGGTACCATCCAAACCATCCTACACTCATGTTTTTAAATACGTTCCCACAAGCAGTGAAGAATGGAAAAAATTTATAAACAATTATGGATGAGGAAAGGGGAGGATAAGAAACCTACCATCATGGATAGGGTGGATATGAATAAAAAATTGGAATATGGTTCCCCAGATAGAGAAAAAAACATTATGAAGAAGGCCCAACAACCTCATACAGAAGATACAATGAAAAAATGATTTGTGGGTAAGTGTTGGTGCTGCAACAGATGTGGTCATTGTGAACTGGATTTTTGGTACAATTCCTTTAATTAAAAAGTAAGAATAAAGATCGTATCAAAGGGATGAAATCCAGAGAAGAAGAAGAAACATCTGCAGGTCTAGAAGCATCTGTTTATAGAAAACATATTTAGAATTCTTGATAACATCTGTAATGTATGAAACAGAAGTGGTCACAAGGTAAGCACATGTCCATCTCAACATGCTTTCATTGAAGATAAGAAAAGAAGACCTCTGATTTCATCTAAGTATGAAACAACTACCTTGGGAAGAAATCATAAGAAAATAGTGAACACAAATTTCCCCTGGAAGATCTCTAGTAGGGAAGCTGAGAATACCCATGATTTTAGATCCATGAAATTGAAGGGACATTCATCCAAAAGAAAATCTAAGTGGGATGAAACTCAAATGATCCCATGTGGAAGATCCAAACTAACTACAATAGTTCCAAATGAAATATTGGTCATCTGGCTAGAAGATTTGAAAAAAATGAGGAAATATGAAGATGAAAAGGCGGTGGATGGTGATAATAGAAGATAAAAACTTTCATGAGATGAAGACAGAGCGTAGGAGAGATTGTAAACCAAAAAAAAACACGTGTTAAAGTTGTTTTGTGTGAGAGATGTATGAGATCTGGTCACACTGCAAAAGGTTGTTTAACCTTAATAGATGAGCAATAATTAGTCCTTATGAGGAGTAATAATGTACCATATAAGATGGATATTAAGAAGAACAATTATCCACACAATGAAGAAGAAAATGGTATGGAAACCATGACACAACAACATATATAAGAACATATGTTCAAATATATAGGCATGAAGACTAGGGTGAACAGAGGAACTTGGTTGAGAAAAGAACCTCAACCATGAAACTCATTTTGATGAAGCAAGGAGGAACCACCTTATTCCCGTAATCATTTGTGTGTTTTATTTTGTGCTAATAATGCAGGGAATTGAAGGTGAATCATGCTCTCATGGGGAAAACCTGAGAAGTAGTGAAGGCTGTAAACTCATGATAGCTAAGATAAATAATTTTCTAGACTTGGACGAATATTCAATTGGTATTAAATTATTAAGATGATGATGTTTTATTCTTTATAAAGATGATGGGGAGTGTTTCCCCTTAGGGGGAGAAAAAATGAAGAATCTTCCAAAGTCATTGTTTAAATCAGTATCAACTCCGGATGGTATTAAATGCAATTACTCTATTAATTTCTTGGAGAATATGTAATTGGAGAAGGTATGTCATTTATCAAACTCTCAACCCTGGTTACTCAGAAAAATGATTATTCTACAAAGGGGGAGTAAAGGAATTTATCAGTGACATAAGAATAATGGAAGTTCCCCAAGGCCACTTATCCTTCCAATTTCATGTGAATGTTTTTGATCTATTTTCTGATGTGAGTGCAGGAGTTTTAGGTTGATTATTCCCTATCAAATTTGATTTATTAATCCTGAAATGAAAGTGGTAAACACTTAGAGACAAAATATATGTGTTCTCATATCATGTGGTATCATGATCAGTGAATAATGGACATCCTTGTTGTCTAAATCAAATCCTCTTGTTTTCTACATCGAGCATTGATCAAGTAGACGTAGAGTGAAATGATTAATGAAACATTTCTTAAGTATAGATTCATAATCTCCCTACCATAAGCAATGTATTTCTTGTCAATAGGGTGATAGAAATTGAAATGAATGTTTGAAAAGAAAAGTTGATTGAAGAGAAGATTCTCATTTTGACATTGACGAATTCATTTCAGACAATATGTAAGGTATTGACAACAATATACAAAGTGGGAGATTTTTGGGTCAACTTTCTGTATAAGGTTCTATTTTTTGTCAATAGTTTGAAGTGAATATCAAAATTAAGGAGATCAAGAAGTACTCCAATGAAATGGGGGAATGGAAATTCATATGATTGTTGTACTGATCATAAGTTCAAAGAACATGTGTCAATGGAGACACATAGTTTACAAAAGTGAATAATGGTGAGGTATAATCGATCTGAGAATGATAGGTTAAGAATAATACATGACAGTGGATGAAGACCATGCAATTCTTAATGATTTCATGAGAACCATCCAAGAGACTTCTCGAACAATAGAATCATATGATTTGCATGAAGTAGAGAATGACGGTTGAATAAGTATACAATGTAGAAGGGATTGGAATTCTATGATGGTCATGCACTTCACATTATATGAAAATATGATGATGCAAAAACTGATCTATCAAAGGATTGTGATGAAATATGTATTGTTGCTGAATAAGGGAAATCACAGAAAAGAATCATTTTTGAAGTGATTGTCGTTGTTGACAAAGAAAACAATGACATGCAAATTTGTTGACAAATGGGATTTCATGGTTGCATATCAAGTTCATGGGTTGTGGTTAACGATCAATGTTTGATTCAGGAACATCGACGAAAGAATGGATGATCTGGAGGTGGTACAAAAAGAGAAGATACCAGGTGGAACTATTTTCTAGTGTTTTCCAAATATCTGGACCACAAAATTGACAAAAGTGAAAAAACGATGTTTTTGGGAAAGGGACTTGTGCGATGGATATGCGTCGTACACGTGACTTACTCGATGAGGTCTTGGAGGATTGGAAACTTTCTCACCATATGGATATCAGGAACAGAACTTCAAAATATGGAAATGGAAAGAGAGTTGCGCAAGTATTGGTTTGGTCATGCTAGTGACTAGCGCGGAAAAAGGGACTTGTGTGCCATTGAATTGAAGGAGAGGGAACTTTCATGTCTATTTCTTTTCAATATCATAACATGAAAATATAGAAAATGGATAAGGGAACACAATTTTGGATGTTGGTCACGCAAGTGACTTGCAGGGGCGGCGACATGCGTGCCGAAACTTGCGTGCCGTTGCGCAGGGTGTCCAAATGCCAATAAATATAGGTCTAACCCTCCTCATTCTTCATGAGCTAAACACGTAGAGAAAAATCAGAGCTCCCATCGCCTATGTTTTATGTTTTCACAAGTGGTGTGTAGTTCATGCATGTTTATGTTGTGGGATAGTTGTTTGCTGCGCATCCGAGGTGTTTTGAGCGAGAAAGGGATTGGGTCATGCAAGATTGAATTTGAAGGAGTGAGTGTCGCACATGTAGTTGGGAAGAACTTGTGCACCGGTTTGGACATGTGCAGTAAAACTTGTGTGTCATCAAGAGATTTGTGCACCGGGATTAGGGAAGTGCACCGGGTATTTCTGAAGTCCTTTGTTTTTTTTGGAGCTTGAAGAAAGCTGGAAGATTGCCCGATACCTTCAGTTCAAAGTGAGATTAAAGAGGAAATCTATATGATACATGCATGATCCTATGAATACATGGATATATAATTCTGACAATTCCATGTAAGGGTTTATTCATTTATTGAGCTATCACATAAGTAGTTGTGATGTAGGCAAACAAAGACAAGAGGATCTAGTGCCTTCAGTCATTACACTAAAGAAGAAGGATTGTACTGAAAGGAGCATCAATTCAGAACATTGATGCAAGCAATGTCCCATGCCAAACAGGAGGAAAAGAACATCATGTCTCTCTGATGAAGGTACCTTCACGTCTATAAACTGAGTAGGACTTCCACAAAGGCAGTTAGCCAAGGGGAGTCAATTGGAGTGACTCGAGGGACACAGTGAGTTATTCCTGAACTTTTGTAAAGGCAGTGAGTCTGGGACAGAGTGATTGATCCCAAACAATTGTAATCCACAGCTAGTGAAGATTAGTAGAATTTGTTACAACCAGAAACATGTCGGCGTAAGCTCCTTGGTCGCAGCCCTAAGTGGTGAACCATGTAATTTTTTTTGTGTATCCTATTTTTCTGTGAATGTTTCATTACTAATGATATCCATCATACATGTTTAACTAGTTCCTACCAACGTGGGAAGAAGATCCTTGTTTTGAAAAGAAAAATTTGACACCCTGAATCACCCCTCCCCTCTCAGGATTTCACGGGGTCCTACAAGTGGTATCAGATGGAGTTTCATGTATGTTGGATATTACACAGAAATTCTATTCAGAAAAGGGTTTTGAGTATCTTTCCAAAAGTCAAAAATGAAGTGTAGTCTTGATGAAGTTTCAGTAATTTTTGAGAAAAAGCCTACATACCGCAAGACCATGAAAAAAAAAGAAAAATAATGAGAAGAAGTTGTTGAAGAAGTCCCTCATATCTTATGAAGATGCAGTTTATGGGTCTCCATGACATTCCAATAAAGACGAAATATCAGGCTTAGAATGTATCGAGAATGTGGCTGGGGTTCCAACCATAGGAATGGAAGACACTTCTATCTCATGTGATCAGGAGAAATTAACATGTTATATACATGATATTATGGAAGAAAGAGTTACTACTATTTGTAGAATATTTCAATGCATGCAAGTTAAGATAAATCGATACAAAAGAGATGCTTATTATTTGGCATTGGGATTGGAAGGAAAAATTCTTGAATGATGAAACCTCACCAAACAGATTAAAGTATTTGAAGAAATAGATGGAGTCAATAAGACTCTAAAAGAAAAGATCCATGTGCTTAAAGCTATGTTGAAGAAGTTAACTAATTTCAAGAGTTTTTGGTTGGAAGAATCTTCTAACAGATTCAAGGAACCTGACTCTTTGTCACAAAATAGTGTTAATATGCAAGAAGATGAAGTTGAAATATTGAAGAAGAATTGTGAATAGAATATGATCATTATTGAAGATTAGAAGATCAGCCTCAATATTTGAATGTCGAAAATTGGAAGCCCAACTGACAAATCTTGGGAAGACACATATTGAGACTTCACAAAATAATGAAACAGTATCAGTTGCTGTTGGTACTCAATGATCACTGTAGGATTCTAAAGCAGAAATACCTCAAAAATGTGACAAGAATATTATGACAACTCTTGATTATCCATCACAAGAAACAATATATGTCGACATTAAATGAACACTGGAGGATTCTAAAGCCAAAAGACCTCAATAATATGATATGAAGATCATGAATTCACTCATTGATCTATCACAAGCAACTGAGAAATTGAAGGTACCATACATACCATTTTGTACTCATGTTTGTAAATACGTTCCCACAATCAGTGCAGGATGGAAGAAAAATTATAAACACGTATGAATGAGGAAAGGTGAGGAGAAGAAACCTACCACCATGGATAAGGTGGATATGAAGAACAAATTGGAATATGGTTCCCTAGATTAAGAAAAATAAATCAGGAAGAAGTCCCAACAACCTCATACAAAAGATACAAAGAAGAAATTATTTGTGGGTCAGTGTTGGTGCTGCAACAGATTTGGTCATTGTGCACTATATTTTTGGTACAATCCCTTTAATGAAAAAGAATAAATAAATCATGGATCAAAGGGATGAAATCTAGAGAAGAAGAAGCAACATCTGCAGTTCAAAAAGAATCTGTTTGTAGCAAACAGATTTAGAATGCTTGATAACATCTGTGATGTATGCAACAATAGTGGTCACAATGTAAGAACATGTCCATCTCAACATTCTTTCACTGTTGATAAGATAAGAAGACCTCTGATTCCATCTATGTATGAATCAATTACCTTGTAATGAAATAATAAGAATAGTGTGAACATATATTTCCCTAAGAAGGTCTCAAGTAGGGAAGATGATAAGACCCAGGATTAGAGATCCATGAAAATGAAGGGTCATACATCCAAAAGAAAATATAAGTGGGATGAAACTCACATGAACCCATGTGGAAGATCCAAACGAGCTACAACATTTCCTAATGACATATTGGTCATCTGGCCAGAGAATTTGAAAATAATTACGAAACATGAATATGAAAAGGACAAGGGTGGTGATAAAAGGAAAGAAAAACATTCATGTGATGATGATAGAGTGTAGGAGAGATTGAAACCCAAGAAAAACAATCATTTCGAAGAAGTTTTGTATGAGAGATGTATGAGATCTGGTCACACTACAAAAGGTAGTCTTACCATAAAAGAAGTGCAAGACGAAGTTCATATGAGGAGTAATAATGTGTCATATATGATGGCTATTAAAAATAACAATTCTACAGACAAATAAAAAGAAAATGTTAAGGAAACCATGCCACATCAACAGATATCAGAACATATGTTCAAATATGTAGGCATGAAGACTGGGGTGAACAATGAAACTTGGATGAGAAAACAACATCCACCATGCAGCTGATTTTGTTAAAGCAAGAGGAACTAACTTATTACATTAATCATTTGTGATTTTCGTTTTGTTCTAATAATGCAGGTAATTGAAGGTAAAGCATGCTCTCATGGGGTAAACCTAAGAAGTAGTGAATGTTGTAAACTCCTTATAGATAAGATGAAGAATTTTACATCCTTGGAATATTATTCAATTGACATTCAAAGATTAAGATGATGAAGGATCATTATCGATGAAGATGATGAGGATTGTTTCACTTGACGGGGAGAAAAAAATAAAAAGATTCCAAAGTCATTGTTTCAATCAGTATCAACTCCGGATGGAATTAAATGAAATTACTCTGTTAATTTCTTATAGAACATGTCATTGGGGAAGGTATGCCATTTTTCAAACTCCCAACCTTGGTTACTCAGAACAAAGATCATTCTACAAAGGGGGAGTAACGGAATTGTTCAGTGACATAAAAAGAATGGAAGTGCCCCGAGGCCACTTATCCTTCCAGTTGTAGTTGAATGTTTTTGATATGTTTACTGATGTCAGTGCATGAGTTTTAGTTTGATTATTCCGTATAATATTTGATATATTTGTCCTGAAATGAATGTGGTGAACCGTTAAAGACAAAATACATGTGTTCTCATCTCATGTGGTATCATGATCAGTGAATAATGGACTGCCTTGTTGTCTAAATCAAATCCTCTTGTTTTCTACATTGAGTATTGCTCAAGAAGACATAGTGTGAAATGATTAATGAATCATTTCATAAGTATAGATTCATACCCTCCCTGACATGATCTTTGAATTTCTTTTCAATAACGAGGGAGATAAAGTGAAATCATACTTGGAAAAGAAATGTATATTGTTGAGAAGATTCTAATTTTGACATTGATGAATTCATTTCAGATGATATGTAAGGTATTGACAACAATATACAAAGGTGGAGATTGTTGGAACCAACATGTGTATAAGGATGTATTTGTTGTCAATAGTTACCAATGAAGATCAAAATTAAGGAGATCAAGACGTACTCCAATGAAATGGAGGAATGGAAATTTCGATGATTGTTGTAATGATCCTAAGTTCAAAGAACATGTGTCAAAGGTGAAACATTGTTTATAATAGTGAAAAATGGTGAGGTATAATCCATCTGATAATAATGGATGAATAATAATACATGACAGTTGATGAAGACCACGAAATTATTCATGATTGAATGAGAACCATTCAATAGACTTATTAAAGAATAGAATCGTATGGTTTTCATGAAGTAGATAATGACAGTTGAAGACAGTGTGGAAGGGATTGGAATTCTGAGATGTCCATGCACTTCACATTGTATCTAAATATGATGAAGCTAAAACTGATCTATCAAAGGATTATGACGAAATAAGTTTAGTTACTTAATAAGGTAAATCAAAGAAAAGAATCATTTTTGAAGTGATTGTGATTGTTGACAAAGAAAAAAATGACATAAAAATTTGTTGACAATGGGGATTTCATCGTGGCATGTCAAGATCAAGGGTTGTGGTTAACGATCAATGTTTGATTCAAGAACGTCGAAAAAATAATGAATGATCTGGAGGTGGTACAAAAAAGTGCAGATACAAAATGTCACCATTTTCCAGTGTTTTCCAAATTTCTGGACCTCAAAATTGACAAAAGGGGAGAAATGGTTTTTTTGGGAATGGGACATGTGCGCTGGATATATGTCGTGAAAGTGACTTGTATTCCATGGTCTTGGAAGCTTGGAAACATGTGAAAAATATTTTTTTCAAGATCAGACCTTAAAAATATGGCATTGAAAAGAGAGTAGTGCATGTATTGGTTTGGTCGTGCAAGTGACTAGCGCAAAAAAATGGACTTGCGAGCCGTTGACTCAAAGGAGAGGGAACTTGCGCTCCTGTTGTTTTTAAATATAAGAGCATGAAAATATGGAAAAGGGAGAAGGGCACCCAATTTTGGAAGTTGGACACACAAGTAACTTGCAGTGGTAGAGACATGAACGCTGAAACATTCACGCCGAGGGGAGATTTGTGCGCCGTCGCGCAGGGTTTCCAAATGCCTATAAATACAGGTTGAACCCTCATCATTAGGCACGAGCTCAACACATAGTGAAAAATCAATGTTGTCGTCATGCAGGTGTACATGCCGCGCAATGGTGTATAGGTCGCACAAGTGTATATTGTGCGATGATTGTTTGCTACACGTCCAAGGTGTTTTGAGTGAGAGAGGGATTAGGTCGTGCAAGTTTGAAGTTGAAGGAATGAGTGTCGTGAAAGTGGTTGAGGTGAACGTGCATGCTAGTTTGTACAATCACACGAAGACATGATTTATTTCAAGAGACTTTCACGCCAGTCTTGTGGAAGCGTGCAAGGTATTGCTGACGCCCGCTGGTCTTTTTGGAGCAGCACGAAAGCTGGAAGATTGCCCAATACCTTCGGTGAAAAGTGAGATTGAGTAGGAAATCTAAATGATACATGCATGATTTTATGCATAAAAGGAGATCTGATTCTGAAAATTCCACGTATGGTGTGCTTCATTTATTGAGAAATCACATAAGTGGTTGTGATTCAAGAAAACAAAGACAAAAGGATCTAGTGTTTTCAGTCATTGCAATAAAGAAGAAGGGTTGTACTTAAAAGAGCATCAACTCAGAACCCTGATGCAAGAAAAGTCTCATGCTGAATAGGAGACAAAGAACATCATGTCTATCTGATGAAGAGACATTCACATCTCTAAACTGAGTGGAACTTCACCAAAGGCAATGAGACAGGGTGAGTCAACGGGAGTGACCCGAAGGACGCAGTGAGCTATCCCTGAACTTATGTAAAGGTAGTGAGGCTTGGACAGAGTGACTGATCCCGAACCTTTGTAATCCGGAGCTTGTGATGATTATTGGAATTTGGTATGATAGGAAACTTTTCAGAATATTCTCCTTGGATGTATCCCTTAGTGGTGAACCATGTAATAATTATTGTGTCACCTATTTTCATGTGAATGTATCATTACTGATCATATCCATCATATAGGTTTAACAAGTTTCTACCATCTTGGGAACAAGAAACTTGTTCTTAAAATAAAATGTTGACACCCTGATTCACCCCTCCTATCTCAGGGTGTTCCGGGGTCTAACATTTTCATTATCCATTTTCTCCGTGAAACAGGGACACAACCCATCTGGTTCACTATCCATACTAGTACATATCTTCCCACCTAGGTACTTGGGATTCCCCCTTTGTTCTCAAACAATTTAATCAAGCAATAAAAATCTCTTTAAATATAAAAACACCACCACTGGTCATATAAAAACAATACAGTATCTTTTCAATCTTTACTCAACTTAAATCACACAACAAAACATTTTTATTTTTAACAAAACAACATCAAAAAACTAACACTACTTTGCAAAAAAAATATCATAAAAATCCCACTTTGAACACCATGTGAATAATCATATTTTCCAAAAAAATAATTTAAAACCCCCCAAAAAAATTTATAAACCCTCTACAGGTGTTATAAAACAACCCCAATAAGCATCGCATAGAATAGCCACACAAAACACCCAATTAAACACAAAATTGGTACTCATAAATCACTTACGTAACAAATGTAACCCAAAACTAAATTTATCAGCAACAAAGGATAATAACATTGAAAAAATTGTTTTATGCCCTGATAAATTTCAATAAGGTCAACTATATAATTACAAGGCAACCCTTAATCAAACAATAAGATGTTTACATGAAAAACCAAAAATTTCACATGAAATTGGCACTTAAAATTAACTTGTAATAAAATCAGCACTAAAACCAATTTCGGAAGCACTAATTCAGTGTTTTAGACATTAAAATATCCAAAACACCGCATCTAGGTCATGTGTATTTCATACCATGGGAAATAAAAAGCCTAATTAGACAAAACCATGAATCCTTTATTCAAAAATCAAATCGCATCACTTCCCCAGCAAGAGGGACCAATATCAAACATAAAACCACATTAAAAGACCAAGAAAACCCAAGGTTAAACCCATGGTTCGAAACCCTACCCTATAGACATTTTGAACTTCAAGAAAATGAGAATAAACCTCATATAAAGGGGAGAAAAGGAGTAAGCATTGAAAGAGTTATGATGGAAAAAACATACCTCCTCAAATACGGAAAAATATAGAAACCATAGGAGGTTCATTCCGTAATAAGGAACCCTAAAAGCTCCAAATATGGAGCAAAGATAATGGGAGTGAGTCTGGGATTGATGGGATTGGGTGACACTTGGAATCACTAAAAAATAATAAAAATGTATTATGTTATTAAGTAAAAAAAATTAATTTTTAAAACTGGTTATGGGCATTCGGGAAGGTCCAATCACTTAAATAAAAACCAAAATACAATTTGGTTATGGTTCTTGAAAAGATCCAAATTGACATGGTGGTGTTAATTAGGCAGGGGGGGGCCGTGTAATAATTTTAATGGGTGAAAAAAGATGAAAAATTAAGGAGTTATAAAAGAAACAAAATTTATTTGAAAATTTGGAATTGGGCTCACAGTTTGGCCAAATTAACTAAAACTCACCCCTTCATCCATAAATGCATGGGAACCCACACAAAAAAGAAATAAATTAAATTAATCTAAAAATGTCATTAAAATATATCAGGGATGTGACACTCCCCTCCTTCAGACAACTAATCCCTAAGTTACACTTCTGAGGGTAGTGGAGCATCGCCCAAGAAGAGTTTCAGCCACTGCGCATGTACATCTGTCTCTCACTCCTAGGTCTCATCCTAAATGTGTATGTATTTCCACAACACCCAGACTAGTAGGAATGAATTGCCTCGGAATACTTTCATGCTACGGTTGATGATTCAGATCAGATTCCCTGAAAAGGATGCATCAACATCAATCTTGATGTCGTTAGGGTCAAAAGAATGAGACGGGTTAGGATGATATTGTCGAAGTTGAGATACATGAAGAACATCATTCATGGAAATATACCTATAGGGTAGTAGTAAATGATAGGCTAACGGCCCAAATCTATCCACTAGCTCAAAAAACATGATGTATCTCGATGATAACTTCCCACGGTTCGTGATCCACTTGTGACCTATCCTTGGAGAAACATGCAGAAAGACTTGATGTCCTACCTCGAACTCCAGAGGACTGCAACGATGATCGGTATAAGACTTTCATCTAGACTGGGCAGTAGTCATATTCTTCTAAATCATCTGAACTTTATCTGATGTCTACTAAACGAGATGAGGACCAAACAGTGCTTCCTCACCTGTTTCGAGCTAGCATAAAGGTGAACGAAATGTTCTACCATATAGAGCCTCATACGAAGCCATTTGGATTGTCTCATAGAATATGTTATTATAAGTAAACTCAAAAAGATGAAAATTACCCTCTCAGGAACCTCCATATTCATGTTTACAAGCCTGTAACATATCCTCTAACACTCGTATAGTTCTCTCAGACTGCCCATCAGTCTGAGGGTGATATGCAGTACTCAGATGTACCTGTGAGCCCATTGCCTTTTACAAACCTTTCCAAAACCGTGAAGTAAAGAGACCATCCCTGTCCGAGAAAATAGAATGTGGTACACCATGAAGACACACAATTTCCTAAATTTATAGCCTTCCCAACTCATCAATCGTAAAGGTATCTCAGATAGGAAAGAAGTGTGCATCCTTGGTCAACCTATCAACAACCACCGATACTATATCACTGCTTTGAGGAGATATTGGAAATCCTGTAACGAAATACATGGTGGTTTCATTCCATTTCCATTCATGAATGGATAGAGGATTTAGGAGTCTAGTAGGTCGTTGGTGTTATGCCTTCACCTATTGGCAGGTTGAGCACCAACTGATGAAACCTGCTATGTACATTTTTATACTAGGGCACAAATAATGTCCAGATATGTCTATATACATCTTGGACAGCCCAGGATGAACCCCCCAAATAGTGGTTTGAGATTCCTTCATCATCTCTTCCAATATACTGGAAGGAACCCATTCATGGAAACGGAGAATTTGAGTTTCACATCCATCAATAACCCAACCAGGAGGTGTCAATCAACTGTTTACTGTAGACATTTCTAGAAGAGTGGATGTAACTGTAAGCGTTTCTAGAACCAGTTTTCTACTCTGCTCCTGATCCTCCAGATGCATCTTTGAAAATAAGGCCATCACCTGCCACTCACTGCTGGATGCCTACACGACATGTGTCTGTGTCTTATGGCATAATGTGTCTGCCACTGCATTACCCTTAAAAGGGGTATAATCAAGATCAATGTCGAATTATTGCAAGTATTAAACCCACATGTGTTTTCGTATGTTCGTTTGTTGTTGAGTGGATATATATTTCATGCTTTTATAATCCATGTAAACAACAAATATCTCACCCAATAAATAGTTCCTCGAATAGTGTAGAGAATGAACCACCACATCCAAATCAAGGTCATGTGAAGGATAGTTCCATTCATGAGGTCTTAACTAGAGGTATCCATAAGACACAAATCAATCACCCTATATCATAATTGCACCCAATATGATTCCTGAATCATCACAACAAACTTTATATCTCTTATTAGCTTTAGGAAGAATCTTGATCGAGGATGAGGTCAGTCTTCCTTTCAACTCCTAAAAAGACGTTTCATAACGTTATGACCAGATGAACTATACACATTTCTTAGTCAAGGCTGTGAGAGGCACTGCTAAGTAGGACAAATACTCGATGAATCACCTGTAATACCAGCAAGCCCCATGAAACTGCCAATGTTGAAGACACTATTGGGCTGCTACCATGAAACAACATCGCTGAATTTTTCTACGTCAACTAATTCCCATACGTCATATATAATATGACCTATGAAGTGTACCTTATCAATCCAAAAGTTTCATTTTCTGAGCTTAGTGTATAGCTAGTTCTCTCTCAGTATACTCAGCAAGATCAAAAGATGGGTTTCATCATCATTCATGGTACACATATACACTCAGATGTCACCGAAAAATACTACCAAAAAGGAATAAAGATACACATGAAATACCCGGTTCATCGGGGCCATGAAGACGACGAGAACATTTGTGAGGTAGAATGGAATTACTAGATACTCATACATGCCATACCAACTTTATAATGTAGTACGTTTTATGTCAGATGGTTTCACACACACCTGGTGATATCCCGAACTCAGATCAATCTTGGAGAAAATAGTTGCTCCCCAGAGTTGGTAAAAGAGATAATCTATATAAGGAAATGGATATCGATTCAATACCATAATTTTTTTGAGTCGACAATAATCTGAGCATAACCTTAGGGCACCGTATGCCTTTCTAGAAAAAATGATAGGTGAAACCCACAATGATGTTCTAGGTCTGATGAAACCCTTAGCATTGAGGTCTTCAATATTCTTATTGAGTTCCTTTAGCTCTGTTGGTGCCATATTATATGGAGGAATAGACACTCGTTCCGCACATGGAATTAGATCGATAGTGAACTCCTTTTATCTTATAAGAGGTAATCTAGAAAAATAGTCGGGGAAGATGTCCTTAAAAAGATCCACCACTGGAGGGAATTCAGCTAGCTGCATTTCCTGCTTGCTCCTGTAGTGAGTTTCCATTTGAGCTGTCACTCTTCCAAACCCTATGTATTTAGGATTACCTTAGTTTTCTTGCATATCCCATTCTCCTTTGTGAAGATATGTGTCACCCTTAGGGTATGTTAAAGACACACGATGACGATAGCAATCAACATGAGCACGATAATGGGTGAGCCAGTTCATACCAAGAATGAATTCGATTCCAGACATATAGTGAATTTAGAAATTCCCAACAAAACGGTACCTTCTTATCTCAAGGGGGCACTCTTGGAACTAGCGTATGCCCTCTGTTCGGACCCCAAGCGGAGTGTCGAGATACATGACGCCGCAATGGTACTCAATTGGAAAACCAATACTCTCAACAATAGTAGATGATATAATGGAGTGTGATGCAATAGTTTCAAAAAGAGCAGAAATTGAAGTTAGAGGCTATTGGGATAGTACCTCTCACTGTAGATAGTCCTGCACTCTTCTCCTCTGGTGCTAATTGCACTACATACATGGGACCTAAGCCATGACCCTAATAGGCTACCAAGTAGGCATGATCCGTTCCACTCTATTAATACTGATAATCTGGGACTTGATTTCCTCAAACATGACCTCCACCATTACCTCAACCTGATTAACAAGTGGAAAAATAACTTATAGCCTACTGTGGAGTCATATATCCCATACCTGATGGAGGTGTATGTGCGGATCCTCTACCACAAAAATCTAAAGATATGGAATGGTAGAAATGCTGAAGGTGACCCATCATGCCGCAATCTCGGCGCTCCTTCAGATCCCTCGTGCACTGTGGCTTCTAGTGACCATCCCTACCACAATGATAACAAGTGACAAATCTATCAAGACGTGTAGTTTGGCTAGGAGTTTCCCCACGTGCACTTTTAAAACATGGTTTCCTACTGCCATATGATCCATCACCCTGTCTTTGAACTGAACCGCCCATGGATCATTGTTTAAGCATCCTTGACATTTCGCTCTGAGATCAGAGCCTAATTCATTATCTATGTAATAGTGGTCAAATGGAAGGTGTCCACCTGTGAGAAGATAGTATACTCAATTCCATCCTCCAAATGCCTTGCATTAGTATGTGCGTCTCGAGTCAGAGATGGGGGAAAAAGCTGATGTTCCATGAAATGATTATAATACTCTAACACTGTCATAGAGCCCTGCTGAAGATGTAGGAACTACCGTGCATGATCATCTCTCAGAGTATGTAGGGAAAAAAGTGATTGAAGAAGGCTTCTTGGAAATCGGCCCATGCCATTACCCTAGTTTTCTCAGCCCGAGAAACAATGTACCACCATCTCATGGTGGAGTCATTGAGCATGTAGACTGAAACATTGACCCTTTCCTCTTGAAGCCTCTCAAGGTGTTATAAGATAGACCATATTGCTTCTATCCACGACTCTTCAACATGAGGGTTGCCACTCCATGAGATGGTGGGAGGGTGCTGTTGCAGGACATCTCGTGTGAGGTCTGCCATAGATGGGGCAGGACTAGGGATACTCTGAACCAAATGTATTAACCTTTGGAGACTATCCTTGAACTGAGAATCAAGGTCCCTCATATGATCAACAGGAGGTAGTGCCATAAGAGGCTCTACGAGATGTACCACCAGTGGTTCTGGACCTCTCGTATCTAGAATGTTCTAATTACCACTCTCCTGGGGAAAACATGAAGACGTCATAGCATCATTTGTCTATAATACCAACACACACATTAGACAAAGATTAAAGAAGGGGAGAAAAACAAGTAAGGCAAAAAAGAGGTTAGGTACATAGCCTGCCTCTAAGCACTAACCAACATTCAACCCACCTAAAGAGTCAGGTTTCGATATAGAAGATACAACTAAAATGGATTACTAATCTGTTCTACAGCCCACTCATAGGTTGAGTCATGATAACATATAATAGACTAAAACAACAATATATTCAAAAAAACAGCATTTCAAATTTTTTAACGAATAGGCACAACAACACTCACATGAAAACAGGAAGATGCACACTGAATGTAGATATGTCATGGCAATATGCATGGCATTTAAATCCTATAGTACCTATTATGATGCACTGAATGCATTTCCCTCGTATCATCGGACTGCAATGGTAACCCATTATCTCAACAATATCAACACAATAAGAACGCAATACAAATGAGTCACCCAAGGTGACATTTTATCATCAGTAACTGGCATAATCAATAACTACAATCCCAACCCAGGAATTCGATTTTTTCCCTATACATGGGTTAGCTACATCCAAAAATAGAGTACATCCCAAATCCCTATATCCTAGTCTCTTGTCTAAGACAAACAATATGACAAAAGGAAAACCACCTCTGATACCACTTTGTAACGTCCCGACCCAGCTCACCTCTACGATGGTGGCCCGACCGGTGGGTCCCATAACCTCATCCACTTCTCCCTGAATGCCAGAGGGTGTCAACTAGCAGCGAGGGTCCTTTTTGTGTATATGGGGGATACTACACTCTTATAAGTAGCAGATAATATCATAGTGGAAGTAAATGACATCAATTAATAAAAAACAGAATCATGCGAATGAATAAATTATAGTATAAGAAATATAAATAAATCCAACTAAATAATTATAACCAAATGTGGAAGCACACAAAAAAAATGACGTGCCATGATGTTGGATTAATCTGAAAGTGCAAGAAAACAAAACCTTAACACACAGTCAAATAAATGAAAATACACAAGGAGAAACGACATCAAAAGAAAGGCCTGGTCCTCTTCCCCAATCTCCATCCCAAGAATTAATTTAGAGGCAGACATTGGATGAATCATGATTCCCCTTGTCAATACCCGTGAGCATGTAATCTACTCAGGTGTCAATGACTCCAGAGAAAGGTGTGAGATAAAAAAGCCAGTAGGCTGACACCCACGATGTCTAAAACTTTCCATTTCATGCAATGAAAAAAATACAGTGTACCATTATATAATAATTCCAAATAATTAATTTTAAGTGAATTGTAATAAATAAGTCAGCCTGGGTCCCAAACAACACCTTTGCCCAATCACCTACTTCCACCTAAGCTGGTAGTCTGAAAATGAACCTACCAGTAGAACGTACGAAAACACATATATATAAAACCCACAATGCAAGGAAAAAATAGGAAAACATATGCCCCAAACTTTTGCTTTAACATGGGGTTGAAGTCCAGTGTCAACCAGGAACACAGACACATATTAGGGGAAATATCTCAATTCTCAAGAGACTCAATTCACAATATCATAATCATTAAGTGCATCATTATTTAATTTCAAGTTAAGAGTTGGAGACCGTGCTCGTCCTAAAGTTATCACTATGGAATATCCGTCAATTTATCTAATGCCACCAAGAACATCCAAGGCAAGCATTCAAAAGGCCAAGTGTCGCCCAAGGCATGGCTTTACCCTGAGTCTGTCCCAATCTCGCAAAAAGGGGTCGAGTGTCATCTGAGGGTGGATTAGCCACATTTCCTACAGATCTATCCCGATAAGCCTTTTTGAAACCAGTATCACTCAAAAATATTAGAAAGTCCTGGGAAGTCTCTATCTGGAAAAGTCAATGACATCGCCCTTAGAACATAGAGGTAAACCATGAATAATGAAGGATCTAATCATGGACCATAATACTGGACCCTCCCCCTTTCCCCTTCCCGAATAAATAATGGTTTTTACAGCATTAGATAGGACATAATCAGCATATAAAGTCACAGCATGAAAACTAACCAGATACACCCGCATCACAAGTCATAAATCTAATAGTATAGCATAACAACTTGTAAGGCAATACACATATCATATCAACCTCAGCGGATAATGAACATTTAAATAATAAACATTTCAACATAACTACATGGAAGATGATATACATATCATACCAATCTCAGCAGATATTAAACATCTAAATAATATGAAGTTTAGAATAACATGTTCTAATGATCCAACAATTCATTTTCATGTTTATAGAAACTATTTATTTATTTTAATTACAATAAAATGGGGCTTCAAAAAACTAGAAATTAATCAAAAAATAATCTCGGCTAATGGAATAATACACCGATCATGTTGGCACACCCAAAGGGTTGTCCAGCATTGTTTCAATAATTCAAACAACTATTCCTTTAATTTAAAAACAATAAGAAGGGGTTTCGCAATACCCACAGTTAATATAATTAATAACCCAACAAATGGAAAAAATACACCGACTATGTCGGAATACCCAAAGGGGTGTCCGATCTTGTTGTAACAATTAAAAAAATTAACATTATTAAGAGTCTAACAATTAAGTAAAGTCATTAAATTAATTAAAATTGGTAAAATTGTATAAAGCCGGTTGGCACCAACTAACGACACAATAGTTATTTTTTATAAATCACAACTAAACAGAGGGAAAGTGAGAAGGCACCCTTCATTGTAGCCGTATATGACTCTATGATCCATGGTATACATTGATATGACCTAAAATGGATAAAAATGAAGGATTTTAGAAAAACAAAAAAATAGGGTAACAATCTTCCACGGCAAACTGCACGCTGATTAGTCAATGAAAAAGCATGATTCCAGTTGCGCAATGTAAAAAATTATCTAAGGTTTACTCTGAATCTGATGGCGAAGTAATCAAAAATCCAAAAGATGAGAAACAGCCTTCTGAAGTGGCTGCTATTTGGTGTGATGGGGTTGAGGGGTGCGACGTGATTAGTGGGAGAGGGAGAGTGGAGAGGAAAAAACAAAAAGAGAGAAAATAATGAAAAAGAAAAGAAAATAAAAATAAAAGAAAAATAAAATATAACGAAAAAGGTAATAAAAGAAAAATATAAAATAAATAAAAGATTGTAATGGAAAATAATAAAATTAATTAAAATGGGAATCCCCGATTTTAATTATTTTTATTTTTATCGTAACCCCCTCTTTATTTTATTTTATAAATTTTTTATATTTTCTTTCTTTCTTTTAAATCTTATTTAAGTTTATTATTACTATTTTCCAATCCTTAATTAATTAATTACAACTAGAACACTATTCCAAAGCACGACTTGAAATTTTTCATGAAATGTCTTCAATTATTTAAATTAAATAAAAAGCTACCCGGGACACACAGTGAGGTGTGCAGGCACGCGCCCCGGGTCACTTAATTAACTAGACATAAATTAAATTGAAACGGTCCATACCTAATTAAGGATGGGAAGTTACAGTGAACACAGAAAAATATAATTACTTTATTTGAATCTGTATCATATAAATAATTTCCGCCATTCTTTAGGCATTGACCAGATTCCGATCCATCTATTACCCTAATAAATGAATATTAAAGAAGAATATTTCATGTTTTAAGAACTAAAAATCCGTTAATGGATCATAGCATAAATAAAGTAATGAAAAATAATTTCTCCAATCTAAATTTATTTACCAAGTCCTAAATTATTATCATATGTAATGTAATCTGAGATTTCCTATTTTAACATATAACAATAATTACGAATTTAAAAACTATATAATCCATAAGATGTTAACCTTAAAATCATTACAAAATATGTATGGACATACTCAAAATCTATATATTTTTAATGTGCATCACTAATTATTTTAGATAAACATACTATTAATTAGTTTAGAAGAAAATTTCACAAACCAAATATGTTAATACCTTGATCATATATTCTCTAAAAACAGGCCTATTACCTAAATTACCATATAACATCAATTAAATCATACATGATTCTAAAATGTATCTCTCTCCTGATTCCTTAAATAGAATCACAGATTATCAACTAGATTCTCTAAATCTAAAAATATTTTAAACTACCTTAACAAAAATAAACCAAATTATCAGTAAATCACTAACCAGTTCCTTTATCATAAATTCATTTCCATTTACTCTATCCATTATCAAATTATCATAAATAAACAATATTATTTCAACATCATTCATATATTAACTGGTATCATTCCATCAGTAATGCTTTTTTTCAAAAAATACCACCCTTAAATTAAATCACATTTCAAGGTTATTAGTTCCATTTAACATACAATATCAAATCCTTATGGAAAAATAATGTATAAAAATCTTTATATGTTTCATGATATATATAACTAGAAAAACATTGATGAAAAACATATACAACATAATTCATTAATTCTAATACATTAATACGCCAATCATTGCACATCATACATAAATAATTATTTATGATCTTCCCTATTAATACTTAATAAATCATTACTATATTATTCTATTTATACTCTCTTCATTATCAATTAAAGAACAATTAGTTATATAATTTTATATCCATTTTTTGATATTCGCCCTTAGAAAATTAATTTTCATAAATCACATATTTCCCACATTTTAATCATTCAAATATATATGTTATCTTAAAGAAACTGAAATTCTCATCCCTTATTTCATAGAGGATATAGATTTTTTATATATAATTACATTATCTATATCTGTATTTTACACACCTAAATCATCATCCCCTTTATTTAATGAACATACATTAGAACTTCGTCCTACAATGATTTCATTTAAGTGAAAAATATACTTCCCACTATGACTATTATAAATTATTATTATTAATATTATTATAAGGTGTGTCCAGAAACTCACCTAAGTAGAAATGTTTTTTATATCATTCGATAACATATTATGAATATATATATGTATTTTTAATCCATCTAGAGATTCACATGGTATCCAATAATTAAATTGATTCAATTGACAATTATATTCATCATTGATATAGTTCCTCATAGATCCATGCAATAAATAAAATAAAAAGTATAATACGAATGATATTATTAATAGCAATAAATAAAATAATAATTAATAATCATTCATAGGGTGTTCATATCCAAAAAACTTCTTTTGAATTATTGAAACCTTATATATAACAAAATATATCCGCTATCTGGAAAGGGGCGGTGCAACTTTCTTGGCCTCTTATCGCTTGTTGGATGAAATGTCTTGAATTTATCAGGGATCTCAACCACATTCCCACTCATATCTTCCAAAAAGATAACATGGTTGCCGATAGTCTTTCCAATAAGGGAGTCAATAAGGTTGTTACCTAGTTGGATGATATTCCTGACAAATCTCTCCCTTTTTTCCTCAAGGATTGTAACATGTTTCTATCTTTCAGACTTTTGTAACTCCCTTTCTTTTTTATCAATAAATTGTGCCTTGGTCTTTGACTGAGGCGCCACCTCTTAAAAGAAATTATATCCATTTTTATCATCTATTCAAATCAAACATAATGTTTCAAAACATAATGGGAATTAACCCAATCATATCCCCCATGAGTATCAAAATATGTGTTCTTTAACAATACACTCACTAATATCTATAATGATTAATTAGATAAAATCAATAAACTATTTTCACGTATACTACCCATATATGCATCAAAGCTAAAGCCACATCCACTTATAATATCCAAAAAAGTTTTTTCAATGAAAATCAGACTCTTTTATTTACCATAACCTATGACATTCTTCTATACATATAGTTATACTATGGGACTTCACAAATGTTTTCATATACCAATTCAAAATGATTAGTTACACAATTATTTTAATCCAACTACATCATCTCATACTTATCATATACATACAATAAATTATTTTATATGTATATTGATTAAAAAACATGATGAACCATACTAGAATCATATAGGTCTAGTGCCTGAAGAAAAATTTATTCATAAACCAAATATTCTAATGAGGTCTATATACGTTCACACTATGTTATTAATAACTATAAAATTTCATTTAAATAATATACCTAAAATCATTCTTCAAAACCAAAAAAAGAATACATAATAAAGGGTGAGATATGATTCTCAATATGGGTAGAAAAAGAATATATTATAGATTATGTCATCCTAATATAACCCTAAGGGTGTGAGAATAGAATCCTAACATTATAAAAGAATTCCCATAATATCATACATAAAAATAATTCATTAAAGAAACAGAGTTGATAAAAATAAATGAATAATAAATGAATCATTTAACATGATATATTAAAACATAGTAATTTAAAAAAACAAATATTTATAAAAGACACATAATCGTAGAAAAAAAACATGTTCTCAAGAACCACATCCAATAATATAATTTTAGGTTGTGTTAACTAACCATTTTATATTTCAGGATCAATCCAACTAAAATATATGTGGATTTGGTTCAGTTGTAATTAAATAATATAGGTATACCCCAAATACGAGCATTGTGGAAAAAGTCACTTATTGAACTGGGATTACTCCCCATTCCTGTCTTATTTATCTCATGAGATAACAAACTCTCTCCAATGCATTGGTGGGATGTAAAATATCTGGACCACCCATCGGATAACAAATATCAAAAATATTTGTTCCCTAATATCATAAAAAAATACGTCATATCACAACACATGAATAATAATTCGATTTAATAAAATTATTATTGTAGTATAACTTATGAAAAAGAAACAGGTTTCATAATGATTTCATCAATTCATCACATCATGATCTATCTTATAGGTGTAGGATTCATAAAAAATAATGTCATCATAATCATAAATTATCCATATAAATAATAATCTTTTTATCATTGGATTATATTACTAGAAAAAAGGCTTTAGAAATATTACTTTGAACACTACTTAAGGAAGATAACTTTTTCACTTTAAAAACCTTATTTAAAATCTAAATATTTCCGAATTTTTAAGATTTTTTATATTTTAAAATATCCTTTAAAATATAAAAAGTAAAATACAATATAATTTAAGTTCATTATAGTGGGTAATTGGGTTCACACCTTATATGTTCAAAGAAAACATTTATTTCCAACTTGTATACAAATTTAAAAAACACCACATTTTGAAAAAGAAAAGTATATTCCATTCCAAAAAATGAAAACAATTTATTGATGGTAAATAATTAATATGAAAAATCATATTATAATATTAAATTCATTTTTAAAATTCATATATAGGTATGAAAAATTATTTTTTACAGAATAGAGAAATAATGTTCGTTATGTTTAAAAAGGTATTTATGTATCTAAACTAACTAATCAGAGAAAAATGAAAGGAAAACAATAATATCCATAAATAAAAAGTAAATTATAAATTTAAAGTGTTTAATGAGGAGTAGACACTAATATTTTATCATTCCAAATGTAATTAGTGACATTCATGATAAATAATGAGAATATAATGTACACCCCTTACAACGTTGTGAACTTTCGAGTCATTATCCCCATGACAAAATCATATAAAATAAAACTATAAAAATAATTAAATGAAATAAATTAATGATATGAAATTTTAAAGGGTATTAATGTATACATCAAAAAATAAATGATAGGTTAATATGACATCGGTGTCTCGGAATTAAAAGTGAGACTTGAGACCCCTCACAACAATTTACAGCTTCTATGAAGGGTATGTAAACTATTTTATAATAAATTTAAAATTTTTATACTTATATACCAAAATTATTTACATAAATATGAAATCATATATTATCATATATTAATGTTCATTACACATTTATTAACAATTATTTATTAAAATCATCATTTTTGGGTGTTAAATATTTCATTTTATCATGAGAATTTTGGGTTGGTAGTTCTTATCTTTCTACAATGATCATGGTTCCATAATATATATAATATAAAAAATAAATATAATATATATCTATATATTTACTTTCATTCAAAAATGAAAAATATATATAAATCATTTACACTATTCATAGAGGTCGTAGGCTATAAATTTTCATGAATTTCATTTTCACATTTTGACAGAATAAATAAAATAATGGTAAATAGTTATTCACTGTTAAATGATAATTTTGAATTTATATTAATCATCAATTTTACTAAAATCAATCCTTATTACCATACATTTATAGTCGAAATGAAAAATGAATGATGTCGCTTTGTGGATATTGTTTTCCACAAGTACGCAGAAGTGAAGTTATAATTTTATAAATAATTAGAAGGTAAGAATATAGATATTATAAATAATAATAGAAGAATAATTAATTGAAAAATATCACTTTTAAATGTTAAAACATTCATATTACCAATATATAAATAATGGTTATAAAAATTGAATTGCTTAACTATGTGAAGATGATAAGTTGTACGTCCACATGAGTGTACATTAAATTAAAATTCGTTAAATTGTGGAGGATAATTATGGATTAATTATCATAAAAAAATTTCACTATATTTATGATACTGATTTATTATTTTAAAAAATAACATATATTTATTTGAGATAGAAGAATATGTTAAAATAATCTTATCTCTTAAGGACCCAAAGCTTGACGTACATGGACAATACATTACCTTTTCGGAATAGTTAATACATAACAAAAACAAACACACAAGGACCGTAATATTTTAGTGTATTTAGAAACTCGGTAAAATAATCTTCTAATCATGGTGAAAGATCTTACACATCTCCAATAAAGATCTTCCCCTTTTTTTCATACCTAAAACCTTTCTCTAAATCCTTGGGAAAAGAAAACATACAAAATGGTGAGCTCAAATGCTCAGTAAGGGTAAACAAAAGAAATATCACTCATATCATATTCATAAGAAAATTACATTTTGATAATCTTATCCTGCAAAAGAGGTCATAATATCATGTCATGGGATAAATCATAGTAATGAAAATTAATCCCAAATAGCCATAACATTAAACATTAAACATTGTGGCATACACACATAATCATAGAGAATCATTTCATATTAGTCAAGGATCATTTCCAAGACCATCATAGAGGACAAAGTCCATTACTAAACCGAGTTCACTCCCCGTTCAAGTCCTGTATCATTGAACTGGTTTAACTTGTCATTCCAGCCATGCCTATCTCATGAGATATAAATATTTACCCAATGCATTGGAAGGAGATATAGGTCCCACCCATATCATAATGAAACAATTCTTATGTGTGACACAAAATCATAAATCATACCACATAGCATAACACATGTAATAAAAATGGGACTATTAAACATCATACCGTCATAAAAAACCCATATAAGATAAAAGGAAGTCATAAAATTAATTCCATCATAAAAAAATCAAATCAATGTCAAAATAGGGATATAAACAGAACTCTATTTTATCTTAGATGGAAAATAATTTTGATAAAACAATTGAACTCCATTCTTGAAGAAAATATCCTTTCTACTTCAAAAACATTTTTTCTTTTCATAACATGTCATACATTTTTAAACTAAAATTAGTTGATTAAAAATAAAAAATAAAAAATGTAAAGGAATATTCTTGGAAATAATGTTCTAAATATTCATTCATTTCGTATAAGTTAAAAAAACATCCTTCTCGTACTTTGGATGGAAAAGACAAAAAGTATCTCGTACTAAAAACGAAAAAAGATTCCTTTCATATCCTTTACTAAAAACTCACTGAAGGGTAAAATTGGATTTAAACATTTGTATGAGGATAGAAATAATATTAAAAATTGAGGAAACATGGATGTGGATGATAAAATACACCCCAGTAAATACCAAAGTACAAACAATATCAGATAAAAATGAGATTGTGAGATTTTCCCTTACCTTATGTCCGATATGCTTCGTATGAATCCGAACCTCCTATAATATGGTTCAAATAATTTTAATTGACTTATTATGGAGTCATATTTATTGTTATGAAATCATATATGGCCATATTAGTATCTTCCTAGTAGTTATATTTCATTGCTACTTGTTATTCGGGTGTTTATTGCTTTATGTTCTTATGAGTGTTTTGTCGAATAAATTCTTATTCCTCTTTATAGGATTTATATAAATCATTTAAATAATTATATTAGTGTAATATATATCATATTAATTCATAAATTTAATTTATATAATCATTATTCAATGAAGATCATATAGAACGAGTCACAACACATCGTAGAGACGGTAAGCCGTACATACGCACGAGCGATGATATCATTCCCATGATCGTGTAATTGTATTGAAGTTTATGTATAATATTTCAGAATCAAAACCACTTTACAATAATCATATATAGTTATTTATTTACACCATTATACCCATCTAAGTATAGTGGTGGTGGAAAACATATTACACCAAAGCGTGGAGACAATATTCCGTACGTATGCACGCTTGGTGATTTTGTTTACCGTAGGATGGATAAGAGGTGAAATAGGGTTGTTTAATATTTATAATAATATTTCATTATATGAGGGATACTTTTGTTATTACGTAATAATGAAACAACTAAATAAGAGGCAGTAGAAGAAGAATGGAACTTGAAGAAAATGGTAGAATGTATTACCTCTTCTTCGAAGTGCCTCCTTTAAACTTTCCCTTAGGGCAATAGAGTTGGTATTTTGAGAAGACCAGTACCTCTAGTTGGTTTCTAAGGAAGTGGGGATGTGAAATGAGCAGGGGTTGGCCAAGCTTGAAGGCTCAATGTGGTGTGAGTAGGAGAGGGAGGAGGTGACCTTTTATAAGGGAGGATAGGGACACCTTTGGAAAGTGTGAAAATATTATTTTATGATAAACGTATCATCGGTTTCAAACGGCCCATAAATCATTAAAAATGAATATAATATGAATCATGGTCGAAATAAAATCATCCAATATTAATTGGACATGTTTTGGATAATATTTTATTCATTATAATCTTATTTATTTAAATCTTTTATTAATGATGTCAATACTGCATCATTATTGTGTCATAAATAATATAATTTATTTTATGTCCAAAAATTTAAAAAAAACCAAAATTTAGGAAATATTATTATCTTTCCAATGAATATTTATAGTCAAAATGATAATTTATATATCCCCTTATAAAAATTAATTACTATAGAATATTTGTTAATGGAAATTTTGTCTTTAAATTAAATTAATTAATCTAATTTGTCATTGTCTTTCACAAGTGGCTCCATGGGGTCCCAAAATCGAACCAAGGATTCCAATGGACGGCCATTACTCATACAATATGGTTTGGACATGTTTTAAGGTAATTTTGATTCATTATAATTTTCATTTAACCTTGAAATACCTTATTTACTTTTAACCGTGTTAAATTAAATTAAAAAGTTACTATTGACCAAAAATTATTTTTTTCTAATTTAACCACATATTACTCCTTGATATTAACTGTGACTCACATATTTTTGAAATTCAACTCACAGAAGTGGTAAAATTATGTTTTATGAACAATTACTAAATCTCCTAGGAGGTGGGTAAAAGACGGTGAAAAGTTCAATACAATTTCTACAAATCTAAAATTATTATAAAATGATTCCAATGAAATTCAATGAACATATATAAGTATTATGTATCTATTTTGAACTAAAAAAATTTATATCAAATAAATTATTATTTAAATAAAAAATCATTTTTAACCAAAAACTCATTGTTTTCACTATTCATCAAAAATTGATGTTTTTCATAAAAATACCAAAAATTCAGACTAAGCTATATTTGACATTCTGAATTCAAAAATGATTTCTATTTTTCAAAATTCAAAACATAGAAGTTGGATTAATTAATTTTAAAATCAATTCCCATTATCAAAACAAATAGCGTGTTTTTAAGAAACAATAACTATCACAAGATCGACATTTGTTTATGTCCAAATTCAATGTGAAATTAATTCCAATGACCAAAATTGGATTTAATGGTAAAACTATATAATAATTACAATTTAAAACCAATTAAAAAGATATTACAACCATAAAAATTATTGCGAAGAAAAAATTTGTTTTTATTTAAAATATAATGTGTTTTTACTATTCATAAAAATATGAAAGTTATCAGAATAATATGAAAAATTTATCCAAATTAAATTTATATATCCTGATTCCAAGGAATAATTTTATTTTTTCAAATTTAACATATAAAAATATCAAAAACTAGATTTAACGTTGGTGCGCCATCAAAAGGCGGCAAAACGGCATTTTTAAAAAAATACTTATTTTACCCGAAAAATTTATTTTTTTCTCATAACATAATCTAGAATATATGTAAGATTAATAATAATTTTATAATATTAAAAATTTAGTTAATAATATTCATAATGGCTTTTCCATAATAATATTATAACAATATATCATTGTTTAGTGAAACCTGGTATTGCGTACAACACCCGCTATCGAGGAAGGTTGTGATTGTGTGTAATGCAAGCCAAGTCAGGGTTGTATGTTGTGCAAGACTCATCTATAGTTTCTTATAACAGAAACCAACCATATTTCATTTATAAATAGAATATATATATATTTGTACATACACAGTCAATGTTTTTTAGAATAACAACTATCAAAATTGTGTGTAACATTATCCCAGAATAGTGTTGTGTATACTGCAAGTTAATAGGGTGTTGCGTATAGTGCAAGGTAATCTTGTTGTAGCGTACAACATAAGACATCAGTGAAATTGAAAGAATATTTTTCATAAAATCTTGGGTAGTTACATTCTACGCCCCTTAAAATGAATTTCTCCCTCTGAATTCGTCGGGGTTATAAATCGTTTACTATTCATATAAACCCACATCGTAAAAAGGAATACTAAAACATGATTTTAAAAAATAATGTATGAAACGTAACGATTACCCAAAATAATTCATCACTGGGTTTCCAAATAGGATAACATAGGTGAAAATATGGATATGGAAGAAAAATCTAATCGTCATGTTCTGATGCAGAGTGGTAGAGAACATGGCTATGAAAGAAGCCAATAATCACAAAGCCATAGATTTTTTACTATCTAAGGTACCATCTGATTCATCAGATATAAGAGTACTAGGACAAACATTTTTGTCTTTCAAGATAATTTCCCTAATGTTGAAGAATTATTGAATTAAATGAAATTATTACTTGATTTTGGTACAATCTCATTATTGTTCATGTCTTGAACAATTTCCACTTCATCTCTTAAAGAAATGAAATGAATTTGTTTTCCATGAATTGTTAGCGGATCATGCGATAGAATTATAGGTAATTCTATCTGTCTCAAACAAATGGTTAGCAAAGGTAATATACATAATCCCATATATGGTGATATTATTTGTATATGGTTCTAAAAATGGACTTATACATCAACTATCATGCTGCATAATAAAATGAAACTAATTTCTACTAACCAGGGACTTCACGTAGGCCAGTGGTAGGCGATAAAGGACTGTCATACTTCGGTTTTGGGTTCAATTTCCACAGCTTTGTCTGACGCGATGGGTTGTCGCCCGTCCTGCAGGTTGTCCTTTTTCTAAAATTAAATCATTATGACATTCCATCGATAATATAGAAAAAAGTTCTTGCCTTAAACAATACTAACTTATGTCTAACATAATCAATTTAAAATCTTCAGGATTATCCAAAATACTTATTTCCAAGCTTATAGTATAAAGAAAACAATTACTAGAAATTTCATCTAACAACAATGTGAATACCATCATTTATCTCTGATATATTATGTTGATCACATTCTAATCATCTGAATACCTTAATCATGTATTTTTTTGAAAAACAAATACTCATTTAACCTTAGTGAAAACATGAATGTTGTCAAAAGTTAACTCTTTCCACATACTAAAATCCCAAAAACTATATATACTCAAACCATGATATCACTTTTTCCTTATATAATTCATGAGCTCAATAATACTATCAAACTTTTCATTATCTCCTTAGAACTCCTTTATGTGCATATTAGGTGCTTTCCAAAAATATCTGAATAACCTTTCATGGTTACTAGTACCATTCATCAAACACTTTCAAAACACAATGAAAGACAGCAGTGTAACAATCCTTAAATGTCTCTTTATTCCATAGTACCATGAGATTACTTATACAACATCACTCTTGATAAACATGTAATCATTCCACTACCTTCATAAACCATTGACCGAGCTTCAACAATTCTTTCATATCACATATCATTTGTAGTCTCTTCATCATCATCCACATAAATACTACCCATATGACCATGCTGATTCTATTTATGAGGTTTTCCCTTTGGGAGTTGGTTTTCATAATGCCCGTACATTCCACATTTAAAACACTTTACCATTGTTGATGTCTTAGCAATACCATTATCTTTGTCCATGGTGTTAACTAAACCTTTTCCCTTAAAATTAATAGCTTTGTGCATTTCTTTTCCACACCCAAAGCATCTTCCAGTTCCTTTGAAACATTCTCCTTGATACCTCTTCCCACATGACTTACATGAGGGAAATTGAACTTCATTTCCTCTATGGTCATCATGAAACTCCATCTTTCTCTTATTAGAAGAGTCAGGAAACTTACCAAAGCTGAGATTATTGATCATTTTTTGAGATTGATGATTAGTCATAATAATGATGTTTCACCTTCCAAATCCCATTTCATTTGCTTTATAATGAAGAATATCATTCTATTGTCCATCATATTCTCCATTATCGTGATTCTTCTTATTTCCATTCATTTTCTAAAACCCAAAAATAACAGTGTGGGAGGCAAAAATCATGATAGATAAAACAACATAATAAAGGGGGTGTAACTTAAATATCTAACATCTTAGGTTTAATTCTAAGATTATTACCGCAATTCTAGGACTATATCCTATAATTATACTTAACCTTAGGGACATCCCTATACATACTTTAGAAATATTTCTAGGGATCTCACTAAAGTTTTCACATGCAAGTTTCCAAAGGTTAACTAAACCTTTCCTCTGATACCAACTGTAGAGACTCGAAGCTTGACGTAAATGGACATTACATTACTTTTGCGGAATAGTTTATATATAAAAAAACAAACACACAAGGACCATAATATTTAAGTGTCTTTGGAATCATGGAAAAAGAATCTTCTAATCATGGTGAAATATAATCAACATCTCCAATAAAGATCTTCCCCTTTGGTTTTCTTACCTAAAACCTTTCTCTAAATCCTGGGGAAATCAAAACATACAAAAGGGTTAGCTCAAATTCTCAGTAAGGGTAAACAAAAGAAATATCAGTCATATCATATTCACATGAACAAAATATTTTGAAAATCTTAATCTGCAAAAGAGGTCATAATATCATGTCATGGGATAAATCATAGTAATGAAATGTAATCCCAAATAATCATAACATAAAAAATGAATCTTTGTGGAATTCACACATAATCATAGAAAATCATTTCATATTACTCAAGTCTCATTGCCAAGACCATTATAGAAGAAAAAGTCCATTACTTAACTGAGTTCACTCCTCGTTCCTGTATCACAAAACTGGTTTAACTTTCTATTCTAGCAATGAATATCTCATGAGATATAAATATTTACCCAATGCATTGGAGGATTATATAGGTCCCACCCATCTCATAATGAAACCATTCTTATGTGTGACAAAAAATCATAAATCATACATCATAGTATAACCCATGTAATAAAGATGGGATTCTTAAACATCATGCCATCATAACATAACCCATATAAGATAAAAGGACATCATAAAATTAATTACATTATAAAAATATCAAATCAATGTAAAAATATGGATAGAAACAGAACCCTATTTTATCTTAGATGGAAAATAATTTTGATAAAACAATTAAACTCTATTTTTGAGGAAAATATCCTTTCTACTTCAAATTTTTTTTCCTTTCTTAACATGGCATACAATTTTAAACTAAAAGAATTTGATTCAAAATAAACAGGAAAACTTTTAAATGAAGCTTCTTGGAAATAGTGTTATAAAAATTCATTCATGCCGTATAAGTTAAAAAAACATCCTTCTCGTACTTTGGCTGGAAAAGTCAAAAAGTATCTCGTACGAAAAACGACAAAATATTCCTTTCATATCTTTTACTAAAAACTAACCGAAGGCTAAAATTGGTTTTAAAAAATTGTAGGAGGATGGGAATAATATTAAATAATGAGGAAACATGGATGTGGATGATAAAATACACACCAGTAAATAAAAAGTAAAAACAATCTCGGATAAAAATGTGATTGTGAGATTTTCCCTTACCTTAGGTCTGATATGCTTTGTATGAATCCGGACCTCCTATAATATGGTTTAAATAATGTTAATTAACATATTACAGAATCATATTCATTGTTATGATATCATATATGGTCATATTTGTATCTTCTTTTTAGTAATATTTCATTGCTACTAGTTATTCAGGTGATTATTGCTTTATGTTCTTATGCGTGTTTTCTCAAATAAATTGTTATTAATATTTATAGGATATAGATACATCATTTATAGAATGGTATTAGTGTAATATATATCATATTCATTCACTCATTTCATTTATATAATCATTATTCAATGAATATCATATATAATGAGTCACATCACATCGTGGAGATGGTAGGCCGTACGTACGCACGAGTGATGATATCGTTCCCATGATCGTGGAATTTTGTTGAAGTGTATGTATAATATTTAAGAATTAATACCACTATACAATATTAATATATAGTTATTTATTTACACCATTATATTCATCTATGTAAGGTGGTGGTGGAAAACATATTACACCATGACGTAGAGATAGTATTCTGTGTGTAAGCACGCGCATTGATTTTGTTTACCGTAGGTTGGATAAGAGATTAAATAGGGTTGTTTCATATTTATAATAACATATCAGTATATTAGGGATACTTATGTTATTAACTCATAATTAAATAACTAACGAAGAGGGAGTAGAAGAATAATGGGACTTGAAAAATACGGTAGAAGGTATGACCTCTTCTTCAAAGTGCCTCCTTTAAACATTCTCCAAGGGCACTACAGTTGGTATTTTGAGATGAAAAGTACCTCTAGTAGGATTATAAGTAAATGGGGAAGTGAAATGGTCAGGGTTTGGCCACGATTGAAGGCTCAATGTGGTGTGAGGAGGAGAGGGAGAGGTTCCCTTTTATAAGGGAGGAGAGTGGAACCTTTGGAAAGTGTGAAAATATTATTTTATTAGAAACATATCTTAAGTTTAAAAAGGTTCAAAAATCATTAAATATGATTATATGATGACTCATGGTCTAAATAAAACCATCCAATCATAATTGGACATGTTTTGGAAAATATGTTAATCATTATAATCTTATTTATTTAAATCATTTATTAATGAGGTAAATACTGCATCATTATTGCGTTATAAATAATTTTATTTATTTGATGTATAAAAATTATTAACAAATACTAACATGTAGGAAATCTTTTTATCTTTCCAATTAATATTTATAGTCGAAATGATAATTTATATAGCCCAATATAAAAATTAATTACTAATTAATTTTTGATAATGCCAATTTTGTCTTTACATTAAATTAATTAAGCTAATGTGTCATTGTCTTTCATAAGTGGCTCCAAGGGGTACCCAAATCGACCCAAGGATGACCATGGATGGACATTACTCATCCAATATGGTTTGGACATGTGTTAAGGTAATTTTGAATTATTATAATTTTCATTTAACATTGAATTACCCAATTTACTTTTAAACGTGGTAAATAAAAGTAAAAAGTTACAATTCACCAAAAATTATTTTTATCTAATTGAACCAAATTTTACTCCTTGATATTAACTGTGTCTCTCAGATTTTCAAAATTTCAATCACAGAAGGGGTAAAATTATGTTTTATGAACAATTGAAAAAGCTCCTAGGAGGTGGGTAAAAGACGGTGAAAAGTTCAATACAATTTTTATAAATTTAAATTATTATAAAATGATTCAAATGAATTTAATTGAACTTATATAAGTATTATGTATCTATATTTACCAAAAATAATTAAATCAAATAAATGATTATTTAAATAAAAAGTCGGTTTTAACCAAAAACTCAATGTTTTCACTATTCATCAAAAATTGAAGTTTTGCAGAAAAATACCCAAAATTCAGCCTAAGCTATATTTTATATTCCGAATTCAAAAAGGATTTCTAATTTTTCAACTTCAAAAAATATAAGTTGAATTAGATAATTTTAAAATCAATTTCTGTTATCAAAACAAATAACGTGTTTTTAAGAAATAATAAGTATCAAAAGTACGACATTTGTTTATGTCCAAATTCAAAGTGAAATTAATTCGAATGACCAACATTGGATTAAATAGTAAAAATATTTTCCAATTACACTTTAAAACCAATTAAAAATATAATCAAACCATATAAATTATTGCCATGAAAAATGTTGTTTTTAATTAAAATATAGCATGTTTTTACTATTCATTAAAATATGAAAATTATCAGAATAATATGAAAATTTTATCAAAAATAAATTTTTATATCATGATTCCAAGGAAGAATTTTAATTTTTCAAATTGAACTTATAAACATGTAAAAAACTAGATTTATAGTGGGTTCCCCATCAAAAGGCGGTAAAACTGCATTTTTTGAAAAATACATATTTTACACAAAAAATTTATTTTGTTCTCATACCATGTTCTAGAAAATATGTAAGATTTATAATAATGTTATAAAATTAAAAATTTAGTTATTACTATTCCTAACGGCTAGTCTATAAGAATATTATAACCATATATCTTTGTTTAGTGAAACCTGGTATTGCGTACAACACACGCTATCGAGGAAGGTCGTGATTGCGTGTAATGCAAACCAAGTCAGGGTTGCGTGTTGTGCAAGACCCCTCTGTTGTTTCGTATAATAGAATCCAACCATATTTCATTTATACATTGAATATATATATATATATACACACACTCAATGTTGCTTAGAATAACTACTATCAAAATTGTGTGTAACATGATCCAAGAATAGTGTTGGGTATAATGCATGCTAGTACGGTGTTGCGTATAGCGCAAGGTAATCTTGGTGTAGCGTACAACACAAGACATCAATGAAATTGAAATAATATTTTTCATAAAATCTAGGGTTGTAACAATAGGTATTTTATTTTGAGGATATGATCAGATATATAATTTTGAAACCAATATTAATAAGATAATTGTCAATAGTTTTTCAATCTAAATGGATCAATGTCATGTAAATTAGAAGGAGATGGATGCCCTTATATAAGCGAGCGGAGAGTAACTCTTGAAATATTATGAAAGCATAAAATATAATAAATTAAATATCACAAAAAAATAAAAAAAAAATTCATAGATAATAAAATATATCATACAATTTGGTTTATATCTCATTAATTAATTAAATTTTAGTAGTTTAATTTTTTTAGAATGTATCATTTCATTAAAACCTTACTGAACATACATTATCCTTAACAGTTGTAACTACTTTTTTATAATAAATGTATAGTAATTTAATATATATTGTGAAAATTATCACATAAATGGGGAAAATAATTTTCTTTTGGACCATATCAAATCCATATTTTTCAATTTTCAATCCTTTTAGAATTTCTAAATAATTTGTAAAACATTATTTTCATAAAATATCACAAATATCATATTTACATGATTCCATTATGTTCACATTAATTCAATGATCCATAAAATTACCTTGATTTTAATCCTTTCAGATATCCATACTATTCAATATTTATAAAAAAAATTGTTGAATATAATAATTCGTCAAAATTGAATTACCTTAAATATTTTAAAAATTATTTAAATTATTTATCTATTAATTTAATAAATTAATGGTCATCATTATGTAATAATTTAGTGTAATTAATCAATTAATTATAATTTAATAATATTAAAACAATAAAATAATATATTTTTCATATAAATATGTAGAATGTAAAATAACCTATTTTCACCATTATGAAGAAATATTAGATATATTTAATTCAATGGTGTTAAATTTTTGACATTATATTTTACTAAAATTAATATTAAGTTCATAATAAAATAAATATACACGAATTTTGATATATATTGGTGAATGTGTTTTCAATGAATGAAATCCACCCATGAATCATGATAAATTCAATTTTATGTGCAATTTTGAAGCATTTTCATATGTTTTAACTATATATTACCTGTTCAACACTTACAAAGGTGAAAAAACATTACTATGGTTACTATTCATTTTGACAAAATATAATTAGGGAATATTTACCAAATATGAAACTAATTATTCTATATATGGAATCTATTTTTTTTAATATAATATTTCTTGAAGTGTCAACCATTAATATTATATCGAAATATATCACACAATAAAAATATTTTCTCACCTAAATGAATTTTAAATTATAATTTATTTTACCATTGTAAACCATGAATTTTATTCCAATGAATATAATTTTATTTTGCATAATACAATATTAAAAATTTTACATTTATGGTATTTTAATAAATAATTTCACTTTTAAAATGAATGAAACAAAAAACTCTATTCATTACAAATCATTATTCTTCAAGATTCACTGTAAAATCAACCATTTTATAAAACTATAGTATATTAATCCTACATAAATTTTTATATTATGATTTTAAAAATTAAAATTTATCTAATAAATTTTCTAAAATTTATACAAATGATACCTAATAACATGATATGATAGAAAATAAAAATCATTTTTGAAGAGAGCATATTTTTAATGAATCAAATACATTTAAAAAACATAATTTCTTATATCCAAATAATTACTCAATAATTTTATTGGGTATTACCATTTTATTTATTTCATAATGTTTTAAATTTCATTGATACATATATATTTGATGTCTGGTTAATAATAATATTTCAAGGTTTGTTTATTATCAGTGTTATATGTTGAATATGCTATCGAACATGTTGTTAATTTTTATTATTGATGTGGTAATTTTGATATATCAATGAATTATGATATTATGTACTTTTGAACCTAACCAAAATAAATTTTTATCAAACCAAAATTGATTTAGGTTGAAGAAGATGAAAATTTTATGGGGTTTAATTAGTAACAAATATAGAGGTTGAGTTTTTAAAATTACCTTCTAATGAAAATATTTATCCCTAATGATTAACTCATTTGGTTTTATAAATGGATGGAGGAACAGTAAATTGAGTAATTAATAGACTTAATGGAAAATATAGTAATGATAAACCACATGTGACTAATGATTCCAATTAAATGCTATCAACCATTCTCACCCAACTGTATCATGTTATGATTAATATATTGAATCCTTGAAAGCATCCCAACTCCAAATATATGTAAAGAATATAATCTCATAGAATCAGGTGATAAATTTGATAATGAAGAAACATTCAAATTTTTATATTCCAAAACATGGGAATAATCAATGAAAGGAATGAATTAGAGTTATAAGAATGTGATTCATGTGTGGGAGGATTGGCCATCAATATTAGGATTATTGAGCTTGGATGAAGAATAATATCAATGAAATATATTTTAATAACTTCAAATTCCTCAATTTTAATGACCCATACTTTCTAAAATATATTTTTCTTCATGAAAATGTGTATTTTGTTTCCTAAAAAACCCATTTCCCTTTAATAATGAATTGGTATTTATAAAATATTAATGGAATTGTAACCTATATGATTTTACTTTTATATGAACTATGGTTAAATATTAGTATTTGTGGGTGTGATCATTGGAAACAAAACATGTGGTAATAATTTTAATGTTAAAATTAGTATTTATATGTAGGAACGAAAAAATATAATTAATGTAGAAAAGTGAATGATGGCCTCCAACAATAGACTCATCTCATATGAACCCCATTTGTCATAACATTGGTGGTGGGTAGAATCACCTGGGATTCCCTTAACAAATACTAATCTAATATTCAACAAGTGATGTTAGAATGAAATCATATGCAGTAGAGTTTTATTTTATTGGAAATTACCACTCATGCGATATTAGCTGAGCTACCACATGATTCTGTCACTACCGCACACTATACCTTTATGTTATAGAATATTTTTATATGTTTTATTATGTTGACCAAATAGTTACTTAATCTTTAATTCCATTTTATAAATAAATTGTTTATTCCATCAATTTAGTCTTGAGATTAATATTAATTAAATATTATGAATTTTATAAACTGATTTCTAGACTCAATTTTTACATTTCAATAAGTATGTTAATACAAATAGTAAACTAATTTTTTATGAATAATATTTATTTTAATTAAAATTGAAGACAAAAACCCATTTATATAAATGTAAATAACAAATTAATTTTATTATTTCACTAAAAAA
Source organism: Viscum album (assembly GCA_963277665.1). Taxonomy (NCBI): domain Eukaryota; kingdom Viridiplantae; phylum Streptophyta; class Magnoliopsida; order Santalales; family Viscaceae; genus Viscum; species Viscum album. The sequence continues at coordinate 987,282,384 of OY728143.1, read as the reverse complement.
ATAAGTTGTAGAAATTTTACATTGCTTTTGGCCCCTCTGTTTTTCTAATATGTATATTTATATTCAAAAGATAATATTCTCATATTAATAAAATTATAATTTTATAATAAAAATCTATTTCGAAACCATCACCTTTAAATTAGGTTAGGGTTAATTTATAGTAATTTTATAGAATCGATTAAGTTTCTATGAATTATAAAAAAAGAGTTTCGGGTTTTCGGTTCTTTAAATGAATTCATAATTATGTTATAATAGGGTAATAATTAATTAATTGTAATAAAATCCATAATAAATATTATTTTATTAATATCATTTATTTTAATACATTTTAATCATTTAAAAAAAATATATGTTACTTTCAAATGATTAAAACTGAAGAATTTGTTTAAAAACATAATTTTATTAAATAATTATTTTTTAGGTGAAAAGATGTAATATAAAATGATTATCAGTTATTTTGGGTTAATATAACTTAAAATATGTCTATAATGACCAAACAAATGTGCTAAAAATCATGTAAAACCCCATGGTATTTCATTTTCCACAACCCTGATTTCCAAGGTCTATATTTGAAAATTATTTTAAAAATCCTTCAATTTTTCTATATATACCAACCAATTTATCCTTTTTAATTGATTCACAATCTATTATAGATGAATATATGGAAGTATCACATCCCAAGCGGTCCCCAATAGGTGTCCCTAATCCCCCATGGTCACAATACACATGTTTTAAGAGTAATTATTCTAGTAAATTGAATCACCCATCTTTTCTCATAAATTAATGAACTTCTTTTGGTATATGTATTTTAATTTTTATGATTAATATATTAAATTACATTATTATTAAAACCATCATAGGCAAATTATGTTTTATCTATTGGACACCATTATCCCCATCTATATTACCCTCTTATAAAATGTCATTTGATACATGTATTGCTAACAAATTTACTTCTAAAAATTTCCTTATTCTCCTCCATAAATTTATTTATATTAAACTCATTTGAATACCCAAGAAAATATAATTTAATAGGGTATTCAACTATGTATAGATTTTTTTTATTTGGTTTTATTATAACATAAATGAAAACCAAATTAAATTTTCTTAACTGAAAAATTATATAATCATCATATGTTTAAGAACTTTTGAAATACCATGATTCTGATATGAAATACAATTTTTAATTATACATGGGTTATTTATTAAATTTTAAATTATTATCTATGTGGGTCGCAATAATTAATATATATTTCTTGTGTTCCTTGATATCTCTGTAATTAATTGAGTAATGAACTTAATAGATATATATGTTATATTTCTTTATACCTAGGTTAATAACAATGGTATTTTTCATTTATTAAACCTTAATGTAGAAAATTAGTTATATTCCTATTAATTTAACATTTAAATGTTGTAGCCACATTTACAGAATATGATTTATGGCCATTTTATTAAGATATTCCTTATTTTCATTTTATCATTCTTTAATTAAATTTCTTATATTATTATCAATATTCCTCATTATCACATGTAAATCGTTATCCCCAAGTTAGACTAATGCTCACCCCTTTAGTTTGATGTATGTCCCTAGGATACGAGATTTAGTTAATCTACTTAGGATTAACCCATTAGGATTTCATAAACTGGTATTAAAATAACATTTTATGTTTCAAGGACTTATGTAAGGTATTTCCACGAAACTATTCATAAAAATATCATTTGTTTTCAAAATTTAATTAAAAGTTATTTAAAAAAAAGTGAAGACATAGTGGGTATCAAATTCCATTATTTGTTTTTCATTAAAATTAGGATTTAAAAACATTAAGAATAGTCTTATAAAAATATTAAAATAAAAAACAAAAACCTAGTATTTTTTTGAAATATTAAGTAACTGGTTTTTACGGAATGAAATCAATTTCTAGATATGAACTAGTGGATATGAATTGGACACATTTTTATTTTTTGGTATCACCAAAATACACCACATTGATACAGACTTGAATTGGTAATGTTTTATGAAAATAGTTCTCACAACACTTTTAGTTTGATAATCACTCAGAATCGGTTATGTGAATTATAATATTTTCTTTAAAAATTATGAATGATTTATTGAAAATAAATTTTTTTGTTAATAATAATATATTTATTCATGATTTATTAAAATATAAGATTTATTTACAATTATAATTTTAGTAAAAGAAAATCTATTAACCCTAATGATTTATTATTTTTGAAAATGGAAGGAAATATAAGGATCCAAAAAAATGATTAGTGCAATTGAGTATGTGATAAAGATCCTATTATGGATGAAAAAAATGAAAAACGTCACGAGAAAGATGAATAAACTTTCTCTAGGTATGAGTAATAACTTGAATCAATTTGAGATAATATATAGACCTCAAAGGGAAAAACTTTTCATTATTATCATTATATGTAAAAACCTACTTTAATTCATTATATCTACCAATACAATGATTATTAAAAAAATTGATAAGATATATATAAATGTCATTTCATTACTCTGATGTTCATAACATTTAAAATCCATAATGGATATATACTAAGTAAGGGAAGAATCTGATCAGTGGTGGAAACTAATTAAAAACATGAATCTAAGAATAGAAATTGATGTTATGGATTGGAATGAGTGAAAGTGATCTTTCTAAATAAATATTTATCTCATTTGATTACAAAGGAAATGGATATGGAATTATTAGACTTCATGGTAAAAGAAAATTAATTAGTTGGAATATATGTGATGAAATTTTCCATATCTTATTATTAACCTATTTCGATATTATGGGTTAGCAGGGAATGGTTGATAGATCCACTAGTGGACTAAGATAATATCTACAGAGGAATATATCCAATCACATCTATGAAATATATAATAATGTAGTGTGAGGTGCTATGATGGCTGAAGTGTATTTCGTAGAGATGGTGTCCTCACAAAAATCAAATGAAAAGAAGATATCTTTGGATCCAAACATAATGTGGAACATTGATCACGAAAGAGGTGAGATGAATGAGAAATTTCCTATATGAAGAAATGTGGGATGAATTATATGGTGAACTGGTTGATTTTGATAAGAAGAAGCTAAAAATTGGGGAATATTTTCCTTTAGATCGTAACTACCATAGTAAGGTAAAGCCTTAACTTCTAAAAAACAATTAAAAAGGGAAGATTATGTAGGCCCAGCCTGAAGTCCAATTCATCATGTGTGTACACATTGGGAACATCTCCATTCACATTCCATATTAGAATCAAATAGATGATAATAAACAAAAACATTTTCATAGGATAATATAGAATTTTCAGGCATTTTTTATCACAAAGTTTGAAGAAGAATCATCAAATGATATGGTGGATGGAACACCCCTTGTTCTCTCAAATCCAAAATGAAAATTTTTATTATTGTTCATCTCATTCCATTATTACATCGATATTTTCAATGAAAATAATCAACAAATTATATTATATAGGTAGAGTAATTAGTCAAAAATCTTGTAGGGGTTATATGAGCATCAAAAGTGTTTAGAAACTCTATTTTTGATTTTGGAGAAAACAAACTCATCCAAAACCAAGTAGTCATTTTCCTCGAGGAATTCAAAATTTTATTAGGGATAGACTGTCTCTAAAAGTAAAATTCTATGATTAATTGCATACATAAGAAAATGTTAGTAGTATTTAATTGATAACATTACTTAATTTTCAAAATAGAGATATCTCGACCTAAAAGTTTCCTAAAATCACCCCTCATATCATTATTTATGGAGATGATCAGTGAATAGGAAAAATAAAATAAAATTATAAGAATATCAAATGATTGCATAATTTAAGAAATAAATTTATGTATATCCTAAAGAGATACCTAAACCTACTCTATAAAGGGAGGTATATTTATCCAAATAACTCATTTATGGATCTGGGATCATATAAAAGACACCATATAGAATTGAAAATTTGGATTTGGAGGAATCAATAGAAAAACATCAAGATATTTTAGATTAGTGGTTTATCAGAAAAAGTGTGTCTCCATTGGGGTCACTTGTTCACTTTTTCAAGAAGAATTATGAATCAATGTATCCATTCATTGATTATTTAAGATTGTAATAGGATAACAGTAAAGAACATGTACCCTCTTCCAAGTGATGAAGATTTAATTGTCTAGCTTCATGGGGATGAATTCTTCTCCAGTATTGATCATTGATCTATTTATCATCAATTAAGGGTTTATAACTATTATATTACAATGATCATCATCTGATCAATATATGAGAATTATGTATTTTTTGTTACTCCCCTCGACATGACTAATGGTCCTTCAATATTTATAGATTATATGAATAGTGTTTTAATGACTACCATGAAAAATTTTAGTTAGTTTTTTTAGTGATAATATGATACAGTCATAAATTCTGAAGGATTATAGGGATCATAAAAGGGTTATATTGAACACCGATAAGAAGGGGAGGCTATTTTGGAAATTAAGAAAATATAATTTTGGTTATAATAAGTTTCCTTATTGGGTAAAATTGTATGAAATTATAAAATCTTAGTGGACCCTCCCAAGGTAATGGTTTCGGAGGATTGGCCTCATCTTAAAACTATAAATGAGATTCATATCCACGTTATTTTATTAGGATATTATATGTGGTTTAGAGGAAATATTTCACAAAATTCAAATATAATAACCAAGTAAACTAAAAATTGATATATATACATATGGAAAAAGTAATGTGAATAATGTTTCTAAGATATGAGTAAGTGATTGGTTACTAATCCTTTGATATCATTACCCTTTATCATAGAAGTATTCATTGTTCCTAGTGATTCATATATGAAGGGGATTGGGTGCATCCTCATGAAAAATTATAATGTGTTTTCCTATGACTATATACATTTAATGTCACATGATCATAATTATATAATTCATTACATCAAGCTATCTATTGTTATTTTTTTTATAAAAATATGGAGGGGCTGTCTTTAAGTTGAGGAATGTGAGATACACATAGAGAACCATATATCGAAGTCTTGTATTATCGAAAAATAATTGAAAATGATATAAAATAGAAGGTATTAAATTCCTAATGACTATTAATATTCAATTTATTATCAACCCATAAGTGAATAAAATTGATGTTGTATTATGTTGTAAATAAGCTATTTTTTTATAAATGATGAGGAAGAAAGGAGATCCTTTGATCAAAGTCCATGTAAAATGGGACATTGTAATCATAAGGTAAAGGACATCATTTTCACTATCCCAATCTATTTGAACCATAATTTCTTGAAAAGACAGTGAAATATCAATGATAATATACCTTGGTACAAAATTAGATAGTGGAATTAATGAATGGAATGTTTAATGAGTTCAATATTGATCAAGAAGGTGTACTGGAATTTCATACAATACTATGTGTTCATTGAATTCCAATGATAAATAAATAATAGATGGTTGACAATCATATTTCTATATTCTCTATACACCCTCTAGGCACTAAAATGGTAGGTATATTCTTGACCAATATTGGTTGGATATCATGAAAAGGTAGATTTAAGACCAGACTAAGAGTTTATTGGTATGAAAATATGTGAAGCGGGAGAAAAATATTCATTAAGCCGTATTATAACAACAAACCATGCCAACATGGATGTGAGATAACATAACTATAAATTTTTCCCTGGTCTACAAGGAATATCTAGGGGAAATAATAGGATATGGGTTATAGTGGACTAACTCACAATGACTTCCCATTTCATCGCTATTAAATATGATTTCTCTTTTGTCCAAGCTGTCATGATATAAGGAAAGAATTTGGTGAGGTTGTTTGGGTTCCACAATATAATGTTTCTGATCATTATCCCAAGATCCTATTAAAATTAGATAGAAGTATTCAACATGATCCAAATAATTTATTGAATTTCAATATGAACTATCAACCCCAAACAGATCACTAATCTGAAAGGATTATTTTGACACTCTAGGACATGCTAAAAACATTGTTAATGGAATTTAAATTTCCATGGTATAACAAACTCTACATATTTCAAATCTGACACAATAATAGATTCCACTTGAGTTTTCAAATGGAAACCTATGAATACCTATAATTGTTGAAATATATAAATCCTACAACTATGAATGAATATGGTGATAGAAATCTATCAATACATGACTATGTGGAAGTAAATATATAAAATGTTTAGGCTATTTATCCACACATAAAGGATTCTCAGAGTTAATAGAATGTATATGTTGATAATCGCCAAATGGTCTTTATGATTTATTTTTTTGATAAGTTTTTACATAACATATCATAATGGATGAGAGACATGATGTTTAGGAAGAAGGGGATACTTATCCTCATGTTCATTTTCTCCTCTGAAATCCATGTCACATTAGAGAAATAGCCAATCTCCATGCACTTCCACAAAATCTAGCTCATGTTAATGATGTATTCAATGTATCACTCTCATGTATGTACATAACTGACCCTCACATGTACTAAATCCTACATTGGTACAACTAAAACACGAACTCTCTTATTATGAGTAATTGTAGGAGATATTATATCGTAGAGATTGTGTTCTATTTAAAAAATACTACCAACCTTTTCAATCTGTTGTGGATAAATCATAAATACGAAGAACTGATGTGGGAACTAGAGAAGAAAATGAGACTTTAGTACCCAAAACATATCTCATCTCTGTGAATGAGTTGAAAATTTCATGGATGAAATATATTTAGGAGGGAAGAATGTATTACCCATTATTTTTAAATTAAATTTCTTCATGAAAATGTGTGTTATTTTACACAACAAACCTATATCTATTTAATAATGAAATGTTATTTATAGAATTTAATGGGAAATGTAACCATCAAGGTTAGACCGATATATGAAACACTGTCATATATGACTATTGATCAAGACGATAGTTTGAAAATATAATCGGGGTAATAATTCTCACGTTAAAATTATTATTTATATGTAGAAATGAAAATGAATAATTAAAGAAGAAAATAGAATAGAAGGCCTCAACTAGTAGAGTAATGTCATATGAAACCCATTTATTGAAACATTGTTGAGAGGTACCATCATTGGGGTTCTACCTTCCAAATCCCATGATGAGTTTCAATATGTAAATTTGGAATGAAATAGACTACATTATAAGTTCAAGTATGTGGAAATTACCGCATGAGCAATGTTATCCAAGCCGTCCCATGAATATATCACTCTCACACACATTATCATTAGGTAATTTTTGATTTTTATAATTAGTCACATTTTCTAGAATTAGTAACCTAATGTTTCATTCTATTTTAAAAATACAATTGTATTCCATCAATTCCATTTTAAGTATAGTTTTTCTTAAATGTGATGAATTTGCTAAATTGATTTTTCAGGAAAAAAATGATCTTTTAATAAAGGATTTAAATTTATGTGACAAAAATAGCAGTATGAATGATATTTATTCTAATTAAATAGTATAATAAAATCTATTTTTTTAAATATAAATTAAAAGATAAATAAATTATATCATTAAAAATTCAGATATTTTACTATGAATTCTCAACCATCTATTTTTATAAATAAGAATATTTATATTTATCTGTTAATATTCTCATAATTAGTATAATATAATGATATAATAAGCATTATTTTTCAAATTAGCACATAAAATTTAGTTTGGACTGAATAAATTATAATTTTCTAAAATACATTATTTTATCATGTGCAGATAAAATACATTTCGATGTTTTCAGTTTGATTGATGGCATCAAAAATATTTCATAAATTTTTAAAAATTAAGAAACCATATTAAATGTCTTAAAATATTTAATTTAATTTATATCATTTATTTTAATAATTTTTAATAAATATCAATACTTATAAGTTTCATTCCAAAGTCCAAAATAAAATATTATCTTAAAAAAATTATTTTGTGCAAAAAACATTTTCCATTCCAAATAAGTAATGTAAAGTGATTCTCGACTCTTGTAGATATAAAATAACATAAAAAATCATAAATAATGAAAAAGATGGGAATAAACCATTGTAAAGCCCATATTTTTGGATTTTGACAACAAAGAAATAAATGGACTATATTTGGACATTATTAAAAAATACTATACTTTTGTTATAAATGAAAACCCATTTATCCATTTGTATTCACATTAAAAAACCTAAAACATGAATATCTAGTAGTTTTACGTACCAATGATTAGACTAAATGTGTCCTCAATCCCCCAAGGTTCCAATCCTCATTTTAATGAGTAACTCTTCAAGGAAAGGGATTAATCATTCTCTTGTCTTCAATCCAAGAACCTCATTTGTATATGTTATCTAATTTTTATGATTTATATCTTTTATTTCAATTTTATTCATAAAGTTATATCAGAATTATGTTTTAGAATGAGATATACTTTTCCCCAAAAATTATAACATTTTCTAAAACAACTTGTTATACCCATTATGCTATTGATGTTACTTCTCAATGTTTCTCTCTTATCCGCAATAAATTATTTTTATTCCATTCTTAAAAATACTCACGTCTCTTTATTTTATAATGGTATTAATAAAAATGTAAAAAGTATTTAATTTATTTTCGTATTGGTAGACATGAAGCCCAAATTTATTTTATGGGGGTTGAAAATGATATAATGGTCATGTTTTTAAGCACATTCCCAACACCATTATATTTATATGAAAGCCTTTATTATTATCATAATGTTATTTATGAATTTTTTTATTTTGATCTATGTGGCCCAAATTTTTTTAAATATATGAATGATTTTATTAGATACATATATACAATGAATTTGGAAAAGAAATTATTCTATAAAGAGATCATGTTTTTGGATACCTTAGTGATCAACCATGGTAATTTTCATTTATGACATGTCGTTGACAATCCTTGATGTTGTACTTATGATTGTGTTATTTAAACATCTTATCCACATTTCAATGTATTTTTTCACGATATTATTATAATGATATGTATTATTTTTATTTTCTTATTCCATAATGAGATTCCTCATTTACTTATTGATATTCCTCTTGATCTCATTTAACATGTTTTCCCTTACTGGGCCACTTCCTCTCCCCTTTCAATTTATGTATGTCCCCATAATATTGACATAAATTAAATGTATATTGAATGAACCTATGAGAATATTTTCAAAAGGGTGTATAAGAATTTATTAATTTATCATGTTTTATATACATTATTTTCTTAAAACTAAACTTTAAAATATCATTTGTTCGTACATGTAAATAAAAAAATATTTACTAAAAAAGTCAAGATTCTATATAAATAATCTATTTTTTTGGAATTATGAAAAATGTTTCACTGATATAATATTTAATGAGGATAAAAACCCTAGTAACCATCATAAATATCTAAATAATGAAAATCCAATGTTTATCATGCTACTAAATGTAAGTCATGAAAAATATGGGTAAAATATACAATCTCCATACACTCTAGATATGTGGACACCTATTCTAAATCATGTTCAAGAAACTATAGTCAACCTATAATTCTTTACAATAGATTACATTGAGTATACAATAGATTATTTTTATCTTTTATTAATATTTTATATTAGTATTATTTGTATGAGAACATTATTGATGTGAATCATATTATTTGTTCCTATTTGTTAATTTAATGAGATTTTGGGAGATGAATAACACTCTTTAAGTTGATTCCACATCAATTGTGTGAGTAATGATATTAAAATTCATATTTCAAAATAACATATGATAATAGATCAATATAAGGAATTCTATGCAGCCTCATGGAAAAATGATTCCATTATTGGAGTTATTATAGCAAATCGTATTGCTTTTTAGATCAAAGGGTTTGAAAGAGACTTAATATTTTGATATTCATATTATCATTAAATATATGCGTCTTATAATCTCACCTAGATTAGTATGGTTGATTCAACATTGGAAATAATTTATCATGTCTTTTAAATGTTATGGATTCCGCAAACCATCTATATTACTATTTGTTAATTAAAATTATGAAGACATAATTTAATTAATGGGGGAATGTAATGACCTACGATTTAGGATCCCCTAAAATACATATTGTGTTAAATTACATTTGTAACAGTCTAAACACTACAAAAATATCATAAAATAATAATAGAAAATAGTTATAAATCTTTAAAGAACAATATGTTGGTAGGCCATTATATAATAAGATAGAAAATAAATAATAGTGGTGAATATTGGAAACATTTATTTTCTAAAAAATAAATATTATTAGTATTATTTTATTATTAATATATATGTTTACAATTTCAATAATATAAATTTTGTAGAAATAAATAATATTTTTAATTCATAACATCACAATTTATTTTTTTTGATTTTTTATTTATTCTAATAACGATTCTTTTCGGTCGAATAAAAATATTTCTGAGAAAATTCTAGTTTTTATGATTTTATCATTATGTTATAATTTCAATAATAAATAAAAAACCATTTATGTAATTAATTATGTATTTTTTTGAATACAATCCGGGATATTAAAATAATATTTTAATTTATAATTTAATTTCCAATATTTTTGAAAACAAAATTAAATTGTTACATTTATAAATATATATATATATATTACTCTAAATAAGTGTTTAGATAGATAAATATGATTTTTGATTTCCTTAAAATCACAATACAATTTATTTTTTTGTAATAAATCATATTTTGTCCTATGCACTAGTATTTATGTTGATTATATCATATATATAAATTAAATGCTTAAAACATTATTTTTATAAAAAAATATATATGATTAATTACGTTTATTTTGAAATTAACTTGTCACAAAAAAATTAATTTTTTTAAATGTTTATACAATAAGATTCAAATTACATAAAAGGCTCCAATCATAAAATTTTCCATAATTTAGATTAGATAGGTTATAAATGAATTACCACTGTGAAATCTAATTTGAGTAAAAGGTTAAGAGTAAAAAACAAAAGCCTTAAAATAATATTTACATTCATTAAATTATTTTATGAGAGGATTTTTGTCTATACCTTTTCACCAAGACCATTTGTTTCTACCTGTTAGTCAATTTTCCCTAAATAGTGTCATAACATTATTAAAATATGATGATAATTTCTAAAAGATCACCTCTTATCCTTTATTGAAAATGTACCACTTCTAGTCTCAAAATATGAAATTCATCTTCAATTTACTCCCAAAATAAATTACCTTTTAATTACTGTAGAACATTATCCAACATACTTAATAACACACTCTCACATAGTTAGCATAAGAGATTTAATTTATGAGAACATCAAACGAATGATCAGGACTTATACATTAGTATTATATCCTTATGTTTTTCATCCCATAGATACTCATTCAAGTATATTATACCCTGTACAAATTGGTGAACTAAAAACTATTATTATAGAATTATGTTTTTCTATTAATTTTATAAAGCTAATTTAGTTATTTTCATCCACTTATAAACACAAAATCTGATAACTAGTTCTTTTTATGGACTATCGTCTCCATGAAGAGAGATTTGTTTTACATTACAACCCATTATGGATGATATTAATGGTGGAAATGATGAATATATATGATATATATCAAGTAAAAATTATACTTGAAATTTAATTTAACATCCCATGATATACTGCTATTGTGATTTTGAAATAAGAATGGTAATCTTGGGTTTGTGAGGACTACGACCAGAATGATGAATTTTTTTTTTCAAATAATTTTTCATAAATTATATAAAATTCATTAAATATAGTTAACATTATAACTGAATAACAATACGTTAATTATAAATATTTTAAAATATATATTATGAAAATAACACAACATTAAACAAACTCTTTCGTCAATATAAATCATGTTCTAGTTTGGGTTGATTTAACCACAAATGTGAACAATGATTTAAATTCTATTTATAGAATACTATGGAAGCATAATTTTTTTTATTATAATGAATTTATAAAATAATAAAATTATATGTTTTACAAAATATAAAATTATGTACATAACTTATAATTAATTCAACATTTCTGTTCTCTATGATTATAAAAATAGGACACCATTTTTCATTTTTCATACAAACATGAGTTTGAAATTTTTAATAAATAATATTTAAATTATAATATACAGTATATTTATAATTAAATATAAATTTATAAGGTTCCAAATAATGAATCTAATAAAATTAATTTTTTTATTTATGATGTTGAGAGCATTCAAAAAATGATTCTTGAAAAAGGTAAGATATTTCACCTCAATTTCTATTCAAAAATACATAGTAGGTATTTATGAGAAAATTATTATTTAATTGGTGTTAATACATCCTATATGACATAAAATTTAATGATTTTCCATTTATTCAAGGTATTTAGAGATTTTTTAAATTCTCTAATTTTCTGCAATTTTTATCTAATTTATAGCTATATCCTAAGGTTTTTCATCTCAATGTATTTTCATTTTGACATTTTTATGTTATAAAATAACTTCGGGTTTTAGTTATTTACTTTATAGATAATTTTAGTTTTTATATCATTATTATATTATGTTTTAGGATACTAAATGATCATTTTCATTTTGTCATTCTCATGGTGTTTTCATTAGAAATTTTTATAGATTGTAAGATTATTTTCGGACCAAAATCATTTCCTAGGGAGATAATAACCAATCATTGATTTTAATATTTAAATATTTGTCTATTATACCTTATGATGGTTTTATATTGAATTTACAATTAATTTAGAGTTAAGTATTTTTTAACACCAATGTATTGTTCCTTAATGATTTTAATTTTTCGTTAAAAGATATTTTTTAGTAATAATTATAATTACATTTAATGGAATTATATTAAATGTTTTATTTTAACTTACCAAGAAGGATTTCCATTATCTATGGGAAAATAAATTTTTTATACCTAGTGATTTAGTAACTCCACTTTATTCATCTAAAATAAATTCCCCTTTTTTTAGTGATGTGGATTTAGACAATATAATTTCAAAATGTTCAAAAGTTTTTTAATCACATTAAAAATATAATGTTTATCATAAACTCCCCATGTTATATTGATAATAAATATGTATATATCTGGTTTTACTTATTAAATATTGTATTTTATATTCATTTTTGATAAATTATATTCACTTCCTTTTATAGAAATAAATATGATCATTTCATGTCTCCATTATGATTTATTATTTTAAAAGTTTTTATTAGTATGAGTATTTTAACATCTACATTTAAACAATTTCTGTAATATTATATAAAATTGGATATTAAATATTAATAATACAATTTTTAAATATATTTTAATTACATTTTAAAAAATAATTACTGTATTTTGTGTATAAAAATATAAAAAAAATTCTGCAATGATTTTTTAATTTTATGTTAAATTTATCCACCATGGATTACATTTTATTAAGTGATATTTAGATCACCCACTATTTGTTTTATAATATGATTATTTTGTGAAAATAAGATATTTTATTTACTAAATTTTTATTACGCCATGTTGTGTTATTATTTTTGGTGACCGGAATTTCTATTTGATGTTATATAATTTATAATGTTATTTTATACAATGTAGATGTTTTATTAAAATCTTAGTATTTTCATGGCATTTATGTGAATTGCGAATTATTTTGATTTGGATTCTTATGAAATCTATTCTTTTTTCATGGTATAATTAAAATATTTTTCATTATGTTATTTATGGGGAAAATATGTTTATATTATAAATGAAGGGTTCCAATACGACAAACCAATACAATTTTTTGTTTATGTTTCATGAGATAAAAATGATACATACGGGGATTTATTACAACAAAAAATAGTTACATGGAAGGATTTACCCCATTCAAATTGTGAAAACATGTATATTTATCCACATCGTTTATGGTATAAAAAAGTGTTTATATAAATTTAAACAGTACATGAGATGGTTTATCGAAAGAATATTTTGTACAAAAGGTTTTTTTTCCAATATAGTTGGAACATTGTAGGATTTATTGAAAATATTATGGGGGTACACAAGAGTTTGTATCCAAAACCTAATGGTACAAAAGGGGATTATCAAAATCCAAATAACGTATATCATTATTCAGTTATAATTTTTTGATCCATATGGTTCTTCCACATTTCCATCTCATTCATCAAATTTCTTTTAAATTTCAAGATTCTTTTAAATTATATAAAATGCCACTTTTTCATGATTTTTACTTTTTTTTGAAGTATTCCAACCTTTTATGGAATTATTTCATGTCATATGATTTTTTAGATGTGACTAAAACTTATAATATCTTTTATGATTCCTTGATTTTTATTTGATGATATTATGTTACTCTAAAATGGTTTATTATTATCATTTATTATATTTTAACTTTTCTTATAATATATATTTCTTACACATAATCTCTTATATAATTACTATTGGTCGTAGTGGATACTCAAGAGGGGGGGGGGGTGAATTGAGTTTCAATTAGAATTTTTGTTGAGAACATTAGGATAAAACCTCACAAATTAAATAAAAGTTAAACTGTAGTGAAAATATAAATATTGTAAGTTTTTTATTAGTTTCTCTAGAGAATGATTATTTCTTAGTTAACTGAATCTGAAGAATAATTAACATTTTAAACTAACTTACTAGAAAATAAAAGTTATAAACACTTTCTAGTTTAACGATCATAGAACCTTTAAAATAGATTTATATTTAAAGTACATAGAAGTGGAATATTCAAAATAGTTTTAATATAGGTAACGAGAACAACAGTTTAAAACAAGAGGTTCAGTCTCAAGCTGAGACTTAGTCCTCTCAAACATTTTATATAAACATTGATCTACACCCGGGATCGGGGATAAGAATAGTATAAAGATTGTTCAGGTCCTATGACCTCTACCACAATTATACGTGGTAAAACAATAACAATAGCACATAGGATATCCAGGTCGCATTTTACCTCTACCACTATCCACACAGGGATATAAGAGTATAAGGAAAGATTTAGTGAGGATTTATAAATCCTCCAGTTCAGCACATGAGACAGGGTGTGCTTAAAATACAGAGCACACACTGCTCAATATGTATATAAATGAAACAAAACAGAGATAAAAAAATTGAGATGAATTTATAATGCTCAATGTGTTTATAGTGAAGCTCTGGAGTCCTAATATTGAAGTAGATGAATCTTTGATTCCTTTTTTAGAATTTTAAGTAAAATAGAGGGTCATGGTTATTTTCCTTCACTTCTAGTGTCGGTGTTCAACTCGAGTAAGATAATATTCTTTGTAACACTCAAGCTTGTTCTTTGAATCTTCTGCTTGATGTGTATGACTATTATTTGAGTTCTCATGTTCTTCTTTATGAATTTTACTTCAGGTTTCACACACTAGCACATATATTCCTCTTCTTTTTCTTCAATAGATTGATCTTCATTTTATTCCTTGAGCTCTGAGAATGGGAATTATTACCTTTTTACAGGAATGAGTTACGGTTCCCTGGAATGCTAACAACCCTCATTAATTAATAGAAATTTCATAAAAAACATCAAATATGATTGTTGTTAATAAACAAACATAAGTAGGGTTTAGAGATACGGTGACTAGTTTCCATCGGTAGATCTTAATATCAGTGATCATGTATCAGTGAACTTGAGTCAGTAGGTCTTGTGTCGATAGATGTTAGTCTTTATAATGGTAGACTGCTTGGATCAGTAGATCCTTCTATCGATATATCCTACTATTGCTAGCTCCTTCTATTCGTAGCTCCTTCTATCTGTAGCTCCTTCTATCGGTAGCTACTTCTATCTGTAGATCCTTCTATCAATAGATCCTTCTATCTGTAGATGTCTGTCTGTATCAGTGGACTTTGTATCAGTAGCTATCTATTTGTATTTGTAGACTTGTATCTTTAGCTGTCTGTCGGTATCTGTCCGTATCAGTGGACTTTGTTTCGATAACATTCTGTCTGTCTGTTTGTATCAGTGACTCAACACTTAATACATATCTGTTCTATGAAAATTATATTCCAATTGATTCAGTAACATTACTAAACAAGTATAAACATAGATAATCATTTATTGACAAATTCCAATGATCATTTTGATATTTTTTCAACATAATAATAAGATTAAAAACATTGAAAGAATAATTAATATAAAGACAAACATTATTTGGGATTATCAATGAATATTAACACATAATTGAGATTATCAAAATAGGTGAGGTCAACAATCTCCCCCATTTTAATAATCACAAATTATGATATTATAATTTCAAAATATGCAGTAATGTATCAGTGTAAAATTCATTGGATCTCATGACATTTTCAAATGTATCAGAGAATAGAGTATTACATGAAAATGTATTAGAGGTATAATTATAAACTAAATGTACCGGAGGTATAAAAAAATGTATCAGAGGTAGAATATATTATGCTCATATTTCATATTTATCCCCTTATATAAATTATGACATATTATGCTCATATTTCTCATAGTTCTCCACCGTTGTGATAAAAAAAGTTGTAAACAAAATATGGAATAAGTAATAGAATGGAATGAAAATAAGATCATATATATTTCATGGATAGAAAATACAGAGAAATAAAAAAAGAATAAAAGTGATTCCTATAAAATTTCATTGCCACTATTCAATCCACCTCCTCAACAAGTTATTAGAAATTGGGATCAAATGAGGATTTAGGTCTGTTGCATGTAGGTGGAGGCTTAGGAACACCAAAGATGATCAATGGAGGCTGAGCTACATATACAGTTCCTGGCATATATTGTGTAGCTCTCTTTTTGATTTAAGAGTGAGGCTCTAGATTTCTTGAGTTGGAGTAATCTGAATAATGGAGGGAGACTGAGGAGAGGCTAGCAGAGCTAGAGGTACAACAATTGGAGTACTGTCTATATGCAAAAATGGCTGCAACATATTCCTAAAGTCCATGATGATCCATCCTCCTCATTCCATAGAATAAATGAAGTCATCCTTGTTCTCCATAAATTTATCTAGAGTAGGAGTCAACTCCCTCAGCTTGATTACTTGTTCTCTGAATGCCTAATTGACTAGAGGCAGTTTCAAGTTTTCTAATAGAAGCATGAAATGATTGTCCAACTGATGCTTAGTGTAGATCCTTTGGAAATAGAAATACACTTTTTCTTTGACCACTTTTTGGGAAGTAGTGGCCTCTCTCAAAAAAATTGAACAATTTTCCCTATATACCTAGTGGTAGTCACCATGTGGGTAATAGCAGCATTGTATACCGATCCACTAGAAGAAGACTGTCCAATATCATATCTCATCACAGCTCGAATCTGATCAATATCCAAAGAAGGCCTGGTAGTACTCAGAGGTGCAACAGTAAAGTCATCTGTTTCCTTAAAGGATTTAGTCAGCCCAGTTATGAGAATTTTTACAAGAGAGTCTTGGGTGATAACATGCTGCTCCATGGAAGTCTTAAATTAATCAAAAACTTATACCATTGGGCCAGCTACAGTCATCACAAAAGCCAATTCTATTTATGCTTGAGATTTAGAGCTCATATAAGACTGCATAAAGATAATTGATTTCGTTTGTGATTCAACATCCTCTGCAAAGCTTGGAACTTGATTATGGCTGGCCTTGACTTTATCCAAAACACCAGATACAGATTCAGTCATCATAGACTGAATATAAGATCTTAAAGAGGTCTCCATTCATTTCATTTATTCCACAAAACTAGGATGCAGATTAGAATTCAACTGGTTTAAATCGTATTTTCTTACTATGTCCTCAGTTAAAGTTTCAAAAAGAAGATTATAAGTGACATGAGGTCTATTAATGGGTGTCTCATCTTCTGAATCGGGATAATACATCCCAAACACTACAAAACCTGGGTCTTCAGCCATGTCTACAATCTCATGAGCAACTGAAACAGTACCATGTCTGGTAGGAAGCTCCCCCTTAATATGTCCATTCTCTAGTATAGGTACATTAATAGAAGCCTCATCATGTAGGTCTTCCTCAAAAGAATCTTCCATAACCATTTCCAATTAAACAATAAGATGCTCCTCAGGAATAGGTGTAGGTCTAATTACTTCATCAATTTCATCTGTAGGCATTGAGGAGTGCCTAATCAGTGGACTGAGACTCAAGTAGGAAGAAATAGATGCTTTGGTTTCAGATTATTCTTCTTCCTCATTCTCTAGAGCAGGTTGGTCTTCCTCATTAATAGGGACTTCTTCATTGCATAATCCCATAGTTGTTGCTTTGTTGGGTAGGTTCAATGAATGATTTTCATTTTCATGTGATACCACCTCACTAGCTGGACTAGGGGAAAATCTGGATCCCGCCCATCTTCTACAGAGGAATCCTCTTCATTAGTGTCATCACTATACTATGGTTCCTCTTCATCACATCCTAGACCTAGATCCATTCTATCCCTTGGCCTATTAGGAAGGTCAACATGGTTGAACTTATCAGAAACCCTATCATCATCAATTACCCACTGCTTTTTTCATGGGTTCCACCCAATCTTCAAATATTAACAAACTATTTTTGTGATGAAAACATTGTTCCTTACTACCACTATCTCATCATGAGACTCATATACTTCCTTCTCTTTGATCAGAACTGAAATTAACATGGAAAAGAATAAAGCATTGAACTTTGATTTGTGCATCATCATATCCTCATGCTGAATCATTAACAGTCTACATAGATTTACATTAACACCATGACTTAACAGATGCAAAAAATATATATCGTGATATCTTTTATTTTCATAGTACCCTCTTCTTGGACTTAGCACATGTTGGATGAACATGAAAAGAAATCTGTTTTTTCCATCCATCTCTGCATCCACTACATTCCTTTTTTTCACTACTGGTGATCTCTTTTAAGTAAATTTCATAACCAAAAAGTGTCAATGGTAGGAGAAATTGTATACAAGAAATACCCAAAAATGCCTTCATGTGGGACTTTTAAACATTCAGCCCATTCAACAGAGGAAAATGATATTTCATTTCCATTCAAAACTGAAAACATTCTATTCTCTTCATTATATTTCTAAAAGCGCACAAATGCATTGAACTGTTTTACCAGATTTGAATAATAGGGGGTATTGTCGTTTGTGAAGCATTCAATCCATCCCATGCTCCTCCAATATCCTCAGAATCAAGGAATTACTGGCCATAATCCATTATGCACAAAGTTACTTCTCTATTAAAATTTCTCTATTCTGCTAATTATGGTTCACTACATTCCTTCTTGACCTTGTTCTACTGGAACTACCACTAGATTTAGGCCTTTTTTTCTTCTTTGCATTCGGGTCATCACTATCATCACTAACTATCGAGAGATTTTTTCTTGCCATCTCTAATTGAATTATCAAGGGTTCTTGCAAAATGAGGGGGTTCGAGAAGATATATTCTAAGAGATGAGTGTTTATGGTTGATTGAAATTTGAATAATACTTAGTTATTATCATTTAGGAATTGAAAAGTAATAATCTGAATTATACTGAAAAGAATAAGAGTATTGGATAAATAAATGAAAAATTAGACAATGCAATACGTATTGGTGATAACTACAAGTGATCACCCTAATAGTGAGGTTTACCTTTTAGTGAGGTCTCTCTAACGGTGAGGTGTCTCTAGCAGTGTGGTGTGTCTAGCGGTGAGAACTCTAGCAGGGAGGAATCTAGCAGTGAGGTCTTCCTAACGGTGATGTGTGCCTAATGGTGAGGTGTGCCTAATGGTGAGGATTTGGCTAATAGTGAGGTTTCTAACTGTGAGGTTTCTAACGGGGAGGTTTCTTACAGTGAGGTTTCTAATGGTGAGGTTTCTAACGGTGAGGTTTCTAATAGTGAGGTTTGGATTCTACAAATTTTATCATTCATATCTCATGTATAATGTATCTTAACCAATCTGAACATAAATTTTTGTTGAATATGTCATCCGATTGATGTTCCGTACCTATAAATTTAAGAGTAATATCACTTTTCTGGTAATGATCTCTCAAAAAGTGGTGCCTTATATCAATGCGTTTGGTCCTCGAGTGAGATATAGTGTTATTTGAGATATTAATTTCACTAGTGTTATCACAGTTTATAGATAAATGTCTAAATTGATATCAATTTTCTAGTAATGTATGATTCATCTACAAAATTTGAGAACAACAACTACCAGTAGAAATGTTTTCTGCTTCAGCAGTAGACAATGCAACATAGTTCTACATTATACTACACCATGATACTAAGGACTTACCTAGAATATGACATGTTCCAGAAGTTCACTTTCTATCTAAAATGCATCTAGAAATTTCATCATTTGAATAACTTATTAAATCGAATGACAGTCCATTTGGATAAGAAAATACTATGTTAGTAGTATGTTTAAGATATTTGAAAGTTCTTTTAACAGAAATCAAGTGTGACTCTTTTGGATTAGCATGAAATCTTCCAAACATACACACACTAAACATAATATCTGGTCAACTAGATGTAAGATAATGTAAACTTACAATCATACCACTGTAGTTGGTTTAATCCACTAGTTTTCTAGTTTCATCAGCATACAACTTACAAATAGTACTCATAGGTGTATCACATTCCTTAATACAATCTAAACCAAAACATTTAAAAATATCCTTTGTATAATTAATTTTATTTAAAATAATACCATTTTCATTTTGAGAAACTTGAAATCCAAGAAAATATTTTATTTCTCTTGTTAAACTCATTTCAAATTCATTTTTCATACTCTTTTAATAATCAATACACAAAGTATTTTTAGAAGATCCAGAAATAATATCATCAACATATATTGGAACTATTAGAACATCTTTATAAATTC
The DNA here is from genome assembly GCA_963277665.1 of Viscum album. Lineage (NCBI taxonomy): Eukaryota > Viridiplantae > Streptophyta > Magnoliopsida > Santalales > Viscaceae > Viscum > Viscum album. The sequence goes on along the minus strand of OY728143.1, from coordinate 987,261,515 downwards.
TCTTGATAATGAGAGTCTAATCATTAATCCCTTTAGAAAAACTTTTTGAAATTATAATAGTACTAAGTCTATCATTCCAAGCTCATGGAGATTGTTTTAAACCATATAAGGTTTAGAGAGCTTAAAAACTTGATTTGGAAAATGAGGATTAGTAAATCCATGTGGTTTTACAACAAAAACATATTCAATTTTAAAACCATTTAGAAAATCACTTTTAACATCCATTTGATATAACATGAAATTCAAATGAGCATCATAGGAAAGTAGAATCCTAATAGATTCTAATCTAGATATAGGTGAAAAGGATTCCTCCTAGTCTATTTCTTCCTCTTGATTATACCCTTGTGCAACTAGCCTTACTTTGATTATAACTATATTTATAGAATAATCAACTTTGTTTCTAAAAACCAATTTAGTGCCTATGTTCAAAGTGTCATTAGGTCTTTCAACTAATTCCAAATCATTGTTTATTTCAAACTTATTTAATTCTTCTTGCATAGCTATTACCCAAAATTCATCATTAAATGCATCATTAATATTTTTAGGTTATAACTATGAATGAAAGGAATGATGTTCATCCTGGTTTCATAGAGAATCACTTGTATATGTCCCTCTATCATGATTACCTAAAACAGCATATAAACAATGATTATTCAGAATCCTAGTTGATCTGGTAAAGTTAGGACTATAAATTTCATGCACTTATCAAGGTTCGGGTTCACCAAAAGCAGATTACGGATTATTCTCAGAAATAGTTGTCTTGAAAGCAGGGTCACTGAATTTATCATTAAGGTCCGGAATAGATAGATCTTCTTCATGATTTTCAAGAGAAGACTTAGGTTCATGCAGATCAGTTTCATCAAATTTGAAGTGCACAGATTTTTCGACTAATTTTTTTATTTTATTAAAGACACTATATGACTTACTTGTTATAGAGTAACCTAGAAATATTCCCTCATCACTTTTTGAAGAAAACAAGTCAAGGTTATCCTTAATATTAAGAATAAAGAGTTTTTAACCAAACACTCTGATGTCACTAACTTTAGGATTCATATTATTCCATAGTTCATAAGGGTAATTTTTAAGAACAGGTCTAATAATGACTCTATTTATAATATAACAAGTAGTATTCACTTCTTTAGTACAAAAATAAATAGGTAATTCAAACTAATTAAGCATAGTTCTTTCAATTTCCTGAAGGTCTCTATTTCTTCTTTCTACTACACCATTATTTTGAGGTGCCCTAGGGGCCTATAAATTATGATTGTAGCCATTATGTGAGCAATAGGTTTCAAAATCATGATTTTCAAACTCACGACCATGATCACTTCTCAGGTTCTTAATCTTAAGTCCACTATGGTTCTCTATAGACTTGGAGTATTTAAAAAATAAGACCAATCCTCACTTTTGTGAACAAGAAAGTATACCCAAGTATATCTAAAAAAGTCATCTACTAAGACATAGACATAGTGCATCCCATTAATACTAGATACTCTAGAAGGTCCAAACAAGTCCATGTGAACTAACTCGAGAGGTTGAGATGTTGAAACTTCTTTAATTAATTTAAAATAATCATTATGTCGCTTTCCCTTTTTATAGGGAGTGAAAACTTTGTCTGATGAGAATTTTAGTTGAGGTAGGTCTCTAACTAAATTTTTCTTAAAGAGTTTCTTAAGTGAGTGAACATTGTAGTGTCCTAATCTTTTGTTCCATATCCTAGACACTTTATGAAATTAATTTAAACAAGTAACCTTTTGTTTGGCTAAAGAATGTAAATCTACATCGTATACATTTTCATTTCTAAAGGTATTAAATACCAACACATTTTTAGAATCAAATACATGAAAAGATTCATTTTATAATTTAATATAGAAACCATCATCACATAACTGATAAATTCTTAATAGGTTGTATTTTAATCCATCTACAAATAATACATTAGAAATTAAAATTGTATCATTATTAACAACATGGCCAAAGCTGATGATTTTTACTTTTAAATTATCGCCAAAGGTGACATGTCATCCATCAACCTTGATTATTCTCTTGAAGCATAAAAAATATCTTATCATGTGCCTTGAACATCCACTATCCAAGTACCATATCTTCTAATAGGATATCTTCAAGAAAGTCTCCTACAAAATAGGCTTAGACAGAGTATGTTTTTGGTACCCATATTTTCTTTGATCCAGACAGGTTAGCAAGAAAAAGTATTGGTACCCAGATTTGTCTAATGGATTTCATATAATCAATAAATTCAAAACATTTTTATAGAAACTTTTTTTTGGTGTATAACTATGTGAATAGCGGGCTGAGACATAGGAATTTCTAGAGCTGCAACTAGCAGCATACAGTCCAGATTTTGGAAAAAATTTATTCTTAACAAGTTGTATCTGTCTAGGATGATAACCTAAACTAGTAATATATTTTGGTGAAACTTGTTTTCCTAGCATTTGAGTCAGAGTATTCTTTCTATTAGTGATCTTCTCCAAATCTATTCTATGTTTCTCATTTAAAAATTTATGTTGAGAATTTTCCGTTAACAATTGGTCATTATTTTACTTTTCTATAGTAAGATCAGATTTAACAGTACTGGACAAAGCATACTATTTCTTTAATGATTTTTATTTATCCTTTATCTCATTGTAGGAATCTTGTACCATGATATAGTATTCAAATAATTCTTCACTAGTCGTGTTTTCAGAATCAGAATCATCTACAGAAAAATGTAAATTTAAAGCAGGAGTATCCAATGTTACCTCAGAAGTGTTTTTCATGAAACACATATCAGCTTTGTGAGATTTTTCATCATGAGTAGAATTAAAATCACTTTCAATGTCTTCTTAAGCACTCTAGGTTTCTTTCATAGATTTATTATATTTTTTGTCATTATAATCATATTTCTTCTTGAACATCAATTTTCGACAGTAAGCCTTAATGTGACATATCCTTTTACATTCATAACAAACAATCTCATTATCCTTATCAGCTTTCTTCTAATCATTATTATAATCACCTCGTTGGTCATAATTAACCATATAATATGTTTTTTCGGAAACATTTCTTCTTCCTAATGAATTTTTTGAATCTCCTGGCTATTTGAGCCATCTCTTTATCATTATCATAATCTGAACCTCCACTTGTTTAGATTTAGTATGTATGTGAACTTTCTCATTCTCCTTTCTCTTTGAGGTAGTAAACATAAATGAAACTAACTTCCTCTTTGGTTCATCATCTTCCTCTATGTTGACCTTTATCTCTTCTTCATACATCATCAACATACCAATTATATATTTAACAGGTATTGAAAATATGTTACATGAATCTCCTATTGAGACTGAAGTGCCTCTCCATCTTTCTAGCTGACATCTTAGTATCCTCATGATTTTCTCTTTTTCAAGAACAACATTTCCAAATGAGGTCATTGTATTTTCAATTTCATTGAACGTGAGATACATGTCAGAAATATGTTCATCAGGCTTCATTTTAACATTATCATACTTAATAATGTATGTATTTAGTCTCATTTACTTAACGTTGGTTGTTCTCTTATGTAGATATTCTATTAAATTCTACATCACCTAAAGCACGATACAAAGCATTTATTGCTTTAAAATTATTATAGTAAGCTACTTTCATAGGTCCATCCCAAGTAGTTCATTCAGTTTCTGGAATCTTACACTAAGTCTCTATAGCAGTCCAGATATCAAATCCCATTCTTCTTAAAAGAATTTTCATTTTTAATTTCAATTATGAATATTTAACAACATTAAAGAAGGGTGGCCGGTTGGTAGCTACACCTTCTAGTATATTATCCATAATAATATTTTATCAAATATATTTAAATAGATAAAATTTAAAACTAAAATTTTTTTATGATCTTTATGATACAACTAAAATCACAGTTTAAATACGTTTCACAAAAAGAGTAGTTTCGAAAAAGATTAACTTTCCAATGATACCAAATGTTAGTCTGAGTGGATACTCAAGAGGGGGGTGAATTGAGTTTCAATTAATATTTCTGTTAAAAACGTTATGAAAAATATCCTTTAAATTAAATAGAAATTAATCTGTAGTGAATTTACAATGATTTTATATTTTCAATTAGTTTCTCAAGAGTATGATTATTTCACAGTTAACTCAATCTAAAGATTAATTAACTTTTGAAACTAACTTATTGTCTAACAAAATTTATAAAAAATTTCTAGTTTAACTATCAGTGTAACATTAAAATATATTTGTATATAAAGCATATAGCATCGGAATATTCAAAATATTTTTAACAAAGGTAAGAAGCATAATAGTCTAAAATAATAGGTTTAGTATCCAGCAAAGTCTTAGTCCTCTCGAACAGGTTATATAAACTTTGATCCACACCCTAGATCAAGTTTGACAATAGTAAAAAGACTATCCTAGTCCAATGACCTCTACCACAGTTCTACATTGGAAAAAACAATATTACATATGTTATCCAGGTCACACTTGACCTCTACCACTATCCAGAGGTGGATATAAGAGTAAAAGGAAATACTGAGTGAGGATTTATAAATAATCCAGTTCTGCACATGAGACAGGGTGTGCATAACATAAAGAACACACACTACTCAATATGTAGATAAATTAAATAAAATAGATAAAAAATAAAGATGATTTTATAATGCTCTGTTTTTGTGAAGGAAGCTATGGAATCCTCAGATTGATGTAGATGAAGCTTTTAGTATTTATTTAGAAGTTGTAATGAAAATAGAGTTCTATGGTTGTGTTCCTTCACATCCTCTATAGGTGTTCAACTCAAGTAAAAGAGTATTTTTTGTTACACTTGAGATTCTTATTTGAAGCTTCTGCTTTTGTGTATGACTTTTCATTGATTTCTTTTCGTGTTATTATTTATGAATTTGACTTCAGGTGTCACACACTTGCACGTATATTCCTCTTATTTTTCTTCACTAGCTTGATCTTCCTTTTATACCATGATCTCCAGAAATGAGAATGATTACCTTTTTATTGGTAAGAGTTATGGTTCCCTGACATGCCAACAAACCTCATTAATTAATAGAAGTTTCATTAAAAACATCAAATATGACTGTTGTTAATAAACAAACATAAGTAGGGTTTAGAGATATAGTAAATGGTTTCAATCGGTAGCTCTTATTATTAGTGAGATTGTATTAGTGGACTTGAGTTAGTGGTTTTGTGTTGGTATCTGTTACTCTTTATAATGGTAGACCACTTGAATCGGTGGCTCCTTCTATCGGTAGCTCCTTCTATCAGAAGCTCCTTCTATCAGAAGCTCCTTATATTTGTAACTATCTATTGGTATCTATCTATATCAGTGGACTTTGTATTGGTAAATATCTGTATGTATCAACAGACTTGTATCGATAGCTGTCTATTGGTATCTGTCTGTATCAGGGGACATTGTATCGGTAGTTGTCTGTCTGTCTATTTGTATTAGTAGCTTGTATTGGAGAATATGTACTAGTGACCTTGTTTCACAGGAAGCATGGTCTATTAGTGAACTTTACTTATCAGTAGACTATGAACCGGTAGGTCTGTATCAGTGACTCAACACTTAATAGTTATCTGTTCTATGAAAATCATATTCAGATTGAGTCAGTAACATTTCTTAACATGTATAAACATAGAAAATCATTGATTAACAAATTCCAATGATAATTTTGATATTTTATCAACTGAATAATTAAATGACATAGATTGAAATAATAATTAATATAAAGATAAACATTATTTGTGATTATCAAAGAACATTAAAACATAATTGAGATTATCAAAATAGGTGAGGTCAATAAGTACGATCTATTACTATACAATTGGTTATTTCATAACTAATAATTTTATAAAACCAATTTATTATGTTCCTAATAAACGTGTTTTGATAAATATCATTTCATGTTATATATCTATAAAATTTCCACGAGGAGTAAAATTATGGATAAATTCTTATAATCATTGTAATATAATAAGTTTATATAGCTGATATCCATGAAATGAACCATATTGGACCAAAATTTGAGAAAATAATTATGTGAATTACAAATTAATTAATTATATAAATGTATTATTTTTGTATGGGTTTCTTGGGTCACTAATATTGGTATCAAAGTTATTTATTTTATAATTTAGATTAGTGTTTAGTTACATATTGATAATAGTTCAAGGAACATTACTGAAAACACAAGGAAATTGTTTTATGGATGTGTCCATGTATATGATGGAATCCTAATATTTTGGTAATTTTTGTGGTAGATGTTTTTCTATTGAAATACATATAGATAAAGATACTAAATTGGACATTGGCCCTGGAATATATATAACTAGGGGTGATAACTGTGAATAGGGTGTGTTGGGTACTAACTTAATAACCACCTGGTGAATAAAAAAATGTTATAACTATGTGGCTAGATTTAAACCCTATGTAGATAGGTTTATGATAGTAAAATTAATATTTCAATCCATTAAAGAAATTAATTATGTTAAGTAAATAGGATATGATTTATTGAATAAAACATATAAATGAAACATAGATTGAACTAAGGGTGATTTTTGTTGATGAAATAGTTATTGTGATGGTTTCAAAGTGAAAAACAAAATTAATGATGTGTATTTCATACATGATGTCGGGTGATGCTTTGTGGTTAATGGAAAGTGAAATTAAGGGAGGAAAGACTACACCCAGCTTCCAAGGATGATGAAAATAAGACTATCTAGAAGGGATTAAGGAATAAAATTTTAACCAAGTCATCAAGACCAAGAATTCAAGATGGGATACGATCTATAAAGTTGAAATCTAAAGGAAATGTGAAGAGGAATTAGTGATCACATTATGGGTGTTGAAGTGGTAAAGAAATAATTAGATAAAATATACATGGATCTAATTCTTCATTAAGAGGAATAAATGCATGATAATGATAACAAAAATAATTCCCCAACAAAGGATTTGGAATGAATATTAAAATGATAGGCGAGAAATGATTTTGGTAAGGAATAAAGGGATATGTTCAACCAAGAATATTTGTTTTTGGAATGGTGATTAAATAAAAGGAAGAATACCATAGTTGAGTATATCCATAAATGGGGGAATATAGCCACTCAATTTGAAGATATAGTCCTAGATGTCCCGAGTTGGAAGATTGAAGAACCCCACTGTGGAATATTTCAAGAAATTGATTGTCAAATAATAGCATGGGTTTTAATCATTATTTGGTTTCATTAAATGATTAATAAATATTGACATTGGATTTTCCTCATTTCCAATTTTTACCTCAAATGTTTCATTGAATAAAAGTTCATATTCTGGTGAATGATGTGTTTTTCATTAATACCTAATGATGTATATATTTGTCACTCCTAATTAAATCATTGGGTTTTGTAAATGGAGGGAAAGTGGATAAAACGAGTAAAGTGATTGTTGTAATTTTTAATTTAACAATGGGAAAACATCTGGGATAGAAAATTTCATTTAAAATGATTTGGTTATTATCACCTATATATATAGAGTCATGAATAATTACATGAGTCTTTAGAGACATCTGATCTCACTAATACTGAAATGATGGTATTTCATAGATGATTTGGATTCATATATGGTATATGGAAAATATAAAAACATTTTATATAACAAAAATATTGGAATAAGAACCCATGGTAATTTTATAGTGGAATAAGAATTTGATTCAATGTGATGAAATAATAGCTAGCATTCTCATGACTATCGAGTTGGGATAAAAATGATTTTCAATGAAAAAATGATTATGAATTTACAATGGATCAAAAGTATGGAGTTTTGGAATTATGAAAAATTAATTCCTAACCCAATATCTAATGAGGACACTAAACATCAAAAACCCCTTAAAATAATGAAATACTATTTTATTCCATCTAATGAATGTAGTTAACATGAAATAAGAGTAAAAATTACAATCAATATCGACTCTAAAATTATTGATAAAAAATTGTAAATCTTATTATATTCACCATATTGTGCCAAGATTTTTATCAACGTGCATCAATACAAGACCCTAAAGATTTTATATTATATTATTTAATATTTTTATAATTATCATTATAAGAATATTGTTATATTGAATTTTATTAATAATTACATTCGAGTAATTAAATGTGTTTTGGAGATTTCAATAACGCTAATTACATGGATCAGACATCAACTGTGAGAATATATAATAAAAATTCATATTACATATAAACAAATAATCATAAATCATTACACAAATGACTGAAAACCATCTTGGAAAATTTACTCCATTATAAGATTTATGATACGTGATCATAGATGATGTTTACATCAAATGGTTTGAGTGAGACTAATTAACTAATCATGTTTATTAGGATGGAACAAATTAGTTTCACTATCTCACCCGTATTAGAAATGTGGATGACCAACTGAAAACTAACTCTTGAATCATATGAATCCTGTAGATACACATAACTATATTTATTGTTATGTGGTGATTCAAATTCATAGTATGAAATTTATTTAATGGTGGGAGATTGTAACAACCTAAGATTTTGAATATTTTAAAATACACACTATGTTGTAAAAATTTTCTAACATGATACACAATTCATAAACAAATCACAACCTATTAAATAAAATTTATCAGTAATTAGATAATAAATACTATGATGTTAGAAAACTAATTATTTATATGGAGAATAATTAAGAGATGTTATTATTCAAAAAAGATTACTATCAATATAAGAATATTTTTTATTATTATATACATTATTTTAATAAATAAATTGATAAATTTAATAATTATAATTTTATAAAATAAATTTTCGTATCAAATTCATTAGCTCAAAATTTACATCGTTAATTTTCTTTTGAAAAGATTTATTTTTCATTGATAATTATATTTTTTATGAAAATTATACATTTTATGATTTTATTACTATGTAATATTATCCGTGAAAATTAAGAAAAAAATTATTAAAAATTTTTATAATTAAGGAATAATTTATTTCATTGTAAAATATTATTTTAAATTATAATTCATTGTCAAATATTTTTAAAAGTAAATTAAAAAATTTTTATAATGAAAATACATTTTCATTCCCATCCATAAATAAAGTGTTTATATGGTTAAAGTAGGTATAATATTTTCTGGAAAGCATAAATACATTTTTTTTATAATCAATCAATTTATTTCTATAAAACTAACAACTAATATTCTTATATAATATATATAAATTTAAATAATAATGATGTTCTCTAAATAAACTAGTTTTATGCAATTATGTATTGTTATATTTAAATTGAAATGTAAAAAATCTTGAAATTGTATCCATTAAAAGGTTTTGAAATAATGAAATTAGAAAGTTCAATAGGGGAGAAATGGTCAAATATATTTTTTACATTCATTTAAATTACTAATGTTTATAAAATTCATTTTTATATTAAAAGATAATTTTTGGAAATTATTAAAGGTATAAAACATCCTTAAATATCTATTCTATTATCAAAAAATGAATTTATGAGTGTATTTTTGGAATTATCTTGTCCAAATCACCTATTGTTCCAATTTGTATTCATATACCATTTTTTTGTCTACTAACATTTTCAAAATAATAATGAGTATTACTAATGTTTACCCTTTATTCCTTTTATAAATGTGTTTCACTCGCACCCTTCATATATGAGAATCACGAAAAATTTAATCCATAAATCAATTCCATTTTACCCTCCATTAAATCATATTTTCCCTCCAAACTAATAAACCTTTCACGCATAATAAGTATAAGGCCTTAAATTTCAAGGGAACTTCCAAGGACAGATCAATTATCCAACATTATTATTCCTTCATTGTAAGGTTTATTTCCTTAATCATACTAATAAAATTATCCGATATCCATAATAATATAATTTATTTTTTATAATTTGTAAAATTATTTTTTAAATATTAATGTAAAAACCCTTATTTATTCATTTAAATCCACTTATACAATCAAAATTACATGATTAATGTATTTTGAAGAACATTGCCTCTATGAAGTGAAATCATTTTTTAATTACCAACCATTATGGAAGGTCTTAATTATTGTAATTATGATTAATATTATATATATATTGTAATAATTATTGTGAAATTTAAAATTTATATCTACTTTACCCCCGCTAATGAATTGAGAGACATGAAAATTAATCATGCATACGTATGTAATCCAACTTCCATGGTGAACCGATTCTTATTTATCATCTATATTTTCTACATTATATAAAATTAATAAAATATTTTTCTTCTTAATAAATAAATTAAAATAATATAATAATAATTATATTACAATTATATTATCTCAAAATAAACAACCCATTAAACATACTCATCAATCGTGTTCTCTAAAATTCATGTCTGGGATGATTCTACCTCTTAGGCAAATACTGAATTAATATGTGATTATGTATAGATATGGAATCATTAAGAATAATTTTATTACAAATAATTCTTGAATAATTATTGTTATTTTTTATAAATATATTATATCACATATTTTACATATAAATATATTTACATTTTGATTTGATCTGATTATATAAATAAGCTGACCAAAAAAACTATTCATTCAAAATTAAGGATGAACTATATGATTAAAAAAATTTATATTAAAATAAATTGTCCATATTAAATTAAATATATATGTACAAGTATTTTATTAATTTATATAATATTCTGAATTATGGTATCCATTTTGTTATTTTTGTGTGTAGAAAAAATATACCACATTATATGGGATATTTTCATAATTTTTCATACCTACGAATAGTTTGTTTTCTACACTAATTTTTATTTCTATTATAAACATACTAAATAATTTAAAAAAGAATCAATAATAATTTTTTATGGTTTTCTATTTTTAATTCCATTTTATCCCTTTTATTGGGATTTGAATAGAAATTTTACGTAGTTTGTAAGGGTTTCCATCATAATTTCTTTTCAGTAAGACACATTTATATTATACACGATGATTACATTTTTATGTGTTATATAATTTTTTCCTTGATTATATTTCATTTTCTGATATTAGATGTTGAATTTTATGTAAACATTCGGTAGGGTGTTTTATTTAAAATTAATTATGGTTGTAAGGGGGTTTTTTAATAAATTACATTGATTAAGTCACAATGACTTAGTTTTTCTATAATCTATAAAAATTTATCAATTATAACATATGATGAGTTTATTATTTATTTATTCCTTCAATTTTTGGAAATTCATTTATTAAAAAAATGTATCATTCCTTGATGATTTTAATGTTTCGTTAAAATGATAATTTCAAAATAATAATTCTAATTTAATTAAATGGATTTTTATTTGTTGTACATATTTTCACATCCCCCAACTTTCCACTTTAACTATTATAAACTATTATTTATGTATCTATAATTATCCTTTTCCTTAGATTTAATAATTTTAAATCAATTTACCGTACATATTTTTAATGATTTGTGTTTTCAAAACCATTATTTATAATTGTTGAAAAATGTTTTCTGTGTTTTAAAAATAAATTTTTTATCATTTACTCAAGTTTTTATATTGAGAAATTTTATTTAATTTTCATGTTTTTGTTATTATTTTTTCATTTAAAAAAATTAAAATTATACTTACCTTTTTGTAATGAAATATTTATGTCATTTTCAAGTGTCCATTATAAATGATTATTTTAAAAATAAAAATTATTCAAACTATTTTAAATTAACATTTATTGAAGACATAATTTATTTTCTAGGGTGTTTTATTTAATACTCATTATATTATAATTTTACTAGATATTTTCATCCATTAAAAGTTATTTTTTTCAATTTAATTTGTAACTAAATGTTTTAAATGGGTTTTTATGAAATTAATTATATATTGATATGAATTTACCAAGAATGTATTATCATTTAATTATTTATATTTTTATAACAATTATTAATTTAATATAATATAAATTATTCTAGAAAATGATATATTTCATATCCTATGATATATTTATTTCTTGTCATTTAATTTTTATGGGTGATCATGATTTCGGTTTCAAATGATTTAATTGAGGATGTTGTTTTATATAATTTGGTTGTATTATGAAACCCATTTTATATTGGGTTTGTTATGTAATTTCAATGATTTACATTTGGATATGGATGAAACCCATTTTTCATGTTTTCATCAAGAAATTATTTTGAATTTTTTTTGGGGCACATATATGTATAGATGATGATGTGTGTGGTTTTATAACTTCTTATAATTGAATTTTTTATGTATATGACTTATTATCACAAAAGGTTACATATGATGATTTATAAAAAGTCAAAAGAAGAAAATGCGGATTTATCCCAATATAATGCATCACACATGGGTATTTTTCCTATAATATTGGTTACACTAGAAGATTTTCCCAGTCTTATTTGGCACACAATGGGATTTTCTACATGCATAAAGATATTTGGGTGGATTTATCCCCAAAATAATGGGGAACACTATATGTATTATCATATGTCCATGGGTATATAGAAGGATTATCCCAAAAGTAAGAAGGAACATGGAAATATTTTATTATCATTTTCCTAATATTTTATTTATTCTAGATTTCAATGTTATTTATCTTTTTTTCTAAATTTCTATGATGAATTTCATTTCCATGAAATTAAATTTTTTCATTACTTTTGCATTTTTAATGTATTTCACCAATTTATTTCATGCTCACATATTATATGATTATTGATATGTGTTTTATCCATGTCATATCTTTTATTCTCCAACAATAGTTTTTTTGGATATTGTGTTACTCTAACAGGTTGAATGAATAATATTCAAGGCCTTTTGATCTTTTGGAAAATTTATGCCTTCCTTGTGTTTTCATCCAAGTTTATAATCATTTAATCTATGATATATATTCATTTATAATTCCATTTCACTCAAAATGTTCTTAATTTTCCAATCGACTAGTAGTTATGATTAAAATTTCATTAGTGATATCAAGAAAATGTACTAAAAGAACATAATTATAAAGAAATTTTCATACATACGGAAAATTAAGCTATATATATAGTTATTCTCTAAGACACTTAAAATATCAATCATAGAGTTGTGTGACTATTTTTGAGATATAGAAATTAAATCATTGTATCAATTTAGTAAATATTTTTTTGGGACACTTTAGTTTCCATCAAAGTGATGGTTTAGTTACTTATAGATATTATTTTAGTTTATTTTAGATAATCTATTATAAAACATTTCTAAAAAATGATAAGAATTTTTTTAAGGATGAGTCTCAATATATGAGGATATATTTAATTGTTAATAATTAATTAAGTATATGTTTTTACCTAAAATTAAATCTTGTTTTGGATTTTATAAATTGATAAATGAATTTATAATTCATAACCTTGGGGTAATAACCCCAAAAAGGGCATGTTTAGATTTTACTCAATCATTACCTAGTGTTCTACAAAAAGGGATAACTGTATAAATATTATGATTTTCAAAAGTAATATTCTATATTTCATCAAATATAATTTACAAGACAATATAATGGATTTATTATGTTAATGAATTATGATTTTATGTTTGGGATAACCCATTCTAAAGAAACCTATATGTAACCAAGAGTGATTTTTTTGGAACTAAAATCTATTGTGATTGTTTTATAGATTATCACATTCCATGGTTGAAATTTTCCATATTACCCCTATGATTAAAATATTGAAAACTACTGATTAACTATATTGGTTTTATAAATTTCTAAATATTGGTGAAATTGGGATGAATGTATACTTATAGAAAAATATAGTAATATAAAACTACATGGGATAGATTTCTTCCTTGAAACCCTAATTGTTATACGGGACAATATATTATGAGTCATGATTAATAACATATATCATTCAAAACAACATGGTTCATCAGAAAGTGGATAATGGAGTCTCATATAAGATCATGTGTCGAAGATGATAATGTAAAAAATATGGATCTTACAACTTTTCAAATAGGTTGATGAATCTATAAATTGTATATCTTGTGGTATTATGATATAATATAATGTTTATAAGGATTATACATTGATCTTGTGATTATTGAAATGGGATGAAGATGTTGATCAATGAAATTGATGTGATGAAGGTCAAATGCCTAAAATTTCAATAATTTGGGTATTATGAAAATTGATTCCCTTACCAAACATCTAATTAGGCTAAAAACATCAATGTAATCCTATACTAAGGAAACATTTGAAATAATATTATATTTCAACAGTTAAATTCCTATCATAAAAAGAAGATGAAATGTAATGTCACCCTCTACTCTAGGTTTGTTGATTTCTAGTTTGAATAGAGTTATGACCACCTAGTTGTACTCAAATATTATCATAGATCATAAAATCAATACACTAATGATTTCATGTTATCATATATTATTATAGTATCCTAGTATGATTTTTATTGGAATACAATTCATGTCAATCAGATGAATTATTCCATATGGATAATTTAATATGACAATGGTTATTGAATAAATCTTATTTTTAATATAACAAATTAATTGTTATAATAAATAAATCATAATTAATTTTTATTTTTTAGTTATGATTATCCATAAAAATAATGATTAATAAGAACCCTTAGCAAACTGATTCCATTATTCGTGTTATGATACATAATCATCAAGGAAATTTACATGAATTGGTTAGAATGAATATCAATATTTTGATATGTCTCTTAGGAAGGAATTCAGGAGTTTCATAATCTAACCCAACATAATACATAAAGTACCAAATTGTAATTATACCTTTGTGATTTAGTGATAATTAAAATTCTGTGACACAATTTATTTAATAGAGTGAACATAAAAATTCATAGTTTTGGATCCCCTAAAATACAAACTATGTTCATAAAATGTGTCACACAATGCAATCAGTGTAAAACAACCACATCCTATTAATAAAAAAGTATTAATAAATTAATATGAAATAATATTATGATAAACCATTAAATATTTATATGGTAAACAATTAATATGAGTTAATATTAAAAAATATAAATATATAAATTTTAATAAAATAATTTTTATTTATAATCTGTATTTTTCATTTCAAAGTTAAATTTTTTAAAAAATAGAAATTAAATTCTGAAAAGAAATTAAGTCATCACATAAAAAAATCCTAATAATGCCTTTTTGAGTTCTAATTAGTGTGGTTATTTGTTACATAAAAATTGTATTTATTGGAAAAAATATAGTATGATTTAATCATTATATACACCTATCCTGGAAAATCAAAAAATCATTAATGTAATGAAATAAAAAAAATTCGAATAAAATTAATCATTTTAAAATATTCTTCACACATATAATTCAATGTCTAGTTTATTTTAAAACATAAATAAAATGTTACTTAAAATATATATTTCTTAGGGTATCCCTAAAAATAAATTTTTTGGATAGTGAAATTATGTTTTCTATTGGTTTGTAAGCCTATGATATTTATTTTTTGATAAAAAATTAATTTATATATTTAAAATCATTATCAATGTTAATTATATATTATTTATAAATATTAATATTAAAAACAATATTTTTCCGAATATAGTGTATGGGAAAAGATGTATTTATTTAAAAATTAAAATTTTAGAACATTATAATATTATATGTCGAGAGGATTTTTAAATATGAAAACATATATTTTTTATGAGAAAATATATTCCAATTTTAATTTTTTATCATTAATGTTAATTACTAAGGATAAAATTTTATAACTAATGTAATAATAAATTTTGGTAAAAACTAATATAAAAATAAAAATACTTTAGATCATGATTAACATGTCTCAAAGTGAATGGATGAAAATAGTTTAAACCTTATATTGTATGAAAACATTTAACCATTTACAATTCTATCATTGGACCCATAATAGTGGAATTACATTATTTAACAATTATGAGTATTTCAAAACTATTTACTTTTCATCCAACAATAAAAGGTTACCACATATACCCTTAATAGATGCACATAACCTTATATTTTCATCTTATGAAACTTCCATTTTAACCTATATAGAATTCCCTACCACAAATATAATCCCATGATTAATCATGTTTAATGTAAACCCTTCAATTTTAAGAGGTCTTTTATGAAATATTAAGTCATAAACATAATTATTATTTCCATATAATTTTTTTCCTTGATATTACTAATCCAAGTATCTTATTAACATAATTATATTATTATTCAATATAATTATAATAATAAAGTTTTTTTAATAATAATAGAAATACCTTAATATATTTATTTTTATCTAGTTATAAAAACAAAATAACATTGACAGGGTGTTGCATGAACAAACACATCTATGATGAGACACAATAAGTTTTCTTCATTATCTCCCTTCATGATTATTATCATTTTCAGTAATGATAAATAAATAATATATATAACATATTATTATGATTATTAATTATTAATTTTACATCATAATTCACCACATTGAATTTCTAAGAAATGGGAATGAAAAACACTAATTTTTCAGGACCCCCACCTAAATAATGAAATGTTTTTCATTTTCATATTTATTTTTATCAATTATACAAAAAATCATAAATTATTGTTCAACATAAAATATATTTCATAATAATAACACTATAATTATGTTATAATTATATTATTTCAAAATGAAAATATCCTTAATCAAACTCGTAAATTATGTTAAAGCATTTTTCATGTTTGGGTTGATTTAACCACTTACATGAACAATACATATAAACATGACTAAGGATGAATATGTAAAATTGATCCTTAATATAATTATAAAAATTAAGTAAAATCATGATGATTACATGTTTATGGAAATATTATATTTAGTATTAAATTTGAATTAATAAAATGTTTTTTCTAAAATTACCAATATAAGCTGACACTTATAAAATATTAATAAAAACACAATGAGAGACTATTTATTAAAAAAATATAATATAATCAAAAATATTTTATATTATATTTCATATATTTAAAATTATCCGATTAGATAATCTAATAATATTAATTATATTATTCAGATTGATAAGTGGGTGTACATAACGATTCTGAAAGAAGGTAAGAAATTTCGTCTAAATTTCCCTTCATGGACACATAGTTAATATTTATGTTATAATTCATATTTAATTAGTTTTTATAGATCCTATTTGATATAAAATTTCTTGATTTATATTTATTCATATTATTTTATGTTTAATTACTTTCTTACCACATTGATGGGTTTTAATTGAATTTTTACTGAGATCTTAAGGGTTTATATATTAATATTGATCCATTGATAACTTTTTATGTCATAAAAAATCTAATATTTTTTATGTTTTATTTACCAATACATTTTAATTTTATTTTTGTTTAAATATTATATTTCATGATATTAAATTTTCAATATAAATTTATCATTCTCGTGGGGTTTTGATTCATAATTTACAAATTTTGTAAGGGTTTTTGTGTCTCAAATATTTTCATTGGGTTATACATAATATTACTTGAAAATATTCATTCAATGCTCACAACTTATACCAGAACCATATAAATATTTTTTGTAATCATATATGATCTTGTTATACCATTTTTTAATAGCGTTTCAATATTACCATTATTTTGAGAGTTAACTTCTTTGTTTTACCATTCATGTTTTTCATGTAATCCATGTTGGTTATACATAGAATATATTTTTTTTATTTCCATAATCACATTATGTTCATCATTTTTACTTTTACTCATCATATAAATTTTATAATCATTCATAAATTTTTAACATGGATAATGAATCTCACCTCATCATGGAGACGATAGGCTCTAAGTATGGACACACGACAGTATCATTCTTCTTGATGGATAAATAGTATAGAATTAGGTGGTATATTTTTTATATAGAACCGATAGAATATTATATTAATTATTCATATTCATTATAATTATCAATATATTGATACAATTAATGTAGTGTTTAATAACAAATTACACCGCAGCCTGGAGACGGTAAGTTGTGCGTACATGCACATGGTGATACTATAATTTATATAATGGATAAAATGGGGAATATGGTTATCCCCTAATTATAATAAACCATTTTATGGTTTATATTGGAGTTATTAATTTAATATGGAAACAACATAGAAAGAGGAGTATACGATGAAACAAACATTGAAAGAGGTTATAAAACAATTACATCTTATTCGAGCATCTTTTTTTGGGTTGCACAAAAAGACTCTATAAGAAGATTTTTTACCCCAATTGTGGCCTATAGGATTAATTTAGTGATGTTGGAAGGGGAAATTAGTAGGATTTTGATGGCCGAAACGGCTTTAGAGTTGTGAATTAATGATAAGGAAATGTACCATTTTATAATTGAGGGGAGGGGCTCCCATGGAAACACTAAAATAATTAAATTCATATATATAAATTTTTAAATACAAATGTATCCATAGCGTATTATTTAAAATATAAGATATGGATGGGTAAAAATACTCTCAACCAATAATATTTATTAATGTTTTGATTTTATTTTAAATCATATCATTTTCATTTATCAATATTTAATCTATTAAATTTTAATTATGGTCATAATATTCTAAATATTTAAAGGTTATAAATAAATAATTAAATAATGTAAATTGAAAATAATCGGACAATTTATTTAATTTTAGAACATAAAAATTTTAATTATTATTTTTTAAATATTAGTATGATTTTTAAATTATTTAACAAATTGTTATTTTTTAAATATCAATATTATCAATTTTTACAACATTCATTTATTTGACATGAAATAAAAACAACAAAAAAGATAACGTCAAACCAAAAAATTTAATATACTAATAACATGTCATAGTCACCTAAAAAATTCTTGGTTCATATTTTTTAAATCAAATTATATTTATTTTATTATTTTCAAAACAATTTATTTGTTATTTTTATTAATAAAATAATTTCTTCATCACCATTGTGTAATCAGTAATCACAATTATTTAATCTAAAAAACTTATAAATAATTATCTATGATGTAGGAAATTATATTATATTTAATGATACTACCTATATTTATTTTTATCTTCTTGTTATCCATATATTAAAATTAATATACTTATATAAAATGAGAGTGTTCCATTTCTTCAGTAATCACAATTATTTAATCTAAAAAACTTATAAATAATTTTCCATGTTCATTTATTTGAATAATCCCTTTATAAATCTATTTATGCATCATCATTGTGTAAAATTATATTTAGTTATTCAATGTATAAATATTATAAATAAAATACCATGATGTATGTAATATTTTTATCTTTATAATTAATATTTATAATTGAGTATATCCTTTATATAATCCAATATTAATTTTTCTAGTAAAGAGACACATTTTATAACATATTTTCAATTATTTTATATAAAAAGTATCAAGTGTCATAATCATAACCAAGTGGCTTCAAAAGGCCACTTTTGCTCCCCTAGGGTTTTCTTCGTCAGTAATATATCATCGAATCAAATTAAGACATGTGTTTGGGTAGTTTTATACTATTTTAATATTATTTTTACAATTATATTCATTATTTACCCTTTAACTGTGGTAAATAAAAATAATTTCAATGTTACTCTTCATAATGTCCATAAATAAAAGTATCATATTAATGTAATTTGGATCCAATGATTCTAAAAAAAGGAATCCATTTTCTTAAAATTTTTAAAACACAATTTCCTATAATTAATTTAAAATTATTCCTTTTGGGAAAAATTAGAGAACATGTTTTTCATAAGTAAAAAACATTAAAATGTTGACATATGTTTATATCTAATTTTTTTGTGAAAATAAATCCAAATACCTAAATTATATTTAATGATAAAAATATAATATAATTATATTTTAATAAAATTCATATGTATAATTTAACAATATAATATATTTCAATTTAAATTGATGTTTTCAAAAAAAAATAGTATTTTTCACTATTCATAAAAATATGAAAGTTATCAGAAAAACTACAAGAATTTATTCAAACTAAATTTTTATATCCCAATTCTAGAGAAGATGTTTATTTTGGAAAATTTAAAATATAAAAGTGTCCACTACTGTATTTAAAATTGGTACGCTATCAAAAGAACATAAAAGTACATTATTTTGAAAATAGTTATTTTATCCAAAAAATTGAATTTATTCTAATATCATATAAGAAAAACATAAGGTGAATGATATAATTAAATATGATATATAAAATTAAAAATATGGTTAATACAATCAATAACCTATAATTTAATAGATAGGCTATATACCATATTAAATAATAATATTTTAATAATATAATGTTGAGTAAAATCAGGCCTTGTGTTTAATAGTAGCAAATTTATTAATTTTTTTAGAATAAGTATAAAATGTGGTTTCATAAAAATATAGAAAGAAAAAAAATGAAATTTACTTATATATTAAAATATTATAATGTATCAGGGTGTTACACCCATCATGACACTTTTTTTAATTTCTTAACATGGTTTTCATACATTATTTTAAAATATTCAAATATGGTTTAACATGATAAAAAATTAAATATAATTTAACTATAAATTTTTTATAATATTATTAAATCATAATTTACAACACATTATTTATAATCAACATTTGAGTTAAAGCATGTTCTATTTTGTTTTAATTTAACCACCTATGTGGACAATGCATTAAAATAGTATTATAAATGAATATGAAAACATAAAAAAAATGTTTATTATAATGCAGAAATAATATCGTCATTTTAATTTTAGTTTGTTTTTTTTTAGATTTTAACTGGACAATAATGTATTACCTTCATCCAATAAGATTACCAAAATAATCCTACATTGTTTCAATTTTCACATAAATATATGGAGGAACTATATGATAAATAAATTTAATATTACATTTTACATGTATCATATAAATTTATTTTATTTTTTTTGTATGTTATGAACATATAATGAAAAAATCTATAATAAAGAAAATTATAACTTCTATATTTCCATTCAGTGATACATAGTTTTCATTTACACACTATTTTTTATTTAAGTTTTCTTTATACTATTTAATTAATATAAAATTTCCTAAATTATCTTTTAATCAAGTTATTTTCATTTTAATTGTAACACCCCGAGCTTCCATGATACACTTCTCATTCAATAATGCAATAGCTTGCATTGTACGCAACTTCGAGTTCTAAAACACCGCGACTAATCAATGTAGCTGTTATGAATATTAATAACCACATTTTAAAATTATAGAAATTTTATATTTCAAAATGGACTTCATATTTGGATTCAAATTATCGAAATTAGCCTATGTTGAATTTTTTGTATTTTTCTGAGAACTTCTAATTTTTTATGAGTAGTGAAAAATACTTAAAAACAACACTTTTAATAAAAATAATTAATAGTGATAAATTATACAATTTAGTGGTTTTAAAGTATAATTATAATATTTTTTTTACCATTTTATCCAATGGTGGTCATTAGAATTAATTTAACATTGAAAATGGACATAAACAATTGCCAATCTTTTGATATAAATTGTTTCTTAAAAACACGCTATTTGTTCTGACAGCGGGAATTAATTATAAAATTAATTAGTGCAACTTATATGTTTGGAATTTTTTAAAATAGATATCATTTTTGAATTTGGAATATCAATTATAGCTTAGGGTGAAATTTTGGCATTATTTGGAAAAACTTCAATTTTTGATGAATAGTGAAACCACTAAGTGGTAGTTAAATAACTGATTTTTCGTTTAAATGAAATATTACCACTTATGTGGTTTGATTTTCATAAATCCAACATACATGGTTTTCATTAATAAGTAAAATGTGGTTCAATGAGATTGAAATAATTTTTGGTGAATAGTAACTTTTAAGTTCTTAATCGCGATTAGAGGTAATTAGTGTTGTTTAAGGTAAAAATAATGTTTTAATAATATGATATGAGATTGACACATGTCCTACCCTCATTTTATGTGACATGGCCGACCAAGAAAATCCATGGGTAAACTTGGGGACCCCATGGAGCCACTTTAGTTGGAAAATGACATAAATACCTTTTATTTAATGTTAAAGTAAAAAATGACACAAACATGAAATGTTTCACTAAAACAATTTTTACATGGGGTTATACAAGTCATATTTTTGATTATAAATAGTCATTGGAAATATAAAAAGATTTCCTACATCATAGAAGTTTTTTTATAATTTTTAGACATTAAATAAATTAAATTATTTATGACATCATGATGATGCAGCGATGACCTCATTATGTAACGATTTAAATAAAATGAGAAGATAATGTAAAATCCAAGGCATACATTTGTCCAAAGACTATTGGATGAGGAGATTTCGAACCATTATCACCTTATCCTCGAATTATACAAGTTTTGGACCTTTAGAATCCGGAAAGCATTGTATAATAGAATAACATTTCATTACTTTCCAAAAGTGCCCCTCCTCTCCACTTATAAAAGGCCCCCACCACTCCCAGCTTATTCACACCATCAAGCCATTTGGATCGGCCAAACTCTGCCCAAATACTCTCCAAACATCCCTCACTTACTCTTAGATGCCTCACTTTGGGCATAATTCTTCCCAAGGAATCCTTTGTCTCAAATCCAAAAGAGTTACCCGATTTTTTAGGTAATGTCTTCTCTAATGTTGTTTTGTTTTATTTGACTTCTCCAACCCCCTAAACTCTTTTTATTAATTTATTTTGTAACAAAAAAGTATCCTCAATATACTAGGATGTTGTTATAATAAGGATTCGAGCTACACTTACACAAACCTACATTTAATGGTTAAAGTACATACGGTTTCTGTGGATGGAGAATTCCTGCCTCACGAAACGATGATTGTTCAACACTCATATAACACCTTCAAAGGTGGCCATTAAGATGTCACTATATTTATATATGATATATAATATTATTATGTTTTACTTATGCTTCTGTGTTTCTCATTTATGGCATACTTTATGATTTCCATTATGGGTAAACGAGATAATTTCATTTTAGGAACTGCGGACTACCGCCCCCTCAAAGTGATTTGAATCGTTAATGCAATATGTGGGATGTATAAAGGATGGAGTAAATGTTATTATACACTATATTATACTGGAATTATAGTATATGTTTATATCATTTTTATTTAATTCCATTAAATACGAAATAGAAATGAAAGTAGCGTTCATGCGTACGTAAGGCTTACCGTCTCCATGAACGGTGCATTTCATTTCTTACCTCTAGATGTTATGTAATATTATAAATGAATGTATATACTGGATATATATGATATATATGACATATAAATCATGAATATAATTCTGGAGATAATGTATATTCTACCACATAAACAACTTGTAATTATAAGAAGTTTATTGTTGACTCAAGTACCAAAGATCGACAAAACGACCATTATTAACTTAAATAATTACATAATGTTCATATAATTGTAATAAGTGATATAAAAAGAATAATGAAATTGAAAATGGTTCTTAATAAGGTATATATTAACTCTAGTTTATTATTCATGAGGTTAAATAACGGTTGAGTCAAGTCAGACACGAGGTAAGGGAACATCTTAACCCAATTTCTATTCTTTGGGTTAATCTCCTACTTTCAAATTATGTCATGATATTATTATGTCTATCTTGTATTATTACATTATTTATGTGTACTTATAGTGAATACACATTATAGATTTACTTTATTTAAAAAAAATGATCTTTTTAAGGACTTCATTTCAATCCCCATTCATTGAGGCATATTTGGTTTTATGCACAATTTTCTGTTCTATGGTGTATAAACCCCTTTGACATTTAGGTTTATTCAAAAAGAATCTTTTTTATACGAAGCGTTTTGCTAAACGACAAAAGGGAATTTTTTTCTTTCCGTACTTATGTGGTGAAAACGACTTCTCTGCCGTAGTGACCATTATTTGAGTTTCGGCTTCCTCTACAGGCCATCATTTTTTAATGAAAAATAAATAAAAAGTTTTATCTTTTGTTTATTTTGGTATTGAAAATGGTTTTGAAAGCGTTTTTATTATATCAATATGTTATATTGATATCTTGTGATTGAAATGTGGAAATGTTATGTTTCCTTTATGCATGTTTTATGTGATACGATTATGTTATGGTTTATGATAGGTTTAAACATATTCATATGAGGAATGTATTGGACTTAATAAGTGACGGGTGGAGCCCGCTATAGCTCCTCGATGCATCGGTAGGTCTCATGAGATAACTAGGCGTGGAATTGGCCGAGGCCCTTTCCCAATTTGATTTACGGTTTTGGCCGACGCCTTAATCATTTTAGATGTCTTGGCCGAGGCCTTGACAAAATGTTTCAGAATGTCTGGCATTATACATTTCCTCATTATGAAAGTGGTTATTGATATTGCATGCGATTATTCGACCAGTAGAATATCCGTTTGAAGAAGTGAATGGAATTATCTCATTTTACATTTGCCATATTATGTTGATGTTCAAGTTTAAAAGGCTCTTTTTTAGTTATACATTGCCTTAAATGTTTATGTTTATTTATGAAAGCTTCCACAATATTGTTATCCTTACTGAGCATCTGAGCTCACCCCTTTCAATGTTTTAATATTTTCCAGGATGTGAAGAAGTATTTTATGAATGAACTTCAGGGATAGTCAGAAGATGATATGAGTGTGGACTATGAAGACATTGTTTTAGTTTTTCACTTTATGATGTAATGTAACATTTATGAATGTATCTAGTGTTTCCAAGGCTACTAAACTAATCGGTCTTTCGAGACTTGATCTTTTGTGATCATGCCAATGTTACGAAGTAATGAACCGACTCTGGGTAGCTGGGGTCGGGGCGTTACAGTTGGTATCAGAGGCAGTTTAGTACTAACCTTGGAAACTAGATTTAGATAAACTCTGATTAGAGCACATATCCCAAAGATAGACTTTGAGGATTGATATAGAAGAACATCCTTGAATTTTGGTATTATATAATGTTATGAGTTTCATAGCAATAAATCCCTGTCTGGATACGAGTAGGTAGAGGCAGCACTGGCACAGATGTACCTAGTGGTAAAACCCGAAAACACCGCTTTGAGCTAGACTCGAACAGGAACTGGTGCACGACAACGGGCCTTGCTGCAATCTTGGTTACGACACTCCCAGGGGATATGCTTTGGATAATTCTCATTTTCTTTACAAACCACTATGAAGGTTTATGAGTATATACTCCCTCAAAGAAAACATTTTATAGATTATATCCATAAATATTTCAATTTATGTTAAGTATCTTACAAGTATGTAATTATGTATTCTGATTCATAAACTAATATAGTTTATGCCATTGATTAGAAATGGCGGCTAGTGGAAGGAAAGGAAATTGTATCAATGCACGACCTCCGTGTAGGGATTTCCCTCCTTCTCAAGATAATTATTGTGGATCTTGAGATACAACTGGTGCTGATCAACTTAATACCATACTGGGACAACTCACTTAGTTTATGAATAATAACCTTACTCGTATGGAGCACCCTTATCCGCAATGTGGAGGATCAATATTAGACCACTTCATGAGGCAACAACCACCAACATTTAATGGGGGTACAAATCCATTAGTAGCTGAGCAATGGATAAACATCTTAGAGAAAATATTCCACGCCTTGGGGAGTAGAGAAAGGGAGAACATTATCATGGCAGTTTACCGCCTCACTAGAGAAGTCGATCAATGGTGGTCATTGATTCAAAACACAAAGGAAGATGATGATGTATCAAATATGGAATGGAGGGAGTTCAAAGAGATTTTATTAGAAAAATACTTTCCTCGTGACCATAGAGCAGATATGGAAAGGAAATTTCTAAGTCTGAGACAAAAGGAGGATGAGAATGTCGCAAAGTATGAGACCAACTTTACAAGGTTAGCAAGGTATGCTGCAGATTATATACGTAACCCAAGAGGTAAGATTGATCGTTTCTTTGATGGGTTAAAACCATTTCTCCGTCGAGCTTTAGTATCACAATATTTCTCAACATAGGAAGATATTGTCTCATTTGCTATCAAGACTGAAAAGCAATTCTCTAAGTCTTATGACAACAAATTAAAGCAAGAGAAGAAGAGAACGGTGGAACAAGAGACAGATAAAGGGGAAAAGGGAAAGAAGGATTTTCCATTATGTGATAATTGTGGGAAGAATCACCCTGGTACTTGCCTAAAAGGAATGGGAGTTTGTTATAAATGTGGGGAAAAGGTCCCCAGGCGCGTGATTGCAAGGGAAATAAAGAGGCTATCAATGTTGAATGCTACAATTGTAGGGAAATGGGGCATAACCCGTCGCGTCGGACAAAGCTGTAGGAATCAAACCCACAATCATAGTGCGACATGCCTTTATTTCCTACCACAAGCCTACAGGAAGTCCCTGGTTATTACAAAATATTTTTACTAATCTAAATGGTATGTGTTAATATTTATAACCTTATACAATTAGGATAAATATAATATTTTTGAGTTGTATTACCTATTAGCGTGAAAGATGGGTTTGTGGTAAAAATTTATTAAATAATGAAAGTCTACATGACAAGTATGTATATTCCCTTACGTTCTTAGAAAATCTCCTAAATAAATTCCTCAACTTTATAGAAGTTAACTCAAAACAAAAATGTTGTCGGTTAACTTTTCCTACTGGGGAATCAATGATCGTTTAACCAATCACAAGTTTGTGATTTTCTTGTATTTAAACTTTCTCCTAATCCTGTTTTCTATAACTCTCCATCAGACCTTGATGGTTTGTTTCTCCTCCATATCCATATTTTTATAGGATCCTATAATGGGCTATCTCGGGTGACCTTTTTACTTATCTTGCTTTCTTTTAATGTTATATATTTATTAACCTTATTTCTGATGTGGGTTTTCCACAAAGGTATTTTCAAATTTCAACCTTTTATTTTCAAAGAAAAAATTTCAAATTGTGAGGATGCAATTTATTGAAGGAGGGGAGAATTTAACACCCCAAGCTTCCATGATACGCTTCTCATTCAATAATGCAATAGCTTGCATTGTACGCAACTTCGAGTTCTAAAACACCGCGACTAATCAAAGTAGCTGTTATGAATAGTAATAACCACTTTTTAAAAGTATATAAATTTTATATTTCAAAATGGACTTCATTTTTGGATTCTGATTGTCGAAATTAGCCTATGTTGAATTTTTGGTATTTTTCTGAGAACTTCTAATTTTTTATGAATAGTGAAAAATGCTTAAAAACAACTTTTTTAATCAAAATAATTAATAGTGATAAATTATACAATTTAGTGGTTTTAATTTATAATTATAATATATTTTTACCATTTTATCCAATGGTGGTCATTAGAATTAATTTAACTTTGAAAATGGACATAAACAATTGCCAATCTTTTGATAAAAATTGTTTCTTAAAAACACGCTATTTGTTATGACAGCGGGAATTAATTATAAAATTAATTAATGAAACTTATATGTTTGTAATTTTTTAAAATAGACATCATTTTTGAATTCTGAATATCAATTATAGCTTAGGGTGAAATTTTGGCATTATTCGGAAAAACTTCAATTTTTGATGAATAGTGAAACCACTAAGTGGTTGTTAAATAACTGAATTTTCATTTAAATGAAATATTACCACATCTGTGGTTTTATTTTCATAAATCTAACATAAATGGTTTTCATTAAGAAGAAAAATGTGGTTCAATGAGATTAAAATAATTTTTGGTGAATAGTAACTTTTAAGTTCTTAATCGCGATTAGAGGTAATTAGTGTTGTTTAAGGTAAAAATAATGTTTTAATAATATGAGATGAGATTGAAACATGTCCTACCCTCATTTTATGTCCCATGGACGACCAAGAAAATCCATGGGTCAACTTGGGGACCCCATGGAGCCACTTTAGTTGGAAAATGACATAAATACCTTTTATTTAATGTTAAAGTAAAAAATGACACAAACATGAAATGTTTCAATAAAACAATTTTTACATGGGGTTATACAAGTCATATTTTTGATTATAAATGGTAATTGAAAGGATAAAAAGCTTTCCTACATCATAGAATTTTTTTTATAATTTTTAGACATTTAATATATTAAATTATTTATGACATCATGATGATGCAGCGATGACCTCATTATTTAACGATTTAAATAAAATGAGAAGATAATGTAAAATACAAGGCTTACACTTTTCCAAAGCCTATTGGATGAGGAGATTTCGAACCTTTATCACCTTAGCCTCTAATTATACAAGTTTCGGACCTTTATAATCCGGAAAGCATTGTATAATAGAATAACATTTCATTACTTTCCAAAAGTGCCCCTCCTATCCACTTATAAAAGGCCCCCACAACTCCCACCTTATTCACACCTTCAAGCCATTTGGCTCGGCCAAACTCTGCCAAAATACTATCCCAACATCCCTCACTTACTCTTAGAAGCATCACTTTGGGCAGAATTCTTCCCAAGGAAGCCTTTGTCTCAAATCAAAAAGAGTTACCCGATTTTTTAGGTAATGTCTTCTCTGATGTTGTTTTGTTTTATTTAACTTCTCCAACCCCCTAAACTCTTTTTATTCATTTCTTTTGTAACAAAACAAGTATCCTAAATATACTAGGATGTTTTTATAAGAAGGATTCGAGCTACACATACTCACACCTACATCTAATGGTTAAAGAACATACGGTTTCTGTGGATGGAGAATTTCTGCCTCACGAAACGATGATTGTTCAACACTCATATAACACCTTAAAAGGTGGCCATTAAGATGTCACTATATTTATATATGATATATAATATGTTTATGTTTTACTTATGCATATTTATTTCTCATTTATGGCATACTTTATGATTTCCATTATGGGTAAACGAGATAATTTCATTTTAGGAAGTGCGGACTACCACCCCCTCAAAGTGATTTGAATCGTTAATGACATGTGTGGGATGTATAAAGGATGGAGTAAATGGTATTATACACTATATTATACTGGAATTATAGTATAAATTTATATAATTATGATTTAATTCCATTAAATACGAAATAGAAATGAAAGTAGCGTTCATGCGTACGTAAGGCTTACCGTCTCCATGAACGGTGCATTTCATTTCTTACCTCTAGATGTTACGTAATATTATAAATTAATGTATATAATGGATATATATGATATATATGACATCTAAATCATGAATATAATTCTCGAGATAATGGATATTCTACCACATAAACAACTTGTAATTATAAGAAGTTTATTGTTGACTCAAGTACCAAAGATCGACAAAAAGACCGTTATTAACTTAAATAATTACATAATGTTCATATAATTGTAATAAGTGATATAAAAAGAATAATGAAATTGAAAATGGTTCTTAATAAGGTATATATTAACTCTAGTTTATTATTCATGAGGTTAAATAACGGTTGAGTCAAGTCAGACACGAGGTAAGGGAACATCTTAACCCAATTTCTATTCTTTGGGTTAATCTCCTACTTTCAAATTATGTCATGATATTATTATGTCTATCTTGTATTATTACATTATTTATGTGTACTTATAGTGAATACACATTATATATGTACTTTATTTAAAAAAATGATCTTTTTAAGAACTTCGTCTCAATCCCCTTTCGTTGAGGCATATTTGGTTTTATGCACAATTTTCTTTTCTACGGTGAATAAAACCCTTTTACTTTTAGGTTTATTCAAAAAGAATCTTTTTTATACGAAGCGTTTTGATAAACGACAAAAGGGAATTTTTTTCTTTCTGTACTTATGTGGTGAAAATTACTTCTCTGACACAGTGACCATTATTTGAGTTTCGGTTTCCTCTACATGCCATCATTTTTTTAATGAAAAATAAATACAAAGTTTTAACTTTCATTTATTTTGGTATTGAAAATGGTTTTGAAAGTGTTTTTATTATATCAATATGGTATATTGATATCTTGTGATTGAAATGTAGAAATGTTATGTTTCCTTTATGCATGTTTTATGTGATACGATTATGTTATGGTTTATGATAGGTTTAAACCTATTCATATGAGGAATGTATTGGACTTAATAAGTGACGGGTGGAGACCGCTATAGCTCCTCGATGCATCGGTAGGTCTCATGAGACAACTAGACGTGGAATTGGCCGAGGCCCTTTCCCAATTTGATTTATGGTTTTGGCCGATGCCTTAATCATTTTAGACGTCTTGGCTGAGGCCTTGACAAAATGTTTCAGAATGTCTGGCATTATACATTTCCTCATTATGAAAGTGGTTATTGATATTGCATGTGATTATTCGACCAGTAGAATATCCATGTGAAGAAGTGAATGGAATTATCTCATTTTACTTTTGCCATATTATGTTGATGTTCAAGTTTAAAAGGCTTTTGTTTTAGTTATACATTGCCTTAAATGTTGATGTTTATTTATGAAAGCTTCCACAATATTGTTATCCTTACCGAGCATCTGAGATCACCCCTTTCAATGTTTTAATATTTTCCAGGATGTGAAGAAGTATTTTATGAATGACCTGCAGGGATAGTCAGAAGAGGATATGAGTGTGGACTATGAAGAATTTGTTTTAGTTTTTCACTTTATGATGTAATGTAACATAAATGAATGTATCTAGTGTTTCCAAGGCTACTAAACTAATCGGTCTTTCGAGACTTGATCTTTTGTGATCATGCCAATGTTACGAAGTAATGCACCGACTCTGGGTAGCTGGGGTCGGGGCGTTACATTAATTGCATTATATCCATTTTATGTAAATTTTATTGATTTTTTACATAGGTCATTTGGGTGTTTGCCTCAGTTTACCTTAATTGATAATTTTTTTTGATATAGAACATGTTTAGATTTGTATATTTTACAAACCCATTTTAATTTGTGTACCTTTAATATATTTTATTTCATGATATGAAATGATCACCCAAATTTTATCAATCTCATGTGGATTGATTCAAATTTTATAATTTTTTAAGTGGTTGTTGGAATTAAAATATTTTCCTTATGTAATAATCACTTTTCTTGGCCTATTATATTTCAATATTGCTATTTTATAAATTATGATGATTTTTGTTTTTATTTAAAACTAGATTTCTGGGGAAATAATGTTATCTATTAAATTATTCATCATATATTATTTTAGGGTTTTGTTACAATTAATTTTTGTTAAGAATAATCTCTATTAATTTTCCATTCCCAAATTTGTTTACTTCCCACCCATGTTCTTTTTTCCCAAGTGAAAAATATTGTTTTTTATTTACAATGATACTTTTATTCCATTTTTAACCTTAAAAATAATACATTTCACCATCAATTTAGTGATCTGGGTTATCAAAAAAGTTATATCAAAATGGATAAAATGTTTCACAATATTTCACAAATTAATATATTTATAATCAACAGATCATTTTATTTTTATATATTTTAGATATTTTTTAGATAACAATAATTAATATTCTTCTAAAATGTAAATGTTTTAAATTTATTTTTACATCCTTATCATAGAATCATTTTTTACTAATCAAGCCTAATTTAATAATGACTATTTTAATTATAAGTGTTTCTCAAATTATATTCCATTATAAATTTTTGAATACTTTATATATTATCATGTATATTTTTTTGAACTCTTTATATTAAAATTGTGAAATTTATTTTCCTTCATTTCAAATAATAACTTTATTTAATATAATTTATTCATTAATGTAGAAAAATATATTTTAAAACTATTTTATTTTTACTTTTATTTTTACTATAAGGATTTCATATTGGAGTGATATTTTTATCACCTTATATATGCTATTATAATATGACTAATTTTGTAAAATTTTATGTGAATATCATATGATTTCATTTGGTCATGTTATGTGATTAATTTAGGTGATCATGTGTTAAGTTTCAAATCATTTAATTCATGAATTTATTTTATACCATTTGGAATTTATATGAATCTCATTTTTGTGGGTTCGTTCTAAAATTTCGATGATATAAATTTGTATGTATTAGAAAAAAATTACTTTTTTACCTGGATTCATTAAGATATATTTATGATTGAATTTTTATGGGACCCGTATGTATGGTTGATGAATGTTTGGGCCATAAGTTAACATATAATTAATTTGATTATGCTTATGTATCATGTGATCAAAAGGGTATAGAACACGATTTTTATAAAAGATAAAAGGTAGACATGATGATTTTCCCCAGGAATATGAGTTATATTTTAGGATTCAACCCATGAAAATAAGGTACATGGGAAGATTTATCGTGTTATAAATGGTACATAAGCATGATTTAAGTCAAGAAAATGAGTTAAATGAGAATATTCATAGAAAATAAATATTTAAATGGTATTATATATACCAAATATAAACGGGTATACATGAAGTTTTAACTTAAGACCATGGGTAGACGAGGGGATTGTCCTAATCCCAATAAGGTAATAATAATTTTTTGTTATTATTTTTTTATTCTTATAGTTGTTCCATATTTCTAATTTTTTCCTACAAATTATTTACATTATTAATATAAAATTTCATGTATTTATCATTTGGCCTCGTTTGTAAATTATTTCAAAATTGTATTTCATTGTCACATTTTATCTAATTATTGAGCTATTTTTTTATCCAAGTGATATATTTTATCCTTTCTTAATGATTTTTTTATAATCACACATTATGAATTAATGAATTATAATTATCATATATTGTGTTTGTTATCATTTATTATGAGGTTTATTACTTATTCATGTTCCCCACCATGTTTATGATATATTAATAGTTGGTAATATTTTCCCATAATTGGACTTTAATATGAAACCTCTCTTATCTACCCAATTTAATGGTTATGAGTATAAAAATTTCATATAAGATATCTAAAAAATGGTATATAGAAGAAATATTGTGGATACAATTTTTCATGTGTAGTAAAATAAGATGCTTATGTAGCTTATGTCAATGACACTAACCTATCAGTCCTTGGGAAATTACACTATTTGATGGATATAAAAATTAAATTGTGGTATCAATGTATTACTTGTGTATGTTTATCTTTGGTTTCAACTATTCCCATTGAAAACAAACTTAATGAAAAATAGTGAATTAAAAATAAATGTTTTTACAATGGTATTATTTTTTTACCACATGTTAGACCATAATCTGGAAAAAAATTACGCCAACATGAATCCTCCAATTGTGAAAATGATTGGAGAACATTTTTTTAATGTGATGCTAATATTATGGGTTTTTATAAACATCATTTTTTATTATATAATACCAAAACAAAACTAAATTGAATTAGAATTGATGGCCACACCTCAAAAAAAATTATCCTTATATACTACTAAATATTGGGACATTTTAAATAGGAATGTGTTGTCACAAACACAATGTATCCAAAACAATTAATGAATGAATTAGAGACAGAATAACAACAGATTATTACTATACAAATTCAAGATTTCATCTGTGATGCCCTCCTCAAAATAAATCTCTACTATCCATTAAACAAAATATGGGTAATTGAATAGAATTTGGCACCATATGCCTCTATATCGAAGCACACCATGATCCTCTTAGTGAGTTATAATAGAAATAACCATTTTTATATTTGTGAGACTATGAAAAATGAAAAATTGAATTTTAGAATGGTTAATTGTGAAGTAATGAGAAATCCTATGAATAACAGCAACTGAAAATATTCATCATCTATGAAAGAACATCATATTGAGGATGACACATGGTAAAACCCATGTTTATTTAACTAGACATTCAAATCTATGATAGAAGAACAGTTTTGGAGAGATACCACACATAGATTGAATACCCATATAATAATTTCCCTCAAATAATCCCACATGCATTCCCTATTGAAAATAATAGAGGAGGATCATAATAGTAATTGTGATGATCACATGTACCATCATACTTTTAATTCATCTGAGGAAACCTATCAACATATGTTAAAAGATACATGGGGAAGTCTTATACTATTTCCTCTACATAGAAATCCCATTGAAATATATTTGTTGAAAAAATATTGATATAGATATATGAACTCCACACTACCATAAAATGGATAGATCATGTCTTTAACTATATATCTGAATCTCACTGTTATATCACAGTAGGAAATGGAGAATATGGGTGGGAAATTATTCTCATACCCTCTCACGAACCGAATCTGGTCGCTGCCAAAATCGGCACCAGACCTAGCCCGTGATAAGGCCCGAAGGGCATTCCAGATCCCCATGGGCTGGCACAAGTGCCCAGGTATCATAAAATGAAGTCTGGGAACGATTTACCTGAATTTGTAAACATAAAACAACAAATGAAACCAAGAAACCAAAACTGGATTTTTCAAACAGAAACATCTTTTAATAAAATTTAGAACTAAATTTCACAAATTTAAACAATGTATGAAGACCATTACAAAGGTAAAAAACCAAGAAAAGATATCCCAAGAACCTCCACATGGCAAGAGGCACCTCCCTCAAGCCATCCCCACAAGACTTCACCACCAAAGACCTGCTAGAAACCCGAACCAATGGTACTAAAAACTGTACCCAACCTGCGATAGCAAAAATATCCAAGTCTACTGACACCCAAGGGTGTAAGTAGGTTGTGATCCAATTCCCAGTAGGATACCACCACTAAGAGATTCCATGTGATAAACATTTAAAGATGAAAAGAATACATGTTTTCAAAAACATGAAAAGCTACTTACAATTTCTAAAAGATGCGACTTTGAATAAAAACAGTTTACAAGTGGGCTATTTTAACAGTTTAAAAATTTTAAAATAAACACCGAAGCTACTAAATTTTCCATCCAAATGTACCGTATGCTTACAGTAAGTATAAAGTAACTAATGAGCACAATCAATAGGAAGTAACCCATAGGCACTAGCTAGGTGTGGGTCCCAGGTACCTCGTATCTCGGTGAGAGTAACCATCACAAATATTCATTCTTATGCACGATCCACTAGTAGGGAACATACCCATAACCTAGTGGTCCCCAATCAATATAATGATAGTGTAGTTATAGTTGTAAGCGTCAATCTTGCTAAGTGAAAGTGAGGCCAAACCCCAGAGATTTACTAGCATACTAGTACACGTCCACCAACCTAGATACCCAGGTTTTCCCCTTCTGATCAAACATGTAAAACAAGTCATGAAATATACATTGAACATGAAAATATCATTTCCACATCACAAATTCACCAAACAGCCCATATGTATACCACACAAGCCAGAAAAATCCATTTTTCATTCAAAATGATTTTGAAATCCGACTCACACCAAAATAGCCCACAACACATTTCACATTTCTTCAACACATCAACCAAACCATTAAAAAATTTTATAAAAAAATTATAAGGTATTTCAAATAATATAACATCCCACACACATGGAAAATAACACATCTTTCATAATAAAAAATTCAATTTTTCACATCACACTGACACAAAACACTCCACATCACTTTCACATCACTTTGACACATCAATATATCCTCCAAACAATTTAATAAAATATTTCCAAGATGATATATATAACATAACAGCCTTTTCACAAATGAAATGGAACTTTTAAAAATATACACCTACCAAAACAGTTTGCTGATATAGTTTCACCTATTACACAACTCAATAAACCATTCAAAACATTCATAAAACAATTATAAGGAGTATACCCAAACTTTTTACATAAAACCCATTTCAAAAACCACTTTTTAAGCCAAAAGCACACCAAGACCCTAAAAAATAGAATTGGGATCCCAATCAACATTTAATAGTCCACTTAAATAAGTTATATAATAACCTTGAACAATATCACAAAAGATACCTATGAGAACACACAAATCTATAAAACACTTTCAAGGAGTATAACAAGGTTATACACATAAAACCATTCAAAGACAACCTGTTTTTAGGCCCACATGGCTCTATATCATTACCCAACCAAAATTGGCACCCCCTTTCAAAAACTAATAAATCACTTCCGCATTTTACAAAACTACCACAATAGATAACACATGAAATACATTTGAAAAATACACACTTCAAGAAAAAATGTAACTTTAATACCAAATGATTTACTATTGCTACCAAAAATGGTTTTCTAATTATTCACATCATATAAGTAACATGAAAAATTATTTAATCAAGCAATCTAACTCATCATTAAATGGTTACCCACAGAATCACCTACCGAAATTGTCGAATCCCTCAAAACATACAGCAAAACAGCAACCGCACCACCCTGGCACCACAAGGATGATAACTCCAGCCCTAGACCACATATTTTCACAAACAAGACTCATGGTTAAACAGTAGTTATGAAACCAAGGTGCTGGACACTTTGGAACATCAAGAAAGAGGGATGAAACCCTAAGGAAATGGAATAATTTGAAGGGAGGAACACTCTCCGTGAACAATCTTGAAGAAAATACCCTAAATTAACCAAATTTTTAAACTCAAAGTAAAAAAACCTAATATTTAGAATCTCTTGATGAGGAGGAGGTCATGTGGGGACTAAAATTGGGGGAAAATAGTAAATATTGAAGGAGATATGATGGAATGAATTTACCTCTTCAAATCTGCCCGATTTTAGAAACCTTAATAAGTTCAGACCGGAATCGCGATGAAGAAGAGCTCCAAAGATGGGAGAGAGAGCTTGGGCGCGCTACTAGGTTCAATGGGAGCGTTTGAGGATTGGATGAACTGAAAAAGCCTAAAAATGAAGAAGTTATTAATTAATCAAATTTTATTTTTAAAACTAGAATTGGGGTTTCGGGCAGGCCCATTCCCTTAAATAAAAACCCATATACACCTTGGTTATGGATTCCTGAAGGCTCCAAATTTTAATTGAGGTGTTAATATATCCGGGGAGGACAGTTAGATGTTGGAATGAGTGAAAAAATTTAAAAAAATTAATATGTTATAAAAGAAACAAAATTTATTTTTAAATCTGGAATTGGGCTCACGGTTTGGCCCAATTCATGAAAACTCACATATTCTCCATAAAACCTTTGGAAACCCCCCAAAACAAAGCATTAATTGAAATTAAAATAAAAATAAATTTAAAATAAGCTATGTATGTGACATATCCACCAGAGAATTTTCATAAATTCTCAGTCCAACTAGAGAAGACATTGAAGGAGTTTTGGAAGAGTTGGATTGGCTTTTCTATATCCCTTTTAAAAACACACCAAAAAAATATTATAGAGACCCAATGCTTGATGAACAGGGACATTAAATTACGTGTTAATAATACTTAATACATAACAAACAAAAGACACAAGGAACTTAAGAGTTTGGTATCTTCGGAAACTCGGAATATAATCTTCTAATTGTGGTGAAAGATATTCAACATATTCCATAAAGATCTTACCCTTTTGTTTTCTTACCTAAAATATTTATTTATATCTTCGGGAAAATAAAACATATAAAGGGTGTTCTCAAGTGATAATTAAGGGTAATCATTGAGAAAATAAATCAAACCATATACATTTGAACTTCAAATCATGAATATAACGTTTACTCATCAAAATCATGAGTTGTGAAATAAATCGTGGTAGTACGTAAGACATAGGTCATAAAGGAACATTAATCATTATAAAATAGCATGGGAATAAAACATTTAATTTTGGAAAACCATTAATCACATGATATTATTTCCATAGTATCCAAGGCTTTTCTTCCACGACCATCTTAGTTGATAATGTCCCATTCTGAATCATGTTCACTCCTAGTTCCATTCCTGTATCACTGAACCAAATTAACTTACCATTCCCGCCATGTATATATAATGAGATATGAATCTTTACCTAATTAATTTTAGGGAGATATAGGTCCCACTACTCTCATAATTAAATCATTCTTTTGTGTTCCACAACATAATCATAAATCATTCATCATAACCCAAAGAATAAAATGGGTTTCATAAACATCATTCCATCATATCATAATCCATATAAAACAAATGGATATAATTTCATCATAATAAAAGTGAATAAATTAAAATAATAGAGACATTATACTTGAAAAATACATATATTAAATAATGTCATCTTATATAGAAAATGGTTTTGAGAAAACACTTGAAATGGAATTTGGAGGAAAATATCCTTTCTTCTTCAAAATAATTTTTTTTTCACAAAATACAGTGCAATTTTAAAAGAAATAGATTTTATTGAAAATATTAATGAAATTTTGTAGAGGATGGTTCATTGAAAAAGTCGTTATGAAACTTTAAAAATCTGTTCATGCAGTATAAGTTAAAAAATCATTCTACTCGTACTTTTGTCGGAAAAGTCAAAATTTTCATCATGTGGTAAAAAAACGTATGATTCCATTAATGACATGTGGTAAATTTGAAAAATGGTTAAAAAATACTTTAAACATATATGAAAATATTTTTTTAAAACATGGGTAGGGATGATAACAATAACCCCACTAAATACTTACGAATAAACAATCTCAGATAAAAATGAGATTTGAAAAATTTTCCCTAACCTTAGGTCCGATATGCTTCATACGTATCTGAACCTCCTTTATAATGATTTAAATAATTTCATTGGATTATTATAAATCATATTAATTGTTATTATATCATATCTGGTTCACTTTTGACTTTATATTACCCATTCTTTTGTAAATTTCCTGTTAAAGCAGAGTTTTGGGTAAAATCGTTTTATTTATCGTACGTGTTTGGACATGTTTTTATTGATATTATTATTAATTATATATTGATTTACTTACTTAAAGAATGTAAATAATGATTTATATATCATATATATTCAGTATGTATATATAAGAAAGAGATAAATGAATGGAAATACAACATTCATGGAGATGGTAGGCTGTACGTACGTATGAACGCTGTTTTCCTTTCCATATTGGCTTGAATGGAAGTAAGTAGATTATATATATATAAATAAATCATGTAGCTTTATCATTTAATATATTTAATTATTATTCATTATATATACTTAATAATCATTCTTGAATGGTTAACATAATGAATCTCAACGCGTCGTGGGGACGGTAATCCGTACGTATGCACGAACGATGATATCGTTCCCATAATTATTGAATTGAATTGGACTGGATGATATAATATCTCAAAATCGGTATGATGTCAAAATAACTATATATAGTTATTCTTTACACCATTATACCCATCCATGTACAATGGTGGTGGAAAAACAGATTTCACCACGGTGTGGAGACGGTATACCTTACATACGCACGCGCGGTGATTTCGTTTTCCTTAGGATGGATAGAAGGGAAAAAGGGGTTGTTTCATATTTCTAATAACATATATGTATATTAGTGATACTGATCTTATTACATAATAATGAAACAACTAAATAAGGGGATGTTGAAGATGAAAGAAACTTGAAAGAATCAGTAGAAGATATTACCTCTTCTTCGACGCACCTCTTTTAAGCATTCTCTTAAGGCACTAGAGTTGGCCTTTTGAGAAGACCATAACTTCTATGATATATCTAGAGAGGTTTATAAGAGGAATTTTCAGGGTTTATTTGAGAATCAAGTCTCAATAGGGTCTGAAGAGAAGAGGGAATGGGTGCCCTTTTTATAATGGAGGAGAGGAGCACCTTTGGAAAAACATAAATATTATTTTATAATAAGGTCGTATTCGGTTTATAATAGATAAAAATTGATTTATTTTGAATCTAAAGTGGGGATGAGTCTAAATCCTCTATTCCAATAGGTTTTATACATGTTTAGGTTACTATTTTAAGCTTATCATTTAGATTTAACTCTAAGTTAAATAATTTAACTTTTACCATGTCTTCTTGTTTTCTTGCACTATATGGTTAGTAAACATAATATAAAAAGTAAAAATAACCCCAAGTGGTTCATTATTAATATATATAACCTTATCTAAGTCATGTTTCAGAACCATAGATCATTATTAATATAATAACAATTAATAATATAATATTTGTTTTAAAAACTATTTTATGTGAATTTTGCCACTATTTGGTAATTGATATTTGTGAAAATAATAACAGCATGATTAGTTCAATTAATGTTACATAAATAAATAATAATATGTCCTATTAACCTATAAAACTAGTGGAATTCATAAAAAGTCTCAAATTACATTTATTTGGTTATTTATAACATCAATTATGTTAATATTTCATTAATAAGGTAATAATTGCTTAATCATTTTGTCATAAATAAATTAAATTATTTAATATTTAAAATTTAAAAAAAATACCATTGTGTAGGAAATATTTTTATCTTTATAATTAATATTTATAATCGAATTAATATTATGTGTATCCCTATATTAAAAATGTTTTAGTTAATAATCATTGATTTTAAGTCTTTTAACTCTTCTTTGAATTAAATAATAATTAATGTTCTAATCTAATCCAAGTGGAAATTAATGATAATATTATATTCCTAAGGCTGTTTTTCATCGAATAATAATTATCCAATAGAATTAGAACATGTGTTATGTTAGTAATAATATCATTTTTACCCTTAATTACCCTATTTAGTTTTAACCATGGAAAATAAAAGTAAAAAGTTACTATTAAAAAAAATTAGTTTTATCTTAATAAACCACATTTTACTCCTTGATATTAACCATGTCTCTTAGATTTTCGAAATTACACTAACAGAAGTGGTGAAATTAATTTTTTTGTAAATTTTTTAAAATCTCACAGGAGTTGGGAAAAAGACGATGAAAAGTTCAATAAACATTTTATATATCTAAAATAATTATAAAATGACTCCAATTAATTACATTGATCTTATATAAGTATTATGTATCAATTTTGGCCTAAAATAAATTTAAATAAAATAAATAATTATTTAAATAAAAAGTCAGTTTTTAAATAGTAACCGAGTGTTTTCACTATTAATTAAAAATTGAATGTTTTCAGAAAAATAACAAAAACTCACCCTAGGATAATTTTGATATTCCGAATCCAAAAATGAAGATCATTTTGAACGATAAAATGTTTAAAATTTTAAAAAGTTGGTATTACTATTCATAACGGCTAGTTCGTCATAATATTATAATAATATCTCGCACAATGAAACCTGGTATTTCATACTACACACGCTATCGATGTAGTTCTTGATTACATGTAATGAAAGACAAGTTAGGGATGCGTGTAGTGAAAGATCTGTTTTGGGTTTCTTATAACATAATCAAAACTGAATTCAATTATACATTAAAAAAATCTATACTTAATGTTGCGTAGAATAATTTCCATAAAACGAACATGAAATTTTGTGTAACCCGAGCCAAGAATAGTGTTGCGTATACTGAAAGCTAATATGGTTTTGCATATAGAACAATCTAATTTTGGTTTAGTGTGCAACATAGGACGTCAATGAAATTAAAAGAATATTTTTCATAAAATCTCATGGTGTTACATTCTAGCCCCCTTAAAAACAATTTCTCTCACGAAATTAATCAGGGTTATAAATGGTTTACTACGTGAATATTTCTTTTATAGAAACCCACATCATAAAAAGGAATACCAATACTTATCTTTAAAAACTAATGTATGAAACATAATGGTTACCCAAATTAACTAATCACTGGGTTTCCACATAGGACTACATAGGTGAAAATTTGGATATTGAAGAGAAATATAACCATCAACTTCTGATGAAGAGTGGTAGAGGACATGGCTATGAAAAATCCAACAATCACAAATCCATAAATTTGTGATTATCTAAGGTACCATCTAATTCATCAGATATTAGAGCACTAAGAAAACATTTTTGGTTTTCATGATCATTTCCCTAAAATTGTAGAACTTAAATTTGAATAAATACTTACTTTATTTCAGTATATTATCATTGTCGTTCGTGACTTGAACAATTTACACTTCATCTCTTAATGAAATGAAGTTGAATTATTCATTCACGAAGTGTTAGCTGATCATGTGATAGAATGATAAGTCATCCCATCTGTTTCTATCATAAAAATGTTAGCATAAGTTATTAAATATTCATAAGTACATCTATGGTGTGATTAATAGTATATGATTTCATCAATGGAATTATAATTCATATATAATACCAATTATAATAAAACTAGTTTCTACTAACCAGGGACTTCCTGTAGGCCAGAGTTAAGGGATAAAGGCCTGTCACACTTCGGTTGTGGGTTTGATTCCTGAAAATTTTTCCAACACGACGGGTATTTTCTCAGCCTGTAGGTTGTCCCTTTTACATTATTATATTATTCCTTCAATAATATGAAAAAAAATTCTAGCCTTAAACAATACAATATTATGTCGAACTTAATTCATCCCAATATGTAGGCTTATACAAAATACTTTGATCTAATCCCATAGAATAAAGAAAATGATTACTTGGAAAGTCACATAACTAGCACATGAATACCATCCTTTATCCCCCATATATCATAAGATATTTCTTTTTGGTTAGATTCCAAACATGTGGACACCTTAATCATGTATTTTCTTGAAAAAGGAATACCCATTGACCCTTAGTGAAAACATGAATGCTGTTAAAATTTAACACTTTACACATACCAAAATCCAAAAAGTTCAATATACTCAAACCATGATATAACTTTTTCGTAATATAAATCATTAGATAATTTCTTTTTTTCTTTATCGATTCATTTTTCGCATATCATCTTCTTTCCAAAAATATTTCAATCACTTTTCATGGTTACCGGTACCATATAATTTTTGAAAACCAATTCATAGATATTAAAAAATTCCACGATGCAATAAATGAGATTCCATGATACTATTATGAAATACCATTACATAAGCACTTAATCATTACACAACTTTATTCTCATACTCAACATCACAAATACTGATCTCTTGTGACATCCCTGTATCCTTTTCCTTAAGAGGTTTCTCATGTTGATCATCATTAACCCTTGGATTAGGGCATTGATTAGCATAATGCCCCATTTCCTTTCACATGAAGCATTGATGTGTCGGTGGTGCGTTATCAGTAGCCTTTGCTTTATTCACATCATTAGAAACCCTTTTTCCATTACGTCGACACTCATCTTCTCAATGACCTTTTTTTCTATACAGAAAGCATTTTCTAGTTTGTTTAATACAATCTCCACCATTCTTCTTTCCACAATTTGAGCATAATAAAAAACTCATCATCTTTTCACCATTGTTTTGAGATTTCTCCTTGAATTGCATCTTTTGTTTCTTGTCAAAAGCAAGATATGGATATTTACCACCAACTTCCATTTATACCTTGATATCTCAACGCACAATTTCTTCATAGCTACTGAAGTCTCTTACAGATAATTCCCTTCTATGACTTGGTTTTAAGCCACTAAATAATCAATCAACCTTACATTCAGGTTGGATGATAAAGCCAGATGCATACCTTGCAAGCCATGTAAAATTCTCTTCATATATACAAACATATTCATAATCCTTTTTCATTAGATAAATGTAATCATTTTATATCTTTGTTTGAAGAATACGAGGTACATACTTATTGAAAAATATATTCTTGAAATCATCCCATTCCATGGATTCAATTTCATCTCAGGGCCTCGTATTCTTAATTAGAATCCACTATCAATTTTCTTCTCCTTCTGAATGGTAAATAACCAGAATTACTTTTTCATGTTCCGAACAGTGAAGTATGGAAAATATCTTTTCAATGGTACTGATCCATTTTTTAGCAACATGTGTATCAGAAGACCCACTAAAAGAAGGTGGATATTGCCTCGTGAAGGACTCAATAGAATATTGTTCCCTTCTCTGCTCATTTGGAAATCTAGAATGATTCATAGCTTGTGTATGTATCGAAATAATTTTTTTCTCTCCATCTCCCATAACATTGGATTGTCAGGAGGACAATCATTGCATTGTCCATTACACTGAACAACATGGTTCCTTCAGGTTCCAGCCATCATCTAAAACCCAAAAAGAATAGTGTGAGGGGAAAAAATCATGCTATGGAAAACAACATAATAAAGGGGGAGTAACATCAATATATAACATATTAGGGTTATTTAT
Source organism: Viscum album (assembly GCA_963277665.1). Taxonomy (NCBI): domain Eukaryota; kingdom Viridiplantae; phylum Streptophyta; class Magnoliopsida; order Santalales; family Viscaceae; genus Viscum; species Viscum album. The sequence goes on along the minus strand of OY728143.1, from coordinate 987,217,437 downwards.
AATATTGTTAACTTAATTCTAGGACTACAACCTATACTGATACTTAACCATAGGGACATCCCTAGGCATACCATAGAAATATCTCTAGGGATTTCACTAAAGGTTTCATATCATAGATTCCAACGGAAAACTGAACCATACCTCTAATACCAAATGTAGAGACACAAAGCTTGACGTACATGGACATTGAATTACTTTTGCGGAATACTTAATACATAACAAATAAAAACACAAAAGGACCATAATATTTTAGTGTCTTCAGAAACTCAGAACATTATATTCTAACCGTGGTGAAAGATCTTAAACACCTCCCATAAAGATCTTCCCCTTTTGTTTTCGTACCTAAAACCATTCATTATTTCTTGGGGAAAATAAAACATATAAAGGGCGAGCTCAAATTCTTTGTAAGGGTATGCATGGAGAAAATAAACAAACCATATATATTTGATCTTCAAAACATGGATATAATGTTTCCACATCAAAATCATGAGTTGTGAAATAAATCGTGGAAGTACGTAAGGAATATGTCATAAAGGAACATTAATCATGATAAAATAGCATGGGTATAAAACATTTAATTGTTTCAAACCATTAACCACATGATCTTATTTCTATAGTATTCAAGGCATTGTTGTCAAGACTATCATAGTGGACATAGTCTCTTTCTGAATTTAGTTTACGCCTCTTTATTATCCTATATCACTGAACTGAATTAACATACCGTTCCATCCATGCATATATCATCAGATATAAATGTTTACCCAATTCATTGGAGGGAGATATAGGTCTCACCCATCTCATAATGAAATCATTCATATGTGTGCCACAACATAAACATAAATCATTCATCATAACCCAAAGAATAAAATGGTTTTCATAAACATCATCCCATCATAACATAATCCATATAAAACAAATGGATACCATTTCATCATAAGAAAAGTGAAACCATGTAAATCATAAATACAATATACTTGAAACATACACATATGAAATAATGTCATCATAGATGGAAAATGGTTTTGAGAAATCACTTGAAATGAATTGGTGAGAAAAATATCCTTTCTTCTTAATAATATTTTTATTTTAAAAAAATACCATGAAATTTTAAAAGAAAGGTATTTTTTTGAAAATAGTCATGAAATTTTGTAGAGGAATATTTATTTAAATAATTCGTTATGAAACCGTAAAAATCTGTTCATGTCGTATAAGTTAAAAAAACATTCTCCTCGTACGATTGTCGGAAAAGTCAAAAAGTTCGTCGTGTGGTAAAAAAAAGTTAGATTCCTTTCATAACATGAAGTAAAATTAAAAAATGGTTAAAAATGACTTTAAACATACATGAAAACATTTTTATAAATCATGGTCATGGATGATAACAATAACCCCAATAAATACTTACGAATAAACAATCTCAGATAAAAAATGAGATTTGCAATATTATCCCTTACCTTAGGTCTGATATGCTTCTTACGTATCCGAACCTCCTATATAATGATTTAGATAATATAATTGGAATAGTATAGAATCATATTCATTGTTATGATATAATATATTGGTCACTTATGTCTTTATATTACCCGTTCTTTTGTAAATTCCATGTTAAAGCAGCTTTTTGGGTAAAATCATTTTATTTATCATACATGTTTGGACATGTTTTTCTTGATATTATTATTAATTATATCATGATATAATTACTTCGAGAATGTAAATAATGATTTATATATCACATATATTCAGTATATGTATATATAATTAATAGATAAATGAAATGAAATACACCGTTCATGGAGATGGTAGGCCGTACGTACGCATGAATGTTGTTTTTCATTCCATATTGAATTGAATGGAAGTAAGTAGATTATATATATAAATACATAAATCGATTAGATTTATCATTTAATATATTTAATTATTATTCATTATATATAATTTATAATCATTCCTGAATGGTTAACATGGAAAATGAATCTCATCGCGTTGTGGAGATAGTAATTAGTACATACACACAAGTGATGATATCGTTCCCATAATTATTGAATTGAATTGGAGTGGATGATATAATATAACAGAATTATTATGATGTTATAACAACTATATATAGTTTTTTTTACACCATTATACCCATCCAAGTTAGGTGGTGGTGGAAAAAACAGATAAAACCACGGTGTGGAGACAGTATTCCGTACGTACGCACGCGCGATGATTTGGTTTTCCATAGGATGGATAGAAGGTGAAAGGGGTTTGTTTCATATTTATAATAACATATTAGTATATTATTGATACTTATGTTATTACATTATAATGAAAAACTAAAGAAGAATATGTTGAAGAAGAAAGAAACATGAATGAATCGGTAGAAGAGATTACCTCTTCTTCGATGCACCTCTTTTAAGCCTCCTTTTAAGGCACTAGAGTTGGTATTTTGAGAATACAAGAAACTATATGATATAACTATAGTGGTTGATAAGAAGAATTGGCATGGGTTGGTTGAGCTTCAAGGCTCAAAAGGGTGTGAAGAGAAGAGGGAAGGGGTTCCCTTTTTATAAGGGAGGAGAGGGGCACCTTTGAGAAAACATAAAATATTATTTTATAATAAAGTCATATTTGGTTTATAATAGCCCCAAATTTAATTTATATATAAGATAAAGTGGGGATGGATCGAAATAATCTCAGAAAATAGGTTTTAACCATGTTTATGTTACTATTTTAACCTTATCATTTAGATTTTACTCGTTGTTAAATAATTTATCTTTTACCGTGTCTTCTTGTTTTCTTACATTATATGGTCAATAAACATACTATAACAATACAAAATAACCCCAAGTGGTTCATTTTTAATATATATAACCTTATCTAAGTCATTTTTTTGAACCTTATATTTTTAGGAATATAATAAAAATTAATAATATAATATTTGTTTTAAAACCTATTTTCTGTTAATTTCGACACTATTTGGTAATTGATTTTTGTGAAATCATAACGGCATGATTAGTTCAATCAAATTTACTTAAATAAATACTAATATGTCATATTTACCTATAATATTAGTGTAATAAATAAAAATACTTAAATTAAATTTATTTGGGTATTTATAAAATCAACTATATTAGTATTTTATTAATAAGGTATTTACTGCATCATCATTATGCCATAAATAAATTAAATTATTTAAGGTATAAAAATTATAACTAAAATTCCATTATGTAGAAAATATTCTTAGATTTCTAATGAATATTTATAGTCGAATTTTTCTAATGTATAACCCTATATTAAAAATGTTTTAGTCATTTATCATTGATTTTAACTCTTTTAACTCTTCATTGAATAAAATAATAATAAATGTCATTATCAAATCCAAGTGGACCTAAATGATAATATTATAGTCCTAAGGTTGTGGTTTTTCTAATAATAATTATCTAATAGAATTATAACTTGTATTAGGGTAATAATAATATCATTTTTACCCTTAATTAACCTATTTAGTTTTAACTGTGGTAAATAAAAGTAAAAAGTTACTATTCACCAAAAATTATTTTTATCTTATTGAATAGAATTCTACTCCTTGATATTAACAGTGTCTCTCAGATTTTTAAAATTCCATTCGCAGAAGCGGTAAAATTATGTTTTACGTAAATTTCTATATTCTCTTAAGAGGTGGGTAAAAGACAGTGACAAAGTTCAATAAAATTTTTATATATCTAAAATTATTATAAAATGACTCCAATGAATTACATTGAAATTATATAGTTATTATGTATCAATTTTGACTTAAATTAATTTAAATAATATAAATAATAATATAATTAAATAGTTTGTTTTTAAATAGTTACCCACTATTTTCACTATTCATTAAAAATTTAATGTTTTCAGAAAAATACAAAAAATTAACCGTAGGCTAATTTTGATATTCCGAATCCAAAAATTAAGTTCATTTTGAATGATAAAATTTATTAAATTTCAAAAATTGTGTATTACTATTCATGATGGATAGTTCATAATAATATTATAATAATATCTCATTTAGTGAAACATTGTATTGTATAATACACACGATATCGAAGAAGGTCTTGACTGTGTGTAATGCAAGCCAAGTCAGGGAAGAGTGTAGCGAAAGATCCGTTTGGTGTTTTTCATAATATAATAAAAATTATTTCATTTATACATTAAAAAAACAATACCTAATGTTGCATAGAATAATTTCCACAAAACGAACATGAAATTGTGTGTAACATGAGCGAGGAATAGTCTTGCATATAGTTCAAGCTAATACGGTGTTGCATATAGAACAATCTAATTTCAGTGAAGCGTATAACACATGATTTCAATGAAATTAAAAAGAATATTTTTCACAAAATCTTGGGGTGTTACAAATATTCTATCCTAGTAGTGGAAATATAAAACAATCATGAAAATATTTTGACTACCAATAGGGGAAAGGAATAATTTTCTACCTGTGTGAATAGAGGAAATATTCAACATATATCAAATCCTCCTAATGTTTGGTCACACACTCCAACTCCCATTGAGGACGTTCATTGGTAGATACTAGTGAGGAAAAAACAATTGCATCAATTCCACAATCACATTACCACTAAGGATCAACAACACATTGTGATGACAATATTAGGGAAGGAATATATCCCATAAAAATCATCAAGTGCATGTGATATATAACAATTTTTTAGGACTAGGAGTATATACATTCTACACATTATTGTTTAGGTTATCATCAAAATATTTTTATTGTAACAAATAATCATTCACCTATTCTTTGTCGTTATGTAAAATTTCGTCATAATAGTTTGAAGGAATCATATTAGTAATCTATCAATTCTTCAAAATAAAAACAATTTTGTGAACATCCCATAAATCTAGTCACTCAATAGAGATAATATAATAGTATATATCATGGAGATCTCCCAAAATTGATTAATAAAGGCCATTTTCATACCCCTAAGCTTTGACGATACACTTGATCCTCTACTAAATATATAAATATTTCTATAAAATACTAACAAATCATCAATAGATAGAGGAAGAATATATATTTACATTTGAACTCCCAAAAATAATTTTACACACAGCTAATTAGTTTCCCCAAAAATATTTCTTTAATAATATTTCCCTAGTATAGATATCAAACTGATAACTATAATTCATATACTAATTAAGATAAAAGAATATTGTAAAATGTGTAATATGATTTGACAATATAATCTTCCTCTTTCTATATTATAACATGATGGTCCTCTTAGTGTTATACAACATAGAAATCCTTAGTGCATCTTGAAATTACACCATTATGGTAGTCATCTCTATAATGGAATTCTACAAAAAAATATTCCCCTTTTGCGACATTTAAATTCAACAAAAATACCACCACTTACTGAAGAAACAATGAAAAAAACATTATATTATAAGTCAGATAATGTCTTGAGTCTAGCTAAACAATGAAACATATCTTTGACTAGAAATATTATTCCTCTCCTTGATGTTTTCCACAGGATGTAATCATTTTATATACTATATTTAGATCAATTATCTTATAATATATTAATGAAGACACTAACTGATATGATTCCCTTATGTGATGTATTAGTAATTCAATCACTATATCCAGATCAAGTAAAATAACATCTCCCCAATGATGAAGAGATTACTATTATGAATATGGATCAAATAGACAAAGATAAAATACAGGTGAAATTTTTTCCTAGGTACCCTTCTCTATATGACATTCAGAATGCAATAACAGGGAAATGTTTCCACCATATACATAAAGATCAATGGTCAACCAATCATCACTTCGAGAACCACCTCCCATAAATGTAATATGAAAATCACATCATAGTGTTTGGAGATATACACTATTATATTGAACATAATTCCCTTTTGGATCCATTATTATAGAAATTAGGAATAATGTGAGAAGGTCTTTAATTTGAATTCCTTAATTCATTGAGTAATCTAGATAATAAAATTAGTGATTCTCCATACATTGTAAACATCATAGGATGTGGGATGAACTAAATTTTACATTTCACTATGCCTCACAACTTCTAATATCCCCCATGGTGACTTCCTATAATATCATTATTGCATACCAAGTATCATCATTGGTTTGTGTGCATGTCAATTGATCTATTTAATAGGTCCCCATCATTTACAAATTCTAGATGTGAAGAAATAAATATTAATTATACATTTATTTATATAAGCATCATCCCACATAAAAATTATATCTATATTATCATATCAAAAAAGGAGAATCATCTACCAATTTAAATCAACAATAATAATGAAATCAATTTCATAATAATCATTATATGGATACTTTTCTGGAATAAAACCCCAAAAAATAATTAATTAAATTATAGTGGTCAATGAAATTGTAATATGTGACTGAACGCAGTCTATAAAGATATGTTTAAATTTACCACCACTAATTTAACTGGGATCTTAAAATCCTTGATTGGTTCATGATTTCTTGATAGAGGAACCATGTAAATAGATTTTTAGGGTTTCAGGAATAATTATCAATTTATTAATATCACCCAAGAAAATTAGACTCCTATAGTCTTATATGAACAGAAAATGAGGGGCCATATTAATTTTTATATTTACTTAATCCATCTCAATATATTTGGAGGTGCACAAAATAAATGTAGGAACTCTCCCAGGATTACGCCACCCAAAAATGTCAGATCAGAGAATTAAATGGAAAATCAATGACCATATAGAGGGAAAAAATCAAATAATTATTCAGTGAAAGTATATAGAAAAAAGAATTTGAATTTACTCCTTATAGATTTTCATAATTTAATGTATCCCCATTATCATTATTATGAAGACATTATTCTTAATTTATGTGACATATCATTGAATTCGACCAGCATTAGTCTCATCGATGACCTAGAACATGATTCCCAAAAATAACTGAAAAAATTATAAATATCCATCTAAAATACAAACCAGACAAAAAATAGGATAAATATATGAGTACTCCTCAATCAAGGTAAAAATATATTTTTCTGGATCCCTAAAATAATTTTTTCCACCTCAGTTATGGTATTTAACCAGATTAAAAATGAAATGGTATAGATATATGTAGTTAATTAACTAGATACATTAAGGATACTTTTATTGAATAAAGAGTTTCCGATTATAAATTGGTGATACTGGAGTTAAACAGAATCAACGGTTAGTTATTTAGTAAAAATATTCCCACTATTTTTTTACTCTAGTAGAGACTTCAATTCATCTATATGAAAATCTTCCTCATCACATCTAGGTTTCTATAAGAGTGGGAAAATAGGCTATCTATATATGCATTTTTTATTAAAAATAATGATTACATGGATAATATGGCTATTTAATTTCAATAATATCCTAAAAAGGGAGGGATCATGATACATATAAGGTGATCAAAACTAGGATGGCATGTACTTGTAATAGGCAGTATAAATAGGAAATTGGACCATGTTGTGGTTTGCTCACTACACCTACTGAAATTTATTACTGACTGTCCATTCTATTACATATCATTGACTCCATTGATTATATAGTATATCTAATAGAGGGTATATAATGTTGTGATGCATCAATTAAATTAGAATGCAATCTATACCCCAAATAGTGGATTTCACATCTCCTCTATTAAAATTCATATCTCCAACAATCCTAATATTAAATGGATATTGAGACCTGGTGCATCATTTAACACCCCTATTTATTTTTATTTTATCCAACAATGGGTTTCCTCAAGAATCAAGAGGAAGTTTTGATATGATACAACACAAATACTCTATATTGGATAGTATTTGTTTTGGAGTATAAATATATCTTCATGAAAAGTCACATGATGTTAATTGATGTGCTAAAAATTTCTCTGTTTTTTCTTTCAAGAATGTAAATTACAACAGTACATGAACATCCAAATTTGAAAAAAATATAATAAGAGAGTCTTAGACTATTAATTATTCTGAAATTGTCTGAACTAATAATTAATCTTACAACTTATCCAAGAGTATTTTTGTTTAATTTTCATTGTGAATCGCTGTGATGATTTGAGAACACAACTACTTTTTTAAAATTATTTGGTTGGATTCTATATCCATAACACAATACAACAGTTGTTCGAAAACACCATTTGGAATACAAACCCAATGTGTCAGCCAACTCCACCTGTTTAAGATAAAATTATTAAAAATATAGAATCCTTAAATATGACCCCCAAAACAGAACTAGTACATATTTTATCACCCAAACACATGAAATATGAAATGGTAATCTTTTTGGAAAAAAATAGAAATATCCTCTTCTAGAAGGGGGAAAAAGAGAAATGGATATCATTGTATGTGATTGGAGTAATAAATTTTATTTTTATAAAATAAATATATGGTTACATCCTTGTGGAATTGGAGAATAATGTAATAAATATTATAGATCATAGTAGTCCTATTAAATATTTACTCACTACCCATCAAAATTATTTTCCCATAAATCTAATTTTAGATAAAACAATTCATTATTCATTATTTTTCAAAGATATCCTCTATAAGAAAGATTATTATAGACAATCCATGTGGTGTTATTCACAATCATATGTAGATTTCATTTTTTACACCCCTATAGAAGATGAAGGAAAATATGTGTTTAAATTAGATAGTTATGGATGAAGAAATGATGATTTTATTTTTTGGAATAGGTTTTGGATCAATCACATGTTATTGAAACAAATAAAGACATATTTTAAAATTGTGAAATTAGGGAACACAATTCAAGAATAGTATCAATTCGCTATAAAATATAAAATAAGAAAAAATAAACCCACAAGTCCAAAACGAACAAAATATCAAGGAAATAACCATAATAAACTACTTTTACTTCCTCACGAATTGTAAAATAATGAATTCAATAAAATGATGTGTCGCCACCTCGGCTAAGAAGTTGCAACATGATGGAAGCACATCCTTGATGCTCACCTATCCAACCAACACATACAAGATAATATGATCAATTTGAATGTTTTTAAAAACCCTTAATTCTATTGATCCACTAACATGGAAATGAATAAAAGGAACTCACAAAACTTTTAACCTAAATGACACAAAAACAGACTCAAAATACTTTATAAGAGTCAATGTCATAGTACCCAACTATCAATAAAAAGTAATTGAATATGGATGAATGATGGGTATCGTGACACTCATCCCTCTATAGAATATTACCACATAGTGGAAACATAAAAATTCTTCACCTATATCTAATTTTATTGAGTAAAAAACACCTCCCCATGATGAAATATTCCACCCCCCCAAAAAAACCAAAAAATAAGAAGTCTAGAACATATCTAATTGAACCTATCAAAGACTACCCGAAATGGTAGTCTAGAATGATTCTTATCCAAACCACTATGATACCTATCTTGGACACAAAATTAAATGATATCCTATTATTTTTCTATTTATCTCATAGCATCACACCCCTAGGACCCTCATCCACGACCCATAGCATGATAGTTAAACACTAAAATAAAAAAAGCCACTTCCTAATCCTCAAATACATCTTCCCTAAATAGACACATGCCTCCATATTTTATCAACTGAAAGATTCATTAGTCATGAACCAGCACGTGAATTCAAATCAATTTTCATGAGGTCGAACTAAAAAATTATATTCTACCTTGAGGGAGGTTATCCCATAGGGAATGTGTTTGATAATGTTAATGAATAACACCAAACATAGATGACGGCCACAACCATTATTCCAGTCAACATAGAGACAATTATAGATACATATACTTCCATTTTTATCCACATTTCATGTCTGATAATGTATGACCAAATCCACCACCAGGATACGATCCCACACAATCTCTTAAATCCTTCTAGATAAATCATACCACAATTCACTGAAATAGAGCAATCCACAACCAAACCTTTGAAATCTACATGACATCAGTGACCACAGGATCCCTTTTCCACAAATTCATAACCCATATCATGTAGATCACAGATTAGAAGTGATCCGGAGAAAATACAGCCATCATTCACCTCTTCCATATTTATGAAGGTTCCACAATGACTAGAACCATTAGAGGAAAGAACATTATCGATATATTTCAATCGGGTGGAGGATTTTAGAAAAAATATTGGCAATAACTAGTCTTCCAAATGTGACCAACGGAGAAATGAAAATACATAAGTGATGATTTAATGATCTTATCCACCACCAATTTTATTTTAATGAATCCCACACCAATGTCTAATATAAACATTTTTGTTTGAATAAGATATTTTTTGAAGGGAATGAATCAAGAAATGAATTCATATAGATTACCATTCTTGTTAAACCCCTAAAAATATTATGAAATAAAAAACAAGTGGATGGGAAAAAATGACCATGTTATTTTTTAAGGATGGTAGAAAATACATTTACTAAATGGTAGATATAGAACAATGACTAAATATTTGGGTATTTCTCAAGGTAGTATTTTTAAATATCTAATTTATTCTCTTAAAACAATTTTTTTTCAGATTTTGAATATATTAAAATAATAATGAATAAGAAATTATTTCAATCAAAAATGGTAGTGTTTCATATGAAAAAAGGAAGAATATATTATGAACTGTGAATAATGGACTAGAATGTAAAGGGATATACTTGATTTGATACACTCTCAAATACCTATCATATATCTTATTAATATATAAACAATCAATTCCAAAGTTCACAAATTTTATGATTGATATCTCTATTCACATACATTTCTCACACAAATAGTGATCATTCAATTACACCATTTCTTCTTTATAAGAGTTATCTTATTTAATTAAAACTGAATCTATCAGCATACAAATTCTGGATAGAATATTGAAAAAGATATACTGATCCTTCTTATATCATCAGATCATCCAACCAAAATCAAACACTAATATAAGTTAAATGGGAGATGAAATATAGAAGAAATTATTCACAAGAGTAGTAAATTGTTCCTATAAATATGTTCTCTATTGTAACACCCAACTTTGAAATCACAATCAGCTTCGGTGAAAAAGTGGTGATAACCTTCATGCATCTCAAATCACATGGAATCATTGTGTTTATTTTCATGGACCATCTCTAAAAAATTAGTCCTCGAGGAATGGTTGTTCTAAAACACTAATTGATAGATGAAAGGTGAGAATAATAAAAAAATTATTTATAATGGGAAATAAAATTATAAATTGTAAAATTGGAAAATACATAAGGATAGTCATTACCATATCTAGTAATAACAATTCATTTCTATTTCTAGGTATATGGAATTAAATTGATTAATATATATATATATATATATTAAAAATACAAACAGAAAAAAGTTATATCATGCTCTAAGAGGATGAATCATCCACATTGTGTTCCAGGAGGTGCTCTTACTCATTTCCCAGTGATGCCCTAGTGTGGGTAGTACTATTCTTTTTTCAAAATTCAAACACCCCATGTGATCAATAAAAACATCGAGGAATCTTCCACTCTGTTTAAGATTCAAAAAAATATCCAGACTCATTGTCGTTTTTCCAAGAATCTCAATGGGTTTTAACTTTAATTTATTTGTAAAATATATAATTTAAAATATTTTATACATTTTCTATTCGTAAGACCTATTATACATTAGGCCCACATTCCATATAATTTTTATGGGTCTTCCAATACAACATCCAATCTAAATCAATAAATCCAATTCAAATTTTTTTTTCAATATTTTTTTCAAAAACTCATTTTTTCAAACCCCATTGGAACTTGAAAACATGTTGGATTCTCTAAGAATATTCATCATCATATGTACACATGAATTCCATGAGAAAAAAAAATAAAACAACTTGTGTTCACCCACATGTGACCCTGAATCTGTAATATTTGAGTGACATTGGGACCACTATATCTACTACAAACTATAAAAGATGAAAAAAAGAACATAAATATGTCTTATTGAGCATCAGTAAACACACTGATGAATCAAAATATCAACTTCTTCAATTAATATTTATTCCCATGATCTATAATCAAAAAATTTAATCCATTTCACTAGAGATACTACCCTTGTTTTTCGACCTCATGTATTATTCATCTTTTATATGGACTGGGAAGTATTCAATGATTCTTGAATATAATAGAGGGAAGCATATATGGGTATAGGGATCATCATAAATCATTATTAAAAGGATAAATTTTTATTTCTACTGTTCTATTTTGAATCAATAATGGATTTCATGTTTAATTTACAAAAGAAAAATCCTCGACTATTGTGTCCTAAATTTTCTATTTGGATACCATCATTTTTATCTTCTAATATAATATTTTGTATTATTTCTATAATTCTTTTGGTTAGTATATTGTGGTTGATTGTACAATTTATAAACAGACATTTCACAAGTAGCATATTTTGATATACTCATCAATCAGTGATGCTCAATGGTTTATAGGATAAGTGGAGGTGGGTATTTGGAAGACTAAAAGGTGTAGTAAACTATTTTAAGCTACCACAATTGTGGAGTTTTTTTCCTCATTGTTTTATTCATGTCTAAAGATTGGTTGAAATGCTACTCATTGGAGAGGGGTTCAATATAACATAGTAGGGAACTATAGAATGTGTTACGAAATTTAAATAAATGGAGATATTATATAGAAAAAATGGTTCAAATATTTCTAAAGGTACATTAACTTGGTAAATGATAAGAAATAGTTTTTCAAATAATCTAGAATAGTTTTTGTGGACCAGAAACACAGAAAATGATAGATTTAGTGAGATTCTAAACAATTGATTATTTTAATCAAAAAAATCTATGATTTTATAAATTTATAAAATACATATTTCTATAAATAATTACAAAAATTAATTAATTGATTATTGAAAAATTATTTTATTTATAACTAATAACATAATTAAAATATTTTTAGACAAAAAACATTAATTAAAAAAATAAAAGCATTTACATCATCCAAAAATATATTCAATTATCATTCTAATTAATCATAACCAAAATTGTCAACTACACCCCAAAATATTCAAATAATAAAAAAACATTTATATATTAAAAAAATATATTCTACATGAAAACTAAATTCACAATTCTATAAAATATTAAAATCATGAAAATTGATATAGAATCATTATAAAATTTTTACACCTCAAATTCCCCCACACATAATTTATTTCAATCCCAATAAAAAAATATATATTTTTCATTATAATTTATTTTGGAAATATGTTCTTCGTTTCTTAGGAGAAAATTATCAATTCCAAAATGAAAAAACAAAAAATTCCCTTATTGATATAAATTATCATTTCTCCAATGGGATTATTCATATTTCCCCAATATAGAAAAAGTTTATTTCGTACTTTTTCTCATTCAGAAAGGTTATGTTCATTTGGAATTAACATAATAGCATGAATAACTACCAGTTTTAGCATCTCCATGATCTCTAAAAAATGATAAAATTTTCTTCCTTGGTATAAGTCAATTATTTTTATTATAAATAAAAATATACTCATTCATATTGTTTTAATATTCCCCTAATATTATTGAAATCATTTTTGGAAATATTATATTATTTCAGTTTTATTAGTAATGATTTTTTTTGTAACATTTTGAAAATTATTTAATGGAGTTGGATTTTATTTATTTTCACAATACAACCAGTTCCTAATGTTATATATATTTACCATGTATTAATGATTTCTTTTATTAATCTATATTCAGAGAAATTATGTTAAACATTATCGATTTGATTCTCTACAGTGTTCAATTTCTAAAATTCTATGTTATTAGTTTAATGTTCAAACATCATCTTTGCGTAATTTATAAATATAATTACAAAAAACATTAACATACCACTCTTTCTATTATAGTTTTCAAATAGTTTTTCCCAAAAAATAGTGGAAAACACAAAATCGTTGTCATTCAAATATAACAACCTCAGAACATATGGAATCTCTAATAATTGAAATGAGTGTTTACACATATGAAGGACTAATTGATTTTTTTTTATTTTCCTTACCTGGATATGTATAAATTTTTTATTTATTGAGATGGATAAGATCCAAGAATTAAACTTAATGGGATTCAATTTTTCTATTTATTGGGGGATTTCATGTCCCTAACATTGAATAAGAGTGATTTCACAATTAAAGACCCATATACACACACATAAAACAAAACATTATCCCCAATGTTGATTCATATAGTGGCATGCCATTTTAATTAAATAATTGTTTTAAAAATGTTATTTCATAGATATTTTATTGGGTTACATTTATGATCAAAATAATAATTTTTTCACAAATCCAAAGTAACATGAAAATACAAATTTGAAAATTTCATTTATCATTTTTTAACAAAAAAATAATTAAAAATTATTTAAAAATAGGATTTATTAAGAAAAATGAGTTACATATACACATAAAATTTTAATGGTGATGGAATATATTAAAATTCTTCTCAATATTATTTTCATCTACATAGTAATTGATAAGGAAAATACTAAAAAATGAAAATAAGTATACTATTTTATAAAAGCAATTAAAATTCTTCTATACAATGCACTTATAATAATTTTTATACAATATTAATATGATAATAACAGAATATAATCGATCAAATGTGGACGATTCTAATAATTATTCCTCAAAAACATACATCCTGTTTTATTTCATTATGAATGATAATTGGATACACAATTCATATCACTATAAGTATTAAATATAGTAACGGTAGTTATATACTAGTTAATTTTATATAATTAGGAACCATGGTGTTTTAGGAAGATTGACCTTGTAAGAAAAACTTTGTATATGCTCTCAGCTATGAAAATCAGAATGATTCATCCATGGTCCCTCATTTTTCAAATAGGATACTTTTAACATTAATGAAACCTATGGAAGCACTTATTGGTTACTGATATATAATCAAGGGATAACCCACCATGTAATTATGTGTTTCGGATATCCACATCTAGATAGTCTGTTATTAAAACTCATTCCCCTGTAGGATTCATCTTCATCAATAAGAAACACTAGATGTTATTCATTCCATCTTCAATGATATAAAAATATGGTATACCTCATGGATGGAATATTTTTTTAAAAATACCATCATGGTATTACAGTACTTGATTAATGAATAGGAGACATACTAAATAAGTATTTCCCTTCTTCTTCACCTTGATTGTTACAGTACCAAGGTAGTGAGAATTATACTCATCATTTTAACATATATCCGTGTTCAGTTAATACTATTAATTCATAATGACTATAATAAATCTCAACATCCTCTTTTTTACACATTAAACTGCTCCATCAAATATTTTTCAATAGTTAACAAACAAAAATATTAAATAAAAATTGGCAGTTCAACAATTTCCTCAGCCGATCAAGTCAAAATTCCTTCAATATTCTCCAAGAAATAATAATGATATGGTGTATCATCAATATCAACCTAGGAATACTATATATTAAAATATTTATGAATAATAAAATTATTATAGATAAAAAACCATCCTCTATAAAAATTTATTCTATCTAACCTTTTCTCCCCTTTACTTATTCATTATGGGAATGTTCTACTGTATGTTTGTCAAGAGTATGAGTGAGTCAGTCTATTAAAATCATTCTCTATGAAAAATTAAATGCTCAATTTTGGTTTCATTTAATGATGGGTATTGGATATCATTAGTTATATCAATCTGTTGAGTCATTTAAAAACCATTACACATGTATACTATATCAATATTATTATAATAAATAATATGGAACAAATGATCAGTGGGGACTTGTCAGAAATCAAGAATTTTCATGTTTCTAATATCCTTCAAACCCATTAATTTTCTGTCAGTGTTCATCGTTGACTTATATTTCTGTTTTACTGTGAAATTCAGAATCAAATATGGTTCAATATAACATCTTATAATTTTTTCAGATTCATTTTTATTTTCATCTTATTTTCTTGTATTAATTTTTTTAATAGGTTATTGGAGTTATACCATGATTTGTAGTCCTCTTGATATTGGTTTATTTTTCTTAGGATGATCATGATAATCTATGTTTTAGTTGATAATTCAATGAATATTCATTCCCTTATGTATCCTTCTTTATTTTATTGAGATTTTTTGAAAACATTTTATTCCATTAATGAGAAATAATACATATAGCATTAATAATCTCTCTATTAAATTTTCATTACAACCAAAATAGATGTAATTTAACTTCTTAACAATTTCATTTAACATGAGAATATTCTAATAGTTAATATCAGTATAAATATTTAGTATTCAACCTTATTTTTTTTTGTTTTTAATAATAAATTTGAGAAAAATTTTAAAGCCCGATAAGAAAAATGGTGCATCCCTTTAAAATATGCTAATTTTTTGTTTGTCCCCTATCATTAGGATGGTTATAAATAAATTTAAAAAAACCTAGATATAGAATAATGTATGGATTAATAGTAATGTTCAAGGAAATAGTGTATAATATATTAGTGATTCAAATGTAAAATTTGTTTTATGGAAGACCTAATTACAAAATGAATGGAAATATGTATATAAGATGTGATAGTGGGAAAAAATAAAACAAGTGAATGTTTCTTTTAGGAATAAAAACTGGGTAATGATAAACAAAGAATTATATGAGATGATCCATTATAATGTTTCTTATAACAGATCATCTTAAGAAATAAATCTTCCATATCGAACCTCACCCAATTTATGATCAATATGCCCAGTCAAATTGTTCCCTTTACCAAAATTGAGAAACTCAACTTATGAATTCCTTCCATATATGCGTGGTCCTATAGACTAAAAATTGATTCAACTGATTGATTCATTGTATCTATAAAAGCTCAAATTCCAAAAATATTTCATTATGGTAATAATATCACATAGAGTAACTCACACAAACATTAGAGCGATATGATATTGAATGAGGTTAAATAAATGAGGAGAGTGAGTAACAAATAGTTATTATGTTGTTGTTTTTTCTCTTGACACCCCAATTCACTATCAAAATCTATTAGACTTATGAAATTTTATATATCATCATGAATCTAAGATCTCTATGAAAAAATGAGATTTAATCCTAAGAAAATGTCTCCTAAATTATCCTTCCATGGAGGAAGTTCAAGAACACAATAAAAGGTAGAAAAAAACATCACAAATTTTTTTATAATTAGAATGAAAATTAAAAAAATTGCAAATTATTAAAACAAAAAATATAAGTTCCTATCTAAAATAATGAAATTTTTCCACATATCTAGATATGGGAAATTATCAATATAAAAAACTAAACATATTGAACTGGGATATAAAAAAATAGTGATATCTTATCCCAGCTGATAGAAAACACCATCATAAAATTCTCTGACATGCTCGTTATAAGTTCCAAAGGAATATCTAGTATAGGAAACAATATTCCTCTAAAACAACTCAACAACTCCTGGGTATAATCATGGACTAATAAGAATCTCTCGGTTAGTCCATAATACCCAAAAAACATCAAAACTCACATTCTGGTTTCTTCCCTCTACTTTATGGGATTTATTTTGAATTAATATTAACAAATTTAAAATATTCCATTTTTAATTTGAATTTCCCTGAACCTAAAAATCAATATTACCATATAAAAATTAATCTACTTGTCTATTTACAAATTACCTCCAATCATATTCAATAAATTTTTTATTCATCCCAGTATTTCAATTTTTAGAAACAACATTATTCATCTCACCTTTGGAACATGACACAATTTTGGTTTCACAAAGTAGAACCATCAACAAATTCTCCCTCAAATTCCATTGGAACCAAACATTAAACACCATATTTTCAGCCTCATACAACACCAAAACCAAAAAATTTGAGCTTATAGGGACCCATCTACTCATTATTGAAACTAAAAATTGAAAAAGAAAACAGAAAAAATAAACATCGATCACCACCTGTCTATAAACCCACATCAGTGAATTGAGACCATATTTATGGATAAATATTGACTCTCAAAATCATTAATCCAAAAAATTCATATATTTCTGCAAATATCTATACCTTTTTTTCATCCTCAATGGTTTATAAACTTGTATGTGTGGTGTTAATGCTTAAAAAGTTCATAAATACTTCATAAGAAGACATGTATAGCTCTCTATATTGTCTTCCTTTACTATTAAATGTTTGAATTTTGATTTTCTATATTCGACTATGAGTTAGACAACAGTTTACTATTTCATCAAAACTTAAATCTCTTTAGATTTACAGAATTCATTCAATTTCAACTTAAAATTGCCTTAAAATTTCTTTATAGAATTTGAGTTTTATATTTCCAATTACGTGGGTGTTTTTATATATGTCAGATAACCTTTATATCAATTCATGTTTCATAAAAAGTGGATATCAATTTCTTATTTAACCAGAAATATTGAATATTTGTTGGAGTGATTTACGTGGAAGACAAGTGATATTAAATTTTTTGTGGCCATGATTGTGTCATTGTATTCTAATTATAGAAGGATTTATTAGTTCATGTTGCCTAAATTGTAGCATTTGAATTGTTTGAATAATGAGATCATGGATGAAAAACATTGGGAAAATAATAAGTGACGGGGAATGGAACTTTTGAGTTTTCAAAGTTATCATAATTTTTAATGAGTATAGGATTTTCATTAAAATAAAAACATAGGGAATGTTAACCCACTGACGGTCATAAAAGCTATTATAGTCATCATGGGAGAAAAACACAAAAACACATTTGAATCACTGAAAATCGTAATAGATGATGATTAAAAAAATAATTTGTCAATTTACCAAATTTTGAAAAATATTAAATTCGAAACATAATAGATAAAATCAATTAAAAGAATTTCAGAAAACATAAATATTCATAAAAAATACTTCTACTAGTAATTTTAAATAGAATACATCATAATTAAAATAATAATAGTATATAAATGATTTGATAATAAATTCCAAAAATATTTTATCATATTTTTCACAAAATCAAAACCTTCATTCAAAAAAATCTATTAATAACATAAAAAATCATATATTTACAAAAAAACATTATTAAAACACGCTTTTATCTTGTAAAACATATTATATTCATAAAAGGATAACTATAAAATGGAAAAAAATTAAACATCAATTACTACACCTACATATTTTTCAAATGGAATTATCCAATCCAATTGAATATTCATCAAATTAATAATCTAAATGTAGACCTATTAAAATAATTATATTGTTCTAATACTTATATAAAATGAACTGTGTATATGACTCTAAATTCCCATGTCATGTTCTGAGAGAGGGAGTTTGTTTACTTTATGTGTGATGGATATCTACATTTATTTCAACATTTAGAGAGAATCACAACCAAGACCATATGTGATGAATAATCTAATAGGTTGTCACATTAGTAGGTGAAACATGAGTTCCAATTTAAAAATTATCCTTTAAGAGTTCCTTTATGGAAAATCATACACGAGGATTGATCAAAAAATTGGAATCTATCTAGTCGATGTCAAATTTGTTATGATCATGTCATCCAATGTCATATATAAAAGGACATAATTGAGTCTTGATCAAGAAAGGTTGAAATAAATATCAAAAAATTAAATCTTCTATCAAAAAAAGTTAATATCATCCAAAAAATAAGGGATTATAGATCCCTAGGCTAGATGTATAAAATGGTGAGGAAAATTTTAATTGTACTGATTAACAGTTCAATTATTAAGGGCCTTTATCTTTGAAAAGAGATTGATGAATCTATTATTGATCCTCTCTAATAACCACAATATTTTGAAGAATGGGTCACTATAACATAATTATACATTCTAGAGATCAACAACATCATCATCCATATAATCATCATATTCATACCAAAACATCGATAGAATTCAACATAGGAAAATAATATATCCCTGAAATTTTTTGGGAATCTAGAATGCCATTGACATTTGATGATATATAATTAAAAACAATATCAAAACCATTCTAATATCAGTTTTTACAATCAAACTTTGACACCATAAAAATGCCAAAATATCTCACATCAAAAAAATAAATCAATGATATGAAAAAATGTAACAAATACCACTTGAAAAATGAATTCTCAATGGCTTATTTAGTGACCCCTTCTATAATTTTGAGTTTATGTTCATTCTCTAGAACATAATATTTAATGTTCATTTGGGAACACAGTAGTTTCATCCTATGTTTCAACACCAACATATATTTATATGTTTCATGAGTGATAATTCAATGGTAATTCTAGAGTTCTACATTGTGATGACACCCCTTTTAATTATCATTAATCTCAATATATAGATTAACGATTTTATCAGAGATAGTGGAATGAAATTAATTCATTTAATTTCATCTAAATCACTTCCCCTAAGGATTTTATGATGTTCCACATCCCCATTTTACATGAACCGGTAATATACTATGTATTTCCCTTAAAAAGATCCTGGGATATAATATGGGATCAAATAAATCATCTTGTATCATTGTGATTTTATTGGCATCATCTGAGTCTAGTTGCATAGAAGGAAGGATCTATCTTAGTCTCAATGATAATAACCAAGTTGTGAATGCTTCAACTTATTAACTATAATCTATAGAGATATGTAAATCTCTATCTATATTGGGTAACTCCCCTACATGATTGGTGGTATATGAAAATGAACATAAATAATTACCCAAATAATTATATATCAATTCCATATGTATTCCATTGTTTTTGGAGTAGAAGGAAATCATATCTATAATGTTTCACATGATATTTCATGTATATTGGAACTTATGGAGGTTGAATATGTCTCCCAATAATTCATAAAAAAATAAATATTCCTTGAACTATTTACTAGTACAGAAACATACCTTACTTGCTGACTTTCCCAAAAAATTATGTTACAGATTAATAAGTAAAATCTCTCGGGGTTAACTATCCAACGTTTTAGGAAGTATTATCTACCACAATTGATGAACATGGATAGTTGAATATGGGAATAAAGAAATATATCTTAGCTACATTGATCTGTACCACATTGTATCCCATATAATAGAAGACATGCAACTCTTTCTTTAATTGGAAGTGAGATATCCTCATCTATTACAACCCTAAAATTGAGGAACATAATCATGATGTGCCAAAACATTACCTAGGAATTCCTATAGACAATTATAATAAAAAAATGTAACCAGGGGAATTCATTTGACTAAGTCAACCATTATTTAAAGTAATATTGACAAACTCATAATATATATCTTGATTTTAGAGGTTTAGTACAAGAAATAGATCACCAAATTTTTGCCATTTTGATGATTAAGGTGATAATATATGTTTTTTAGACATATTATATCATAAAATTAATTTACCAAAATAATATTTTAATTTTTTATTATATTACTATTGATCAATGAAACTGTTGGTTTCAATACCCCCCCTTACATGGATAGGTAATCTTTCTTTAAGAAGATGAAAACAACCCCAAATTATATGGAGTTAATCGCCTTTTGGGACCTCCATGGAGTATATTTCGGTTTAGTAATAATATTTCTCTTAATGAATAATTTCAAAAAATAAAATTTTCCCAAGAACCATATCTAAAATCCATAAGAAAGAAAACAATTTGAGTTTGAAATATAATATTTAGTTATTAAATAACCAAAATATTATTATTATCTTACCTTCATAATTTTTTTTAAAATAAATTATCGTAACCTAATTAAGAGGTCTATGAAATGTCACATTGTAGAAACATTATAGACCTTCTCAGTATTATGATATTCCATCAGGGAATCAAGTTTTACCCTTAAAATAACAAGTTGATTCTCAAAATATAGCCTCCTAAAAATATTAAAGAGTTGAAAGGGATTCTAGGAAAAACAAACATATATCCTACACTTTTTATAAAAAGCTACATGAATATACCCACCAAACACATTACATATGAAGAAATGATTCCCTTATAGGTGTAATGAGAAATTCAATGATTTATTCTATAGTGAAAATATGTATATCTTGATATCCTTAAAATTTGTGTCTCCCATTGGAGGATATAAACTTATATAATATATGTAAGTTTCTGAATGACTACTTTCTTCCCTTTCCACTACTATTAATTGTAATTGAAAAAAAATTATACTATCTATGTAGAACCATGTTATAATTTGTGAACCAATATTTTAATGTTGAGAAGTACTATAGTTCATTGGTATTCATAGATAAAAAAATGTGGCACTACCTATATCATAACTGTATCTACATCGCCCCTCATATTGACCCATATCCATAATCAGTCAATGTTGACTTGTCTTTCATCACTTTGGGTAGTTATATGATAGATGATTGACATCAAATTCATAAAATTGAACGTAATTGTATACACCCAAAACTTGACGTACATGGACATTACACTACTTTTTTGGAATACTTAATACATGAAAAAAATAGACGCCCAAAGACCTTATTAGTTTAGTGTCTTTGGAATCTCATAACATAATTTTCTAACCATGGTGAAAGACTGTCAACATCTCCCCTTTTCTTTTCTTACCTAAAACAATTCATTATATCCTGGGGAAAAGAAAACATAAAAGTGGTGAGCTCAAATTCTCAGTAAGGGAAAACAAAATAAATATCAATCACATCATATTCATAAGAGCATAACATTTTAGAAATATTAACCTACAAAAGAGATCATCATTTCATAACATGGGATAAATAAGAGTTGTGAAATTTAATCCCAATAATCATAAAAAATTCACAATAGGACCGTATAGGTATAGTGTCTTTAGAAACTGGGAAACATAAACAACTGGTTCATAAAGCATCTACATTGTCTCCCATTTATTTTATCATATCTTGAATCCCTTATTGGCATATCCTAATTAATACCCTTATTCTTGACCTAGGTAAAAGAAAACATACCAACAGGTGAGCTCAAATGACCAGTAAGGGTAAACAAAATAAATATCAATCACATCATATTCATAAGAAAATAACATTTTGGGAATCCTAACCTGCAAAAGAGTTCATAATTTCATAACATGGCATAAATCATAGTAGTGAAATTTAATCACAATAATCATAACTTGAAACTTTTCTCATAGACACATACTCAAAGAAAATAATTTCTTAGTAGTCAATACTCATTTCCAAGTCTGTCATAGCGGACAAAGTCCATTTCTAGACCGAGTTCACTCCTCGTTTCAGTCATGTATCACTGAACCGGATTAACCTCTGGTTCCACACATGTCAATATCATTAGATATAAATCATTACCCAATTCATTTGAGGGATATATAGGTCTCAACCATCTCAAAATGATACCATTCTTATGTGTGCCACAAGATCATAAATCATACATCATAGCTTAACCCATGTAATAAAAATGGGATTCATAAACATCATGCCATCATAACATAAATCATATAAGATAAAAGGACTTCATAAAAATAATTCCATCACAAAATAATCAAATCAATGCAAAAATAGGGATAGAAATAGAACACTATATTATCTTAGATGGAAAATAATTTGAATAAAATGCTTGAACTCTATTCTTGAGGAAAATATCCTTTCTACTTCAAAAACATTTTTCCTTTCATAGCATGTCATAAAATTTTAAAATAAAAGAAGTTGATTAAAAATAAACATGAAAACATGTAAAGAAATCTTCATGGGAATAATGTTCTATGAAATCATAAAAATCCACTCATTCCATATAAGTTAAAAAAATTCTTCTCGTACTTTGGCTGGAAAAGTCAAAAAGTAACTTGTACGAAAAATGACAAAATATTCCTTTAATATATTATACTAAAACACATAAATGAGTAATATTTTATTTAATAAATTGTAGTAGGATAGATATAATAATACGTATTGAAGAAACATTGATGTGGATGATAAATATTCCCCAGTAAATTCTGATGTATAAACAATCTCGGATAAAAATGAGATTGTGAGATTTTCACTTACCTTAAGTATGATTTGCCTCATATATGTCCAAACCTCATTTATAATGATTTAAATAATTTTATTTAATTATTCCAAAATTTTACTCATTTTCATGATATCATATATATTCATATCTTTAGCTTTGTATTTGTAATATTTCATTGCTACTTGTTATTTGGGTGTTTATTGCTTTTTATTCTTATGCGTGTTTTGTCGAATAAATTATTATTATTATTTTTAGGCTATAGATACCTCATTTAAAAAATGGTATTAGGGTAATATATATCATATTTATTCATTCAATTCATTTATATAGTACTTACGCATTGATGATCAGGTATAACGAGTCGCATCACATCTTGGAGACGGTAGGTCGTATGCACGCACGAGCGATGATATCGTTCCCGTGATCGTGGAATTGTATTGAAGTGTATGTATAATATTTCAGAATCAAAATAATTTTACAATAATAATATATTGTTATTCTTTACACCATTATACCCATCCAATTAAGGTGGTGGTGGAAAACAGGTTACACCACGGCGTGGAGACGGTATTCCGTACGCACGCACGCACGGTCATTTCATTTTCTATA
Source organism: Viscum album (assembly GCA_963277665.1). Lineage (NCBI taxonomy): Eukaryota > Viridiplantae > Streptophyta > Magnoliopsida > Santalales > Viscaceae > Viscum > Viscum album. Next base: position 987,192,856 of record OY728143.1, on the reverse strand, counting down.
GGATGGATAGAAGGTGAAATAAGATTGTTTGATATTTATAATAACATATAAGTATATTAGTGATACTTATTTCATTACTTTATAATTAAACAACTAAATAAGAGCATGTATAAGAAAAAAATAAATTTGAATGAATCGGATACAGATATTACCTCTTTTTCAACAAGCCTCTTCGAAACCTCCTCTTAGGGCACTAATGTTTGTCTTTGAAGAAGACCAGGACCTCTAGGATGTTTCTAGGGAAGTGGATAAGGGAAATTTTCAGGGTTTTTTCAAGCATGAAGGCTCAATGTGGTGTGAGGAGGAGAGGGAGGAAGTGTCCTTTTACAAAGGAGGAGAGGGGCACTTTAAGAAAACCTTAAAATATTATTTTATTAGAAAGTCATATTCGGTTTTTAATATCAAAAATTGATTTATTTTGAAGATAAGGTGGTTATGGGTCTAAATCCTTTCAACCAATATAATTTAGACAAATTTGGGTTACTATTTTAACCTTATCATTTAGAATTAACTCTAAGTTAAATAATTTATCTTTTACCGTGTATTCTTGTTTTCTTACATTATATGGTGAATAAACATACTATAACAAGCCAAACGAACCCCAAGTTGTTAATTATTAATATATATAACCTTATACATGTCATTTTTTCATACCTTAGATTTTTAGGAATAAAATTATAAATAATAATATAATATTTGTTTTGAAAACTATTTTATGTCAATTTTGGCACTTTTTGGTAATTGATTTTTGTGAAAATCATAACTACATTATTAGTTCTAAAAAAGTTAATTAAATCAATAATAATATGTCATTTTAACCAATAAAATTTTTTTAATTCTTAAAGAGTCTCAAATTACATTTATTTGGGTATTTATAATATCAATTATGTTAATACTTTCTTAATAATGTAATTACTGCATCATCATTGTGTCATAAATAAATTAACTTATTTAAGTCTAAAAATTATAAATAAAATACCATTATATAGGAAATAGTTTTATATTTTTAATTAATATTTATAATCAAATTTATATTATTTATAACCCTATATTAATAATTTTTTATTTATTAAACATTTATTTTACAATTTTAACTCTTCTTTAAATAAAGTAATATTAAATGTCCTAATATCATCGAAGTGGACAAAAATTGTCATATATTATTCCTAAGGTTGTTTTTGGTCAAATTAAACTTATCCATAGAATTAGGACATGTGTTAGGATAATAATAATATCATTTTTACCCTTAATTACCCTATTTACTTTTAACCGTGGTAAAAAAGTAAAAAGTTACTATTCACAAAAAAAAATTATTTTTATCTTATTGAACCACATTATACTACTTGATATTAACTGTGTCTCTCAGATTTTTGAAATTCCACTCACAAAAGCGGTAAAATTATGTTTTATGTAAATTTGAAAATTCTCTTTGGAGGTGGGTAAAAGACGGTGAAAATTTTAATAAAATTTTTATATATCTAAAATATTTATAAAATGACTCCAATTAATTACATTGAACATATATAGGTATTATGTATCAATTTTGACCTAAAATAATTTTAAATAAAATAAATAATTATTTAAATAAAAAGTCGGTTTTTATATAGTAACCCAGTGTTTTCACTATTCATCAAAAATTGAAAATATTCAGAAAAATACCAAAAAATTACCCTATGCTAATTTCGATATTCTGAATCAAAAAATGAAGTCCATTTTGAATGATAAAATTTATAAAATTTCAAAAATTGGGTATTACAATTCATAACAGATTGTTTATATAACATATCGTTGTTTAGTGAAACTCGGTATTGCATTCAACATACGCTATCGTGGACAGTCACGATTGCATGTAATGCAAGACAAGATAGCGTTCTGTGTAGTGAAATATTCCTTTGATGTTGTATACAACATAAAAACAACATATTTCTCATAAAAATCTCAGGTGTTAAATTCTACCCCCCTTAAAATGAATTTCGCCCTCGAAATTCATCGGGGTTATAAATCGTTTTTTACTTGAAATCTTCATTCATAGAAACCCTCATCATAAAAAGGAATACTAAATCATCATTTTAAAAAGGAATGTTAGAAACAAAATGGATACCCCAAGTAACTCATTACTTGGGTCCCCACCAATGATTATATAGGTGAAAAATATGGATATGGAAGAGAAATCTAACCGTCATGTTCTAATGGAGAGTGGTAGAGAACATGGCTATAAAAAAGCCAACAATCGCAAAGCCATAAATTTGTGATAATCTAATGTACCATTTGATTTATTAGATATGAGAGTACTAGGACAACATTTTAGGTTTCCAATATCATTTCCCTAACATGAATGATCTTTTACAGAATGATAAATACTTACTTGATTTCAGTGTAATATCATCATTGGTCATTCTATGAACAACTTCCAACTCATATCTATTTAAATAAATGAAGAATAATTTTTCATTCATGATGTTTTAGCAGATCATGTGATATAATGATAGGTCATCCCATCTGTTTCTATCACAAAAAGGTTAGCATAAGTTATTATATATACAAAAGTCAATCTACGGTGAGATTTATCGTATATGATTCTAAAAATGGACTTATACTTCATTTATAATACCAATTAATAAATACTTCTTACTAACCATCGTCTTCTTGTAGGCCAATGGTAGGTGATAAAGGCCTGTCGCAGTTCGGTTGTGGGTCTGATTACTATAGCCCTATCTGACGCGACGGGTTGTCGCCCGTCTTGGAGGTATTCCTTTTTCTAAAACTACATTTTTATAACATCCCATTAATAATATCAAAAAAAGTACTGTCCTTAAACAATACTAACTTATGTCAAACATAATCCATTCTAATCTTTAGGCTTATCTAAAATACTTCTATCCAATCTCATAGTATAATGAAAATGAGTACTAGAGAGGTCATATACCAAGCATTTGAATACCATCATTTATCTCTCATATATCATAAGATATATCTTGTTGGTCATATTCCAAACATGTGAATACCTTAATCATGTATTCTTTCGAAACATGAATTACCATAGATCCTTAGTGAAAACATTAATGCTGTCAAAAGTTAACTCATTCCACATACCAAAATAAAAAAAATTTATATATACTCAAACCATGATATCACTTTGTCCTTATATCATTCATTAAGTCATGAATACTAATATTTTTTTTCTCTTTATCCCTTCGTTATGCACAGATCATCTTCTTTCCAAAAATATCTCAATAACCTTTCATGGTTACCAGTACCATTCAACACATACATTCAAATACTTTAGGAAAAACAATAGTGTAAAAATCCTTAGATGTTTTTTTATTCCATAGTACCATTAAATTACCTATACAACATAAATCTTGATAAACATACAATCATTCCACTACCTTCTTAAACCATTGACCAAGCTTCAACAATTCTTTTATCTCATATATGATTTGTAGTCTCATCATCATAATCCAAATAAATACTACCCATATAACCATGCTGATTCTCTTCATGATATTTTCCCTTAGGGAATTGGTTTGCATAATGCCCATACATTCCAAATTTAAAACATATAATCATTGTTGATGTCATATAAATACCATTACCCTTCTCCATGTTGTAAACTGGACCTTTTCATTTGCACTTACTGGATTTGTGTACTTTTTTCCGCACCCAAAGCATATTCTAGTTCCTTTGAAACATTCTCCTTCATGCCTCTTACCACATGATTTACATGAGAGAAATTGAACTTTCTGTCCTCTATGATCATCATGAAACTCCATCTTTATCTTATTAGCTGATTCGGGAAACTTACCAAAGTTGTGATTATTGATCATATTATGATGTTCCTGATTAAGCATAATAACGATGTTTGGACATCCAAATCTTATTTCATTTGGTTTCTCATGAAGAATATCATTTCATTGTCCATCATATCCTCCATTATCATGAATCTTTCCGTTTCTAGCCATTTTCAAAATCTCAAAAAGAATAGAGTGAGAGGCAAAAAAAATGCTAGGTAAAACAACATAATAAAGGGGGAGTTCCATCAATATCTATCATCTTAGGTTAAATTCTAACATCGTTACCAGAATTTTAGGACTTTAACCTATACATATACTTATTTTTAGGGACATCCCTAGACATACCTTAGAAATTTATCTAGGTATTTCACTAATGTTTTCCCATCCTAGTTTCCAAAGGTAAACTAAATCTTCACTCAAATACAAACTGTAGAGACCCCAAAACTGACGTACATGGACATTACATTACTTTTTTGGAATACTTAATACATGAAAGAAAATAGACTCCCAAAGACAGTATTAGTTTAGTTTCTTTGGAAACTCAGAACGTAATCTTCTAATCATGGAAAAGATCGTCAACATCTCCCCTTTTCTTTTCTTACATAAAACCTTACTTTATATCTAGGGGAAATGAAAACATAAAAGGGTTGTGTTCAAATGCTCAGTAAGGGTAAAAAAGAAATATCAATCACATCATATTCATAAGAACATAACGTTTTGGAAATCTTAATAAGGAAAGGAGATCATAATTTCATAACATGGGATAAATCATAGTAGTGAAATTTAATCCCAATAATCATAACTAAACTACAATCGGGCCGTATAGGTATAATGTCTTTAGAAACTGGGAAACATAGACAACTGGATCATAAAGCATCTACATTGTCTCCAATTTATTTCATCATATCTAGAATCCCTTTTTGGTATATCCTACTTAATACCCTTCTTTATAACCCGGGGAAAAGAAAACATACAAATGTGTGAGCTCAAATGCTCAGTAAGGGTTAAAAAAAGAAATATCAATCACATCATATTCATAACAAAATAACATTTTGGAAATCATAACCTACAAAAGAGATCATAATTTCATAACATGGGATAAATCATAGTTGTGAAATTTAATCTGAATAATCATAAAATGAAAATTTGTGGCATACACACATAATCATAGAGAATCATTTCTTAGTATTCAAGAGTCATTTCCAAGACTATCTTAGTGGACAAAGTCCATTTATGGACTGAGTTCACTCCTCGTTTCAGTCCTGTATCACTAAACCAGATTACCTTGCCATTCCAACGATTTCTATCTCATGAGATATAAATCATTACCCAATGAATTGGAGGTAGATATAGGTCCCACCCATCTTATAATGATACCATTCTTATATGTCCACAATATCATAAATCATACATCATAGCATAACCCATGTAATAAAAATGGTATTCTTAAACATCATGCCATCAAAACAGATATCATATAAGATAAAAGGACTTCATAAAAATAATTCCATCATAACATAATCAAATCAATGTTAAAATAAGGATTGAAACAGAACCCGATTTTATCATAGATGGAAAATAATTTTAATAAAATTCCTGAACTCCATTCCTGAGGAAAATATCCTTTCTACTTAAAAAACATTTTTCCTTTAATAAAATGTCATAAAATTTTAAACTAAAAGAAGTTGATTAAAAATAATCTCGAAAACATGTAAAGGATGCTTCATAGAAATAATTTTCAATGAAATCATTAAAATCCATTCATTCCATATAAGTTAAAAAATATTCTTCTCGTACTTTGTCTGAAAATTCAAAAAGTACCTTGTATGAAAAACGAAAAAAGATTCCTTTCATATCATTTAATAAAACTCACCAATGAGTAATATTGGATTTAAAAAATTGTAGGAGGATAGAAATAATATTAAATATTGAGGAAACATGGATATGGATGATACATATTCCCTATTATATTCTGAAGTATAAACAATCTCGGATAAAAATGAGATTGTGAGATTTTCCCTTAGCTTAGGTCCGATTTTCTTCGTACGTGTCCGAACCTCCTATAAAATAATTTAAATAATTTTATTGTCTTATTAATGAATCGTATTGATTGTAAGGATATCATATATGGTCATATTCTTAGCTTTGTATTAGTAATATTTCATTGCTACTTGTTATTCGGGTGTTTATTGCTTTTTGTTCTTATGCGTGTTTTGTCGAATAAATGCTTATTATTTTTTTTAGGTTATAGATACCTCATTTTAATAATGGTATTAGTGTAATATATATCATATTTATTCATTCAATTCATTTATATAGTCCTTAGTCATTGAAGATCATGTAGAACTAGTCGCACCATATCGTGGAGACAGTAGGCCGTACGTACGCACGAGCGATGATATCATTCCCATGATCATGGAATAGTATTGAAGTTTTTCTATAGTATTTAAGAATTAAAATAATTTTAAAATAATAATATATAGTTATTCTTTACACCATTATACTCATCCATGTATGGTGGTGGTGGAAAACAGGTTACACCACGGCATGGAGACGGTATTACGTACGTACGCACACATGGAGATTTCGTTTTCAATAGGATGGATAGAAGGTGAAATAGGGTAGTTTCATATTTATAATAACATATAAGTATATGAGTAATAATGATGTTGTTACTTTATAATGAAACAACTAAATAAGAGGAAGTAGAGGGAGAAATAAATTTGAACGAATCGGTAACGGATATTACCTCTTCTTCGACAAGCCTCTTTGAAACCTCCTCATTGTGCACTAATGCTGGTCCTTGAAGAATACCAGGACCTCTAGGATGTTTCTATGGAAGTGGAGAAGATAAATTGGTAGGTTTTGTCAGAGATTTAAGGATCAATGTGGTGTGAGGAGGAGAGGGCGGAGGTGTCCTTTTATAAGGGAGGAGAGGGGCACTTTAAAAAAACATAAAATATTATTTTTTTATAAAGTCATATTCAGTTTTTAATATCTCCAAATTGATTTATTTTGAAGATAATACAGGGATGGGTCGAAATCCTCTCAACCAATATATTTTAGAAAATATTGGGTTTCTATTTTAACCTTATCATTTAGATTTAACTCTACGTTATATAATTTAACTTTTATCGTGTCTTCTTGTTTTCTTACATTATATGGTGAATAAAATTACTATAACGAGCCAAACGAACCCCAAGTTGTTAATTATTAATATATATAACCTTATCTAAGTCATTTATCATAACCTTATATTTTTAGAAATAAAATAACAATTAAAAGTATAATATTTTTTTAAAAAACTATTTTATGTCAATTTTGACACTATTTGGTCATTGATTTTTGTGAAAATTATAAAAACATTATTAGTTCGAAAAAAGTTAATTAAATATAAAATAATATGTCATATTAACCTATAAAATTATTTTAATTCTTAAAAAGTCTCAAATTATATTTATTTGGGTATTTATAATATCCATTATGTTAATACTTTCTTTATAAGTTCATTACTGCATCATCATTGTGTCACAAATAAATTAAATTATTTAAAGTCTAAAAATTATAAATAAAATACCATTATATAGTAAATCCTGTTATCATTCTAATTAATATTTATAGTCGAATTTATCTTATATATAACCCTATATTAAAAATGATTTAGTTATTAAACTTTGATTTTAACTATTTTAACTCTTCTATAAATAAAATAATATTAAATGTCCAAATCTAATCCAAGTGGACATAAATGGTCATATCATATTCGTAACGTTGTTTTTGGTCGAATTAAACTTATCCAATAAAATTAGGACATGTGTTACGGTAATAATAATACCATTTTTACCCTTATTTACCCTATTTACTTTTAACCGTGGTAAAAAAATTAAAAAGTTACTATTCATCAAAAATTATTTTTATCTTATTGAACCACATTTTTCACCTTGATATTAACGGTGTCTCTCGGATGTTTGAAATTCCACTCACAGAAGCGGTAAAATTATGTTTTATGTAAATTTTCAAATTCTCCAAAGAGGTGGGTAAAAGACAGTGAAAAGTTCATTAAAATTTTAATATATCTAAATTTATTATAAAATGACTCCAATGAATTACATTGAACTTATATAGGTATTATGTATCAATTTTGACCTAAATAAATATAAATAAAATAAATAATTATTAAAATAAAAATTCCGTTTTTAAATAGTAACAAAGTGTTTTCACTATTCATAAAAAATTGAATGTTTCAGAAAAATACCAAAAATTCACCCTAGGCTAATATCGATATTCTGAATCCGAAAATGAAGTCAATTTTGGAAGATAAAATTTACAAAATTTCAAAAGGAGGGTATTTCTATTCATAACAGCTAGTTTATATAACATATCATTGTTTGGTGGAACATGATATTGCGTACAACATACACTATCATGGGCATTCGTGATTGTGTATATTGCAAGACAAGCTAGCGTTGTGTGTAGTGGAAGATTCCGTGGATGATGTATACAATATAAAAATAAAATATTTCTCATAAAAATCTCGTGTTTTACAGTAATCAAATAATAATTCTTTATTTTAGGTTTGAAATCAGATATATAGGTACCTAGTTTTTTGGTAGATTCCAATGGTGATAAAATGATGATGGACAACTAGATTTTTTGTGAATCATCTGTTATGAAAGCTAAATTAATCCCCTAACAAAATTAATCATGATGGTTGATGGAAAAATTTCACTCTTAGCCAACACCATGAGATATAAGAATTTTAAAAAAAAACAATGATGATTTATTTTCAAATATATCAATGACGTCCAAAGATCCATAGAAATATGAGACATTCATTATTATTACATGGTATAAGGTGTTATCCCCATTTATTGATGGTAACTCAAATGATATAAATATGATCAACAACAACTGTTAAGAAGGTGATCCAACATAGTATATAAATGATTCTAATACATGAGGGATTTCCTCTATACTGGACAACACAATACCTGAAAACTGCCTTTTAGGGGCGGTTTTTTCATGACGGTTTTTAAAACCGCCGTGAAATGGCAGCCCGAAACGTGTTTCTCGGCGGTTTTAAAAATCGCAGCAAAAAAACCGCCGCTAAACGGAATTTTTTTAATATATTTTTGTAATTTTATTTGAGGATTAGTGGCAGTTTTTTAAAAAACCGCTGCGAAATTGTGGGGGATTCGGAAAAACCGCTGCGAAATTAAATGAAAAAATAAAAAAACAAGGGAAACCACGAAATCACTAAAATGACCAAAACTTTTGATCCGGGCATCTGTTGAAGCGCCAAGACCTGTCAAATCGAAGATCATAAAGAGATATAAAGGCACATATAATCAAAACCATTATACAGTATAAGGTGCAGATGATATTAGAGTTATAAGAATGTTTTAAATGGTTCTCCAACTTCAAACGGCCATAACATTCGCTCCGGGTGTCCGATTGGGCTCTACCATATATCTAATCAAAGCCAGCAAAGAGAGCTACGCACTAGTTTGATAAAATAATGCTTCTGTATTGTTTTTAGATCCCAAAACCCCTGCGAAGGCATCCAAACCCTATTTCCGTCACTGGTGTCCCATCAAACATGTCTTCAAATGGACCCAACTTTCAATCCGCGTGTCAGTTCGGCCTCCTCCACATGCCAGATCATAGCTCGTTCCATGAGCTTCAGTTTGATTGGTCACGGCGCCCACATGCACTCCTAGATCATATGTTATGGCCTTTTTAGTGGGTATCAGGTTTGTTATGTTTTTCAATGCCTCGTTTCTAGCACCTGTTCCCCGTCAGCTTTTTTTTAAATGGTCATAACTTCTGGTACGCCTGTCCATTCAGACTCTTTCACCTTTCAGGTCGAAGATCGTTTCAGGATCATTGATTTCATAGGTCACAGATCTTAAAAAGACTCTCGGATCATAAGTTATCTTCGTTAATGTGAGTCCAATGTTTTTGTCTCTTTATGACTATTTTGACGAGTTTTAACGGTAACTCTATTTATTACTGTTTATTTGGGTTTCCATGACTTTTTATCTTTATAAATGGTTTTTATGGGTTATAATGTTGATTACGTTGAAATATTAAGGAGTTTTCCAGAGTTGTCATGAGTTTTCATGCGTTCTCATTCTTACTAATGCCTCATTCTTCATATGCTTCTCCATCCTTTTTCATTCGTTTTCATGATTTTCCATCACTTATCACGTCTTTTCATACATTTTCATGTGTTTCCTTTATTATTTATTATTTGTTATTTATAATATACTTTAATTAATTTATTATCTATTATTTATAACTGGTTATTTATTAGTTATTATTTATTATTTATTATTTATATTTATTAATTATTTATGTTTATTTATTATTTATTATTTATTATTTATATTTATTTATGAGTTATTATTTATTAGTTATTAGTTATTAGTTATTATTTATATTTATTTATTATTTATATTTATTTATTATTTATTATTTATTATTTAAATTTATTTATTATTTATTATTGATATTTATTTGTTATTTATTACTGATTATTGATTATTGATTATTGATTATTTATTATTTATTATTTAAAATTATTTATTATTTATTATTTATATTTATATATTATTTATTATGTATATTTATTAATTATTAATTATTTATATTTATTTATTATTTATATTTATTTATTATTTATTATTTATTATTTATTATTTATTATTTATTATTTATATTCATTTATTATTTATTATTTCTAATTTATGTTTTATATTTATTTATTATTTATTATTTATTATTTATATTTATTTATTTAACATTTAATATTTAATATTTATTATTTATTATTCATTATTCATTATTGATTATTTATTGTTTATTATTTATTATTTATTATTTATTATTTATATCTATTATTTATTATTTATTATTTATTATTTATATCTATTATGTATTTATTATTTATTATTTATTATTTATTATTTATTATTTATATCTATTTATTATTTATTATTTAAATTTATTTATTTATTATTTATTATTTATTATTTATTATTTATTATTGATTATTGATTATTGATTATTGATTACTGATAAATTTATCTTTATTTATTATTTATTATTTATTATTTATTATTTATTATTTATTATTTATTACTTATATTTATTTATTATTTATATTTATTTATTATTTATTATTAATATTTATTTATTATTTATTAATTATATTTATTAATTATTAATTATTTATTATTTATAATTATATATTATTTATTATTTTATTATTTATTCTTTATTCTTTATTCTTTATATTTATTTATTATTTATTATTTAAATTTCTTTATTTAACATCTATTATTTATTATTTATTATATATTATTTAATATTTAATATTTATTATTGATTATTGATTATTTATTATTTATTATTGATTATTGATTATTTATTATTGATTATATATTATTTATATCTATTATTTTTTATTTTCTATTTTTTATTTATATCTATTATGTATTTATTATTTATATTTATTATTTATATTTATTACTTATTTTTGTTTATTTATTATTTATTATTTATTATTGATTATTGATTGTTGATTATTGATTATTGATTATTTATCTTTATTTATTATTTATTATTTATTATATGTTACTCATTACTTATTATTTATTATTTATTATTTATTATTTATATTTATATTTATTTATTATTTATTATTTATATTTATTTATTATATATTATATATTATATATTATTTATTTATTATTTATATTTAATTATTATTTGTTTTGTATATTTATTTATTATTTATTATTTATTATTTATAATTTATTATTCCTTATTTATTATTTATTATTTATTATTTATTATTATTGAGTTTATATATTTTTTTATGTATTATTTGTTTTTTCAATTAATATATATAAGTATATTAAATTCTGTTTATTAACCACATGGCGAGTTCGCTGGAGTGGTAATGTCTTTGGAAAATATGGAAGAGGTTAGGGGTTCAAATCTCACCAAACGCAGAATTTCGTTATATTGCATTGGCATGCATGTGCACGTGCATGTGCATGTGCATGTGCATGTGCATGGGATGTGCATGCATGGATAAATAAAGTAGATAAAATAATACGAAATAAATAAATAAATAAAATAATACGAAATAAATAAATAAATAAAATAAATACGAAATAAAATAAATAAATAAAATAAAAACGAAATAAAATAAATTCAAAATAAAAACAAAATAAAAAAAATAAAAAATAAATACGAAATAAAATAAATAAAATAAATAAAATAAATAAATTAAATTAATGAATAAATAAAATAAACAAATAAAATAAAATAAAATAAATAAAATATTACGAAATAAATAAATAAAATAAAATAAATACGAAATAAAATAAATTCAAAATAAAAACAAAACTAAAAAAATAAAAAATTAATACGAAATAAAATAAATAAAATAAATAAAATAAATAAAATAAATAAAATAAATTAATAAATTAATAAAATAAAATAAATAAAATAAATAAAATAAATAAATACAAAAAATAAATAAATAAAATAAATAAATAAAATAAATATATAAAATAAATATATAAAATAAATAGTTAAAATAAATATATAAAATAAATATTTAAAATAAATAGTAAAATAAATAAATAAATAAATAAATACATAAATACATAAATACATAAATACATAAATAAATACGAAAAATAAATATGAAAAATAAATACGATAAATAAATACGATAAATAAATACGAAAAATAAATAAATAAATAAATCAATAAAACAATGAATAAATAAATAAATAAATATATATATATATATATATATATATATAATTAAAAATAAAAATAATTAAAAAAATAACAAAAAAAACCACCGCGAAACTTTCTGCCACGGTTTTGAAAACCGCCATGAATAGTTTCCCAATGCATGATTTGGCGGCGGTTTAAACCATCGTGAAATAGAAAAAAAAACTGCCGCTAAATGCCTTTTTTTCCGTAATGACATCTGGATTTGAATTCCTCAACTATATTGACTAAAATAGTCATCAAATTTGACATGGGGTTTTCATCATTATTTTTCATATTGTCCATAATTCTCAAAAATTTCTCTATAATAAATCCTTTGACAATATCCACCTATAATTCATTGGAGTAGGAGGGACATTATTTATTATGTGATATGTCGATATATGAGAAATTATTTACCATTAATTAATGATTGTACACCCTCACCAGATTAAGAGACATGGTTTCTTCTGGTAATTAATGGACCATGATTTCATGGAATTCACTATATTATGTAATTATTTCAAAATACATGCATATTTATTCAGTTAAAACCTCTATATTCTTCACAAGGATAAATATTTTTTTTATTCATCTAGATACTCAATTCCATGAGCCATTTCATCAATTTAATGCAGGGACGTTCATGTATGTCATTACATCCACTTACTTTTTCTCTATGTAATCTAAGGCTCTATCCATCATTGAGTTATATAAAATAGATATTATCAAATAAATGAATAAAAATATCATCACTATATTTGGTGTCCCTTAGATAACATATTCAGATGAAGGAACCAACTTGTGATCATCTATATTGCAATGGTTGAATCTACTATATGGAATTTCATGTATCCACTCAAACTGGTACAATGATTGATAAAATGTGTAGATTAACGGAATTTTACATACTCTTCCACAAATAATCATTATCATGGATGATAATGACATGAAAAACATTCTGTTACAATTTTTTCTAATTGTGGGCCTTCCACACTATAACATATATGATTACACAATTGACCCCAGATTCAAATGTATACATAGAAAAGGTAGTACTTCCAGTTGATGTTCATCATACCACACATCAAAACTCTATCAATTACAATATTTTAGATGAATAATAGTATTTTAAGTGGCTAGATGATTTAGGATTACTTGATGAGAATATGTTTCGAAACTATACCCGATATGGATGTTCGTCAGAACTGTATAACATGAGTTCTCTATAATAAAGCTCCTCTTTATTCATTCCTATAAATAGAGTTGGTATTTTCATAATGAACCCTAATGATACGTAGAGCGATGAAACTGAATCATGAACCAATATGGTGGGGACCATATTCTAAACACATGGTATAATATTATACATAGTAATCATTGTCCAACATGTATGGAAGGAACCTAATGAAACAATTTAATACAAGGATTTTCAATAGGTACATTTCATAATTTTCCTATATGTTAACTTGTCTCCCTGTCCACATGTCATTAAACTATGTGAAACATTTCTTGGTTGCCTTAATGCAAATTATATTATATATTATCAACCCCATGTAGAATTAATCTCCAGTGATCAGATTCTCAATTGATTGAAAATTCACTAGTCATATGATGTAAATCTTTTGGAAAATGACCCTACAATATATTGGTAATGTACATTAAACATACATCCTAGTCATATGAAATTAAAATTTTGACAATGTCCCCACCATAAAATGGTGAATCATGTAGTGCATAATATATTTTCCCTTGACACATGTTCTAAAACGGTATGGATGAACCAATAATTACCTCATGATTTTCATATCATTCATGATTGATATGGGCTCAGTCATCTTGGTTTTATTGATCCGATGATCATGATTAAAAATACACCATGTATATGGTTATAGGATGTAATAATAAATCCTAAATTACCAATAGACAATTTATTGTGCTCATATGGTCTAATTACCCTATATATGATCTAGATATCTATTTGAAATAATTCCTCATAATATTTCCATTCTGGGGGGAATAAAAATTCACTCAACGCATTATGATTATTATTCTACCTAATAGTGGAACCTAATAAATATGAATGTGATTCTTGATTCTAGTCCTTACATGATAAGTAATAACTGGTGGATATCTAATCAATGAACTAACCATAAAGAAAATCTAAAAAATCCACTTCTCACAAAATATATATGATATCAACATGGCAATTTATTTTTTAATTTTTTTTATCATGATTACTACGGTCTCTGGATATGTATTAATTCACAGATCTCTTATCCTAGGACAGACAAATAAATTATAAAAAACATAATTACCTCTTCTAAACTAGTGTATAATCCTTTTTATAATTAATTATTCTGTTTGTCACAACCCTATTATAAACCCCATTTATCATTATATTAAAAAAATTATTATTACATGTTTGGATGATTTTTCAAATGAATTATGTATAACATGATAAAATAAATCATCCTCTATATAAAATATATTTATATGAATAACCTTGGTATAGATTCAATATTTTTATCTATACCAAATAAATTCACCCTTATTATATGCTGAAACTGGATCTACATAAGAGTCTTCATCTTTATGTTCTTCATATATGAATATACATTATAAATATACCCTATATAAATGATTGATTCCCTTAGGCACCATGCATCATGATCTATAACTGGATTTATTATGATTCCAACAAGAAATGTAAGGTTTTATAGATCATTTATCAATTATTATCCAAGAATAATAAAAAATAAAGTTACCTCTTACCTATTATATGAGTTAGATATATATTGCATATTACATAAACTATTCACTTGTGAACATTGAAAATGAACGGAGAAGATAAAATCTCCCAACCCTACCATTGGATTACTCCTTTTCACTATTAGGTTATTTCAGATGACTTCTTACACTATGATATTATATGTACTATGTATGTCTTGATTCCCATTTTTATTTGACACATAATGAATATTATATCCCCTATCTACATTCTAAAAACAGAACTAACTATATTAAAAAAACATCATTCCCTTTACCTCAATTATTTCACACCTCACATGGTTCCCAAACAAGGGTTTTGAAATTAATGTGTGATATCTATACAAAATGACTCTAATATACAATTACTTATCAACATAGTTATGATATGATAAAGTATATCAATTTTAGGATAAAAAAATCTATGTCCTAATTAGATATAATTAATCTTCACATTATCTAAGTCCTTTTCATATAATGTTAAACTAAGACATGTGGTATACACTTTATGACCATAATTTTCTAAATGTGGACAATGATAAATGGTATAGTTTCCATACATGGGAAATAAATTAATGTTAGGATAAATGACTAATGTTTACTGTCTAATAAATCATCAAGATAAAATACCCTTTTCATAATTATATATGATAAATTTTAGAGAAATGAAATAAAAATAATGGATTTGTATTGATTGAGTCCTATAACATTAGTATGTGTGTCTTAACCCCATGTTTTGAACCAACTTGGGTTCCTCATTCAATTCCACACCATCTAAAAGAACTATTTCATCCTTCGTTTTTCAACAGCACAAATTTCTAATGAGTATTTTTTTAATAATTTTTCTTAATTAAATTGTATATTTAAATGTTAAATACATTTATACACATATCAATAAATAAAGATTATTGATTTAGATGTTCTTCGTCAAAGTTAAATTCACATAAAAATTAATATTGTATAAAATTGGGTTTATAAAATACTTTTTACTATATTCATGATTATATTTGAATAAATTGTATTATTATTAAATTAACATTATTAATAGTGTCACTTATTTAACATAATGTTAATGAAGTAATTAAAATCTAATGATTAAAAAATTATAATAGATGTTTTAACTAATGTTTGACAAATATACATTGAATGTAGTGTAATTTATTATAAAATGTACAGTAAATGGTAAAATATTATTGTTCTAACAATTTAATCATATTCCATTCACATTGAATACATTATATATTGTTTAATTTATATTTTAATTTTATATTATTCTATGTATATATTTTATTACTAAAAGGTATCCTTCTAAAATTTTATGCAATATTTTTTATAACAAAATATTTTTTGAAATATTTATTTTTTCCATATAGGGACTCATATTTTTTATAGTTTCTTATTTAAAAAATTTGTTAAAATTTTTTTTATAATGTAGTCTTTAATATAGTAAAATGGTCATTATGTAACATTGTAATAACTATATATATCATTCCTTCTACAAAAATTATTTTCTAATTATTGTATTTTAAAGTAATTTTATATTTAATTATGTGAATAAATTCATATAATATATGGGTTTTATAACTAAAAACATAATTCAACAATATAATAAAAATAAGATAATAATAATGATGAATTTAATCACTCGTAACAAAATATTTTGTTCTTATTCTACATATTTTTTTCAGATATTATATGATTTTATTTAAATGTTAAATACATTAATTTTAGTTATTTAATTTTATAAAAAGACTATATTTTTAAACACATCATGTCAAAATTAACTATTTTTATTTTTTAAATAATTTTCTGAAAATGGTTTGTTTAATAAAATTTAATATTGTGTGTTTTATGGATTTTTTATAACATACTATTATATGATAAAAACTAAAAAAATGAAATCAATAGAAATTATGTGTATCTTTATTAAAAAGAGAATATTTTAATTTGACAAGATTTAGTTTTCCACCCTATAAAAACCTTCCAAAATATAAATGTTTCTAAAGATTCTTAAAACATTTATATATGAGCATGGATCACTTCCTCCTCATAAATAATTTAATCTAAACGAATTGGCCATTATGAACGTATAATATTGAAAAACACTTCATGTTTCCTATAACCATCGAATAGAACCAAGGGAAGATATATGGATTTGAATTTTTTATAACATAGTGTAATAAATATTTTAATTGAAATTAATAAACAATTCCACCTATTTCATAATAAATAATCATAAATTATTCTAATAATATTCTCATGAAATATATTAATCATTATTATCCACTCATTTTGATTAACCATATCCATCTCACAGAGTTTCTATCTGTCTAGGGAAGAAACTTCATGAGGTAAGAGTCTCTCTTACTCTCTATATGGAAAAAAATATTATTATTATTCATTTTTATAAATATATTATTCTTTTGAAAACATATCACCATTATTTCTCATTATACTTAATTCAAATACCATTGTAATTAAAAAATAGATTTATATTCATGAAACAACCTATAATAATTGTAAGTGAAAAATTATGGAATTTTAAAAGTCACATAAATATTAGGAAAGTATTAGGTGAATTGAATGTTTAATAGATACACTTAGAGATAATAAAACATAAAAATCTAGTTGTTTATCAACTATATCTTCACTGAGTGCATTATTAGTGTTCCTAAAAATGTAAACCATTCTATAAAATACTTGTAGGTATTCTATGAATAATTAGAATACAAATTATGGACTGTAGTAATAGATTATCTTCAATTAACATGCATAAAAAATTTATATAGTCTCAAGTAATATCATATTATATATTTATATATATATGTTCACATATACATATACCATAGTTAAAATCAACTCAATAAGTGATAAATGATCCATCACTTTTCTTTCATTCCATGTAATAATTTATTCATATGTTTTCTACCACATTAATTCCATTACTGATACCCTTTTAAACCTCTTCTATTTTAAATATTATTTATCTAGATATATATATATTTATCTCTGATGTAATCTCAGAATACTTTTATAAATTTTGAATTTAATACAGGGGTTATATAATTATTTTCTAATTAAAGACATTAATCAATCCATGATATTTTCATTTAGGGATTATTAGATTTTTTCTCATAGTAAATTTATGACCCATTTTTATGAATTTTTTCTCATCCATTACTTATGATTCCCTATTCCACTATAAACATAAATGAAGTTATATATAATAAAAGGTTATATATTTAGATAATCTATATTGAGGGAAATAAGTATTCTACCTTGAGTTTATAAGGATATTTAGTTAGTTACCATAGAAAAAAAAATTCATTGGATGTGGTTGTAATTCACAATATGTATTAAATGTATATATGTTTTGTATTGAATTTAGAAGTTTAGGTCTTGGAATCATATTTATGATATGAATTGGTTATAAAAATAATCTAATAACTAAAAAAATAGTTTCCGTAGTAAATCCATTTCATGATTTGATCATCATGGATTTATTTAAAAAATTTTATGGATACTGGTAACAACAAATTCCCTCTCCAAATGTCACTTACATCTTACTCTGGAATCAATGTCCCTTATATGGCTCCACATAAGATGCCCCCTAATATTTTATGTTAATTAAAGGTCTCATAATCAATAACTAGTAAATAATAAAATCTATGTTTTCCTCAAAAAATCATAATGTATCCTGACAGTCGAATATGGTTAGTTGTTATCCCAATTCTTACTTGTTTCATATCACTGAACTAGATCCAATAATCCTTATTCTGAATTTAGGATTTCATTACACACCATTAAAATGGTTCAATGGAATTCTAATCTTCTTGGACCTATTTGGGTTTTATTCTCATTCATCTAGTATGAGCCTCATGACCATAAACCGTGTGTGCAACTTGGATATTTTCTATAGTGGGTCATTCCCTCTATTTATAATGGGTCAACATTTCCATTTCCATGGGACAGACTACCTTGACCACTTAGATACGAGTTCTAATACACTCAACTATGAACACTCTATAATAAAATAATATATACCAGTATAGGGATCCAAATTCATATTGGGTTCCACCTTACCCATGGAATGCTATTTGACCCGCCATTTGGTCCAAAATGTATGACCATACACATATCCCTTACTAACCCTTTCTGTATGTACCTAAATTATAGGCGGAATCAATATAAATATTTGAGGGTGAAAAACTGTAAATATTATCCTGAGTTAAAATAAAGTCATCAATCCCTGAGCCTATCACATTTAGGGATATGAAGCAAATTCAATTGTTAATTAAATTTTCAAAAATCCTATGGGGTCAACCATAGATCCCTATAAATAGTAAAGGTATAATCTTCAAACATACAGGTTTATTAAAATGGTATAGTTATACCATATCATATCCCATTTCTTGAAGTGTTTTTTCAGTGCACTATAATATAACCATTAGGATTATATAACAATCCTTTAATATTCCATACATACATAATTTTAATTTTTTTTAGTTTTAATCCTCTATAATATTTATAGATTTATTTATGTGTGCATTCGACCCCAATGTTCACCTCTAGTAAATTATTCAAACTATTCCCTCAAAATGAATTTGTAAATGTGATACCAATATGGTGTGTCCCCTATAAGAACTTTCATCTCAAAGGATAATATCCACTAATCCATATATTCCATGTCACCATTATTGATTAAAAATCATTCAAATATAGTTTTATGTGTAAGAAAATAGGTATATATAAATTAATTTTTATTCATTCTTGACTAAATAGTTCAATTCATTATAACTGTATAATGAAATTAGTGGTATTTTCATAAATTAAGTAATATATATAAATATAATAGAAACCCCACCAATGAATTTATACATAAAAAATATGTATCTTATAAGTGAATATATGATATATTTATATCATGGAATAAATAAATAAATACATTTAACATGGTAAATTATGTTTTGTAAAATTTGTGACTCATAATGTTTTCTGAAATTTATAATAAAAATTTCTATTTTAAAAATTATCATCTTATTAAAAATTAATCCTAAATTAATTTTGTTTTTTATGTTTATAATATTTTTTAAGATACTTCATTTAAATGTTTATAGTGTCATAAGAGAAGTTATAATTTTAAAATCCAAATTTTTCTAATAAATACATATTTAATTAAATTATTAAATTTCTCATATATCATAAAATTATTTTAAAATGGAGTTCATTCATGAATTTTTCATGTCGAAAAATGAATACATTGAATTTTTAGGAATTTTCTATAATAGTTTACTTCGTGAAAATTGTGAGATACCAAAATTTATTGTATTTTACAAATATAGAAATTATTTAGTCATAGATTATGTAATAATAATTCAATCCCATAATATAGAACAAAAGTTCTCTTTTTTCAATATTTTTTCATTGGAATAAGAACTATTCATAGTCATGATTAAAAATAATAATTAAATTAATAAAATTATAAATAAACACTCATATCATCAACTATAAATACCACCCACTCAACATCTTATCATAACACCTCCAAATACATGTATATTTTTAAATTTCAACCAAATTCACTTCCAAATACTCTTAGCCACGTCCATGATGTACTGGTCTCACCAAAATCCCAAAACCATGTTCCTTAAGGAGGTTCTGAAGGAGACAAAGTTCAATAGCTAAAATCGATTTTTGTTTTTTTAATGTATTTTAAATTTATTTTATTTTCTTATTCTCTCATAATATACTAAAATCCATATGAAATGATAAAACTAGTATCACCAACATAGGAAAATGTTATTGTGTAATGAAATATCCATAAATAAGCTTCTCCTATCTTCCTCTAATTATTTATAAAATGCAACCATTATCTGTGATCTGTCGATTTACCATCATAATGGATGATGCATTTTAATTTTCATTTACCATCATAAAGGTTGGTGATAAAGTACTTAATATGTATATAAAATATTTTAGTATACATATTATAATTTATATAATGTTTTAGAACAAATATATAAACATGAAATTAAAAAGAATGATATATGTTTTTGATGGTTGAATAAACCGCCAAAATTAATTAAATCATTTCCATTAATGCTTAATATAATGAAAAATATTAATAAAAAATAACAAAAAACATATGCTATCCCATAAAATTATGGAAATATAATAATAATATTTAATTCCAAATATGTTTTGTTTTAAAAACTATTTTATGTCAATTTTGACACTATTTGGTCATTGATTTTTGTGAAAATTATAACAACATTATTAGTTCGAACAAAGTTAATTAAATAAAAAATAATATGTCATATTAACCTATAAAATTATTGTAATTCCTAAAAAGTCTCAAATTATATTTATTTGGGTATTTATAATATCCATTATGTTAATACTTTCTTTATATGTTCATTACTGCATCATCATTGTGTCATAAATAAATTAAATTATTTAAAGTCTAAAAATTATAAATAAAATACCAATATATAGTAAATCCTGTTATCATTCTAATTAATATTTATAGTCGAATTTATCTTATTTATAACCCTATATTAAAAATGATTTAGTTATTAAACATTGATTTTAACTATTTTAACCCTTCTATAAATAAAATAATATTAAATGTCCAAATCTAATCCAAGTGGACATAAATGGTCATATCATATTCTTAACGTTGTTTTTGGTCGAATTAAACTTATCCAATAAAATTAGGACATGTGTTACGGTAATAATAATACCATTTTACCCTTATTTTCGCTATTTACTTTTAACCGTGGTAAAAAAATTAAAAAGTTACAATTCATCAAAAATAATTTTTATCTTATTGAACCACATTTTACACCTTGATATTAACGGTGTCTCTTGGATGTTTGAAATTCCACACACAGAAGCGGTAATATTGTGTTTTATGTAAATTTTCAAATTTTCCAAGGAGGTGGGTAAAAGACAGTGAAAAGTTCATTAACATTTTAATATATCTAAATTTATTATAAAATGACTCCAATGAATTACATTGAACATATATAGGTATTATGTATCAATATTGACCTAAAATAAATATAAATAAAATAAATAATTATTTAAATTAAAAGTCCATTTTTAAATAGTAACAAAGTGTTTTCACTATTCATAAAAAATTGAATGTTTTAGAAAAATACAAAAAATTCACCCTAGGCTAATATCGATAATCTGAATCCAAAAATGAAGTCAATTTTGAAAGATAAAATTTATAAAATTTCGAAAAGAGGGTATTTCTATTCATAACAACTAGTTTATATAACATATCGTTGTTTGGTGAAACTTGATATTGCGTGCAACATACACTATCATGGGCGGTCGCGATTGCGTGTATTGCAAGACAAGCTAGCATTGTGTGTAGTGAACGATTCCTTTGATGATGTATACAACATAAATACAAAATATTTCTCATGAAAATATCGTGTGTTACAGTAATCAAATAATAATTCATTATTTTAGGTTTGAAATCAGATATATAGGTACCTAGTTATTTGGTAGTTTCCAAGGGTGATAAAATGTTGATGGACAACTAGAATTTTTGTGAATCATATGTTATGAAAGAGAAATTAATCCCCTAACAAAATTAATCATGATGGTTGATGGAAAAATTTCACTCTTAGCCAACACCATGAGATATATGAATTTTAAAAAATTAAAATGATGATTTATTTTCAAATATATCAATGACGACCAAAGATCCACAAAAATATGAGACATTCATTATTATTACATGGTATAAGGTGTTATCCCCATTTATTGATGGTAACTCAAATGATATAAATATAATCAACAACAATCGTTAACAAGGTGATCCAACATAGTATATAAATGATTCTAATACTTGATGGATTTCTTCTATACTGGACAACACAATACATGAAAACCGCCTTTTAGCGGCGGTTTTTTCACGGCGGTTTTTAAAACCGTTGCGAAATGGTGGTCCGAAACACGTTTCGCGTCGGTTTTAAAAACCGCCGCAAAAAAACCGCCGCTAAATTGCAAAAATTTATTTATTTATTTATTTTTTTTAATTTTATTTGAGGATTAGCGGCGGTTTTTTAAATAACCGCCACGAAATTGCGGGGGTTTCGGTAAAACCGCTGAGAAATGAAATGAAAAAATAAAAAACAAGAGAAACCACGAAATCACTAAACTGACCAAAACTTTTGATCTGGGCATCCGTTGAAGAGCCAAGACCAGTAAAATCGAAGCTCATGAAGAGATATAGAGGCACATATAATCAAAACCATGAGACAGTCTATGGTGTAGATGATATTAGAGTTATAAGAATATTTAAAAAAGTTCTCCAACTTCAAACGACCATTACATTCGCTTCGGGTGTCTGTTTGGGCTCTACCATATATCAAATCGAAGCCAGCAAAAAGAGCTACGCATTAGTTTGACAGAAGAATGCCTTTGTCTTGTTTTCTGATCCCAAAGACCGCGACAAAGGCATCCAAAACCTTATTTCCGTCACTGGTGTCCCGTCAAACTTGTCTTCAAATGGACCTAACATTCAATCCGCGTGTCAGTTCAGCCTCCTCCACCTGTCAGATCATAGCTCATTCCATGAGCTTCAGTTTGACTTGTCACGGTGCCCACATGCACTTCTAGATCATATGTTATGGCCTTTTTAGTGGGTATCGGGTTTGTTATGTTTTTCAATGCCTCGTTTCTAGCACCCGTTCCCCATCAGCTTTTTTTTAAATGGTCATTACTTCTGGTACGCCTGTCCATTCGGACTCTTTCATCTTTCAGGTCAAACATCATTTCAGGATCTTTGATTTCACAGGTCGCGGATCTTAAACAGACTCTCGGATCATAAGTTATCTTCATTAGTGTGAGTCCAATGTTTTTGTCTCTTTATGACCGTTTTGACGGGTTTTAACGGTAGCTCTATTTATTACTGTTTATTTGGGTTTCCATGACTTTTTATCTTCATCAATGTTTTTATATAGGTTATTATGATGATTATGTTGAAATATTAAGGAGTTTTCTAGAGTTATCACGAGTTTTAATGCGTTCTCATTCTTTCTAATGCCTCTTCTTCATATGCTTCTCCATCCCTTTTCATGCGTTTTCATGATTTTTCATCCCTTATCACTTCTTTTCATACATTTTCATGTGTTTCCTTTATTATTTATTATTTTTTATTTATAATATACTTTAATTAATTTATTATCTATTATTTATAACAGGTTATTTATTAGTTATTATTTATTATTTATTAGTTATTATTTATTATTTATATTTATTAATTATTAATTATTAATTATTAATTATTTATATTTATTTATGAGTTATTATTTATAAGTTATAAGTTATTATTTATTATTTATATTTATTTATTATTTATATTTATTTATTATTTATTATTTATATTTATTTATTATTGATTATTGATTATTGATTATTGATTATTAATTATTGATTATTGATTATTGATTATTTAAATTTATTTTTTATTTTTTATTTATATTTATTTATTATTTATTATGTATATTTATTTATTATTTATTATTTATATTTATTTATTATTTATTATTTATTATTTATTATTTATTATTTATATTTATTTTTTTGTATTTTGTATTTTTTATATTTATTTATTATTTATTATTTATTATTTATATTTATTTATTTAACATTTTGCAATTAATATTTAACATTTATTATTTATTATTTATTATTTATTATTTATATCTATTATGTATTTATTATTTATTATTTATATTTTATTTTTTATTTTTTATTTTTTATTATTTATATTTATTAATTATTTATGTTTATTTATTATTTATTATTTATTATTTATTATTTATTATTTATTATTGATTATTGATTACTGATTATTTATCTTTATTTATTATTTATTATTTATTATTTATTATTTATTATTTATTACTTATATTTATTTATTATTTATATTTATTTATTATTTATTATTTATATTTATTTATTATTTATTAATTATATTTATTTATTATTTATTATTTATTATAAATATTTATATATTATTTATTATTTTAT
This sequence comes from Viscum album, assembly GCA_963277665.1. Lineage (NCBI taxonomy): Eukaryota > Viridiplantae > Streptophyta > Magnoliopsida > Santalales > Viscaceae > Viscum > Viscum album. Next base: position 987,167,444 of record OY728143.1, on the reverse strand, counting down.
TATTTATTATTTATACTTATTAATTATTAATTATTTAAATTTATTTATTTAATATTTAGTATATAATATTTATTATTTATTATTTATATCTATTATTTTTTATTTTTTATTTTTTATTTATATCTATTATGTATTTATTATTTATTATTTATTATTTATTATTTATTATTTATTATTTATATTTATTAATTATTTATGTTTATTTCTTATTTATTATTTATTATTTATTATCTAATATTGATTATTGATTATTGATTATTTATCTTTATTTATTATTTATTATTTATTATTTATTACTTATTACTTATTATTTATTATTTATTATTTATTATTTGTTAATTATTATTTATATTTATTTATTATTTATTATTTATATTTATTTATTATTTATTATTTATTATTTATTATTTATTATTTATTTATTATTTATATTTAATTATTATTTGTTATGTATAGTTATTTAATATTTAATATTTATTATTTATTATTTATTATTTCTTATTCCTTATTTATTATTTGTTATTTATTATTTATTATTTATTATTATTGAGTTTATATATTTTTTTATGTATTATTTGTTTTTTCAATTAATATATATAAGTATATTAAATTCTATTTATTAACCACATGGCGAGTTTGTTGGAGTCGTAATGTCTTTGGAAAATATGCAAGAGGTTAGGGGTTCAAATCTCACCAAACGTAGAATTTCTTTATATTGCATCGGCATGCATGGGCATGCATGTGCATGTGCATGTGCATGGGATGTGCATGCATTGATAAATAAAGTAAATAAAATAATACGAAACAAATTAATAAATAAAATAATACGAAATAAATAAATAAATAAAATTATTAGGAAATAAAATAAATAAATAAAATAAATACGAAATAAAATAAATAAAAAATAAATAAAATAAATAAATAAAAAATAAATACGAAATAAAATAAATAAAATAAATCAAATAAATTAATAAATAAATAAAATATATAAATAAATAAAATAAATACGAAATAAAATATAATAAATAAAATAAATAAAATAAATAAATAAAATAAATAAATAAAATAGATATATAAAATAAATATATAAAATAAATAAATAAAACAAATAGTTAAAATTAATAGAATAAATAAATAAATAAATAAATAAATAAATAAATAAATAAATAAATAAATAAATACATAAATAAATACATAAATAAATACGAAAAATAAATATGAAAAATAAATACGAAAAATAAATACAAAAAATAAATAAAAAAAATAAATACGAAATAAATATATAAATAAATACGAAAAATAAATAAATAAATAAATAAATAAATAAATATATATATATATAATTAAAAATAAAAATAATTTAAAAAAAAATCCGCTGCTAAAAAACCGTCGCGAAACATTCGGCGACGGTTTTGAAAACCGCCACGAATAGTTTCCCAACGCACGATTTGGCGGCGGTTTAAACCGCCGCGAAATGGAAAACAAACCGCCGCTAAATGCCTTTTTTGCCGTAGTGACATCTGGATTTGAATTCCTCAATTATATTGAATAAAATAGTGATCAAATTTGACATGGGGTTTTCATCATTATTTTTTATATTGTCCATAATTCTCAAAAATTTCCCTATAATAAATCTTTTGACAGTATCCACCTATAATTCATTGGAGTAGGAGGGACATTATTTATTATGTGATATGTCGATATATGAGAAATTAGTTACCATTAATTAATGATTGTACACCCTCACCAGATTAGGAGACATGGTTTCCTCTGGTAATTAATGGACCATGATTTCATGGAATTCACTATATTATGTAATTATTTCCAGATACATGCATATTTATTATATTCTTCACAAGGATAAATATTTTCTGTTTTTATTCATCTAGATATTCAATTCCCTGAGCAATTTCATCAATTTAATGCAGGGAAGTTCATGTATATCATTACATACACTAACTTTTTCACTACGTAATCTAAGGCTCTATCCATCATTGAGTTATATAAAATAGATATTATCAAATAAATGAATAAAAATATCATCACTATATTTGGTGTCCCTGAGATAACATATACATATGAAGGAACCAACTTCTGATCATCTATATTGCAATGGTTGAATCTACAATATGGAATTTCATGTATCCACTCAAACTGTTAAAATGATTGATCAAATGTGTAGATTAAGGGAATTTGACATACTCTTCCACAAATAATCAATATCATGGCAGATAATGACATGAAATACTTTATGTTACAATTTTTTCTAATTGTGGGCCTTCCACACTATAACATATATGATTACACAATAGACCCCAGATTCAAATGATTACATAGAAAAGGTAGTACTTCTAGTTGTGTTCATCATACCACACATCAAAACTCTATCTATTACAATATTTTAGATGAATAATAGTCTTATAAGTGGCTAGATGATTTGGGATTACATGATGAGAATATGTTTCCAACTATACCCGATATGGATGTTCGTCAGAACTGTATAACATGAGTTCTCTATAATAAAGTTCCTCTTTATTCATTCCTATAAATAGAGTTGGTATTTTTATAATGAACCCTAATGATATGTAGAGCGATGAAACTGAATCATGAACCAATATGGTCGGGACCTTATTCTAAACACATGGTATAATATTATACATATTAATCAATGTCCAACATGTATGGATGGAACCTAATGAAACCATTTAATACAAGGATTTTCAATAGGTACTTTTCATATTTTTTCGTATATGTTAACTTGTCACCATGTCCACGTGTCATTAAACTATGTGAAACGTTTCTTGGTTGTATGAATGCAAATTATATTATATATTATCAACCCAATATAGCAATAATCTCCAGTGATCATATTCTCAATTGATTGAAAATTCAATAGTCATATGATGTAAATCTTTTGGAAAATGACCCTACAATATATTGGTAATGTACATTAAACATACATCCTAGTCATATGAAATTAAAAATTTTGACAATGTCCCCACCATAAAATGGTGAATCCTGTAGTGCATAATATATTTTCCCTTGACGCATGTTCTAAAATGGTATGGATGGACCAATAATTACCTCATCATTTTCATATCATTCATGATTGATATGGGCTCAGTCATCTTGGTTTTATTGATCCGATGATCATGATTAAAAATACACAATGTATATGGTTATAGGATGTAATAATAAATCCTAAATTACCAATAGACTATTTATAGTGATCATATGGCCTAATTACCCTATATATGATCTAGATATCTATTTGGAATCATTCCTCATAATATTTCCATTCTGGGGGGAATAAAAATTCACTCAACGCATTATGATTATTATTCTACCTAATAGTGGAACCTATGAAATATGATTATGTTTCTTGATTCTAGTCCTTACATGATAAGTAATAACTCGTGGATATCTAATAAATGAACTAACCATAATGAATATCTAAAAAATCCACTTCTCACAAAATATATATGATATCAACGTGGCAATTTATTTTTAAATTTTTTTATCATGATTACTATGGTCTCTGGATATGTATTAATTCGCTGATCTCTTATCCTAGGACAAACAAATAAATTATAAAACACATAATTACCTCTTCTACACTAGTTTATAATCCTTTTTATAATTAATTATTTTTTTTTCACAACACTATTATAAACCCCATTTATCATTATATTAAAAAAATTATTATTATATGTTTGGATGATTTTTCAAATGAATTATGGATAACATGATAAAATAAATCATCCTCTATATAAACTATATTTATATAAATAACCTTCGTATAGATTAAATATTTTTTTCTCTACCAAATAAACTCACCCTTATTATATGCTGAAACTGGATCTACATAAGAGTCTTCATCTTTACGTTCTTCATATATGAATATACACTATAAATATACCCTATATAAATGATTGATTTCTTTAGGCACCATGCATCATGATCTATAACTGGATTTATTATGATTCCGACAAGAAATGTAAGGTTTAATAGACCATTTATCAATTATTATCCAAGAATAATATACAATAAAGATACCTCTTACCTAGTATATGAGTTAGATATATATTGCATATTACATAAACTATTCACTTGTGAACATTGAAAATGAACGGAGAAGATAAAATCTCCCAACCCTACCATTGGATTACTCCTTTTTACTATTAGGTTATTTCAGATGACTTCTTACACTATGATATTATATGTACTATGTATGTCTTGATTCCCATTTTTATTTGATACATAATGAATAGTAGATCCACTATCTACCTTCTAAAAATAGAACTAACTATATTAAAAAAATATCATTCACTTTACCTCAATTATTTCACACCTCACATGGTTCCCAAACAAGGGTTTTGAAATTAATGTGTGATATCTATACAAAATGACTCTAATTTACAATTACTTATCAACATAGCTATGATATGATAATGTATATCAATTTTAGGATAAAAAAATCTATGTCCTAATCAGATAAAATTAATCTTCACATTATCTAAGTCTTTTTCATATAATGTTAAACTAAGACATGTGGTATACCCTTTATGACCTTAATTTTCTAAATGTGGACAATGATAAATGATATAGTTTCCATACATGGGAAATAAATTTATGTTAGGATAAATGACTAATGTTTACTGTCTAATAAATCATCAAGATAAAATACCCTTTTCATAATTATATATGATAAATTTTAGAGAAACGAAATAAAAATAATGGATTTGTATGGATTGAGTCTTATAACATTAGTATGTGTGTCTTAACCCCATGTTATGAACCCAACTTGGGTTCCTCATTCAATTCCGAACCATCTAAAAGAACTATTTCATCCTTCGTTTTTCAACAGCACAAATTTCCAATGAGTATTTCTTTAATAATTTTTATTAATTAAATTGTATATTTAAATGTTAAATACATTTATACACATATCTATAAATAAAGATTATTGATTTAGATGTTGTTTATCAAAGGTAAATTCACAGAAAAAGTAATATTGAATAAAAATGGGTTTATAAAGTACATTTTACTATATTAATGTTTCTATTTGAATAAATTGTATTATTATTAAATTAACATTATTAATAGTATCACTTATTTAACATATTGTTAATGAAGTAATTAAAATCTACTGATTAAAAAATTATAATAGATGTTCTAATTAATGTTTGACAAATATACATTGAATGTATTGTAATTTATTATAAAATGTACAATAAATGGTAAAATATTATTGTTCTAACAATTTAATCATATTCTATTCACATTGATTACATTATATATTTTTTAATTTATATTTTAATTTTATATTATTCTATGTATATATTTTATTACTAAAATGTATCCTTCTAAAATTTTATGCAATATTTTTTATGACAAAATATTTTATGAAATATTTATTTTTTCCATATAGTGACTCATATTTTGTATAGTTTCTTATTTAAAAAATTTGTTATAATTTTTTTGATAATTTATTCATTAATATAGTAAAATGGTCATTATGTAACATTGTAATCGCTATATATATAATTCCTTCTACAAAAAATATTTTCTAATTTTGTATTTTAAAGTAATTTTATATTCAATTAAGTGAATAAATTCATATAATATATGGTTTTTATAACTAAAAACAAAATTCAACAATATAATAAAAATAAGATAATAATAATGATGAATTTAATCACTCGTAACAAAATATTTTGTTCTTATTCTACATATTTTTTCTTATATTATATGATTTTATTAAAATGTTAAATACATTAATTTTAGTTATTTAATTTTATAAAAAAACTAAATTTTTAAACCCATCATGTCAAAATTAACTATTTTTATTTTTTAAATAATTTTCTGAAAATGGTTTGTTTAATAAAATTAAATATTGTATGTTTTATGGATTTTTTATAACATAATATTATATGATAAAAACTAAAAAAAATGAATTCAATAGAAATTATTTGTATCTTCATTAAAAATATAATCTTTTAATTTGAAAATATTTAGTTTTACACCCTATAAAAACCTTCCAAAATATAAATGTTTCTAAATATTCTTAAATCATTTATATATGAGCATGGATCACTTCCTCCTCATAAATAATTTAATCTAAATGAATTGGACATTATGAACGTATAATACTGAAAAACACTTCATGTTTCCTATATCCATCGAATAGAACCATGGGAAGATATATGGATTTGAATTTTTTATAACATAGAGTAATAAATATTTTAATTGAAATTAATAAAAAAATTCCCCCTATTTCATAATAAATAATCATAAATTATTCTAATCATATTCTCATGAAATATATTAATCATTATTCTCCACTCATTTTGTTTAACCATATCTCTCTCACGGAGTTTCTATGTGTCTAGGGAAGAAACTTCATGAGGTAATAGTCTCTCTTACTCTCTATGTTATTCATGTACCTCTCTTATAATAATCCTTTTAAATTTATTGTAATATATTACAATGTGGTAAAAAATATATTATTTTGAAAATTATTCACTACAAATAAGAGATAGACATTCAATCTCATTAATAAATTATATATACATTTATATACACTCATTATGATACCAAACACACTCAGAATTTATTTTTCATATTTAGTCCATTTACTTTTATATTGAAAAATATATTATTATTATTCATTTTTATAAATATATTATTCTTTTGAAAACATATCACCATTCTTTCTCATTATACTTCATTCAACTACCATTTTAATTAAAAAATAGTTTTATATTCATGAAACAACCTATAATAATTGTAAATGAAAAATTATGGAATTTTAAAAGTCACATAAATATTAGGAAACTAGTAGGTGAATTGGATGTTTAATAGATACACTTAGAGATAATAAAACATAAAAATCTAGTCGTTTAACAACTATATCTTCACTGAGTGCATTATTAGTGTGCCTAAAAAAGTAAACCATGCTATAAAATCCTTGTAGGTATTCTATGAATAATTGGAAAACAAATCATGGACTATAGTAATGGATTATTTTCAATTAACATGCATAAAAAATTTATATACTCTCCAGTAATATCATATTATATATATATATATGTGTTCACATATACATATACCATAGTTCAAATCAACTCAATAAGTGATAAATGATCCATCACTTTTATTTCATTCCATGTAATAATTTATTCATATGTTTTCTACCTCATTAATTCCATTATTAAGACCCTTTTAAACCTCTTCTCTTTTAATGATATTTATTTAGATATATATATATTTATCTCTGATGTAATATCAAAATAATTTTATAAATTTTTAATTTAATACAGGGGTTATATAATCATTTTCTATTTAAAGACATTAATCAATCCATGATATTTTCATTTAGGGATTAGTAGATTTTTTCTCATAGTAAATTTATGACCCATTTTTATGAATTTTTTCTCATCCATTACTTCTAATTCCATATTCCACTATAAAAATAAATTAAGTGATATATAATAGAAGGTTATATATTTAGATAATCTATATTGAGCTAAATAAGTATTCTACCTTATGTTTATTAGGATATTTAGTTAGTTACCGTAGAAAAAAAATTCATTGGATGTGGTTGTAATTCACGATATGTATTAAATGTATATATGTTTTATATTGAATTTAGATGTTTAGGTCTTGGAATCATATTTATGATATGAATTGATTATAAAAATAATCTAATAACTAAAAAAATAATTTCCTTAGTAAATCCATCTTCATGATTTGATCATCATGGATTTATTTTAAAAATTATATGGATAATGGTAACAACCAATTCCCTCTCCAAATGTCACTTACATCTGACTATGGAATCAATGTACCTTATATGGATCCACATAAGTTTCCCCCTAATATTTTATGTTAATTAAAGGTCTCATAATCAATAACTAGTAAATAATAAAATCTATGTTTTCCTCAAAAAATCATAATGTATCCTGACATTCAAATATGGTTAGTTTTATCCCAATTCTTACTTGTTTCATATCACTGAACTAGATCCAATAATCCTTATTTTGAATTTAGGATTTAATTACACACCATTAAAATGGTTCAATGGAATTCTAATCTTCTTGGCCCTATTTGGGTTTTATTCTCATTCATCTAGTATGAGCCTCATGACCATAAACCGTGTGTGCAACTTGGATATTTTCTATAGTGGGTCATTCCCTATATCTATAATGGGTCAACATTTCCATTTCCATGGGACAGACTACCTTGACCACTTAAATACGAGTTCTAATACACTCAACTATGAACACTCTATAATAAAATAATATATACTAGTATAGGGATCCAAATTCATATTGGGTTCCACCTTCCCCATGGAATACTATTTGACCCACCATTTGGTCCAAAATTTATGACCATACACATATCCCTTACTAACTCATTCTGCATGTCCCTAAATTATAGGCGGAATAAATATAAATATTTGAGGGTGAACAACAGTAAATATTATCCAGAGTTAAAATAAAGTCTTCAATCACGGAGGCTATCACATTTAGGGATATGAAACAAATTCAATTGTTAATAAAATTTTCACAAATCCTATGGGGTCAACCATAGATCCCTATAAATAGTTAAGGTATAATCTTCAAACATACAGTTTTATTAAAATGTTATATTATACCGTATCATATCCCTTTTCATGAAGTGTTTTTTCAATGCTCTATAATATAACTATTAGGATTATATAACAATCCTTTAATATTCCATACATCCATAATTTTAATTTTTTTTAGATTTAATCCTGTATAATATTTATAGATTTATTTATGTGTGCATTCGACCCCAATGATCACCTCTAGTTAATTATTAAAACTATTCCCTCAAAATGAATTTGAAAATGCGATACCAATATGGTGTGTCCTCTAGAAGAACTTTCATCTCAATGGATAATATCCGCTAATCCATATATTCCATGTCACCATTATTGATTAAAAATCATTCAAATATAGTTTTATGTGTAAGAAAATATGTATATATAAATTAATTTTTATTCTTTCTTGACTAAATAGTTCAATTCATTATAACTGTATAATGAAATTAGTGGTATTTTTAGAAATTAAGTAATATATATAAATATAATAGTAACCCCACCAATGAATTTATACATAAAATATATGTATCTTATAAGTGAAAATATGATATATTTATATCATGGAAGAAATAAATAAATACATTTAACATGGTAAATTATGTTTTGTAATTTTTGTGACTCATAATGTTTTTTGAAATTTATAATAAATATGACTATTTTAAAAAATACTATCTTATTAAAAATGAATCCTAAATTAATTTTGTTTTTTTTATGTTTATAATATTTTTTAAGATACTTTATTTAAATTTTTATAGTGTCATAAGAGAAGTTATAATTTTAAAATCCAAATTTTTCTAATAAATACATATTTAATTTAAATATTAAATTTCTCATTTATAATAAAATTATTTTAAAATGGAGTTCATTCATGAATTTTACATGTCAAAAAAATGAATACATTGAATTTTTAGGAATTTTCTATAATAGTTTACTTCGTGAAAATTGTGAGATACAAAAATTTATTGTATTTTACAAATATAGAAATTATTTAGTCATAGAATATGTAATAATAATTCAATCCCATAATATAGAACAATAGTTCTCTTTTTTTCAATATTTATTCATGGGAATAAGAACTATTCATAGTCTTGATTAAAAATAATAATTAAATTAATAAAATAATAAATAAACACACATATCATCAACTATAAATACCACCCACTCAACATCTTATCATAACACCTCCAAATACATGTATATTTTTAAATTTCAACCAAATTAACTTCCCAATACTCTTAGCCACGTCCATCATGTACTGGTCTCACCAAAATCCCAAAACCATGTTCCTTAAGGAGGTTCTGAAGGAGACAAAGTTCAATAGGTAAAATCGATTTTTGTTTTTTAATGTATTTTAAATTTATTTTATTTTCTTATTCTCTCATAACATACTAAAATCCAAATGAAATGATAAAAATAGTATCACCAATATAGGGAAATGTTATTGTGTAATGAAATATCCATAAATAAGCTTCTCCTATCTTCCTCTAATTATTTAAAAAATGCAACCATTATATGTGATCTCTCGATTTACCATCATCATGGATGATGCATTCTAATTTTCATTTACCATCATAAAGGTAGGTGATAAAGTACTAAATATGTATATAAAATATTTTAGTATACATATTATAATTTATATAATGTTTTAGAACAAATATATAAACATGAAATTAAATAGAATGATATAAGTTTTTGATGGTTGAATAAACCGCCAAAATAAATTAAATCATTTTAATTAATGCTTAATATAATGAATAATATTAATAAAAAATAACAAAAAACATATGTTATCCCATAAAATTATGGTAATATAATAATACTAATTAATTCCACATATTTTTTTTTCTTCCATATGATGTCCAACCCAATAATTAAACAACTATGGAAGACATGAAATAACCACTCCAAATGTGATAAAAATAACAATGTATTATCAATAAATTGGTGGAAGGATAATATAGAATGAACATATAAGGTATTATAAATATGAAGTTAGTTATTTAACAAATTAATAACACTCTTTTATAAATTATACAGGATTTTTGGACATGTTTGAAAGAAGAAAAATAAATAGTAAGGCACTTTCAATTTAATGTCTACTTTATTATATTTTTTACAAAATTAAAAAAGAATGTTTCTTCATAACCTACAAATTGTGGTCATATTATCCCTATTTTATGAATAATTAATTATTTGAGTTTATAATTTGCAATATTATATTCATATTTATTGATAAAATTAATTAATTTTTATACAAAAATATTATTTTATAATAAGTTATTTTCCTCATGAAAATTTTCTTTGAAGAAATTGTTGATGTTTTATGATTATTTTATGGATCCTGGTCATTATTTATGATGAATGTTGTTACCTATTTCTCCCTCCAATTCATTCATAAATTTTTGTACCAATTTGACACTAATGGTTATTCAAAGGGTAACTATGACTGTTATACCATATGGTATCCGTGAGGGAAAGATCATAAGGCTTTCATGAGGTTATCGTTATAAGGTAGCCACAAGGGTTTCAAATATGGTAGCCATGGGGGTTTCAATCATAAGTACATAAATACCCATGATAAAAAAAATGTATATTTATTTTTTCAATTTTTATAGAAATATATTGTCTTCACATGTTACATATATGATACTATATGGGTGTGTTGTATTTCATGATGAAAATGATATTATATGTTTATAATTAATCACAGAATAATTCTTTCTATTATCATATGAACCATACTAGTATTTTTTTCTCATCCCATTTTTTAAAAAAAAATCCAAGAGTTTAAGAATGTGTAAGAGAAATTAAGAAGCCAAGATAAATGTTCTAATGTTTTTTTGTAAAATATTTCATGCTTTATTAAAAAAATTATTATAAAATAAATGTATACTATTTAATAGTACATAAATTAAATTCATTTCGGTAGATATGTATTATTTATTTCCTAATTATATACAACAAAAAAATATACCATCATTGGAAATTTATGAAAGTGAATTCTAAAATAATTTAAAAGACTATGTAATGTTTAAGTTTGGGTTATCATTTTTGGTAACAAAGCATGATTTAGATAATGTAGTAGCTGTGGTGAGGTCAGTAAAATACCATAAATTATTTTTACATCATTGTTTTGTGAAAATTATATAGAATTTAATTATTACCAAATTTCATTATCTATGTCATGTATATTCAAAATGGGATTCCAGAAAATAAATATGATGGCTTGAGTAAAAAGGCATTGAGAGTATGATATAATTTTGAATATGAAATGAATTTTTGGAATTGGAACCAATTTTTTTTTTGTATTAATGTCTTAGTTTAAATAAGGTATAAATGGAAATATCATCCTTGAAATACAACAACCAGAACTACAAAAAAGGAACAAGATAATAGTGGATCATTTAATGAGGGAACACCCTCCTCGGTTCAGAGGATATTTCGGCCTTGTAGTGGTTAATGGGTGAATTAAATCCATTGAAATGATATTTGATATAATATAGTTTTCAGATAATCAATGGTTTAGTCCTTCTATTTATCATTTATTAGGAAAAGCTAAATAGTGGTAGTCAGCAGTCAAGAATATTTGGGATAATGAGTTTGTTGATGCCATAGAGTGGGATGAATTAATGATGTTGTTTAAAAAATTATTTTCCTATTGATCTTAAAATTCATATGGAAAATAAATTCTTCTAATTGAAAAAATGAGGAACATTTACTATATATATATGAATAAAAGTTTCCCCGATTGGCATGTTACATTACAAATATTACTTGGGATCTTTATCATAAAATCCATCATTTTTACTTAGGAACGAAGCTAATATATTGAAATGAAATTCCCTACTATGAATTCAAAAATTTCAAGATACATTTCTAATGATAAGAGAGGTTAGAAATTGAGTATTCTCATGATAATTTTTAATTTTACAAAAAGTGGAATATATCTTCTTGATGGAAAAAATGGATAAGAATCAATCAAAAAAATATAATTGTAAGAAAATAGATTTTCTAGTTTATGTAATTTATAGAAAAATGAACCATTTGGAAGTCCTTATCAAATTTGTGGTGTATTTTTTATTTGGTGTGTTTGGACATATGGCTCGATATTGTAATGAAAAGGATCATAGTGTTTGTATTGTTAATTCTGGTAATAAAACTATAAAGTGATGCAAATGTGGTGAGATGAGGCATTATTAAAATACCTTCCCAATGAATGATATGAATTATATAAAGAATATATATTATAAAAATAATGTGATATTAACACATTTTATTAAATTAGTAGATATTAGTCCATCCAATGACATGATATCATGTACATTATTTTTTATGCATATTTTTCTAATTCCTTTCTTGATATGAGGTCTACACAATCAATTTTCATTGAGAAATATTCGTGAATTTTTTTAATTTCACCTCATGATATGAAACAAGAGCTTATAGTTAAAACATTATTGGGAAATATTAAGGGAAAAATTAATTATATAATTCTTCTTATTATTTTCCCTAAAATTTCATTACTTGGAAGATTTTTTCCCTCATAATAGAGTTTGATGTTATTTTGATTATGGATTCGATTTTGGTTTATCATGCTAAGAGAGATTGTTTATCTAATAATATTGTTATTTAGAAATATATTAAGTTTATATAAAAAAATTAATTCATAAAAATGATAATATATCAATAATATTAAAAACAATTAAAAAATTAAAATGAAAGTTATCATGCATGAATTGTTGAAAAAATAATGAATGTTCATATTTATTATCTCATAGTTGTAAATAATTAGCTAATTTTTTTTCATAATAACATTCTTGGTTTTATACTTAATAATGAAGTTAAAGTATCTATTGACATAGTTCATGAAACTAATACAATTCAAAACACCCCATATCGAATGGCTCATATGGATCATCTTGAATTGAAAAAGTAGTTGTAGGAGTTTCTTGAAAAAGACTTCATTTATACTTGAATATCATCATTGGGTGATCCTATTTTATTCATCAATAATAAATATGGTTCCACGATACTTTTTCTTTTTTATAGTGGATTGAATGACATTACTATTATGAATATGTATCCATTTCCTCGTAATGTTTACTAGTTTGATCTGCTTCAAGGAGATAAATTTTTTTTTCCAGTGTTTACTTCAATTAAGGGTTCTATTAGCTGACGGTAAAAGTGGATGACATTTCAAAATCATCATTCTATACAAGATATGAGAATTATGAGTTTTTTACCAATGGTTTAAAAAAATAAACATCAACAATTATTGATCTTATTAATAGAATCATTCATAAATATTTATATATTTTTATTTTTTTTATTAATGACATTTAGGATTACTCAAAAATTTATTTGGATCATGAAATAAATATATGGATGGTTCTGAAAACACATAAATAAATATACTCATATGGGAAATTTATTAAATTATAATTTTGATTATAACATATTTATTTTATTATAAATATTATAAAAAAGGATGGAATGAATATTGATCCTTCAAAAACAATTGATTTTGTTGAATGGAAAAAACAATAATGAATATATAGATTATTAATTTTCATTATTTAGAAAAAAATTACAAAAAAGTTTGTGAAAATAATTAGTAGTTATCATTCAATAATTATATGATAAAAAATGGGTTCAATTTGATTGGATAGAATATTGTGTTATTTGCCTTTATAAATTTGAATGAATATTGGGGAATACTCTAATTTTGGAACTGAAATCTAGAAACAATGGTTTTCCATCTACAATGATTCTTCATCTAAGGACATGGTTGTGTTATGATATAAGACGATTAGTTAATTACTTATGATTCAAGACAATTGAATCCTCATGATTTGAATTATCTCACACATGGTCGAGATTTACCATCTCTTTTTTTACATTAACAGTCTGTTTATATCATTTATATGAGGCCAAATTACAAATATATACTTAGCATAAAATCTTAAAGTGTATATTTTCCAAAAAAATAATTGAACATGTGGTAGATAATATTATTATAACTAAAAAGGTATTATGATTGGATGATTAATTAATATATAAGAAATGAAACATAAAGGTTTTTTATTCCTTACGTTAGAACCATCTTGCACCATTACCCACTTTCTGTTAAGAACATAACCCCCTGGTTTATGGTTTATTGAAATTTAGGATTCATTGTTTTTGTTTCATGAAATGCGTCAATTTTTTCAAGTATTAGTGAAATCATCTCTCTAAAAAATAATTAATTAATCAAAAAAGTAATATTGTATATTATAGAAAATGATATAAATGTTTAGGGAAGGTATGTTTCCTGAATTTCATATTGATAATAATTTTTTCTAAATTTTTTAATGTGATTTTATGTTCATTGTGTATCCCAACTGAAGAAATAATTTATTAGTCAAACCAATAGTTCATAATTTCCAGTTCATCATTGTAGTAGTAATATGTATAGGGTCAATTTCGTGTATTACTAGTCGGATGGAATGAAAAGAGACAATGTTGATTTTAGAAGGAAATTTTTTACTTGTCAATAGGTTAAAGAAGAGACAAAACTACAAAAGGGTATGCTTTAGACTTTTTCCATACAAGAATGAAAATTGAAAAAATAAGCATCTACATCATAGTGGGACTCCCAAATAATTCTAGAGGTAACAATGTGATTTCTTTGTTTCTCGATTGGAAAACTAAAAATTTAATGTTCCTTCAAATCTAAGACATTGTTCCTCTTGATCACCTTCCTTGATTGTACATTAAATATATTTTCATGTTAGTTGTAGTTCCTATCTCCATTGTATCTAACATTAATCATAGTGCACTTTTATCTTCTTGAAAGGCATTTATAAGCCATTTATTACTTAATTAGATTTCAGCACAACCATTCATCCTCAATCAGAAGGACATACTAAGAAAATAATTTATCCATTGGAAGACATGTTACGTTCTTTTTAAATTGATTATCAAGGATGATATGATCTTTAATTTTCTTTTGTTTAGTGTTCATATAATAAAAGTCTTCATTTGAGTAAATAAATGGGATCATTTGAGCCATTATATGGATAGTGAAGTTGAAATCTATCATTTTGGGATGAATACAATGAAAGGAAGTTGATGCAACCAGAATTAGTATAGGAAGTGTCTGATATAGTGATGTTTATCTAGCAACACATATGGACAGATCACATAATACATAAAATATAAATAGATAACATGAATAAGGAGATTTAATTCAATGTAGGTGATCTTGTTTTCCTAAAAACCACTCCATGGAAAAGTATTATGTGTTTTTTTCATAAAGGAGAGGTAAGTTCACTATTCATTGGACCTTTTAAAACATGGGATAATGTTAGACCAGTTTCATACGTAATTCTTTTGGATTTGATTTTACCCCAGGTACATATTTTTTTTCTTGTTTTCATTTTAATAAATTTTATAACTAATTCAAATCATATTTTGAGGCATAAAGTAGTTCAGCTGGAAGAAAACCCTTATTTTTAAGAAAATGATATTTAAACTATTGATTATAGAGTGTAAGTATTACAGAATAAGGTAATTCTCTTGGTTTAGGTTTTGTGTAGAAACTACATACTTAAAGAAGAAACATGAGAATATGGAAATTCTATGATAGAAAGGAATCCTCACATGTTTAATAAGTGAATACAAATTGTGAAGATTCAATTTTCGTATAGGGGTAGAATGTATAAAACTGGGCACATATACACTATTTTTTTCTTTTCTTTAAGTAAATAGTTAAATAAAATTTGAATATATAATGAAATAATTGGCATTTATTGAAATTAATTGATATATAAAAATATAATAGTATCCTAACAAAATAAATTTTAAATAATATTTAAGTTCCTTATAAGAGAAAATATGATATATTTATACAATGTAATATGTATAAAATTGATTTGAAAATATAAAATTATGTGTTGGAATTTTTGTGGAACATAAATTTTTATTTACAGCATTATAATTAATTAAATATTTTTTTAAAAAACAATATTAAAAAATAAATTAAAAATTTATTATTTTGTGGTCCTAAGATTATACGATAATTTTATGTGGCCTTATTTAATTTTTCAAAGTGTCATAAAATCGAGTATAATTTTAAAATAAGTATTTTTCAAATAAATGACTATTTTAAAAAAATAATTTTTCAGAAATTTAGAAAATTAATTTCATAAAATGTAGTTTATTTTTTTACTTCTAAACATAAAAAATAGGTACGGTGGGTTTTTGGTATTTTTCTAAAATACTTAAATTTTTGGTGAATAGTAAAAATGGTAATTTATGGTATTTAACAAATACATGAATTATTAAGGCATGGATTAGGTATGACTCATGAAATCCCATCATATGAAAATATTATTCTCAATATAATATATATATTCATTTGAATCAAAACATTGTATTCTCTTGAGGAAAAATAATAAACATATAAATAATATAATAAAAAAAACCCCTTATCCTCCACTATAAATATCGGGCCTCACCACCTCCTCTCGTGAGACCTCCAAATCCTTGTGGATTGATTAATTTCTAAAAAATTACATTTAAATTATTCTTCTACATATCCATGACTTTTATTCTAACCAAAAGTACAAAACAATGTTCCATAAGGAGATTCTCAATGAGAAGAAGTTCAAGAGGTAAAATCCTCTATGGTTTTATTTTAAATTTATTTTCAATTAATTTTCATCTCTCATTTTCTCTTAAAATATACAAATACAAGTGAAATGATTAACTCAGTATATAGTATATACTATAATTATATTTTGTTAATGTAAAATCCATCATCATACCTCTCTTCTTATCCTCTTATTTTGAAAATTGAAAACATCATCCATGATATGTTTATTTAACAACATTGTGTATGATTTGTTTTCATTTTCAACTATCACCATCATGGCTGGTCATAAATCCATTATTAGGTTAAATTAATATTTTATTATACATTATAAAATTTTTATAATGCTTTAGAAACTATATATAAATAAGATATTAAATCAAATTATATAAGTTCGTGATGGTAGAAAAAATCACAAAAATAAAATAAATCATTTTCGTTACTGTTTTATATAATTAGTCATCCTAATACCAGAATAAAAAATGATACATGTTAACATTTATAATTATAAAATAAAATATTAAGACCATTTATGTAATATTCTATTATTTTCATCCATTTTCTAAAATATATAATTAACAAATGATTAAAACCATGAAATTAAGATGCCTGAAAGATGAAAAATAATGAAATATTATTAATAATTGGGAATAATGATGTTATAAAAATATAGTATATGGTATTATAAAGATTAATTTATTTCTATAATATTTTTATAACACTCATTAATCCATTATAAATTATTTTTAAACATGTTTTAAGGATATACAACCTATGGTAAAGAGAATTTCTTTTTAAAATCCTATTTAATGTATGTTTTTTACAGAAATTTAAAAAAATGGTTTTTTTAAATTTATTTAGCATGATATTATTATAACTATTTCATGAACCATTAATTTTTTGATATTTTCATTACAATATTCTGTATTTATTTACAGAGAAAATGATTTCTTTTTTATTTGTGCAGTATTCTTTTAAAACAATTTATTTTCCTCAAGATGTGTTTTTATGATGAAAGTGTTCATGTTTTATGATTATGTTCTAGTTTTTGAGAATTATTTATGATAAAATGGGGTACATATATCTCCCTATAATTCATTGGGTATTATTATATTGGAGGTTGATTTTAATGGGTATTCATAGAGTAACTCTGATGGTACAACATGAGGTAGACATGAGGCATACATCATTAGGTAGATGTAGTGGTTACATTATATGGTAAATGTGAGGGTTATAAATAATATTATATCTATGACTGTTACAATAATATGTATGCAATTATCCAAGTCACTGAAATGTTTTATTTATTTTTTCTATATTTTATGTAAATTTCTTATCATCATAAGTTATATAAATGATAATTTATGGAAGGGAAGTGTGTTTTTGTGAAAATAATTTTCTATGATTATAAGTATTAATGGGATATGTATTTCCTTCCAATTATGTACCATAATAATAATATTTCTCTTATCCCATGATTTTAAAAAAAATTACAGCATTTAATTATGGGAAATTGTAAATAAGGAGCCATTCTGAATGATGTAATGATTTTCCATGAAAATATTCGTGGTTTTATAAATAATTTTTTTATAGAAGAACATGATATTGTTTAGTTGTACATATTTGTTATTATTTTGGTTTTATAATTATGAATTATGTCTTAATTCTCTAAAACTCTAAATTATAAATGTCATTGGTAAGGTAAATAAGTGAATTCGAATGATATTTACTGTATTATATGAAGTTAAGGGTTATGTTATTATAATAGAGAAACCAAAACATACATTCCACATCTAAAAAATCAGGATTTATGCTCATTGAGATACAATTTACACAATCTATATTCTAACTATTCATATAGATTGCATCCCTTCAAGGTCACACACTTATGCATTTGTCTCATTTTCAAAGGACAATGATTGATATATTTCCTTTTAATTTTATTCTATTCCTCATCATGAAAATTTATCCAATAGGACAAAAATTTTGAAGCCTTTTGACTATAAAATTAATTCCCACATTCATGCATTTCTCTATGTTAGTGATACTATTCATTTTAATTCACATAATGTTTATCTTGACAAACCTTTTTACATAAACTAATTCATATTTTAGTTAAATCTATATGACCATAAAAAGAATAAATATGTGGTAAAACCCAATTAACCATAAAATTAAATAATATAATGTCAAATTTATATGTACTAAAACTAAAAAAAATTTATTCATTGTGATTGATAAAAACATTCAATAAAATGTCGTAAAAGCAATCTAACATTAAAATAAAATCATCAATGGACAAATTTGTTATAACTAATACGAAATCCCTATTGATTATACAAGAATTACCAAAAACATTATGTTGAATGTGATAAAAAGAAAAGAATTTATAAAACTAGTAATTGATGGCCATGGAATATTTCATGTCTCATCTTATTAGACGTGTATTTAGTGTGTTTTCAGAAAATAGATTTTTCCAATACTAAAATGGAATAAAAATTACATTTGAATCTTTTAAAAGTTAAAATGGACTAAAGAAAAATCCCTCAAAACTAATATTGTTCCCATATGAAGAGTTAGGATAATTTTATGGAAAAAATTAATCAATGATCATGGAGACCACAATATGACTCTAATAAATGACATTATATTCCCACTCATACCCTTCACATTGGAAAATATTATTACATTTTCATGTTCCCTCATCCCCATAATATCATTCCTTATGATCTATGTATTCCATGGAAGGAATTAATTTCAGTGTACTAAAGAAGTTTATAACATTTAAATAGTCATTTCAAATTTCCCTTCATGGTCTTTATCACATTGATCCAAATAATTCTTCAAATTGGACCAACTATGGTGTTATAGTATTGTTGGTTATGCCTATACCGATATGTATGCCATGACATTAAGCAAACCATATTTACACAGTAATGTAGTGAATAAGGATATAATTTGTTTACCTTAAATTAAATGTTCAAATGAATTTTTATTTTCTTTTTATTTTACTTATATCATGATATAATTTGTTATAAGGATAAATAATTGGTTTGATAAATGAAAATTGAGTGAAAAATGAGTTTTCACTCCATGATAAACACATAATAGTAGATGCCTAATATTAGAGTCACTCGTTATAGTAGTAGATCACTATAAAAGTATTTCAATATAATTATATATTTATTGGATTAATTTTATTAATTTGTGAACATTATATTGATTTTAAACCCTTTTTTATCCTAAATATTCATAAAAACTGAGATGGTTTTACCCAAAATGAAAGAAAACATTTCTCCATTGGGTTAGGACCTCTTGAATTACTGGGCAGTACATTAAAAATACCTCATACGAAGAATCTAGATCTTATTAAATATCGACTAAATATATATACTCTTAATCATTTATATGGTGATTATATTTATACTCGTTCTCATAATGGGACATTTCTAAATACATTACACAATAGAGGTCATTATAAATTGATAATATTGTTACCTTGATAAGAAATTGTTGTGTTTTTTATCATCCTATAACTAGCTAATAGTTTTTGTAATGGAACAATGGATAAAAGAATAATCAAATATTATATATACTGTTAATTTAAACATGATATGATGCATATATAGTTTTGTGGTTACAACTTCTATGATATTCTCTTTGACTAACCATATTTTATCACAGTAATGAAAATGATTGGTGTAACCAAAGACACTTTGGGCATTTTTGTTTGAATCAATGAAACATTCACACAGAAAGGCATACCCCATAATTTACTAAATATTGTAAACCCATTTTATCATGCCAAACAGTTCTCAAATGATTATGTAAAAACTCAAACTTGAACTATAATGGTGATTTAATTAAAACCATGAACTCTTTGATGGGTTTTTCTACTAAGGAAACACTAATTAATATAAAAAATTGATAAAAATATGAGCAACAATAAAAATTTAAGGATATAAAATAAAATAAAAATAATAGAACAACAATTCATTCTAATATTTAAATAGTATGATTTTTTAGAATTCATTACCCTCGATTGGGTCATATATCATGATTACCCTTTAAAAAATGTTCTATCACCCACCATTGCATGATCCCAATGCATGATCAATGTCATGTTATGTGTCACTACTTTTTCCTTAACATGTTCGACCAATTGGACAAATATTTTCTTTAAATTTATTATTTCCAATATTTAAAATGTTTAGGACCCCAGATGAAGCTTAACCTCTTTAACACCTTTAAATAATAACTTATGTGTTCTATGAGTGTATCCAATTTTACATTCTCAAAGAGGTAACCCATCCCTCATACGAGTAGGGGAGTTCTAACATCCCAATAATTCATAAATTCAATTTCATCTTTCTTATAAAGGGTTTATAATTAAGATATATTAGTTTTCACTCCATATAAAAAAAACAAATTTATCCACCAATGTGTATTTTTATTCCTTCCCGCACATTATTTGTGTTTAAATAAATTCAAAGAAACTAGGGATTTTAATGAATAACATTATGCATTAATTTGTTTAGTTTATTAATAGAAAGATTCTCATACCCTACTGCATTAATCTGTTTTTCAGTAGGAATTATATTTTAGATATCAAAAACAAGTTTAAATTTCCACTCCTCTTGAACTCCAATAAAAATGACCATAGTGGACTAACTTTCAAGTGGAAAATGATTCATGGGATTCTGAATGTTATCGTCTCCATATTTATGGAGTATAAAGAATATATATAAAAAGACCATTATATAAATAGACTTAATGGTTACTATATAAGGGAAATTTTAATATTGATCCATTAGTTATGGGTATGAAATATATCTTCCATCTTCACAACATTCCTTTTATGATTATACGTAATCTTTTATCATATATAGTATTTAGTAGGTGATATTATACAGAACACCACACATGTATCAGTGATTACCATATCTTTATACTGTACCAAACTAGGTTATCCTACTCATGCAACATCTATAGAACAGGTAAGAAAACCCATGAAATTTTTTTACTCTGTAACATTATATGTCGAGGACACAACAGGTGATTGAAACTTTTATAACACCTATAAATTTAAATGTGAGTTGTTGGTGGAGGAAACAATTATTTTATATATGATAGAGTTGAATAATTTTATCTTTATTACTTATTAATGATAAAAAAATTATCAATAATATTATTTTATATGACTTCTCTACATATAAAGTCACACCCACCTATGCATAAATGATGGAATCATCTCTAATGTAATCCTTGGGTTACTAAGATGGACTTTTATAGGAGATTGTTATGGGAGCTACAAAATGAACAAATCATTGGAGTAAAATATCTTTCCATTATAAAATGATCCACTAATACATGATTAAAAAATTTCTTTACATGAATCTCACTCTATCCATTCTTTAGTATATTGGTTTGATGCACAGGTTGATGGTAGTGTATCTTCACCTATCTCTATAGATGGAGAAACTAAATTATGGACAACATTTTTTAATATTTGAGATATTGATGGACTCATAGATGTTGACTTCTTCCTCATCCCATCTAATTTAGTAGAGTGATGGCCAATACAATTACAAAAAATTGATGTACTTATGCTATTTTCCATCTCTATCGTTGGATCATATTCGTCTATAATGACTACAACTACTAAAACATGAATTATAGAATGATCATTCCATATTTCATATCTAGATATGAATAGATCTATGATTCATTATAATAAATTATAGTGACCTTTATAATATTATATATAATAAATGTCCCTTATAGTCCTATCCCTTCTCATGTCAACATTAACTAATTTTCAATTATTAAAGTATATATATATATATTTTTAAAACACATAGTGAAGAATTGATCATGAAATATTTCATGAACATGTCTGAACATTATACCTAAAAAATAAGTATTATACCCCTCACAAATGAGCATCAAATAAATTATAATATTTAAACACTATCTCATATGGAAATCATAAAAGCATGTTCCTTTAGGAACCTAGTTCAATTGTTACTAAAATAATAGTAGTCAGGGTATTATGTAAACCTGATGTCTCCATACCAGTTTTATTTATCATTTATTCATTTTAAATTACAAATATTGGAATTAAAATGTTAATTATATATAAATAAGAAACTAATTATGCACTAAGTATCTCTTGCGTTTTGATAAACTCATACCCAACATCATGGGTTGTTATCCATCTACATAGCACATGGAATAATCTAATGATGTGAAACATGTTATTCAATTTTCTATAATTTATAACTTTTCAATATAAATCTATAATATTTGTCCCACATAAATAATTTTGATGATACTCTCTAGTTGTGAGGTAACCATTATAAACCCCATCACACACAATGAACAATGAACCTCACACTAATAGGATTAACCAATGATATTGGTTTCCAAATGTATATGAAAATACATCAAACTATAAGCCTTCATGACCACTTCCTTTAAACATTTTTTAAATTGGACATATTTAAATTTTGGATTAAAATCAATGATATCTGTAAGCATAAAATGAATTGGGAATTTTTGGGGCCTCTTCTAATCTATATCATTCTTAAAATCATAAAAAATAAATCCATCACACATGATCTGAAATGGATATCACACATGAGATAAATTATGTTCCCCAAAACTACTTTTTCTAGGTAAATAATTTCCATAAAATGATGTGGGGATCTCTTAGCATCATCATATATACAGGATTGTGGGAGAAAATCATCATACATGTTATGAAATAATGAACCCATACTAATAATCTTCACATCCAATATATTTAATCATACTTATTCATAAACCTTGTAAAAGGAATTATTGTAGGGACTTTACCTACTGAAAAATTAAAATATCAAGAATTTATTGCTGATGATGTGATTATTTATGAAATAAATTTTAACTATTAATAATAACTAAAATAAATTAACACTATAGTAATAAGTTTCAAACAATAAAGAGGTTTATGGTTATGAAAATTAAATAAATAAAAACAAATAATGAAAATAAAATCAATAATAATTAAATTAATGACATATTAAATGAATAAGAAATATAATAAATTATTCCCATAAAAAGGGTAAAAATAGTGGGAAATATTGATTGTAAGGTTGATCAGTAGATGAATTCAGGGAGATTATGGAATTCCAAATTGTTCAAATGTTATATTCTTACATCCAAATGATCAATGTTTTTATTGAATTATAGAATAAGTGGTTGGTGTTTCCTTAGTTACAATTGATAATACAACTATATTCAATCACATCTCAGAAGTACTATTTTATCACTAAAAAATGATAAATACATGATTTTCAATTTGAATAAAACAAAATTTTTTCCCCAAGTAAATAAGTTAATGGTTTTATGTATAAAATTAATTTTTCACATTTTGGTGTATAAATAATCTTGAAATGATGATCAATTAAATTTGAAATAAGATCATTTATACCAACCCCATCATTTCATACAACAATATTTCATCATTAAACATAATATTCACTGCATATATAGTTGATAAACTAGAACCATAATGGTTTATTGTGTTTAGAATCATGTATACATACAAAACTGGGGTATAAAATATCTATATCATTCACCATTATATTATTAATTAATAATTAACATATTAAATATATCATACCTAAAACATATCTTTTGTACCTAGGGAATGTTATCCAATGAATGAGTAAGAGCATATGCTTAATAATGGTAAACATATTTGATATAAATCAATGATCATAAGTGAGAATAAGATAAGTATATGTGAATGATAACACGGAAATAACATAAAATAATCCAACCCAATCATTCAAATATAATAAACCATAAATCATGATATAAATCATTGATTCCATAATATAAATAATTTCTATGTGATTAGAATCACCAATTATCAATATTATGTGTAGAGAATGAATCTTAAGAATAATAACTATGTTTGTCGAAAACATGTAATCATATAATATCAATTCCATAGTCATGTTTCACCACCAATACTATCATTAGGGATGAATTCCCATAATGGAAATTCATACCTGGTGATTTGCAATATTATCTTATAGGTAACATCAATCTTGTTTACTCTATCATATCTTATGAGTATATTAACTCCAACGTCTTTTCTGAGTTTTTAATCTAATTTATCATCACCCAATGTATTTGGGGGTTATAATAGACCAATAAATAATCCTTAATAATTCTTTTCTCAACCACACCATAATCATAATATTTTCAAAAAGTTGATAATATATCATAAACAATCATTATTTCATTAATGTATATCACATGGAATGAGAAAATGTTTCTTAAAAATTTCATTAACAATATCATAAACCATCCAAATAAATAATAAAATGTTAAAATTATGTGATGTCCTGACTAAATCCTAAAAAAATAAAATAATTTTCATATATATATATAAATATCATGAAAACAATAATTGAATTTTTCTTGATGTGATTAACATTTTAAATTTAAATAATTATTTAAATAATGAAAAATACAATTAATCATATTTCTATAGAATTTACCATGGGAAAATGTAAATAAATGTTTATATTATTGTTTACCTATTATAGAAGAAATATTTTTCCCTTATATATAATAATAAAAATTACATTCACACTATTTATTATAATTCAAAAGTTGCTCATTTGGAAAACAAAAAGAAGACTCAATTATTACATTTAAAAAAAAACAGAAACATTAGATAAAATGACTTAAATAAATCGTTGTATAATACTGAATATCTTCTTGATTTAATTTCTGGGAAAATAATAACAAGAAAGAAAAGATCTATTTCTAAATATATAAATAAATATTGGTATAAAAAAATTATTTTATTAGACACTTTAGTAATTAAATATAGTAAAATGAATGGATAAAATGTAATCTTAATAAATAACAAGAGGATGATAAATGATATATTATTTTGTATACATAAATCATTAAACATTATCAAAGGAAATTTATAGAAAACCAATAATAAAAAAATTAGATTGTGACAAAAACCCTTACATCAATGGGTACATTTTAATAATAAACACCATCAAAACAATAACCTGAAATAAAACATTAAATAAAATGCATACAAATAA
The DNA here is from genome assembly GCA_963277665.1 of Viscum album. Lineage (NCBI taxonomy): Eukaryota > Viridiplantae > Streptophyta > Magnoliopsida > Santalales > Viscaceae > Viscum > Viscum album. The sequence continues at coordinate 987,141,064 of OY728143.1, read as the reverse complement.
TTTAAATATATTACATATAAAATGGATATTATATATGTATCCTATTAAGGACAATTTTTGATAATATTACATATATCTCATTAAAATAGAAGTGAGATGAGAAATCCTTACGTATAGTATGTTTTCCATCGTATATGCTCTAAATCCTATATAATAAATTAAAATTTATTAAAAATATTTAAATTGACTATTTTAATACCTATAATATCATATAAGGTTAAATTAAAAAAATTATCACCTAATTAGTTATAATATTTTAATATCATTACTTTTTGTAGGATTAACTTTTTAGTCCGTGCATATATGTTTTAGTTCGACATTTATGGTAATTGAATTTTGACAATGCTTCCTAATTCATTTGAATTTTAATCATTAAATAAATATTATATATTATAATTATATTCATATTTATAAACAATAATATAAATAATTGATGAAGAAATAATTACATCAATAAAATAATATAATGGCCCATTGGTACCCCAAGTGATGTTTTCATATTTTAATGTATTGAATGAATAAAATTTAAATATTAATTCAACACTAATAAATCATTATTATATGAAAAAAATAAAATATATATTAACAAAATTATAATAACCATAAAATATATATGGTTATTTAAAATGTACTATATTTCAATGTGGAGCTAGTAGTGCACACATATGAACGACCCAAACATTCACCACCCATTTTATAGATGTGAGAAAAGAATTATTTATTAAATCATCATAATAACATCTAAATATATTTTTAATAATATCATAATATTTTTTGAAATATATTATATATTTATTGAATGTTGAAGGAGAAATAAAATTGAATGTTCTTTATTTTGATTTGTACCTCTTCTTTGAAATACCTCTTTTTGATTTCATCTAATGCCTTGAATAATTAGTCTTAGGAGAATAATAGAGCTTAATGATGAATTTATGAAATATATTAAGGTTTTTTAGTAGTTATTGGATTATATATAATGATATTATAGTGTCAATAATTTAATAGAATATGTTACCTTTTTTAGGTAAGGGGAGGGTCACCCAAAGACATTCTTACATGATTTCATAATTATAGGGTCACATTCTTGATAAATTGAAAAAAATTTGATAAAAATATAGTGGTATTATATGAAATTGTGGAAATATATTTATCAAAAACATTTATTGATGTTTTTGTGTAATTAACACCCTTTTCTATAAGATTAACCATATAGTAAACACATTTTAATCGTAACCATGGTAACAAAATTTCACAGTTTTTACCATTCACAATAAAACAATTATGATGACCCCATAATATTATATTAATTATGAAAATAAATAATATGGAATCAATTTTAATTTATTATATTTATATAATTTTAACAATTCAATTTTCAATAAGTGTTAAAAACACAATGAAAACATGTCTTAGAAAATTAATATTAAGCATAAAACACAAATTACAAATATTACATAAGAAAAAAATTTCAAATGAATTATAAAATATATTATTTCCTATATATTACAAAATTTATTTGTATAAATTAACCAATTGTGTTTTATTTAATTTATCAATAATAAAACATGTTCGGTGCATGAATTCTTTTTTTAACAAATTCTGTTTTTATTTTAAAAATGAACTTATACAAAAATAAAGTATATTACTGGTTTCAATATGATTAACTAAATTAATTTAATTAATGAAAATAATGTTTCAATAAACATAATTTAATATTAAATTATATTATCCAATAAAAATAAAATAATGTGTGTCCAAAAATTAATATTTTTACAATTCAAATAAAAATAAATAATTTTTAGAAAACAAATTCTTCAAAATGTAATATTATAGTTATAATTTAAAAATAATATCCATGTTCAAAAATTAATCTATTAATGAATCGTAGAAATTAATTACAATTTCAACAAACATTATTCAATAAAATCCATTTTGGATGAAAACATATGTTTAACAAAAACGTTAATCTATTGAATATTGAGTACTCACTTACAATATATTGATCAATAAATGTTAATTATTTAATATATATATATATATATATATTATCATGAGGACCAAATTATTCATACCTATATGTCAACTAATTATTTTATGAATGATAACTATATCAGGGTTCATTTTTCCTTAGGGTTGTATGTAAATAATGATATTATATATCAGAGATTTATTTTAATTTCAATACATATAAATTACATGGATGTAAAATTATTCCCCCCATAAAAATTTACCGTTACATTAATATTTCAGAAATACAATGAAATAATGAGGATATATATAGTTCATAACATCCTATGGATCCCATGTATCTTCAGTGAATTTTTTAATCATCTTGAGGTCTTCGACCAGGTGATTAGTTCTATTCTATAGGACATTAAATCATTTATCCAAGATATCAACCATTTTATCTCTATATGAATGATCTTTTTACACAATTATAACCAATAAATTTGTTAAAAGTGATGTAGAGGTATGTAATACTTCAAACTCTATACATGGAACACTATATAAACACCAGAGATGGATGGTGGGTGTTTTGTGTTGTAAGATACCATCCCCACTTAATCAATACTTACACATGGACTTATTTACCTGGTGATCGAATGTAAAATATTTAGATATATCCTTAACTTATTCAATTTATACATTAATACCTTCTATAAAATATCAAATTTCATGTCTATCTATGTACTGTAAATATAACAGCTATGTTTTGAATAATTTTCCTTGATATGGTTTTGAATGGGTCCTTCTTCCCATTCTTTTTTATCAATAGGATTGTGCCTTAATAACATTAACTATATAACTGAATCCCTACCTATAATGTTTTTTCATTTTTTTATCTGTGGGGTTCATAAAAAGTCATTTAAATACTCAAGTGAATGTTATTGAGGCACGAAAATATCACCAACGGAAGGGGTTGAACAATAAAACCATTTAATTATAGATAAAATGATCTCAATATATCCTATAAATGTCACACGGTTAACGAGAACAATTAGTTTAACCATGTAGTATGTGTGTGAACATTCCATATAGTAAAGATGAATGGTTAAACTGACCATGAAACTTAAGTGTACAACCCATGAATCTTACAAAAGTTGAGGATTTAATAGTGTGTTCATGTTTTGTTTAAATATAAGATATAACAATAATACCCAACCAATGTAGGGTATTTTTGGATTTTCTCATTATTTTTATGAGGGGTTTTCCCCTTAGACACCTCTATTACATTATGCCAACCTAGAATCCTCCCATCGATCACTATGAATCCTCCAAGCCACTAAATGTGGATTTTAAGGAGATATGTTTTTGATTTTTCAACCGTATTTAATGCTTAATTCTTTTTATTGTTTTCGCTTTGTTTTATTCGATTTTATATTTATCCAATCTTTGTTTTTTAGTACATTATTTGTGGGTTCTCTCTAAGATGAATTATAAGAGTAAGCATTGATGTGGGGTTTTATTTCAGTGATGTTATGGTGTGAGGAATGTCTCTTAGGCTGTATTCATCCTTCTCCTGAAGTTTCATTTAATTCACAAATCGTTGTTGTTGGTGTTTTTATCCATATCCTTTTTAAAAAACTATTGTTGATGTTTGAGTTTACATATAATGTTTTATAGTTGTTACAATATTATATGTGGTCTGTTATTATATGTTTTTTATGGATTTAATGATTTAAAATGAATTCTAAATAATTTATAAGGGTTTTATTTAAATATTCGGAGATTTTAATTCATGAATGGTGCTTGATAAAATTTAAATTGAACATTTAATGTAAAATTGTTTGATTTTGGTGGTGTTTTCCTTTGTTTTTATATTCGTAATGTGGTTGGGTTGTGAATTTGATGTTGTATGTCATAATTGGTGGCTTTTTATGGTGTGACACTTATGTGTGGCTTATTATGATGGATTAAAATCAAGTGATGTTTCTTTAAAAGGTATTTTTGTGCAATTTCATGAATACCTGAATATTTTAATTGGATATAGGCACATCCATATGTGTGTGGGGTGAACATAAGGATAATAAAAATTGAAATTAGCTATTATGAATGATGTCTCTTTGAACCATGGTTTTTCAAATTCTTCTACTCCCATCCTTCATTATTTTTTCTAGAGTAGTTCAATGAATTGTAAATGGAAAATTTGGTTTTTATGTGACTTTGAATGTGTATTTCAATGTGTTATTTAATTTTTGTAACATTTGATATTTTGAGATATGATTTTATGATTAATTGGCATAATGAACCATTTTCATTTTGAAATATGTCTTTATGAGTAATTGGAATAAAGGCCCATTTATCCTATTGAAATAATTTTTTGTGAATAATTGGAAAAAAGGAATTTTTGGAACTTTTTTTTGTTATTGAATATTTTAATTTTGTCTCAGAAATTGTTTTTGAATTGAAATGTAAAGGCCCATTTGAAATTTTTCATGTGATATTGGTGTTTCATATTGAATTTAGAAATGGTTTGCAAATTTCCTTGTAAAATTGTTTTGATTGAAAATGATTAAGGACAAGATGATAATTTTATTCCTAAAGATTGTTATTTTTGATGTGATGTAATTCAAATGATCGGTTGGAATCATAGCGTGTTTTAGAAAAATAGATGTAATATTTTATGGTGTGAAGGTATAATTAATATTTTTTAATGTTGGGGAATGTGTTTTTGAATGTTATTGTGATGTGATGTTCCATTTGGAATATTTTGATATATGGGGAAGTGGATTTGATTTTAGAAAATGATTGTTTCCTGGAGAGATTCATTTATTGGATAAGCATTCTTCTGAATGAAACAAAATTTTATATGTGTTCATAATGACATGGATTATGTTCGGAAAACACTATACATTTGAATGTATTCCACTCTAGTAGATTGGGAACAAGGAAAATTTGGATTTTGGATTATGTTTGGAGAAAACTAAACTAATGATGTTTTCCCCTCTTGTTTCTCATCCTTGAGAATTTTGTTGGATGTGGTTTCTATACCATGATTCACTGAATGCATTTTCAATGCTATTAATGGGCTTTATCTGGAGGGTTGAGTAATGGATCCTAGTTAACCCAGATTAGATGGTTCAGTACCCCTGAATTTTCTGAGAGACCAGGTGGGATATACAAATGTATTGGATATTTTAGAGAGTCTAGTTGGTTGTTTACTATTAAGATGCACCACCAACTGGATGGTGAGTCCACACTAATTATTCCTGTATATTTGTATTTGATATTTTTAGTAAGTGATCATGATTTTTTATCTGTATTATTTTTCATCATCTGCTAACTGTTGGTTATTAAACCTCATAGTTTGTTCATCCTTACTATGGTTCCTTTACTAGTACAAGAGATTCCTTTGAGTGTTCTGGTGTGTATTTGTAACTAGTTTTTTATTTTGAAATATTTTCATGGAAAGTGGAACAATATTTAAAAATAAAATAGGTTAGTGTGGTCCTCAAAAGTGAATATTTAGAATGAAGTTTATAGTTTCTTAAAAATAATAAAAGACTATTTTTATGTATATTTTTTAGCTAGTTTTGGTCAACTTTTTCAGGAAAGGAAATGTACGAAATTTATGGAAATTATCTACTATGATATTTTATGCTCACACCCTACTTGTTCAACTAGGAATCAGTAGACACAAGATGTTTTTCCAATTTAGGTTTCTAGTTCAGTTTTTCATTTTATCTAGTTGGTCTTATGGTCGGTAGTTACAATGTGGTCACATGGAGATCGAGTTATCACAGTTTGGATTTTGTTTTTTATTCATTTTTAAACTTTTTTTTGGATTTATTTTTATTTGGATAGGTTTTTTATTTATTGATGTTCAGTTATTCTAAGATTGACAATGTGTTATATTTAGTTATTTATCTTAGGTGTTTCTTTTTGGGAAAAATCTTTATCATTGGTTTTTCTTGATACCAGATAGTAGTTTCCAGCCTAAGGGTATTGGGAACAATCACTATCATTTTCTTAGATCTGATCGGATGTTTGATTGAATAGAAGTTTTGCATGGTATGTGAAAACGATTCCCAAGTGTGGGCCCTTAATTTGGATGTATGACTCATTATATCTCATCTTAACTCAAAGGGTTATATTCCAGATTAATTAATTCTACAGAATCTCTATAAAAAACTACCACTCATGGAATGCTGTTTTGTATCTTTTATGACATTGATGGAAAAAATCAATATATGATGACTCTATGTCTTGATATAATAAGGATATAGAGGAAACAAACTCAATGATCGTGCCCAATAATAATTTCCTTACCACATTATGTTTAAATTCTTGGTATAGTCCTGTCATATGACGTTAAAATATGTCAAATGAATTATATGGTTGTTCATTCATGTTATCAGAGGGTACATAGGATGCCTCATATATGTTCAATCAGAAATATAAGACATGAAACACTCCCTTGGATAAAAATAAGATTCATAGATTCCAAATATGGCTATAAAATAATGAATCATAAATAATTAGAATAATATAGAACCACTAACACAAAAAATTGTTCTTGTTTACACAAGGTTTTAATAGTGTAAATGGAATAGGGATAAGTAGTATTTTATTGGGTCATTAGAATTATTTTAAAAAACATAACATAAATCTATATAGGAGTCCTAAATGAGTAAATAATTACCAACAAGGATTTGATGATCTCTACCTCCCATCATATCAACCAAAGTTATTTCCCAAACCTGATTTGGTTTGAAACCCGAATTTTCCCCTTCCCATTGGAATATAAGATTTTTAAATGTCATGGATGTGGGAACCATTTTGAGTTTCTATTAAAGAAAATATGGTAAATTTGAAATTGGATATTTAGCAAAACCCATTAATAACCAAAAACATAACAAATGGTGGAACTATTCTGGATTTTTGAGGAAATAAGCATATTTAGGATATATAAGTTCTTATTTTTACCATGGATAATTTTTTGGATATTCCAGAAGATGTGATATCTATATTTTTGGATAGATCAATTGAATTCTTACTTTAGTAAATTGTAATGATATTTTGGGGGTTCAATTTATTTATGGGGGTTAAATGTTACATCCCATGCTTTTGGATCCTTTAAAATGCATATTATGCTCCATAATTTATGACACATGCTACAATGAACACAAATAAATAACAAAACTTTAATAATAAAACAATAATAATATAATTATAATCACTAATATAGAAAAGCATTAATATTTATTACCTATATAATTCAAAAAAGTAATATGTGATAATATTTATAATGTTATTTCTAAAAATATTAATTACAATGTTTATTTTAAATAGGAAAATTTGAAACTTTTAGAATTTAAATATATATAATTAAAATTTATTTTCTAATTCCACTCAAAAATAAAATCTTAGGATAAATTATTTATATTTTTCTAAAATAAATGATTTTCATCTTAATAATTAAATTTGCTATTTATATTTTCACTTTTATATAATAATTCATATATATTAACAAATATAATGTGAAACATTTTTCCAATAAATTTATATATTATTACATATAATAATTCATTTAAAAATAAAACGTTGAATTTATAAATCCATATCCAATATTTTGAAAATGATTATTGTGTCTTAACAGAATATTTTTCTCGAATGTCTTGTATAATTATTTAAAACTAGACCAAAAAAGATTTAAATTTATCTTATAGTTAAATAAATACTCATTTAATGATAATTAATATTTCATATTCATTGAAATTAATGGATATAATTATTATATCCTAATCATAATATTTTTAATAAAATATATAATTATATAGAAATGTGGTTTAATAGTCCACATGTTCGAACATCATGATTACATTCAACATACACATAATGATAATTTTATAAAAATTTTATTATATTTTAGATAATAATATATATATTATTTATAACTTTTCATTTCATTTTTTTCAATAAAATTCATATTTCTAGGAATTATGGTAATCAACACAATAATAAAAAGAATTATTTAAAAAAAATTATTTAAATAATATAATTGGATTTATATCAAATAAATTATTTTTGTAGACATTAAACAATGAATAATATATTATTCTAAACAAAAAAATAAATATATTAACATTCATTTATTTTTTAACAACGAAAAAATAAGAATGTCAATCTATGATGGTTAAAATAATATTTTACAACAAAAAATATTTGTCCACAAATTTTATATTTTAATTTAAAAGATGTTATTTCAATAGTTATTTATTAAATTAAATTAAACAATGAATTAATTTAGTTCCAACAAAAACATTTGGTTATTTTTCTGATATTATATTGGTGATGTAATGTTTTTAATAAAATATAAATTCACTTTGCTAAAAAGCTGTTTCCTAGAGTAAATGTAAAAGAGTAAAATTCACCAACATAAAGATAAAATCATTATATAATATTTAAAAATCGTGAGGAAATTACTTATTTAGGGTTTTTCAACCCAAAAAAACCCCACACTAAAAAATTCCAATTTTTTGAGAAATTTACCTTGGATTAATCTCACAAAATTATTAAAATATAAGTGGTGTTTGAAAATTTTAAATCTTTATCTCTTATAATAGGGGATCATTTGAACCATTTGAAACTCAAACAGATATTGAAATTTAGTCAATGAAAATATGAAATTTTAGTCTCACTATAACTATATCAGACATAAATATCCCCTATTCACTGATAGAAATCCCAATACAATCCATTTTAAGGAAATATCTAAGAATAAAAGTGTATTCAACATAAGTTTTATAAAAATAAAAATAATTTTTATTAATATTACTCAGAAAAATATTTTATCACCATAAGGAATTGATTAAATTAGTGTAATTATTCTACTGATATGTTGTTACATTAATTTTATAAATCATAGTTATTCATTTTCAACATCTATAAAAAATAAAGGATCATTGTAAATACATTGCCCCGACTACCATTCTCATAAAGAAACATCACTTGTTTTTCAGTGGATAAATTCATGGAAAGAATTAATGGTGGTAAAAATTAATTACAATATTATTTATTATATAATTAAATTCTTCAAATATCGATTTTACATCATCTTTCACCCCTCTCAATATTTTAGAAATGGGAAAGAAAATCATTTATACGTGTTGATTACATCCTCCAAGATTATTTATATAAGGACCTAGACTTAAACCATACATAATATTGAACTAAATGAATAATTCACATTGAGGATCCTTTCAAGTTTGTATTTTTAAATAATTATGACATAACTATCACATCTCCAAAGATTACAATGTAGACACTTCTACACAGTTTCCATTTTTTACAAAACATGAACTTTTGAAAAAAGTGTCATGTATAGTTCCATGTTTAATACAACATGACTTTCCCATGATCCCATCATTGACCCTATTCCACATTATTTCCTATGAAAACAATTTCATAAACATGGTATGTGAATAAAAAGATCAGTAAGGGATACACAATGGAGGAAAACTATTAGTTTTTCCAAACAATAAGTAAACCATGAATACAATATCATAAGTAATAATTTTCACCTTTATGAAGTGGTAAATACACTTCACTAAATAAAATATCATTACATACAATATTTTAACAAAAATATTACCATAAAACCCATATAAATAACACATAACATATAAAGGTATCATGGGACATAAACATACTTAAATAGAATAACCATTCGGTCGACTTCCACACATATCAGTAAATGAAATAAACATACTGCTGACTTCCATACCCAATGCATTGGAGGTTATAATATAACCACCCATCCTAGTATTAATAGCATCACCGATCATTTGTTTTACCACTTAACCACCTGTTGAATGTCCAAGTACCAATATAAAACCATATCACATACAAAAAATATAACAGAAAGGAAAAATTTCCACATTTCAATAAAAATATATCACTTAAATATATTAACATAACAAATCCATTTTAAAAACCATTTTCAATAACAAAAATACATAAAATAGTATATGGTATTTATTTTATTTTAAAAAAATTTCGGCATGTTAAGATATCCAAAGATCAAATGATACTCGCGGTGGTGGAAAAGGTCATTATCACCACTTACATTAAAAAGAAACATAATTCTTTTTCATTTAGTAAAAATCATCATAGAAAAAGATTCCCTTTGAAAAGTTAAGGTTGATTATAGAGGCTATAAATTGAATCCTTTTATTAAAAAAATATGGATTAATGAATGGAGATAGAGATGAAGTCCCTTACCTCGTGTCTGATTTGACTCGATCGTTCTTTAATATTCTTTAATTTGGGTAACTCCCTTTGGTTTAAAGCAAAGGACATATTGAAGTGCCTTATTACTATGGTAAGGCTTCTAAGAGGTGGATAGGGATGTAGAGATCTTAATTGGGATGATTTGGTACGAACTAAATGGCTTGAGAGGTGTGAGGAATTGTTTAGAAGTGGTCTCCTTTTATAAGGTGGGAGGGGCTCTTTAGGAAAGTGTGAAAATATTATTTTATTATATAATGATATTCGGTTTATAATGGTTCAAAAATCATTATTGTCGAAGATAAGATGAATCATTGTCGAAATAAAATCATCCAATCATAATTGGACATGTTTTTTCTAATATTTTAATCATTATAATTGTATTTATTTAAATCGTTTATTAATGAGGTAAATACTGCATCATTATTGTGTCATAAAAATTTAATTTATTTGAGGTCTAAAAATTATAAAACAACTACTATCATGAAGTAAATCTTTTTATCTTTCCAAATAATATTTATAATCGAAAATATGAAATATATAAGACCATATAAAAATTAATTACTAAAATATTGTTGTTAATGTCAATTTTGTCTTTACATTAAATTAATTAATATAATGTGTCATTATCTTTCATAAGTGGCACCGTGGGGTCCCAAAATTGACCCAATGATTCCCATGGTCGGACAATACTCATCCAATAAGGTTAGGACATGTTTTAAGGCAATTTTGAATTATTATAATATTCTTTTAACCTAGAATTACACTATTTATCGTTAACTGCGGTAAAAAAAAGTCAAAAGTTAATATTAAAAAAAATATTTTCATCTTATTGAACCAAATTTTACTTCTTAATAACAACCATGTATGTCAGATTTTGAAATTCAATTCACAGAAGTGGTAAAATTTCATTTAAATGAAAAAGTCAGTTTTTTAACTACTACTAAGAGGTTTCACTATTCATCAATAATTGAAGTTCTTTATAAAAATAGAAAATGTTCAGCCTAAAAATTATTTCATATTCCGAATTAAAAATTGATGTCTACTTTTCCAAATTCAAAAAATATTAGTGGCATTAATTATTTATAAAATTAATATCCATTGTCAAAACAAATAGCATGCTTTTAAGAAACAATAACTACGAAAATATTGATACTTGTTCATATCAAATTTCAAAGTGAAATTTATTCCAATGACCAACAATGGATTAAATGATAAAAATATCTTTTAAATTCACTTTAAAACCAAATAAAATGAAAATATAACCAGATAAATTAATTAGATTAAAAGTCACTTTTGAATTAAAATACAATATTTTTCACTATTCATTAAAAAATGAACTTTATCTGAAAAATGAAAAACAAATTCACAAAGTAAATTTTGATATTCCCATTAAAAGAAGGTATTTTATTTGGTCAATTTGTATGTATTAATGAGACTAAATCTATATTTAAGGGGGGCTCTCCATTAAAAGGCGGTAAATTGGCCTTTAAATGTAAATTGGGCATTAAATTAGATTCATTCATATTTTATGCCTCTAACTTTTTATTGGATAAATGTAAATAAATTGAACAAGAATTTATTATAATATTTTAGTTAGTTGTGTTCATTCCCACCAATACAATAGATTGGATTTAACTACCGTTTAAAAAAATATTATATTATTAGTCTATAATATAAGATTTAAAAAAAAACTCGGTGTTCTATATCGGGTACGCAATTAAACATAGAAACGCCATTAAAGTAAAATTAATATTTAATTCAAAAATATTAATATATATGAAATATTTCATATTCTTCATTTACCTGGGATTTTACAACCTTCCCCCCTTTTGAGAATTGCATCCTAATAATTTTTATTCACTTATCAAAATAATTGTAGATATTTATCCCTCACATAATTTTTAGATTCCCACATTGCCTCTTCAACCCTTTGGTTTTTCCACAAAAACATTACCTGGTGAATTACCTTATTCCTCAACACATGCTCCCTAAGGTCAAGAATCTGGACTGGTTGTTCTTCATATGTGAGATTCTCTTCCAACTGAACTACCTCTGGGATCAAAACATGAGATGGATCTGGTATATACTTTCTCATCATCGAAGCATGAAAAACATTGTGTACCTGGGATAAACATAGAGGTAAAGCCACTCTGTATGCAACTGATCCAACTTTCTCTAGTATTTCATAAGGTCGAATGAACGTTGGACTCAAATTTTCCTTCTAACCAAAACACATCAGACATTTAAAAAGAGAAACCTTGAAAAAGATATGATCACCTACCTCAAAAGAAATATCCTTTGCTCTGGTTATCTGTATAACATTTCTATCTTCTCCGAGCTATTCTCATGTGCTTCTGAATCAACCTAACTTTCTCTAACATCTCTTCTACCATTTCTGGTTTCATTAGCTTCCTTTCACCTATTTTATCCCAAAAAGATGGAGTTCGACAATGCTTTCCTTATAATGCCTCAAATGGAGCAATCTTTATACTAGAATGAAAACTGTTATTAAATGAAAATTCAACCAAAGAAAGGAGTTAGTCCGAACTTCCCTAAAAATTAATTGAGCAAGCACGTAACAAATACTAAAATATATAAATTTTTTATTCTTATTTACTATCTAGTTGAGGGTGAAAAGATGTACTAACATTTAATTCAGTACCCAACGACTTCTAAAGGCCTTTCCAAAAGTTACAAGTAAACCTGAGATCATGATCAGTTACAATGGAGAGGGGAAGTCCCTTCAACATGACTATCTTTTTAACATACAACCGAGCAAGTTGGTCTAAAGACCAAGTATCTCTAATAGGATGTAAATGATCAGATCTATTCAATCAATCAACTATAATATAGATTTCATTTTTATCTCGAGATGTCTTTGTTAATCCCACAAAGAATTCAATGGATATATTTTCCCATTTCCACTATGGCACCATTAGAGGTTGAAGCATTCCTTTCGGTAACTATCTCTCTGCATTAACCTGCTGACAATTCAAACACTTCACAGTAAAATCAGCAATATCTCTCTTAATTCTATACCACTTGTAATACTCCTAAAGATCTCTGTACATCTTAGTACTGCAAGGATTAACTGAAACCGATGAACTATGAGCTTCACATAACAACTCATTCTTAAAATATGAATCATAAGGAAGACATAATCTCTTTCGGAATCTCAAAAACACAATAATTATCATCATTAATATCAGGAAACATACCCTTCTGAACCGAAACAACCTTTTTCTACAACTCATTGTATTCCTTATGCGCTTGCTTAATTCTGTCTGATAGAGATTATTTCACAGACACCTGAAAAAAATTAAAGAATTTCCAGCAACAACAACTTCTATTCCAAAGTTCATCAAATCAAAAATGAAAGGATCTCCTTCCAAAGGTAACATGGTTAATGAATTATATATTTTTTGACTCAAAGTAGAAGCCACTATATTTGATTTTCTTAGATGGTAATGGATTGTGCAATCAAAATCCTTGATTAATTCCAACAAAATCCTCTGTCTCATTTTCAATTCATTCTAAGTGAATATATATTTCAAACGTTTGCGATCAGTTTATATTTCACACTTCACTCCATACAGATTATGCCTCTAAATTTTTAAATAATAAACAATTGGAGTTAATTCCAAATCATGTGTAAGGTTATTTATCTCATGTGGTTTCAACTGAAGTGAACCAAAAGCAATTACCTGATGATTTTTCATTAGGACAGAATATAGTCTTTTCAATGAAGCATCACTATAGATAAATAACTCACTATTTCTAGAAGGCAGTTCCAAAACCGGAGCATTCACCAATCTACTTTTCAATTCCAGAAAACAATCATCACATTCTTTTGTCCAGATGAACTTAACACCATTCCGAGTTAACTTAGTCATTGGAATAGATATTCGTGAAAAATTATCAACAAACCTCCAGTAATAACTTTCCAAACCAAGAATACTATGGATCTCTATTATATTTTTGGGTCTTGGCCATTCATTAACAACTTTTGTTTTAGAATTATCAACAGTTATGAAATTTTTTGAAACAATGTGACCAAGGAAAAACATTTGATATAACCAAAACTCACACTTGATGAATTTCTCATAATGTTTCTTTTCATTTAAGGTTTTCAAGATGACCCTTAAATGACATTAATGTTCCTCCTATCTTTTGGAGTAAACCAAAATATCATCAATTTACAAAACCACAAACATATACAGAACTCACAAAAAAATCTCTTCATAAGATCCATGAATACAGCTGGTGCATTAGTTAACCCAAAAGACATAACTAAAAATTGATAATGGCCATATCTAATACAAAACACGGTCTTGGGAACGTCTGCTTCTTTTACTTTCAACTGATGATACCCCGACCTCAATTCAATCTTTGAAAAATACTGAGCTCCCAAGATCTAATCAAACAAATCATGGATATGAGGAAAAGGACATTTCTTCTTAACAGTAATGTTATTCAATGTTCTATAATCAACACAATATCTCATTGAACCATCTTTCTTTTTAATATACAAGATAGGAGCACCCCTTGGTGATGTGAAAGGTACAATGAAACCATTATCTAATAACTCCTGCAATTTCTTCTTTAACTCTAAAAGTTCAATTTGAGCCATTCAATAAGGGGGTTTTGAAATTGGTTTAGCATTAGAAACTAAGTCAGAAATAAATTCATCTTCATGATTAGGTATTATACCACGCATCTCATTAGGAAAAAAATCAAGGTACTTATTTACCACCGTCAAATCATTATTCTGAATAGTCCCTTTCTTTTAAATAATTTGTAAAAGGTAACATTCATTTCCATCTTTTACTAGTTTTCACCCTCCTAATATGTTATCAAGAGAAAGGGTTCATTATTCTACAAAAAATGAAAATCATTCTGAAAATAATCCTCTTTAGCTCTGCAGTCAATCTTAGCATGATAAAAAGAAACCAAATCCATGCCCAATATAACATCAAACTTTACTAGAAGAAAAACAATAACGTTTACAGGCATATTTGTACCACACATAAGGACATCAATGTTCATATGTTTTCTTTTTGTCTCAACATTTCCTCCAGGTGTTTTTATTGTATGTTCTGTATTTATGTCTTGAGATGGAATTCCAAATTTACAGGAAAACATCTCAGAAATTAAAGAGTGTGAAGACTTTGAATCAAAAAACACATTGTCATAATATGAACAAACAAACAGCGTACCTGATACTACTTCATTTGATGGACTGTAATCCGCTGAAGTAGTTGCAATGGATTTCCCCACCCCATTATTTTTTTATTCTGATTGCTTTTCCTCAGTTGTGTTCTTTACTAGACACTCATTTTCATAATGACCCATTTCTTTGCACTTAAAACATCTTACTGATGGATTTCCATTATCTACATGTTTATATTCCTCACAGTTACAAGATATATAACCAGACATACAACACCAGAATCACTTTCCAGTCTTTGATAAACATTCTCCAGGATTCTTTTTACCACACTTATCACAAGATGGATATTTTGTATTCTTACCTCCAGGATTCTTTGATGAATTCTCCCCCTTTTCCTACCAACTAGACCTCTTATTCTGTTGTTTTTTAAAGAACGCTTGATCATTGGAAAACTCCATTTCCACCTTCTCTGCACATTGAACAAGTTTTTCATAAATTTTTAACTCACGAGAGGCTATGTCTCCTCGATCTCGTGGATTCAGTCCTGAGTAAAATCGATTTATCTTACTATCAAGATCTCGGATGAAATTTGGTGCATACCTTTCCAGTCACGTGAACTTTGCTTCATAAAAATCCACTAACTCGTCCTCCTGCCTCAATTTGAGGAATTGTTTTTCCATCCTAAGATGAACCACCTTAGGGATATATTTCTCTAGAAACATAAATTTGATTTCATCCCAATGAAGAGAATCAATCTATGCACTATCCCTGATATTTTTCACCATCAACCACCACTGATCACATTCACCTTCAAAATAGTAACAACGAGACTAACCATCTGTTGTTCTGAACAACCCATAACATCGGAAATATTTTCTAGTTATTTAATCCACCCTTCTGCAAGCACATGGTCAGATGATCCTCTAAATGATCGGTGATGTTTCCTAATGAAATTCTACACTACTGAAATGATCCTCAATAGTTGATCTGAATGATTTCGTGCATGGATGCCCCCAACATTTATAGCCTGAGTTAACTGTTCCATAACTACAACAAACTGTTTAGTTCCGATTCCTACCATCGTAGGTTGCTAATTTGGAAGGTTGTCTTTCTCCTAATGTCGTCCCAATATAGCTACCCTATTTCCTCTGTGGAATACCATTATGAAAATAGAAATATCTTAGCAGAAGAAACATGGTAATCTATAAATTCTATATGATTTAAATATTATCATAAATTAATTTATGGATATTAATTTAACAATACCCTAACTCCTAAATTTATCTAATCTGACCTCTGATACCAACTATAAGGACCCACCCATAAACCATACATAAAATTGATTTAAATGAATAATTAACATTAAGGATCTTTTCAGGTTTAGTGTTTTAAAGAATTAGGACATAACTATTACATCTCAAAATATTACAAAGTAGAAACTTCTATATAGTTTCCTTTTTTTACAAAACATGAACTCTTGAAAAAAAGAGTCATGTCTAGTTCCATTTTAAGACAGAATGACTTTTCCTTGA
This sequence comes from Viscum album, assembly GCA_963277665.1. Taxonomy (NCBI): domain Eukaryota; kingdom Viridiplantae; phylum Streptophyta; class Magnoliopsida; order Santalales; family Viscaceae; genus Viscum; species Viscum album. The sequence goes on along the minus strand of OY728143.1, from coordinate 987,124,129 downwards.
CCCCATCCATGACTCTATTCTACATTATGTCCTATGAGAAACATTTCAAAAACATGGGATGAGCATAAAAAGCTCAATAAGGGATACATAAAGAAGGAAAACTGTTATTTTTTCAAAACAACAAGTAATCCATGAATACTTTAACATAAGTAATGATTTTCACCTTTATGAAGTAGTAAATACTCGTCACTAAATAAAAGATCATTAAATTCCATTTTTGTAACCAAAAAATTACTATAAAACCCATATAAAGAACACATAACATATAAAGGTAATTTGGGATATAAACATGCTTAAATGGAATAACCATACTGTTGACTTCCACACATATCACTAAATGGAATAGAAATATGGACGAATTCCATACACAATGCATCAGAGGTTATAACGTAACCACCCATACCTGTATTCATGGCACCAACTGTCATTTTTTTTAGCACGTAACCACCCGTCAAATGTCCAAGTACCAATATAAAATTATATCACATTCATCAAATATAATGTAAAGGAAACATTTCCACATTTCAACCACAATATATCACTTAAATATATTGACATAACAAATCTTTTTTCAAAACCATTTTTAGTACCAAAAATACATAAAAGAGTATAATTTATTTATTTTGTTAAAAAATATTACGGCTTGTTGAGGAAGCCAAAGATGAAATAATACTCACGGAGGAAAAAAAGGTCATTGTCACTGCTAATGTTAAGAAGAAACAAACATTTTTTTCATTGAGTAAAATGCTTCATAGAAAAATATTCCCTTTGAAAAGTCAAGGGAGTTTATACATCCTATAAAAGAAATTCTTTTATTAAAAAAAAATATGCCTCAATCGAAGGAGATACATATGATGTCCCTTACCTAATGTCCGACTTGGCTCGATCGTTCCTTAATATCTTTTAATTTCGGTAGATCCCTTTGGTTTGAACCAAAGGACTTCTTGAAGTGACTTATGCCTATGGTAGGGCTTATAGTAGGAGGACATTGATGTATGGATTTTAATTGGTAAATGTTTGGATGAGCCAAATGGCTTGAGTGGTGTGTGGAATTAGTTAGAAGTGGTCTCCTTTTATAAGGGGGAGGATGGAATCTTTAGGAAAGTTTGAAAACATTATTTTATTATATAATGATATTCAGTTTCTAATGGTCCAAAAATAATTATAGTCAAAGATAAGAAGACCCATGGTCAAAATAAAATCATCCAATCTGATTTTGACATGTATTGTCTAATATTTTAATCATTATAATCTTGTTTATTTAAATCATTTATTAATGAGTTAAATAATGTATCGTTATTGTGTCATAAATAATTTATTTTATTTAATGTCTAAAAATTATAAAACAACTACTATCATGTAGGAAATATATATATATTTCCAAGTAATATTTATAATTGAAAATGTGAATTATATAACACCATATATAAATTAATAACTAAAAGAATGTTGTTTACGTCAATTTTGTCTTTACATTAAATTAATTAATCTAAAGTGTCATTATCTTTCTTAAGTGGCACCATGGGGTCCCAAAATCGACCCAAGGATGCACATGGTCAGGTAATACTCATCCAATAATGTTAGGACAAGTGTTAAGGTAATTTTGAATTATTATAATATTCTTTTAACCTTGAAATGCAATATTTACCTTTAACTATGGTAAATAAAAGTCAAAATTAACTATTCAACAGATATTATTTTCATCTTATTAAACCACATTATACATCTTTATAAAAAAAATGTATGTTGGATTTTTGATATTCAATTCACATATGTGGTAAATTTTCATTTAAATGATAATGTTAGTTTTTTTAACTACCACTTTTGGTTTCACTATTCATCAATAATTGATGTTTTTTAGAAAAATACCAAAAATTCATCATAAATGTTATTTGATATTCAGAATTCAAAATTGATGTCTACTTTTCCTAATTCAAAACATAGAAGTGGAATTAATTAATTTTAAAATTTATTCCCGTTATCAAACAAATAGCGTGTTTTTAAGAAAAATTTACTATCAAAAGATTGATACTTGTTTATGTACAATTTCAAAGTAAAATTAATTCCAATGACCAACATTGAATTAAATGTTAAAAATATATTTTAATTTCACATTAAAACAAAATAAAAAGATAATATGACCATATAAAAAAATTATATTAAAAGTCACTTTGTAATTAAAATACAATATTAACCACTATTCATTAAAAATAATCTTTATCGAAAAAATTCAAAAAATTTACACAAAGTAAATTTTGATATTACCATTCTAAAGAAGGATTTTATTTAGTCAGTATGAATTTATTAGAGTGACCAAAACTATATTTAATGATGGCTCTCCATTAAAAGGTGGTAAATCAGCCTTTAAATGTAAAATATGATTAAAATTAGATTCATTCATATTTTAAGCCTCTAACTTTAGATTGGATAAATGTAAATACATTTAACATAATTGTATAATCATATTGTTGTTAGTTTTGTTTATTCCCACCAATACAATGACTATGAGTTAACTACTATTTAAAATAAAAAATATTATATCATTATTGTGCAATGTAAGATTTTAAAGAATCCCATTGTTGCTTATTAGGTACGCTATCAAACATAGCAACCCATTTATGTAAAAATAATATTTAATTCCCAAATATTAATAAATATGAAATACGTATTACTCTTCATTTACCTGGGATGTTACATCCTTCCCCCCTTTTGGGAATTGCGTCCTCATATTTTTTATTCACTTATCAAAATAAGTGGGGCTATTTATCTCTAATAGAATTTTAGATTCCCATGTTGCCTCTTCAGCCATATGGTTTTTCCACCAAACCTTAACCTTGTGAATTATATTATTCCGCAAGACTTTCTCTCTATGGTAAATAATATGTACTGGTTGGTCTTCATAAGTGAGATTCTCTTCCAATTAAACTACTCTTGGGCACAAAACATGAGACGGATCTGGTATATACTTTCTCAACATCAAAACATGAAAAACATTGTGTACCTGAGATAAACTTGGAGGTAAATCCACTCTATACACAACTGATCAAACATTCTCTAGAATTTCATAATTTCCAATGAACGTCAAACTCAGCTTTTCCTTCTTACGAAAACACATCAAACATTTACAAGCATAAAATTTGTGAAAAACATGATCACCTACCTCAAAAGAAAGATCCTTCCTCCAGTTATCTACATAACTTTTCTGTCTGTTCTGAGTTGTTCTCATGTGCATCTGAATCATCCTATGTTTCTCTAAAATCTCTTCTACTAATTCTGGTCCCATAAGCTTCCTTTAACCTATTTCATCCCAAAATGCTGGAGTGTGACAATGATTTTCATGTAATTCTTCAAATAGAGCCATCTGTATAAAGGAAAGAAAACTGTTATTATATAAAAATTCAACCAACGAATGGTGTTTGTCCAAACATCCCTAATAATCCATAGAGCAAGAAAGTAACATATCCTCAAATGTTTGAATTGTTCATTCTGATTTCCCATCTGATTGAGGGTGAAAAGTTGTACTATAATTTAATTCAGTACCCATTGACTTTTGAAGGCCTTTCCAAATGATAGAAGTAAACATGGGATCATGATCAAATACATTGTAGAGGGTATCTCCATGCAACCTGACTATCTATTTAACATACAACCGAGCAAGTTGATCTAAATACCAGGTATCTCTAATAGTAAGGAAATGTGTATATTTACTCAATCGTTCAACTATAACCTAGATTTCATTATTTCCTTGAGATGTATTTGGTAATACCACAATGAATTCCATGGATATATTTTCCAATTTCTAATCTAGCACCAATAAAGGCTGAAGCATTCCTTTATGTAACTTTCGCTCTTCTTTAACCTGCTGACATGTCAAACACTTCAATGTAAAGTCATCAATATCTGTTTTTATTCCATCCCTCCAGTAATACTCCATGAGATCTCATTACATCTTAGTACTTCCAGTATTAACTAAAAACGGAGAACTATTAGCTTCACATAACAACTCATTTACCAACTGTGAATCACAAGGCACACATAATCTCTTTAAAAAATATAAAAACACAATCATTATCAATGTTAAAATTAGGAAAGATACACTTCTGAACCAACAAAACCTTTTTCTGCAACTCATTGTCTTCCTTTTGCGCTTGCTTAATTCTGTTTGATAGAGATGATTTCACTAACACCTGAAACAAAAATGAAAAATTTCCAGCAACAAAAACTTATATGAAAACTTTCATCAAATAAAAAACCAAATTATCTCATTAAAAATGTATCATTGTTAATGAATTATTCATTTTTTGACTCAAAGCATCTACCACTTTATTGGCTTTTCCCGAATGGTAATGGATTCTGAAATCATAATCCATGATTAATTCCAACCATCTCCTCTGTCTCATGTTCAATTATTTCTGAGTGAATATATACTTCAAAAATTTGTTATCAGTATATATTTCACAGTTCACTCCATATAGATGATGCCTCAAAATTTTTAAAGCGAAAACAATTGCAGCTAATTCCAAATCATGTGTTGGGTAATTTAACTCATGCGATTTCGACTGACATGAATCATAAGCAACTACCTGACCATTTTGCATTAGGAAACAACCCAGTCCTTTCAACTAAGCATCACTGTATATAACAAACTCACCATTTCTGGAAGGCAGTGAAAAAACTAGATAATTCACCAATCTTCTTTTCTATTCCTAAAAACAATCATCACATTCTTTTATACAGATGAACATAACAGATTTTTGAGAAACTTAGTCATTAAACTAGATAACCGTGAAAAATTTTCAACAATCCTCTAGTAATAACCTGAAAAACCATGAAAAATATGGATCTCATTTATATTTGTGGGTCTTTTCCATTATTGAACAACATTTCCTTTAGTAAGATCAACAATTATGCCATTTTTGAAACAATGTGACCAAGGAAAAAAAATTTATAACCAAAACTCACACTTGCTAAATTTACCATAATGTTTCTTTTCTTTTAAGGGTTGCAAGATAACCCTTAAATGAATTTCATGTTCCTATTTAATTTTGGAATAAATAAAAATATCATCAATGAACACAACCATAAACTTATTCAAGAACTCATGGAAAATTATCTTCATAAGATCCATGAATACAGCAGGTTCCTTGGTTTACCTAAAAGGCATAAATACAAATTCATAATGTCCATATATAGTAAAAAACATTGTCTTTGGAACTTCTGATTCTTTTATTTTCAACTGATGGTACCCCGACGTCAATTCAATCTTCAAAAAATACTGAGCTCCCTGGAGCTGATCAAACAAATCATCTATATGAGGAAAATGATATTTTTTCTCAACAGTAATGTTTTTCAATTATCTATAATCAATGAAAAGTCTCATTGAACTATCTTTCTTTTTAACTAACATGACAGGGGCACCCCATGGTGATGTGCATGATCGAATGAAACCATTATCTAATAACACTTGAAATTGATTCTTTAACTCTAAAAGATAAATTTGAGCCATTCGATAAGGGGTTTTGAAATTTGATTAGCATCAGGAACTATGTAAATAGTATATTCAACTTCTTGTTCAGGTATTATACCAGGAAACTCATTACGAAAAACATCAAGGTATTAATTTACCACTGACACATCATTAATCTGAACAATCCTTTTCTTTTCAACAATATGAGCAAGGTAACATTCATTTACATCTTTTACTAGTTTTTAAACATTCTAATATGTTATTAAGAGAAAGGGTTCATTATTGTACAAAAAATGAAAATCATTATGAAAAGAAAACTCTTGAGCTCTGCAGTCAATCTTAGTGTGATAAACAGAAATCCAATTCATGCGCAACATAACATCAAACTCTACTAGAGGAAAAACAATAAGTTTTGCTGGTATATTCTTTCCACACATAAAAACATCAATGTTCTTATGTTTTCTTTTTGTATCATCATTTCCTCTAGTTGTTTTTTCTGTATGTTATGTATTTATTCCTTTAGAAGGAATTCCCAATCTACTAGAAAACATCTCAGAAATTGAAGACTGTGTAGACTCTGAATCAAACAACACATTGGCAAATCTGAACAAACAAACAGTGTACCTTATACTTCTTCATTTAATGGCCCAACATCTGCTGAAGTAGTTGCAATGGATTTCACCACTCCTTTATTTTTGTAGTACAACTTCTTTCCCTCAGTTGAGTTCTTCACAGGACACTCACTTTCTTAATGACCCATTTCGTTACAGTTAAAACATCTTACCGATGGCTTTTCATTTTCTTCCTGTTCATCATCCTTACAGTTATGAGAAATATGACCAGACATACCACACCAAAAACTCTTTACAGTCTTTGATAAACATTCTCCATGATTCTTTTTACCACACTTATCACAAATTAGATATTTAGTTTTCTTACCTCCAGGATTCATTGATGAATTATTCCAATTTTCCTACCAACTAGATGTCTTATTCTATTATTTTTTCAAAGAACACTTCATCATCGGCAAACTCCATTTCCACCTTCTCTGCACATAGAACAAGTATTTCATAACATTTTAACTCAGGAGAGGCTAACTCTCTTAGATATCGTGGCATATGTCCTGAGTAAAATCAATTTATCATACTATCAAGAAATCAGATGAAATTTGGTGCATACCTTCCCAATCGAGTGAATGTTGCTTCATAAGAATCCACTGATTCATCCACCTACCTCAAATCTAGTAATTGATTTCTCATCCTAAGACGAACCACATTATGAAAATATTTCTCAAGAAACATACCTTTGAATTCATCCCAATCAAGATCATCAATCTCCTCACTATCCTTGATATTTTTCACCATCAACCACCGCTGATCAACTTCCTATTCAAAATGGTAAACATAGATACTATCCTTCTGATGTTCTGAACAACCCAAAACATCAACAATATTTTCTATTGGTTTAATCCACCATTCTGCAAGCACAGGGTCATATGATCCTCTGAATGATGGGGGATGTTTCCTCATGAAACGCTCCACAACTCACATGTTCCTATGTGGTTGATCTAGATGATCTCGTGAATGGATACCACCACCATGTATAGCCTAAGGCAATTGTTCTATCAATACAAAAAACTATTCAGTTCCGATTCCAACCATCTCAGGTTGCTGATTTAGAAGGTTGTCTTCCTCCTGATGTCTTTCCAACATAGCTGCCCTATTTCCTCTGTGGAAATCCATTATGAACATCGAAATATCTTAGGTGAAGAAACATGGTAATCTGTAAATGCTATATGATTTCAATATTATCATAAATTACTTGATGGATATTAATTTAACAATACCCTAACTGTTAAAGTCATCTAATCCGACCTCTATTACCCACTATAAGGACCCAACCTTAAACCATTCATAATATTTAATTAAATGAATAATTCACATTAATGATATTTTCATGTTTAGAGTTTTAATGAATTAGACAATAACTATTTCATCTCAAAATATTACAAAGTAGACACTTCTACACAGTTTCCGTTTTTTTACAAAACATGAACTCTTGAATAAAAAGGTTCACGTCTAGTTATATGTTTAAGACAACATAACTTTTCCATGATCCCATCCTTGACACTATTCCACATTATGTCCGGTGAAAAACATTTCAAAAACATGGGATGAGCATAAAATTCTTAGTAAGGGATACATAAAGAAGGAACAATGTTACTTTTTCAAAACAACAAGTAAACCATGAATACTTTAACATAAGTAATACTTTTCACCTTTATGATGTAGTAAATAATCTTCACTGAATAAAAGATCATTAAATTTAATTTTTGTAACCAAAATATTACCATAAAACCCATATAAAGAATATATAACATATAAAGGTAACATTGGACATAAACATTCTTAAATGGAATAACCATACAGTCGACTTCCACACATATCACTAAATGGAATAGCCATATGGCCGACATCCAAACCCAATGAATTGGAAGTTATAACGTAACCCCTCATCCTAGTATTCACGACACCACTCATCATTTGGTTTATCACATAACCACCCGTTAAATGTCCAAGTACCAATATAAAATCATATCACAAACAACAAATATAAAAGTAAGGAAATATTTCCACATTTCAATCACAATATATCATGTAAATATATTAACATAAAAAATTCATTTTCGAAATCAGTTCCAATACAAAAAATATGTAAAAATGTATAAGGTATTTATTTTCATTGAATATCATTATGGATTGTTGAGGAATCCAAAGATCAAATAATACCCGCGGTAGTGGAAAAGGTCGTTGTCACTGCATATGTTAAAAAGAATCATTCTTTTTTTTCATTTAGTAAAACACTTCGTAGAAAAATATTTCCTTTGAAAAGTCAATGGTTTTTATACATCCTATAAAAGAAAGTTGTTTATTAAAACAAAATATGCCTCAATGAAAGAATATTGAGATGAAGCCCCTTACCTCGTGTCCGACTTGACTCGATCGTTCTTTAATATTCTTTAATTTGGGTAACTACATTTGGTTTGAACTAATGGACTTCTTGAAGTGCATTATGCCTATGGTAAGGATTCTATGCGGAGGATTAGGATGTAGGGAGCTTAATTGGGTAGAGATTGGACGAGCCAAATTTTCTGAGAGGTGTGAGGAATTGGTTTGAAGTGGTCTCCTTTTATAAAGGGGAAAGATGGGCTCTATAGAAAAGTGTGAAAATATTATTTTATTATATAATTATATTCATTTTTTAATGGAACAAAAATCCTTATAGTAGAATATATGATGACTCACGGTAGAAATAAAACCATCCAATAAGAATTGGATATGTTTGGATAATATTTTAATCATTATATTCTTATTTATTAAATCATTTATTAATGAGGTAAATACTGTATCATTATTGTGTCATAAATAATTTAATTTATTAGATGTGTAAAAATTATAAAAACAATACTATCATGTAAGAAATCATTATTTCATTCCCAAGAATATTTATAATCTAAAATATGACTTATCTAACTTTATATAAAAATTAATTACTAAAATTTTTTAGTTAATGTCAATTTTGTCGTTACATAAAATTAATTAATCTAAAGTGTCATTATCATTCATAAGTGACTCCATGGGGTCCAAAAATAGACCCAAGGATAAACATGGTCATCCGATACACATTTAATAAGATTAGAACAATTGTTAAGGTAATTTTGAATTATAATAATATTCTTTTTACCTTGAATTACCCTATTTACCTTTAACCGCAGTAAATAAAAGTCAAAACTTACTATTCACCAAAAAAAATCATCTTATTGAACTATATTGTACTTATTGATAAGAACCATGTATGTCATAATTTCGAAATTCAATACACAAAAGTGGTAAAATTAAATTTAAATTAAAAAGTCTGTTTTTGAACTACCAATAAGTGGTTTCACTATTAATCAAAAATTGATGTTTTTCAAAAAAATACAAAAAATTCATCCTAAGTATTATTTGATATTCCAAATTCAAAATTGATGTCTATTTATCCAAATTCAAAAAATATAAGTGGAATTAGTTAATTTTATATTTAATTCCCGTTATTAAAACAAATACCGTGTTTTTAAAGAACAATAACTATCAAAAGATAGATACTTGTTTATGTCCAATTTCAAAGTGAAATTAATTCTAATGACCAAAATTGGATTAAATGGTAAAAATATATTTTAATTTAACTTTAAAAACAACTAATAAGATAATCTAACCACATAAATAAATTGAATTTAAAAGCCACTTTTGAATTAAAATACAATATTTTTCACTATTCATTAAAAATTTATCTTTATCAGAAAAATTAAAAACATTTACACAAAGTAAATTTTGATGTCCCCATTCTAAATAAGGATTTTATTTGGTCAATTTTAATGTATTAAAGTGACCAAAACAATATTTAATGATGGTTCGTCATTAAAAGGTGGTAAATCGGCCTTTAAATGTAAATTTGGTTAAAATTAGATTTATTCATATTTCAAGCCTCTATCTTTTTATTGAATAAACGTAAATACATTAAAAAACATGTATATTCCTATTTTAGTGAGTTTTGTTCATTACCACCAATATAACGATTAAGAGTTAACTACCATTTAAAATAATAATATTATATTATTAGTGTGAAACTTAAGATTTTAAAGAAACTCGTTGTTGCGTATCGTGTATGCTATCGAACATATCAACCAATTTAAAGTAAAATTAAAATTTAGTTCACAAATATTAATAAATATGAAATATATCGTATTCCTCATTTACCTGGGATGTTACATCCTTCCCCCCTTTTGGGAATTGTGTCCTCACAATTTTTATTCATTTATCAAAATAAGTGGGGGTATTTATCACTTATAGAATTTTTAGATTTCCACAATTCCCCTTCAACCATATGGTTTTTCCACAAAACATATACCTAGTGAATTACCATATTCCGCAACACTTACTATCTATGGTCATGAATCTGGACTGGTTATTATTCATAAAAGATATTCTCTTCCAACTGAACTACCACTGGGCTCAAAACAGGAGATGGAACTAGTATACACATTCACAAAATAAGAACATGAAAAACATTATATAACTTGGATAAACATGGAGGTAAAGACACACTATACGCAACTGATACAACATTCTCCATAATTTCATAAGGTCCAATGAAATTCAGACTCAACTTTTTCATTTTACCAAAACACATAACACTTTTTCAAGGAAAACGTTGGGAAAGAAATGATCACCTACCTCAAAAGAAAGATCCTTCTTCCGGTTATCATTATAACTTCTCTATTTGCTCTCTGTCGTTCCCATGTGCTTCTAAATCAACTCAACTTTCTATGACATCTCTTCTACCAATTATTATCCCATCAGCTTACTTTCACCTATTTCATTCCAAAATGTTGGAGTTTGACAATGAATTCCATATAACACCTCAAATTGATCCCTCTGTATACTGGAATGAATACTGTTATTATATGAAAATTCAAATAAAGAAAGGTGCTGGTCCCAACGTACCTGATAATCCATCGAGCAGGAATGTAACATATCCTCTAATGTATTAATTTTTCATTCTAATTACCCATCTGATTGAGGGTAAAAAGTTGTACTAAAATTTAATTCACTTCCCAACGACTTCTGACGTCCTTTCCAAATGTTAGAAGTAAACCTGGGATCATGATCAGATACAATGGAGAGGGGTACTCCATGAAACCTGACTATCGCTTTAATATAAAACTGAACAAGTTGATCTAAAGTCCATGTTTCTCTAATAGGAGGGAAATGAGTCGATTTAGTCTATCAATCAACTATAACCAAGATATCATTATTACCTCGAGATGTCTTTAGTAATCCCACAGAAAATTCAATGGATATATTTTCCCATTTCCACTCTAGCACCGGTTAAGTCTGAAGCATTCCTTTCGGTAACTATCGATCCACTTTAACCTGCTAACAAGTCAAACAATTCATAGTAAAATCAGCAATATCTTTTTTCATTCAATCCCACCAGTAATACTCTTGAAGATCTCTGTACATCATAGAACTACCAGGATTAACTTAAAACGGAGAACTATGAGCTTTACATAACAACTCATTCTTCAACTGTGAATCACAAGGCACACATAATCTCTTTCCAAATCATAAAACACAATCATTACCAATGTTAAAATCAGGAAATATACCCTTTTGAACCAATACATCATTTTTCATGCAACTCATTGTCTTCCATATGTGCTTGCTTAATTCTTTCTGATAGAGATGATTTTACTGAAACCTGAAACAATGATGAATAATTTTCTTCAACAAAAACTTCAATGCCAAAGATCATTAAATCAAAAACCAAAGGATCTCATTCCAAATGTAACATGGTTAATGAATTATTACTTTTTCGACTCAAAGCATTTGCCACTTTATTTTCTTTTCCTGGATGGTAATGGATCATGAAATCATAATCATTGATTAATTACAACCATCTCCTCTTTCTCATGTTCTATTCTTTTTGATTGAATATATAATTCAAACATTAATGATAGTATATATTTCACACATCACTCTATACAGACGATTCCTCCAAATTTTTAAAGCAAAAACAACAGCAGCTAATTCCAAATCATGTTTAGGGAAATTTAACTAATGTGGTTTCATCTGACATGAACCATAATCAATTAACTGATCATTTTGAAATAGTACCCAACCCAGTCATTTCAATGAAGCATCACTGTAGATAAAAAACTCACCATTTTTGGAAGGAAATTCCAAAACTAGAGCATTCACCAATCTTCTTTTCAATTCCTAAACACAAAAATCACATTCTTTTGTCTAGATTAACTTAGATCCTTTTCGAGTTAGCTTAGTCATTGGACTAGGAAACCATGAAAATTTTTCAACCAACCTCAGGTAATAACATTCAAAACCACAAAAACAATGGATCTCAGTAATATTTTTGGGTCTTGGCCATTCTAAAACAACTTTTTTAGCAGGATCAACAGTTATGCCATTTTATGAAACAATGAGACTAAGGAAAAAAATATGTTGTAACCAAAACACACACTTTCTGAATTAACCATAATGTTTCTTTTCTTTTAAGGGATGAAATATGACCCTTAAATGACTTTCATGTTCCTCATTAATTTTGGAATAAACAATAATATCATCAATGAACACAACCCAAAACTTATCAAAGAACACACATAAAATTCTCTTCATAAGATCTATTAATACAGGAGGTTCATTGGTTATCCCAAAAGGAATAACTACAAATTCATTGTGCCATATCTAGTAATAATCACGGTCTTTGGAACGTCTACTTCTTTTAATTTCAACTTATGGTACCCCGACCTCAGGACAATCTTCGAACAATACTGAGCTCCCTGGGGCCGATCAAACAGATCATCAATATAAGGGAAAGGATATTTTTTCTTAACACTAATGTTATTCAATTCCCTATAATCAACACAAAGTCTCATTGAATCATCTTTTTTTAACAAACATGACAGGAGCACCCCATGGTGATATGCAAGGTTGAATGAAACCTTTATCTAATAACTCTTGTAATTGCGTCTTTTACTCTAAAAGTTCAAATTGAGCCATTTGATAAGGGGTTTTTGAAATAGGATTAGCATCAGGAACTAATTCAACAGTAAATTCAACTTCTTGATCAGGTGTTATACCAGGCAACTCATTAGAAAAAAATCAAGGTACTCATTTACCACTGGCACATCATTAATATAAATAGTCCCTTTCTTTTCAACAATATGCGCATGCTAACATTCATTTCCATCTTTTACTAGTTTTTCAACTTCCAAATATGTTATCATGAGATAGGGTTCATTATTGTAAACAAAATGAAAAATATTCTGGAAAGAAACTACTTTAGCTCTACAGTCATTATTAGCACGATAAACAGAAAGCCAATCCATGCGCAATATAACATCAAACTCTACTAGTGGCAAAACAATAAGGTTTGTAGGTAGATTTTTTCCACACATAAGGACATCAATGTTCTTATGTTTTCTTTTTGTCTCAACATTTTCTCCAGTTGTTTTTATTATATGTTCTGTATTTATATCATGATATGGAATTCCCAATTTACTATAAAACATCTCAGACATTATATAGTGTGTAGACTCTGAATCAAACAACACATTGGAATAATATGAACAAACAAACAATGTACATTATAGTACTTCATTTGATGTCCAAACATCTACTAAAGTAGTTGAAAATGATTGCACCAACCCTTTCTTCTAGTAGTATGACTTCTTTCCCTCAGTTGTGTTCTTCAATAGACACTAATTTTCATAATAACCTATTTGGTTACACTTAAAACATCCTACCGATGGCTTTTCATTCCCTACTTGTTTGTCATCCATACAGTTACGAGCAATATGACCAAACTTACCACACCGAAAGCACTTTCTATTCATTAATAAACATCCTCCAAGATGTTTTTTACCACACTTCTCACAAGATAGATATTTTGTTATCTTACGTCCAACATTTTTGAGGAATTATTCCTCTTTTCATGACAAATGGACCACTTATTCTGTTGTTTTTCAAATAACACTTGATCATCGACAAACTCCATTTCCACCTTCCCCGCACATCGAACATGTTTTTCAGAACATTTTAACTCACGAGAGGCTAATTCTCCTTGATATCATGGATTCAGTCCTTAGTAAAATTGATTTATCTTAATATCAAGCTCTCATATGAAATTTGGTGCATACCTTTCCAGTCGAGTGAACTTTTCTTCATTAGAAGCCATTGTGTCATTCTCCTGCCCCAATTCTAGGAATTGTTTTTCCATCCTAAGATGAACCACATAAGGAATATATTTCTCAAGAAACATACCATTGAAATCAACCTAATCAATAAAATAAATCTCCACACTATCCCTTATATTTTTCACCATAGACCACCACTGATCAACTTCACCTTCAAAATGGTAAATAGCTAGACTAACCTTCAGATGTTCTGAACAACCAATAACATCGAAAATATTTTCCATTTCATTAATCCACCTTTTGGGAAGAACAGGGTCAGATGATCCTCTGAATGATGGAGGATGTTTCCTCATGAAATGATCCACTACTGACATGTTCCTCTATGTTTGACCTGGCTTATCATGTGCATGGATACCACCACCATTTATTTCCTGAGTCACTTGTGCCACCACTGCAACAAACTGTTCAGTTTCGATTCTGACCATCTCAGGTTGCTGATTTGGAAGGTTGTATTCCTCCTTATGTCATCCCAACATAGTTTCCCTGTTTCCTCTGGGGAAATCCATTTTGAACACAGAAATATCTTAGGTTAAGAAACATGGTAATCTGTAAATGCTATATTATTTCAATATTATCATTAATTACATTGTGATTATTAATTTAACAATACCCTAACTCCTAAAGTTATCTATTCTAACCTCAGAAACTAACTATAAGGACCCACCCATAAACCATACAAAATATTGAATTAAATGATTAATTCACATTGATTATCTTTTCAGGATTAGATTTTTAATGAATTAGGACATAACTATTACATCTCAAAGTATTACAATGTAGACACTTCTACACAGTTTCCCTTGTTTCTACAAAACATGAACTCTTAAAAAAAAGAGTCATGTCTATTTCCATGTTTAAGACATCATGGTATTTCCTTGATCTCATCCTTGATCTTATTCCACATTATGTCATTTAAAAAACATTTCAAAAAAATGGGAATATCATAAAAAGCTCAGTACGGGATACACAAAGAAGGAAAACTGTTAGTTTTTCAAAACAACAAGTAAACCCTGAATACTTTAACATAAGTAATACTTTTCACCTTTATGAAGTAGTAAATACTCTTCACTGAATAAAAGATCATTACATACTATTTTTGTAACCAAAATATTACCATAAAACCCATATAAAGAACACATATCATATAAAGGTAACTTGGTACATAAGCATACTTAAATGGAATTACTATACGGTTGACTTCCACACATATCACTAAATGGAATAGCCATACGACAGACTTCCATACCACATGAATTGGAGCTTATAAAGTAGCCACCTGTCCTGGTATTCACGACACCAACCTTCATTTTGTTTATCAGGTAACCACCCATCAAATGTCCGAGTACCAATATAAAATCATATCACATATAACAAATATAAAGGAATGGATACATATCTACATTTCAATCACAAATTATCACTTAAATATATTAACATAACAAATCCATTTTCAAAACCATTTTCAATACCAAAAATAAGTAATAGAGTATAAGGTATTTATCTTCTTTTAAAAAAATTACTGATTATTGAGGAAGCTAAATATCAAATAATACTCGCGGCGGCGGAAAAGGTCATTGTCACCGCTTACGTTAAAAAGAAACATACTTTTTTGTTGTTTAGTAAAATGCTTTGTAGAAAAATATTCCCTTTGAAAATTCAATGGTGTTTATACAAACTATAAAATAATGTTGTGTATTAAAAAAATATATTCGTCAATGAAAGGAGATTGATACGATGTCTATTACCTCATGTCCGACTTGAATCGATCGTTCTTTAATATCCTTTAATTTGGGTAACTCCCTTTGGTTTGAGCCAATGGACTTCTTGATGTGACTTCTGCCTAAGGTAAGGCTTCTAGGAGGAGGATAGGGATGTAGGGAGATTAATTGGGTTGAGTTTGGAAAATCCAAAATGTTTGAGAGGTGTGTGTCATTGGTTATAATTATTCTCCTTTTATAAGGGAGAGGCGGGGCTCTTTAGGAATGCGTGAATACATTTTTTTATTATATAATTATATTAGGTTTTTAATGGTCCAAAAATAATTATTGTCGATGATAAGATGACCAATGGTCGAAATAACATCATAAAATCCAAATTGGACAAGTTCTGTATAATAATTTAATCATTATAATCTTATTAATTTAAATCATTTATTAATGTGGTAAATAGTGCATCATTATCGTGTCATAAATAATTTAATTTATTTGACGTCTAAAAATTATAAAAATATTCCTATTATGTAGGAAATATTTTTAGATTTCAAAACAATATTTATAATTGAAAATATGTCTTATATAACACCATATATAAATTAATTACATAAAGATTTTTGTTAATGTCAATTATGTCTTTACATTAAATTAATTAATCTAATGTGACATTATCATTCATAAGTGGCTTCATGGAGTCTCAAAATAGGCCCAAGGATTCCCATGGTCCGCCACTACGCATCCAATAATGTTAGGACAAGTGTTAAGGTAATTTTGAATTATTAAAATATTCTTTTAACCTAGATTTACCCTATTTACCTTTAACCGCGGTAAATAAAAGTCAAAAGTTACTATTTACCAAAAATTATTTTCATCTTATTGAACCATATTTTACTTATTTATAAAGGCCATGTATATAAGATTTTTGAAATTCAATTCACAGAAGTAGTAAAATTTCATTTAAATGAAAAAGTCCGTTTTTGAAGTACCATTAAGTGGTTTCACTATTCATCAAAAATTGATGTTTTTCAGAAAAATAACAAAAATTAATCCTAAGAATTATTTGATATTAAAAATTCAAAATTGATGTATATTTTTTTAAATTCAAAACATTTATGTGGTGTTAATTAATTTTAAATTTAATTCCCGTTATCAAAACAAATTGCGTGTTTTTAAAAAACAATAACTATCAAAAGATTGGTTCCCTATTTATGTTTAATTTCAAAGTGAAATTAATTTCAATGACCATCATTAGAATAAATGGAAAAAATATATTTTAATTTCATATTATAACCAACTAAAAAGATAATCTAACCATATAAATAAATTATATTAAAATTCACCTTTGAATTAAAATTCAATATTTTTCACTATTCATAAAAAATTGAACTTTATCTGAAAAATTCCAAAAATTTACACAAAGTAAATTTTGATGTCCCCATTCTAATGAATAATTTTATTTGGTCATTTTGAATACATTAAAGTCACCAAAGCTATATTTTAAGTGGGTTCACCAATAAAAGGCGAGATATTGGCCTTAAATGTAAATTTTGGTTAAAATTAAATTTATTCATAGTTTAAGCCTCTACGTTTTTATTAGATAAATTTAAATACATTTAACATACATATATAATCATATTTAGTTAGTTTTTTTCATTCCCACCATTAAAGTATCTAGGAGTTAACTATCATTTAAAATAATAATATTATATTATTAGTATACAACGTAAGATTTCAACGAAACCCATTGTTGTGTATCAGGTACGCTATCGAACATAGAATCCACTTTAAAGTAAAATTTAAATTTAATTCAAAAATATTAATAAATATTAAATATTTCATATTCTTCATTTACCTAGGTTGTTACAATTTCTTTTAATTTTTTACCTAGATTTTCATACATTATAAAAATATAGAAAAATATGGTTCCCCATTATAAAAAAAATAATAGAATTTTTTAAGATTATTATGATATAATGTAAAAAGAAACAACTTTTTTCACAATAATCTCTATTTGGGTAAAATAGTCTTCAAGTTTGGTTCAGTTTAACCACCTTCAAAGATAATGCTATAATAATATCATTACAGATGAATATAGAAACAAAGAAAATAACAATATTATAAAATATTTTGAAAATAATGAATTCAATATAGTACATCAAATATTATATTATTAATTTATCTTATTATAAAATTTAAATAATTTAATGATAAAATTATAGAAATAATCCATTATCATTTCTGTTTTCATATAACACAACCAAGATAAAAATAAAATGAAATAAAAAATGTTAAATGAATATATGTTATATATAATTTTATATTAAATTATTTTTCTGTAATAATATTTGTAATAAATTATGGGTAATGATTTCCAAATTACTATGCATCCACATAATATTGAAAATTATTACCCCGGGCGATATTAATTTGTTATAACTAATTAATATACTAATGATAAATAATTAAATGAAATAATATAAAAGTGAAAAACTTATTACTGTGCATATTAAAAAATATATTATGATAGACATGTTTTTATAGGAGTTTAGAGTGACATTAACTGAGAAAGGATCCATGGTATTGGTTCCTTTTTCTCAAATATTTATCCCATGAGACATATTAACAACAATCACCATGCTTCATTTTAATGGTGTAAATTATAACCATTCATCGTTTTTATCATTATATTTTTATATTTCATGATATACATTGTTATATTTAAATCTATACTGTTCATGGGTTTTGGATATAGAAGATACAATTGTTGAAAGGGATTTTCAAGAATCTAATCTATTACTTGGGTCATAATCACTCTTTTGTTTACTCATATAGACAATTATTGATTAATTTATACAATAGTAATGTTATCATATTTTTAGAAATTATGTTTTTAGGTAAAAACATGTTTGATATCAATTTATTCATCTTTGGGATTCAATTATTTCATTAAAATGAATTTGTTATTTCGAATAATTCTTTTTATCTATAATAGGTTTTCCATTCCAATCTATGTTTTTACATGAAAAAAGTTTTCTCCTTTCATAGGTGGAAACTTATTTTTATATAAATTGTGATCATTTCTCCAATTATTAATTTTAAACCCATTATTTAATCAACTTTTATTGATGTGGATCTTCAACATGGATATTTCAAAAATTTGGAATGGGTTTTTATAAATTAAAAAATTAAATGGGTTTTTTATCCACTAACAATGTTTTGATAAAAATTATATAGTTTCCATGATTCATTTTTTAAATATGTTTTATAAACATAAATTTTAATTTTTTGTACTTACCTTTAAGAAAACATTGTGAAAATTTTATGTTTCCATTATTATGTTTTTGAAAATTAATAGTTTTTTTGGTAATTTTATTTATTTTGTTAAAAATTTATGTATATTTGGTATTTCAATTATTATATATTATTTTCTTAAGTAGTTTATTTATATATTTTGCCAAAAATTATATTTAATTTTTATACTTTTTCAAGTCTTACCTATTATCAATTATTTTAAAATCAAAAGGTTTTAAATTATTGTACCTTCCCAATTGTGAAACAATTATTTGTCTTTAAAGATAATTTATTTGGAAATAATATTTAGAAATATCATTTTCTATTCCTTTATAATTTTGTAGGATTAATTTTTTCTTTAATGTTTTATATAATATAATGTAAAAAATATTAATTTTAACCTATTTTTACCTTTAATGGATCTTATTCATTAATTACTATTTCGATAATATATTATATGTTATTAAAATATGATTTAATTTTGAAAATGATAGTTCATATATTCTATGATTTGTTAAGTTCATGTTTTGTGGTATTTTTTAATCTTTTATAAAACCTATTCATTTTCCATGGGTTCATTATGATATGATGAACATTATATTTTCATGTGGCACAAAAATGCATGTACTGTGCAATAGTTCGGACTAATATCTCTTTTAAATGAGTCATTTAAAGGATTATATCTCAAGAGTTATAAATCATATGAAAGAGGTATTACAAAATGAATATGTTCAAAAATTTTGCGTGTAATGATTTGAATCTCTACTCTCAATTATATGTGTAAATATGTGGGAGAGTATCTATTATCAAATAGGTAAGGAATCCCAAACTTATAATTATAGTACCATTTGAAATTATTTATCATGTAATTCTATGGATTACTAATCAATAATTATTTTTAATTTTTTTCACACTTAAATATCATTCTCACATGTTTTATGAATGTTTGAATATTTTTTATGTGTAATAATTTCTTTTATAGTACCATTTTAATCATACTTTCATCATATGATTCACTATCATGTTTAATGACTATTTTACATGGTCTTAGTGGAATTACCTAGATAATTAATATATTTATCATATTATAATTCATTTTTATAATCTACTTCATTTTTAAATATCACTCTACTTACATTGTTAATGATCTCATTCATTTTATATTTTTCAATTAATAGGATATAAAGATAGTCAAATAATGTGTGTTTTATAGAAAATGTCTAGTGTAAAATGATTATGGGTAAAATATTGATTTTTTTTAATATATGTCTTTTATGTATCAAATGACCTAGAAACTGATTCATTTTGGTTCATGGGGTTTTTAACTATTTATGAGATTTTTTTCTTTCTGTAATGATATTAATATTTTTATTTATGTCATAATTATCTTGGTTTAATATAGGGATAGTAATCAAATATTATTTCTATGATTATCTTTATTTGACTCAGTATGAAACTCTTTTATGAATTTTACATTTCTAAATTTCATGTTATCTTGGATGAGGTGATTTTATTCTACTGGGATTCATATCCATTGAATATCAATGATTCATTGAATGAATCGTGATTATGATCTATGAATTGGAGGGTATGGTTTTCAAAAATTATATTCATGTTTTCATACCCTTATTCACATTTTATACATAAATGTTCAATGATATTACCCATGTTTACCAATACTAACCATCTAAGTTCCCCCTTTATTATGTTTTCTATTCCATATGATATGACAAATAATCTTATGTTATACAAAATAGGTGAAGAAAAAACATACAACATAGTGGGTGATGAGGAGACATATATGAATCAATTTACTATATAACAAATTTTCAAAGAAACTAATCTTATATAGTAATTACATGATTTATAATGATATATAATTAATATAAATATAAAATGATGTATTATTTATATACGTAAACTTTTGTTAACTAAGTTTGGTATCAGATAATGGTTTAGTTGTTATTAGAAACAAGAATGGGAAATTTATCGTGATAACCCTAAGGAAAACACTATGTATATGAGAAGATCATAATTATAAGGTATATAATTAAGTATGGTTTTTATAAAAAACACATCTTCATATAGATACTAGCATGTGGATGTGGTTATATTGTAGATTCTACATCTGGTAATTACACTAAATAGGGATACTTGTGAACTAAATTGATCACAAACAGTGCAAGAGGATTTCGACTAAGAAAACACACCTTGTTCGACACTCTCAAGGATATTATTTGGTATATTATTTTTTTATTTATTAACCATTATTCTGACTGAGAGAAAAAAACATAGAAACCATTGATGTATACATGTAACATGGGATGAACCTAAAGTATATTAGGTTGATAAGTCTATGTTTGGTCATATGTTAAAATCTATTGATTCCCCAGGTGAAGTTTTATATAATGTGATTTTAATATGATTAAGGAAATTTAGTAGATATTTTATTGAATAAAAACCATTAGTTTGATTTTTTTTTGTAAAATTGTCATATGAGGAATAAAAATATATATTTTGTGGAAATGATTTTAAAATTACTAATAATATTTACTGTTATTATGATCATTGATGTGGAAGTAATTATGGTTTATTCAGATATAATTTTTCATTAAATTTTGTAATATATCATATTAATAAACATGAGATTAATGTGGTTCAGTGACAATGTGACTAACATTAAGTACACTATATTGTAAAAATTATAATATTTAAGTAACTATAATTTTTTGAATCGATATTGGGTAAATTTATGGATGACTATCAGATTTTATTGATGATTTATGTTGATTAAATATTTCTATGTAATTAATTAGTGTATGTTCAGTTTTATATTATATGGGAATATACATTTTTGGCATATTGTATTATGAGAAATTTGAATTTTTTGGAGATAATAGTAGGGATGATCATCATAAACATATGTGTTGATATTTTTTATATATTATGGTTTTCAATTATGAAAGAAATAT
Source organism: Viscum album (assembly GCA_963277665.1). NCBI lineage: Eukaryota > Viridiplantae > Streptophyta > Magnoliopsida > Santalales > Viscaceae > Viscum > Viscum album. The sequence continues at coordinate 987,101,875 of OY728143.1, read as the reverse complement.
TTTATAGGATACTGAGGGAAAAGTATATATATGATAGTTTATGATGAAAATTGGTTATTATTGATGGGTTTTTAGAGATAAATGTAATATTTCATCATATAGATACTTATAAATATTGTATAACTTGTTCAAAAAGTGTTATTTTTTTCTGAAAATCAAGAGATATATGGAAGGAATTTTTATTCTTTTATTGATTTCATTATATGAAAAAAAATTATTTTAGTGGTTTAGGCATGACAAATACTTCTTTAATATTCATTTCTGGGTTTAATAGATGATGTTGAAATTGATTGATTCAAATCTAAAGGATGAAATTATGCTTATGAAATTTAAAGATATCATATAGGTATATTTTTTAATGTTATCTATATTGATAGTAAAAAACCCCTCAACCTTAGAAAATTGACCACAAATCATTAATATTCTAAAATTACCTTCATTTCTGATGATATGATGGCCTTTTTCACAGTATATTGAATCACAGATTGATGTTCAATGAATTTCTCAAGAACATTTAAATTATTAAGTTCAATGTTATATATAACTCTATATTATTATTTATATATTGCATTTTTCCTACATATCCAAATTATAAAATCCTATTAATGTTCTTATAACTGGGATCATAGTAATGAGTTATTCAATAAGGACTTTATATTCTCTTTTCCATATTTCTAAAATGAGGTCTTATTATCCCCATCTAAAAATTGGTTTTAAAAAAATGTATTTTTAAAAATATAACACTTGATTACTGATCTCATGGGAAAATTTTGATGATGAAATTTATTTATGGTGTTAGAAGGTAATAACGTTATATTTAAAAATAACATTACCTTTCACAGTGTTTATGGCACAAAACCACGTGCTTAAATAAACCATGAAACATTATTATCATATTATAATAAAAATAACATATCTATAGAATTGTGGGATATGAATATGAATAAAAAAATTATGAAATATATAAAAAAATTTCCCATTAAAGATAAATTAATTGATTAAATCATATGAAATAATTTTTTTAATAAAGTCATTTAATGCTTCTAAAGTTAATATTTCTATGAAAATGGATTTTATAGATTTTTTGTGTGGATATTATAACTAATTTTTAAAAAATGAAGAAATTGTATTTTATAAAATGGATAATAGTTTATAAATAAAATCATTTAAGCTTTATTTGGGAGAATTGTTTGGATTTTTCAAAAAAGATTGTTTTTTCATTGAATAATAAAAAATACCAAATCTTGTAATATATGAACATAATTTCATTTAAATGTAACATTATTAATTAAAAATATATTAAATAAAATAATGGCTCATTGAGTTATATATAATTTAATTAATTTCAAAGGAATCATATTTACAATTTATTTGGGTTTAAGTTTATTTTTAGGATTAAAATTATTTTTTAAAAAAACTATTCATGGTGTTCGATGAATTGAAAATGAAATTAGTTTCCATTACTTATAGAGGTTTAATTATTATAAAATATTCCAAAATTATAATCTACATCAATTTTTATTTAAAATATACAGCTTTTATATTTTTCATTACGAATAGTATCCATGTAAAATATTACTCACCTCGGTAAGGGTAAAATGGGCAGACCAGGTTTAATACATTTTGATAATGCCATAAAATAACATTTAAATTTTCCATTACATGATATTCTAATCTCTTATCAAACCTCCTGATCCTATATTTGTTGTTATGGATATTTTTTCCATTTTTATTTGGTAATGAATTATAAATTATTTTATGAAATTTGAAATACAAAATGTCACTCAATTTTATCATAAAAATTCAAATAATTTTCATGGGGGAAAAAGTGGTTATGGAAGAGATAAAATAATTATGTTTAAAAAGAATAAAATATTTTTATGAACATATTTAATCATTAATTTTTAATGATGGTATATATACCTTATTTTCCTACAAAATGACGATATAATCCATGTGTAAGAAGTAAAAAAAATCAACTAAATAAGTTTAAAACCCATAAAACTAAATTTATTTATATGAATATTCTACATTAATTGAATGGTTATTTATAAATAAAAAAATATGGTGAAGGGATTGATATTTCAAATTATTTTTTTCTTGTTAACCTTAATTTCAATTTAATGTAATAGTCCCAAAATTTTCATTAATGATATTTTATATTACTTGATATTGTAATAAAATATTTATATATCATAAAATATTAAAATAGTACAGATAATGGGATAGGGTCAACAATTTTAACACTTGTTCATTTATATCCCAGTTTCTACCACTGATTTAAATTTATTAACCATTATCATTAAAATATCATTTACCTCAACTAATGATAAATATGGATTACATGGGATTAACTAAATAGATGATGGTTAAAATATAAAAAAAATATATACCCTATTATATGACTATATTTACATCCTATATACTATTTAAATATAAATTAATCATATTTGAAACATATTTTATATGATGGTGAATTTATATAAAATTAATGGTTTGAAAGACTAATAGATTTTTCCTTCTCCCCATTAAAAAAAGAACTCCCATTCTCTCTAATGAATATACATATAATATATTTAATCCTATTTGAAACATATTTTATTGATTAATGAATATACATATAATATATTTAAAATTTATTATTCATGAGTTTAGAGCACTTATGAAGCAATTCATAGGTATGTTAATGGCTTCTTATCTCACATTCATTTTTACGAGACACATTCCATATTCACCACTTGATTTGATTTTGTGTAGTATATACATACCATTAATGTAATTTTTGAATATTTTTCTATATTTTAATTCTATCTAAAAATCCATATGTTGTTATTTTTTTCTTGTGGGGTTTTGTTATAAATTACAAATATTTTAAGAGTTCCTATTCTCGATAATATTTCATTGAGACATGTTTGATGTTACACACATATTTTTGATTATGAGGTGTATATAGTAACCCTATTCATTTTATATCATTATTTGGATTATGTTCATTATATTTAATTATTAATTTTATGTTACAATTTCATTTGTCTTATGATTCAATATTTTCTAAAAAGGTATGGGTTTTATGTTACAATATCATTTTTACCGGAACTGTGTATACTAAAATTTATGTTGATGAAATTATATGAGATATATATATATATATATAAGGAAAATTATTTTATTATAATCTAGTTATTAATTCAATATTAATTTAATATTTCTAATTTTATCTGTTTGGCACCAAAAAAATTGTAATAAAACTTTTTAACGATATGAAGCCTTTATTTCCCTCGTAGTTCGAGAATCAATTTATCCAAAATCCACAATTTATTTAAAATGTTATCACATATAGATTTACAATTATTCATATATTTTATAAATTAATTTTTATAATTTTATGAAATAATATATAATAATTAAACTATAATATTAAACTTTAATGAATAAGGTTCTTTTGATGTTTCACATAAAATTCAAAAGGAACCATTTTTTAAATTAATTGAATGAATGATGTTTTCTTCACTGATAAACACTAAATGATTTCAATATTACATTATAATTTTTAAAATTTCATTTAAAATATAATGTTTTCCATAATATTTTTGAATTTTTTACATTTGAAATATTTTATTTCAAAATGAGAAGGGTATTTTGAATAATAATATTTTCAATGGACTTTAAAATGAATCTTTCAAATATGTTAATTTTTTTGTTATTACATATGCATTATAGGGGATATGATTCAATTATATCATGATTATTTATTCACTAGATAGTTTATGATTATGATAGAGAGATATTTCATGAACCCAATTTTGTTATATGGGTGCTTCGATAATGATTATATTGATGTTTTATGATCTTTTGTAATAAAAATGAATTATTATAATTATGTGATTTGTGGGGTCGAATTAAATATCCATATAAATAATTGGGTAGGATTAGTGTCATATGATCTCAAAGGGCATATAGGATATAATATCACACCTAAAAAAGGATATTTGGGTGGTTATTACATGCCAAAATGATGGTGAATGGCATGTTATCTAAAACCTAAAACAGGCTACAGAGTCTGTTATCCCAAACATAAAATAGACACAACATGTGGTTTTCTATTATATTAGATTTGATTAATGTATTATTTTATATTCTATAAATATATTTATAGGATTATGATTTTTCAACGCTTTATGTCAATCTGTTATGATATGAAATTCTTTCATTGTTATAATATCATGGATCATGTTCCTTGTAACCATTATGATTTATGTATTTGAAACTATAATTCTTTATTTCATGACTCAGAATTATGATACATAACATAATGTGTACAATTTTCAATGGTTAATACAATGGTCTTATATAATTATTCTCGTGTTATTCTTTAATTATCATTGATATTTTTCTTGCTTACCCTTACTATGAATCTGAACATTCTCTTTCTTAAATTTTCTATTCCCAAGATGTAAAAAATTATTTTATGTATGTTATTCCATAAAAGAATATATGGTGTGATGAATATATTGGGAGATGATATATACTTTTATAAACTAGTTTTATATGTATCAAATTATATAAATAATATAAATACTCTACCATTTTAACATTGATCGTAATAATATGTAATTAATATAATATAGAATGAAGTAATAATTAGTTATGTAATGATTTGGACTCTATAGAGACCCTAGGGAAATTCCCATTTTCCTATATATGTGAGTCAGATCTATGTTGGGGTGTTTCTATAACAATGTGTAGATGGATTCATGCTCTTTAAAAAAAATTCATGATTCATTGATTTCATATCCTAGGACAATCCGAAAACCATAATAAAAATTCCCCCTCGCACCATCATTCATTAAGCCTCTTCAAATACTATAACCTTATAGATTTCACTATAGTAAATGGAGGTGAAATTTTTTCCCCTACATTCAAAATTCATTAATGTAGTGAAAATTTGAGAAATGTTTTTGTCCTTATTATTAGAGGATACAAGGTGATATACATGATCCATGCCTCGTGAAAAATGTTATTTTACAATAATCAACCATTCTAAATACATGGTGAATTCATTAAGGTATTAAACTATATGGGTTCTTTTTCTATTGAATTAAAATAATCTATTTTATATATTATTTTAATATATAATTAATACATTGGATCATGTCTCTTTACCAATGTACAAATTCCAACATGAATCCCTCTTTTCCCCATTACATGTGATTGAACAATGTTAAAACATTTCAAGAATTACATTTGACAAGATTCCTATCATAACATGCTATATAATGATATATGGGATCAGTAATCTTGTATCTAGTAATAGATTTTCCCCGATCTCGGAGCTTTCTATTTGGAACTAGATCATAACTACCATATTTCATGTAACCTTAAATACTGAAATTTAACCTCATATGCCACGTTCTTTGTATGGGAATGAACCCATGTAATATAAATCAACGATTTAACTCCAATGAAATAATTCCATCCTAAATGATAATAAACTATGAAAGGAAACATATTTTTAATGGTTTGAATCCCGTGAATTAATGTAAAACCCATGCAATAACCCTTGGGTAATGGTCTCTACAATTTTTCAAAATCCTCAAGTGTATAAATGTATCTTTTAGAAAAATATGATATTTTCAATATAAAAAACATAAAAGAACCATACATTTCCATTTATACCATTTCATGAAAGCATATACAACGTTTGTAGTATCCATTCCATCCATTTTCTCTCACACCCATCCATGGCCCATATAAGCTTATGGTTCCTAGTGGATCACTTAAGTTGGCATGATGATGATCTGAAGAGCCCATTTTGTGTACAAGTGGAATTTTTCTTCCATGATAGATTACGAGTTTTAATAGTGGTCAATGAGATATATTTTTTTAGATTTATATATATTAATGAATTTTGATAAAATTAATTTTCTATGTTGGTTTGATATTTTACATTGAGAATTATATGGATTTTTTTCAAATATTTTTAAAACTAATTAGTGGTATGTTTAAAAAAAATTTCCCACCACAAGCTATGTATGGACCACCTAATCCACATATGTTACACTAGGGTTAATGAAATAGGTGGAAGTTGACCTGACTAATGTATAGAAGTAGGATAAAAAATTATTGAACAAATAGGGGGAATATAGACGAACCATATATGGGTGAGATCATACAAAACGGGTGTGTGATTAAGGAGGTTATAGAGCCACCATGTGGGGTAGCATGGTGGTATGGGGGAATTTTAGCCCATTTAGAGTATGAATAATTTTTTCTAACACAATATAAATGTGGAATGGCATATCATATTGAGTGGTAATCAACAAAACTAATTATCACTGTGTGTTCATTTATATCGAACAAATATGATTCATATATTACAAACATATATTTTTTATTACATTTTATCAAAACAAATCGGATTCATGTGATCTACATCGATATCATCATTTATGTCCAACCACATTAGAGGTAACATTTAAACTGGAGTTTTAATATTCCAAAAAATCCACAATCAACACATGATTGAATGATTGAGTTTCTGATACGATGATTCTCTTCACCTTTATCAATCCATATGACTATTAGTATGAATATTTGAGTTCAATAAACATGATTAAAATGAATGAAAATGATGTACTAGATGGTAGTTGGAGTATCCATAATTTTAGATTAGCTAAATCTTATAAAATAGGATAATGTGATCAACATCATGTTCTAGTTATATAACAACATCGAAGGAAGAATAATTCATTATAATGTTTCTATGTATGGTTATGTGAGTAAACCTATTTTTAAAGAACAAAAATATGTTATCATCAGCCATCCATGATGATGATTTATATTACATTATATAGGAAATTTGAGACATGTAAAAATAATGATGGAATGTTGTGATCCTCAATTGTAAAAGGAGATCACCCATAGATTAAATAATAAATTTTCACTCCTTGAATCCTTGAATGAAATTATTTTTATAAAACTGAGTAATTTCTAAAAATTGATTTACATGGGGAATGAAGATCTCTTAGCCTCTTGACATTGAAAATAATGGGATTGTAGTGAATATAAATTTGTGTATGGGAACCAAAAAGACCCTATCCACCATTAAGCGATATCATGTGATTACTCGAATATGTGGAAGAATAATAACTTCAACACATTAACATTTGTAAAACAATTTCAATGTTCTTCATGAAGAGTAAGTTCCATGAAGTACGCTTCTTATGAAAAGAAAAAAAATTCTACAGACCCGTGCTAATATTATTCACTCTCACTATGTTTTTCTAATATGTTCTATGTATAAAACATTATGTGAATAATATTTTTATATTCCATGGACACAATATGTTTTGGAATAGAAGAATAAATTGAATACACGAGATTATAAAATGAACAAAAAATAAGTGATAATCATTGATATTCTTTGAATCATATATATTATTTAATGATTTAGGAAATACATTTCATGAAAAAAATGGGTCAGTGACATTCATTTATGTAATTTTTCATGGTGGAAGTGAACTAGGACTAATAAACACTCTTTTATAAACATTTTATGAATTAAAACCTGTGTATACCCATAAAAAACAAGTTTACACATTTAAAAAATAATCATCATAAATTATTTCTGATGAAAAAAATAAATATTGAATATTAACATTCAATAATAAATTATACTATTACAATGTGATTGAGAATCTAACAGTGAAATTTATAATATGATGTTATTTTTTGAAAGACCAAAACTATATGATGTGATTGTGAAGATGGTAGACTAAGTATGAATTTAAAAAAAATATTATAGAGGATTTTGATTTGTTCAAGACCATAAAATCATGGTTTTGGAAGGGATAACAAAGGTTTTACATGATAACACAAATATCATTTATTATCAAATGTTATCATACAAATATTACGAATAAGAATAAGTACTGGTTTATCATGTTCATCACTAAAGTATAAGAGAATAATAACCGAATAAGAGAATATTGTGCATTTCTTTTTTATATTGGAATTAGAAGAAAAAAGAAGACGATATGGCATATTTTCATTTTCGTTTGTGTAGAGGGAAATATTCTTTCCCACTATTATACATGAATCCAGTGAAGAATTAAGAGAAGAATAACGAAATAGTAGTTTGAATCCAAAAAAGGCTCATATGGTTGAAGAAATTATTCATGTTTTGATTAGATGTAACATGAAAGTGGAGACTACCATCACATATACTATAAATAATAATCTATGAGTTTTAAATTTACAATATTCTGTTTAATAGAGTCTTCTAATGTGAATTGTTATTCTCTTCAATAAATAATCATTCTTAATGGATTAGTTCCTATCAGTTTTGTTTTATATTATTATTTCCAAATCATTCTAAGGAATAAATAACCTTATTGATTAGTTGATAATGTGGAAAATTTATATGGAATATTTACCTTGGTTCATGTATATTCATATGATAAAATGGATGGTATAAGAGAATCATGATCCTAATAGGCCTTATATATTAAAGGGTTAAATAAAGTTATTGGATAAAAATTATAGAATAATACTACCACCAGGGAAAGGGTAGATTGGAAAAGGATATTTATAGTAGGTTACCCACGAAGATCCCAAAAACTATCAAAAAAACAAAAGCACCCTATCGAATGAATAATATGATTATGGTTTGTCATTCAATGTTTATTCTGAATAAATTTTGGTCACTATGAATGATATTATTTGTACAATCCAGTATATGTTTAATCAAAATAATATAACATTTAATGGGTAATAAGATATATTTTAATAATCTTCATCTATTGTAATGCCCTAACCCCAGTAACCCAGAGTCGGTGCATTATTACATAACATTGGCATGATCACAAGAAAGATCAAGTCTCGAAAGACCGATTAGTTTAGTATCCTTGGAATCACTAGATATATTTATAATTATTACATTACATCATAAAATGAAAACTACAAAAACATAGTCTCTATTTTCAACACTCTTTTTCCCTCACACTATCCCTTCAGTTCATTCATAAAATACTTCTTCACATCCTGGGAATAATAAAACATTGAAAGGGGTGAGCTCAAATGCCCAGTAAGGATTACAATATAGTGGAAACTTTCATAAATAAGAATAAACATTTAAGGCAATGTATAACTAAAAAAATCCTTTTAAACTTGAACTTCAACATAATATGGAAGAAATAAAATGAAATAATACCATTTACTTATTCACATGGATATTGTATTAATCAAAAAATCACATTGAATATCAATAACCACTTTCATAATGATGGAATGCATAGTGCCAGACTATCATAACCACATAGTCAAGGCCTCTTTCCAAGACTACAAATAATATTTTGTCAAATTCTTGTTCCAAGACACTAGTTTGTCTCATTAGACCTACCGATGCATCGAGGAGCTACAACGGGCTCCACCTGTCACATATTATGTCTAATGCATTCCTCATATTACCATGTTTAAACATAACATAAATAATCGTATTAAAAATAGCATATGATATATAAATAATTTTCCATTAACCATGAATGGTATAAAAATAACACATCCATAGTCAAAAAAATCACATAACCTTCAATACAATATAGAAGTTTTGAATCATAATAAATCAACATCAAATAAACTTAAAATCCATCAAAGGATGTTGACATAGATGAAATCAAAACTATTTGAGAGAAATATCTCTTTTTTTGAAATCATTTAAAATTCACATAATTATTAAATAAAACATTTACCTTGAAAAATTTATTATAATCTTGTAAGGTAAGGTTCAACAATTTTATAACGGTGGAAAGTAGACACACCCGTCGTATAAGTTAAAAATGATATTCTTAACTTAATTCTATCGAAAAGGTGAAAAAGAACCTTGTTTGGAAAATTATGGAAAGTTTTCATTATAAGCTTCTTATAAAAAGTCAAAAAAGGGTATAAATGACATTAACCCATATTATAGTAAATAATAAAACTGTTTTAAAATACATTTTTAAGAAACATGGATGTGGATGATAAAGAAGTCCCAGTAGATTATTACATATAATCAAACTTAGATAATGAAGAGATTGTGAAATAAACCATTATCATGTACTTTTCCTAGGTTGGGGGTAGGTTAAACACTTGTATAATGGTGAAATAATTGTTATTAAATTATAAAATAATCATATACATTATTATTATATCATATATGATCTTTTAACATTGCTTTGTTAATAATATCTTAATATTATTGTCGTTTCGGGTGTTAACTTACTCATTATGTTTTGTTACATAGGCCATGTTTGTTATGGATATGTTGTATATTATTCGTATCCAGAATTATATTATGTCCTTAAACATTATTATTAATCATCAAATGAGAATTAGACTTGAATGGATACGATGGAGAATGAATCTCATCGCGTCTGTGGAGATGGTAGTCCGTACGTACGCACGAGCGACAATATCATTATTTTGATATTAAAATAATATTTAATAGGATTTTAAATCATATATAAAGAAAAATTATAATTCTATATTTATTATTTACAATAATTATAGTTCATTTTTATACCCATCCAAATAATAATGTTTTGAATAACAATTACAGCACGACGTGGAGACGGTAAGCCGTACGTACGCACATATGGTGACATGTCATTAAAAGGATGGATAGAATATTAAAATATGGTTTTACCATGTTTATAATAAAATAAATGTATATATAATATAAGGGAGTTATTATTTTAGAATGGTAACCCCAAAGAAAGAATAAGTGGAAGAAGAAAGGAACTTGAAAAAGGGTGGTGAAATCATTACCTCTTCTTCGGGTTCTTCCTTTTGATTTGATCAAAATTCTTCCATAGGTTGTCTTTCTGACTAATGTAAGGCCTCTAAGATGAAATTAGGGAAGTTGGGATTTTATTTGTGCAGGGGTTGGCCGAACCAAAAGGCTTTGAAGGTGTGAATTAATGAGAAGGGGGAGTGCCCTTTTATAAGAGGGGTGAGGGGAACCTTTGGAAAAGCTAGAAATATTATTTTATAATAAATTTGTATTCGGTTTATAATGTCTCCAAAGTGGATTATTTGAAGTTTACGGCGGGGATATGTAGCAAAAAACCCAACCAATAGGATTGAAATAGGTTTGGGTTACTATATTAACCTTATCTTTAAGTATTAATTCTTAGTTAATTAGTTTCACTTTTACAATGTCTCTTTGTATTTTTATATTATATTGTTAATAAAAATACTATATACATCAAAGAGACCCCAAAGTGGTCCATTAATGATACAACTATCATGATATATGTCACTTGAAGGATCCTTATATTTTTTTTGGAATTTAATATCAATTAATAATATAATATTTGTTTTAAAAACTCTTTTATGTCAATTTTGACACTATTCTATAATTGATTTTTGTAAAATTAATAACATAATGATTACTATGAAAAAAGTAAATTAAATCAATATTAACATGTCATATTAACTTATAAAATTATTGGTATTTATAAAAAGCCTCAAATTACATTTATTTGGGTATTTATAATATCAATTATTAAAAAATTTCATTAATTAGGTAATTAATTCATAACCATTGTGTCATAAAGAAGATTAATTATTTAATGTCTAAAAATTATAACTAAAATACCATTATGTTGGAAATTTTTTTATATTTTTAATTTATATTTATAGTCAAAAATAAAACATATATAACCCTATTTAAATATTTTTTTTCTAAAAGATATATGCTTATGTCATTTTTGTATTTATTTTAACTTAATTAAAATAATGTGTCCCTATCACCTACAAGTGGCTCCATTGGGTCCAAAAACCTACCCAAAGATTCCCATGGTCGGACATGTATCCACCAATAAGGATAGGACACGTTTTAGGGTAGTTTTTTGTTATTATAAAATTATTTTGTAACCCTTATTTACCGAATTTAACCTTCAAAAATTGTAAATAAAATATTTACCGATGTAATTATTCAAAATGTCTAGAATTAAAAGTTACCTATTTTAACAATTTGGACATCCTGATTCTAAATATGGAATCAAAATTTCAAAATTCAAAACACAGAAGTGGCAGAAATTAATTTAAAATTAATTCCCGTTGTTAAATCAAAAAGCGTGTTTTTAAGAGATAATAACTATCAAAAGATTGACACTTGTTAATGTCAGATTTAATTCTGAAATTATTTCCAATGACAAAATTTTTATTAAATAGTAAAAATATATTCTAAATATACTTTAAAACCACAAAAAATCAAAAAATTTCACTATAAATTATTTCGATTAAAAAATTTGTTTTTAATTAAAATTTAGTAATTATCACTATTCATCAAAATATAAATGTTATCCGAAAAGTTCCAAAATTTTACCCTAGGATAATTTAAATATTTAGAATCCTAAAATGAAGTCAATTTTGAGAGATGAAATTTATAAAATTTCAAAAAGTGGGTATTACTATTCATAAGGGCAAGTTTGATTGGTTGTGGTGTGTGTTAGAAGTCGAAGTTGCGTACAACACACGCTACTGTATTGTTCAAAGGGAAGTGTACTATGGAATCATGGGGTGTTAAATTATCCCCTCCATCAAAAAATTTCATCCTCAAAATTTCTTGAATATTACTGTATAAAAATACTTCGGTGTTTCTTCATCATAAGTATCTCGGGTTCCCATGTTGCCTCTTCCATTTTACGGTTTCTCCATAGAACATTTACCAGACGAGTCGTCTGGTTTCTCAGCACTTGTTCTCTCGTATCAAGAATCCTGATGGGCTCTTCGCAATAAGATAGATTGGGTTCTAGTTCTAATTCTTCATAGGTGAGTAAATGCGTTGGGCCAGGCAGGTATTTCCTCAACAGAGATACGTGGAACACATCGTGAGCTTTGGTGAGACATGGCAGCATTGCCAAACGGTAAGCTACAACACCAATTTGATTGAGAATTTCGAATGGTCCGATGTACCTAGGACTCAATTTACCTTTCTTACAAAATCTTATTACTCCCTTCCATAGAGATACCTTCAAGAAAACCTGATCACTGACTAGAAATTCTAAATCCTTCCTTCGATTATCGTCATAGCTCTTCTGCCTACTTTGAGCTGCTTTGATGTGGTTTTGGATTACCTTCACTTTTTCCAATGTTTCCTCCACCAATTCTGGGACTAAAATTTTTCTTTCACCCACGTCATCCCAATAGGTTGGTGTGCGACATCTCTTTCTGTATAACACTTCATATACTGCCATCTGAATTCTCGAATGGAAGCTATTGTTATAGGAAAATTCTACCATAAGTAAATATTGATCCCACATACCCTGAAAGTCATGTGAGAATGATCTCAACATGTCTTATAAGGTTTGAATAGTCCATTCTGATTGTCCATCTGTTTATGGGTGGTAGGCAGTACTCAAATAAAGTTCAGTATCCAAGGATTTCTGATGACTTTTCTAGAATCTTGAAATAAAACAGGATCATGATCAGAAACAGTCGATAGGGGTACTCCATGAAGTCTCACAACATCTTTAATATATAGTCTTGCTAGTCGTTCAAGTGGTAAATCTTCCCTTATGGAAACAAAATGTGATGACTTGGTAAGACGATCAAAAATAACCCATATTGCACCATTCATTATAGGTGTCTTTGGTTGTCCCATGATGGAGTCCATCGTAATATTATCCCATTTCCACTCAGGTATGGGAAGAGGTCGCGATACTTCACCAGGTTGTTTCCTTCCTGATTTCACTTGTTGACAAACCATACATCTTGACACAAAATCATTAATCTCCCTATTCATGTTGTCCCACCAAAAATGTTCCTTCAAATCACTATACATTTTGGTGCTCCCAGGGTGTATAGAGAAATTGTAACTATGAGAATCATCCAACAAATCCCTTTTTAGATCAGTTATATTGGGAACACAAAGTCTCTTCCCAAATTATATAGTTCCTTATTCATACACAAAGTATCTCAATCTCCCATCATTCACAACATTAATCTTCTTTTGAAACTCTTCATCATCGGTCTGAGAACTCTTTATCCTTTCTAGTAAAGATGGTTTGGAAACTATTTAAAAAATCATTGATGTTTCACCTTCCATGGTGATTCCAATATCAAAAATTTCTAGATCCATAAAAATAGGACCCCTTTCAATTATCATCATGTTAAAAACTCCATGATAATTTCTGCTCAAAGCATCTTCCACCTTATTTGCCTTCCCTGGGAGGTAGTGTATCGTGCAATCATAATCCTTGAGTAGTTCAAGCCAACTCCTTTTCCTCATATTGAGTTATTTTTGTGAGAAAATATACTTCAAACTCTTGTGATATGTTGAAATATCACATTTTTCACCATAGAGGTAGAAACTTCATATCTTCAAAGAAAAGATCACAGTTTCTAACTCAAGATCATGAGTAGGATAGTTTTTCTCATGAATTTTCTGCTCTTGTGATGCATAGGCAACAAACCTATCATTTTTCATAAGGACAAAACTAAGTCCCTTCTTCGATGCATCACTATAAATAAAAAACCCATCATTCCAAATGGTTGAGTAAATATAATAGGATTGACTAATCTTCTCTTAAGTTCTTAAAAACATTCTTCACACTCTTTTTTCCAAACAAATTTAACCCCTTTACATGTGAGCTTCGTTAATGGGTTATCCAATCGGGCAACATTCTGGAAGAAACGTCGATAATAACCTGCCAAACCAATAAAACTGCGGACCTCAGTTATACTTGTAGGTTCTGGCCATTCATGGATTTCCATTCTCTTAGAAGGATCAATAGAGATTATTTTTTTAGATACAATATAGCCATGAAAAGAAATCTCCTGAAGCCATAATTCACACTTTCTAAACAACACATATAATTCATGTCTTCTCAGAGTCTTCTGGATAATGCACAAGTGATTTTCATGATCTTCTTTAGATTTTAGATTATAACAAGATATCATCAATAAATAACACCACAAATTCATCTAGTTATTCCTTGAAAACTCAATTCATCATATCCATGAATATAGAGGGAGCATTAGTCAGCCCAAAAGGAATTACCGTAATCTCATAGTGCTTGTACCTTTTTCAAAATGCTATATTCGGAATGTCTTCCTTCTTCACATACAACTTTTGGTATCCAGACCGACGGTCAATCTTTGAAAAGTATTGGTCTCCATGCAGTTGGTCAAATAAATCATCAATGCGAGGTACGGGATACCAGTTCTTTATTGTTATAGCATTAATCTCCCTGTAGTCGATACATAACCTCATAGATCCATCTTTATTTTTAACAAAAAGAACAGGGGCTCACCAAGGAGAAACACTAGGGAGAATAAATCCCTTATTAATCAATTCCTCTAGTTTTTTCATTATTCAACTAATTACACATGGGCCATTCTATAAGGGTTTGTCGATATAGGCCTTGATCTAGGAATTAAATCATTGGAAAATTCAACTTCTCATTCTGGAGGATGTCCTGGTAAATCTTACAGAAACACATCTACATATTCTTTAACAATATGTACATCTTCTATTTGAACATTCCTTTCCTTATCCACAGTCATTTCATTCTCTTCCTCCCCAATAATAGAATTTAGTTGAGCTACTGGGGGTGGATATAGATAAGAATTAGGTGGTGGTGATTCTGCTCTAAAGATAAGGTGTTCCTTATCATCATCATTAAAAATCTTAACCTCCTTCTTCTTAAAATAAATATTTGCATCATAGTATGAGAGCCAGTCCATACCAATGATTATTTCAAACTCACTCATAGGTATAAAGATGAGATCAGAAATGAAGTACATTTATGTGCTCTAATGGGTACTGATTCAAAAAACATCATTGCAATGATACTTTCCTTATAAGTTTTAATTCACAACTCCCTTGTTAAATCAAATTGGAAATATCTAATTATCTTATCAAACTGAGAAGATATAAAACAATGAGATGATCCAGAATCAAATAATGAATTTTCTAAACCTGAGGAAACCATTAAATTACCTACCACCACGTCTTTCGGAGCTTCTACCTTAGTAGTAGTGATAGGATAAGCTTTGCCTTGATACCGTGGACATTTCTGAGGTATGTTCTCCTCACGCTTAGGACATTCATTTGCATAATGTCCCATCTCCCTGAAATTTTAGCATTGGACATCGGTATATTCCTTCTTCCCATTGCAATCACGAGCTTGGTGTCCATTTTCACCACACTTGTAACAGAATCCCTTTCCTTTTAAGCAAGTACCAGTGTGTTTCTTCCCACATTTACTGTAGGATGGATATTCAAATATTCCATTCTTCCCTTTATTTCCATTCCTAGATTTATCAACAGATCTCTTCTTATATTTCTTTAGATTAAATTCATAAGACATAGAGAATTTCTTCTCTTTCTTGATATCACATGAGACAATGTCTTCGTACAATGAGAAGGATTGTGAGACTAATGCTCGATAGAGAAACGGTATTAACCCATAATAGAAATGATCAATCTTACTTTTTGGGTTATGAATATAATCTCGGGAATACTTTGATAACCTTGTAAATATAGCCTCATACTTTGGGACATTCTCATCCTCCTTTTGTCTCAGACTCAGCAATTTCCTTTCCATATCTGCTCGATGGTCATGAGGAACGTATTTTTCTAAAAACAGATCTTTGAACTCCTTCTATTCCCTATTTGATACTTCATCATATTCCATCGTGTTTTGAATCAATGACCACAATTGATCAGTATATCCAGTGAGGTGGTAAACTTCCATGATAACTTTCTCCCTTTCACTACACCCCAAGGCCTGAAATATTGTTTCTAGGAACTTATCCATTTCTCAGCAACTAATTGATTTGTACTCCCATTGAATGTTGGTGGTTGCTAACTCATGAAGTGATCTAACATTGATTCTCCATGATGTGGATCAGGGTGCTCCATATGGGTATGATTATTATTCATAACCTGAGTGAGTTGTCCCAGTATGGTGATTAGTTGATCAGTACCGGTTGCATCACCAGCTCCAGTATAATTATCTTGAGTAGGAGTGAAATCCCTACATAGAGTGTGTGTATCAATACGGTTTCCATTTCTTCCACTAGGCTCCATTTCCAAACAATGGCATAAACTTGATCAGTTTATGAATCAAAATACATAATTCCATACTTAAAAAAGAATTAATAAAAATTGAACTATTTATGGATATAATCCATAATCATAAAATATGTTTTCTATAAGGATTTATATTCTCATAAACCCTTCATAATGATTTGTAATGAAAATGAGAGTTATCCTAAGCATATCCCCTAGGAGTGTCGTAACCAAGAGTGAAGCAAGGCCCGTTGTCACGCACCAGTTTCCATTCGAGTCTAGCTCAAAGCAATGTTTTCGGGTTTTACCCGTAGGTACATATGTGCCAGAGCCGCCTCTACCTGCTCGTATCCATACATGGATGTATTGCTCTAAAAACTCATAAAATACTTACAATACCAAAATTCTAGGATGTTCTTCTATACTAATCCACAAAGTCTATCTTATGTCTATGTTCTCTAATTGGAGATTATCGAAATCTTGCTTCCAAGGTTTTTACTAATCATCCTCTGATACAAACTGTAATGCCCCGACCCCAGTTACCCAGAGTCGGTGTATTATTACATAACATTGGCATGATCACAAGAAAGATCAAGTCTCTAAAGATATATTAGTTTAGTAGCCTTGGAAACACTGGATATATTCAAAAAGTTTACATTACATCATAAAATGAAAAATACAAAAACATAGTTTCTATAGTCGACAATCTTATCCCCTCATACTATCCCTGTAGATCATTCATAAAATACTTCTTCACATCCTGAGAAAAATGAATCATTGAAAGAGGTGAGCTAAAATGCCCAGTAAGGATAACAATATAGCGGAAACTTTCATAAATAAGAATTAACATTTAAGGCAACGTATAACTAAAACAAAAGCCTTTTAAATTTGAAATTCAACATAATATGGAAGAGTTAAAATAAAATAATTCAATTTACTATTCGCATGGATATTCTATTAATCGAATAATCATATGAAATATCAATAACCACCTTCATAATGATGGAATGCATAATGCCAGACTATCATAACCACATAGTCAAGGCATCGTGCCAAGACTACAAATAAGATTTTGTCAAGGCCTTGTTCCAAGACACTAGTTTGTCTCATAAGACCTACCGATTCATTGAGGAGTTGTAGCGGGCTCCACTCATCACATATTATGTCCAATGAATTCCTCATATGAACAGGTTTAAAGATAACATAAACATTCTTATTAAAACTAGCATATGAAATGTCAATAATTTCTCCATAAACCATGAATGGTATTAAAATAACACATCCACAGTCAAACAAATCAAAAAATATTCAATACAATATGGATGTTTTTTATGATAATAAATCAACTACAAATAAGCTTAAAATCCATCAAAGGATTTTGACATAGATGAAATCAAAACTATTTGAGAGAAATATCTCTTTTTTGAAATCATTAAAATGTCACATAATTATAAAATAAAACCTTTACGTTGAAAATTTTATTATAATCCTGTAAGGTAAGCTTTAAAGATTTTATAATGGTGGAAAATAGCTGCACCCATCATATAAGTTAAAAAAGGCATTCTTACATTAATTCTGTCGAAAAGGTTAAAAAGGAACTTGTTTGGAAAACGACAAAAATATTTCCTTATAAACCTCTTATAAAAAGACAAAAAAGGTTATAAATGACATTAACCCACATTCTAGTAAATAGTAAAAAAAATTTAAAATAAATTTTTAAGAAACATGGAAGTGGATTATAACGATGTCCCAGTATATTATTACGTATAAACAACCTCGGATAATGAAGAAGTTAAAAAATAATCCCTTACCTTGTAATTTTCCTTGGTTTGGGGTAGGGTAACCTCCTATATAATGATGAAATAATTGTTATTAAATTTTACAAGAATCATATACATTATTATGATATCATATATGATGATTTAACATTTCTTTGTTAATAATATCTAAATATTATTGTCGTTTTGGGTTTTAACTTACTCATTATGTTTTGTTACATAAGCCTTGTTTGTTATGGATAGGTTGTATCTTATTCATATCCAAAATGAAATTATGTCCTTAAACATTATTATTAATCATCAAATGTGAATCATACTTGAATGGATATGATGGATAATTAATATTATCGCGTTCGTGGAGACGGTAGTCCGTACATACGCACGAGCGACAATATCATTCTTTTAATATTAAAATAATATTTAATTGGATGATATATCATATATAAAGAATCATTATCATGTTTTATTTATTATTTACATATAATTACACATCATTATTATACCCATCCAAATAATAATGTTTTGAATAACAGTTACACCACAACGTGGTCACGATAAGCCGTACGTACGCACGTATGGGGACATGTCATTCAAAGGATGGATAGAATACTGAAATATGGTTGTAACATGTTTATAATAATATCAATGTATATATAATATACTGGAGTTATTATTTTAGAATGGTAACAACAAAGAAATAAGAACTGGAAGAAGAAAGGAACTTGAAAAAGGGTGGTGAAATCATTACCTCTTCTTTGGGTTCTTCCTTTTGATTTGATCAAAAGGGTTACTGAGGTTGGATTTATGACTAAAGGAAGGCCTCTAGGATTACTTTTGGAAAGTTGAGAGAGTATTTTGGCAGGGGATGTCCGAACCAAATGGACTTGATTGAGTGAATTAATGAGAATGTGGAGTTCCCTTTTATAAGAGGTGTGGGGGAACCTTTGGAAAATATAGAAATATTATTTTATAATAAATACCTATTTATTTTCTAATTGATCACAAGTGTATTATTTAATGTTTAAGGTTGTGATTAGTAGAAAACCACACAACCTATAAGATATAGACAGGTTTGAGTTACCATATTAACCTTATCTTTAGGTATTAACTCTTAGTTAGTTAATTTCACTTTTACAATGTTTCTTTCTATTTTTATTAGATGGTTAATAAACATACTATATACATCAAAGAGACCCCCCAAGTTGTCCATTAATGATACGCCTATCATGAAATAAGGATTTTGGCAAAACCTTATAATTTTAGGAATTTAATATCAATTCATAATATAATATTTTTTTTAAAAACTCTTTTATGTCAATTTTGACAATATTCATTAATTGATTTTTTTTAATATCAGAACATAATTATTACTTAGAAAAAAGTTAATTAAATCAATACTAACATGTCATATTGACCTATAAAATGATATTTATTTATAAAAAGTCTCAAATTACATTTATTTGAGTATTTATAATATCGATTATTCTAATTTTTCATTAATTAGGTAATTACTACATCACTATTGTGTCATAAATAACATAAATTATTTAATGTTGAAAAATTATAAATAAAATACCATTATGTAGGAAATCATTTTATCTTTCTAATTAATATTTATAGTCGAAACTCCAACTTATATAATTCTATGTAAAAATTGTTTTTCCAAAAGATATATGCTTATGTAATTTTTGTATTTATTTTAACTTAATTAAAATAAAGTTTCCTTATCACCTACATGTGGCTCCATGGGGTCCCAAAATCGACCAAAATATGCCCATGGTCCGACATGTGTCCAACAATAAGGTTAGGACACATTATAAGGTAATTTTGTATTATTAGTACATTATTTTGTAACCCCTAATTACTAGATTTACTCTTTACACATGGTAAATAAAATATTTACCGATGTAATTATTCAAAATGACTAAAAATAAAAGTTAACTATTTACACAATTTGGACATCCTGATTTCAAATATGAAATCCATTTTTGCAAATTAAAAACACAGTAGTGGAAGAAATTAATTTAAAATTTATTCCTGTTGTTAAAACAAAAGGATTGTTTTTAAGAGACAATAACTATCAAAAGATTGAAATTTGTTCATGTCCGGTTTAATTGTGAAATTATTTCCAATGACCAAAATTGTATTATATGGTAAAAATATATTCTATGTATACTTTAAAACCACTCAAATTCATAATTTATCCCTATTAATTATTTCAATTAAAAAATATATTTTTAATTAAAATTTAGTAATTGTCACTATTCATCAAAATATAAATGTTATCCAAAAAGTTCAAAAATTTTACCCAAGGCTAATTTCGATATTGAAAATCCAAAAAAAAGTCAATTTTGAGAGATGAAATTTATAAATTTTCAAAAAGTTGGTATTACAATTTACAACTGCTAGTTTGATTGGTTGTGGTGTGTGTTAGAACTCAAAGATGCGTACAACACACGCTACTGTATTATTCAAAGGGAAGTTTACTGTTGAAGCGTGTGGTGTTACATCCATAGGTTAAGATAAATATTTATACTTCCAAAAAATTTGAAAATAATGAAAATATATGTGATTCATGAAATGTGTGTGGTCAAAAGAATTGTTCACGATCATTGTGAAATATGTCTATAGCTGGTGAGAAATAAATATAATAAAATTAGGATATTATAGTGGAATCATACTAATGATGTATGAATAATTATGATGTGATTTTTTACAAAGATGATGTCATGTAGGAAAGACGATAAGACAATAGGTTAAATAACCTAAAATCTAATGAATATATAATTATATAAAATAATTTAAATAGAAAAAGGCACTCACAATAAGCAATGTGGATGATGTAAACATTATTCCAATGTTTATTTTTATATGACAGTTATATTGGATGAATATTTTAAAGAATGCATAAAATGGAATAAGAACATGTGAATAATTTGGAAAAGGGAACTATAATATTGCATATGAATGTGAATTTCTATATTTGAGATTTAATATTGTTGGTCACACATAAAGAAAATATTTAAAAATGATTAGAATATACTAATGATTAATTATGAAGATAAATGTTTCCCCTAGTGATACTATTTATTAAAATTCTCTTAAATAAATAACATTTAAACACAATGAAATTGATAAACAATTTTGATCTACATATCCTAATAATGAATTGAAGATCATATGTGAATGTTTGATGAGTGATGGAAATGTGGAAACATGGTTGAGATAATAATCTCAACCCTATTATTGACATTGAAGTGGCAGGGATGATCCTACATTTCCCTTGAATATTATTACATTGTAATCATGATTGTAAAATAGGGAATTAAAGATGAAAAATTTTCACTTGGGGATAACCTTTGAAATAGTGGGTGATTCCAATTCTTGATATCAAATCTAAATAAGTCATGTTCCATTAATTATACATCAATTATAAGTCAAATAAAAGTAAAATATTGGATAATATTTGATGAAGTTTAATATTTGGTTTTCATATCTAGTATAATAAAGAGAGAGACAATGCCATCTAGGAATGATCTTATATTTTGTATCCTAATGAAAATGTATCGAGAAAGAACAACCTTGGTGATGTTGTGAAAGTATTCAAATATATATAATAAAAAATAAATGATATTTGTTTTGTATAATCTATATTTGAATATCTTAAAATCAATTCTGGGAGAGATCTACCGTTTTGAAGATATTTTGGAGTGTTCACATTTAAGAGAAGAAAAATTGTATAATATGATATTTCTTCTAAAATATATCATTCTATTAGTATCAAATCACACTATTCTGAATAACAATTGAAGATAATGTCATCAAAACATATGTTCTTTCTAATTTATCATCCTTGGTAATTAGAAAAAAAATTATATAATGCAGGATAATTTGAATTAATCTATGATAAAATAAAATTGAAATCATGGAATAATTATAATCCATGTTATCCCATAGGATTCAAAAGAATTTTTTAATTTGTTTTTGGATGTGAGTTCATGAGTTTTAGGATGATCATTTGTAAATGATATTCATATATCATTTTTTATCTTCATCCCTAAATAATATTGGAAAACCCCTGTAATAACTATACAATTTCTAAATACGTGATGTATCATCATAAGTTCTTATGAGATAGTTTGTTATCTAAATCAAATCCTCTTATTTTAATTCACTAAGAATGTATCACATAGATATTGTGTCAAATTATGGATAGTTCCTTTCATTATCATGGAAGGACACTCTATTAATATTAAGATTTAATTTTTTTCAATAAATGGGAGAAAAAGATAAATAAAATTTCAAAAATTAAATTCGAGAGATTCACATATTTAAAAATTCATTATAAAATAAAATTCTAGGTTTTAAAAAAATGTAAATGGGGGATTGAATTGGTTAATGATGTTATATTTATAATATATATTCCAAAATTAAAATTCATTAATAAGAGGTTCATTCAATAAACATATTAATTTCACATCTAATGGATAAGATAATTTATTGTTAATTTAGTTTGAAATTTTACAATGGGAACTATATTCCAGTGATTATGAATATTTGGAAAACTTATTGATTGGAATTTTTTAAAAAAATTTAATGGAATACCATTATCCAACCAAGAACGACCTCTACCATATGTGGGAGCCAGGGGACAAACTCATGAGAGGTAGTCAACCTGGAATGTCCATGGTGGAAGGTGAGGAGATCATAGTTTCGATAAGAATTTCTCAGAAGAACAACACCGGGTAATAAAAATTGAATGTACAAACATGCTCAAGGAGGTTCTAAAGCCACCATGTGGAGTGTAATGACAGAATGAGGGTATGTGTGGGGTGTTATAGTTGTAGAAACCCACTGATGAATCTAATGAATGAGGAATGAATTAACTTATCAATCAATGATCAATCACGATGATGATTGATTTATAATGTCCAATATAGAGTAGTAATTTTCCCTCTATTAAGAAAATATGAATATAATCATACAATTATTTATGAAATAGATATATGAAATTTGATCTATAGATATGTCATATTCTACTCCATCCTCATTATAGGGTTCCTATATACTAGATTCTTTTCCTTCTATGAATATTATTATCAATCTATGCTTGAATGATTTGAATTTCAAAGAAATTATTCTATGAAACTGCATACATGGATTTTATTTTTTCATAAAAATATTAGTTCAATGAAAAAGATTTATCTCTATGAAAATGTTTTTATAAAACTAACTTGGATTATCCATCTTCTTGGATGAGTTTTTTCAAAGAAAAAAGGGGCACATGGTTGACATCACATTAATGTGACATTCTCTCTATGTGTGAATAATAATACATTAAAAATAAATAACCATATTTAATATCACATAATCATCACTCAATGAATAAAAATATTACCTCTCCAAGAATTGAGAATACTGATTTACATAGATTTATTAGTTGGATTTGTGTCTTTGAAAGGTATGAAATGATGGTATGAAACTTATCCTATATACGTAGAGAATGAATGGTTTATAGAAGTTATTTTCACATTTCTAATAGTTGATAGATCATACATTTCAGAAATATAAAATTCTCATAGATTACATTTATGTGAGGAATGTTGAACCATAATACACATGGATAGATGAATTAGGGTAGTTTCATAGACTTGATTTTCATGATGTAATCCAAAATCACCGAGGTATCGTGTTGTTAGATTCCATAAGAATTGGATCTTATGGATGAGGAATAATTATTGGTATTCAAAATTTTATAAAAACACTTGAAGAGATTTGTGAAATTTTTTTTTTTGAGGATTTCTAACAGTGTGAAAAAAATATGAAATTAAAAGATATTTAATTATTAAATATCTGTATGTTTCATGATGTTATTCAATTTATAAAACCATAAAAAATAATATATTTTTATTCAATAGGATTAAGACCTCTGTGATAGGAATAAGATCCTACTCACAGGAGATCATAAATTAAACAAAGATAAATTGTGGAATAGGGAGAATCCATGAATCATCTATATCTGAGAAGGATTTATTTAATACAGTATATGATACCCTATGAGATTGTGAAATTCGTATATATGATTTTTTGTAGTGTATGCATATTATGATTACTGAACACTCTTGAATAAACTATTTATAAATCATAAACATAGTTAAACACAAATATGCGTGTAAATTCTATCATATATAAATAAAAAACAAAATTTTTGGAGTGTAAAAATAATACGAACCATGCTACAACAAATTTATGATATCCATAGAATATTTTTAATTAAATTAGAATATAATTTGGAATCAGATATTGAAATTAATGTCTCATGTTCTTTGTAGAAGACCAAACATATATGAGGTTTTTGGGATTATTCTATTATGAGATTTTACAATTTTCATAATAATATAAGTCTTTTTTGATTATTGAAATACCAGATAATTATTTTAACAAAAGGAAGAAGGATGATACATCTAGATATTGAGCATAGCATTTATAATATTATACTTTCAGAAAAATAGGGTGAAGGAGTTTGAGAACTAGAGTAACATGTTCATCACTATGGTATAATTGAATAAGAAGTGAAGAAAAATTTATTATTTTATTCTGTTTTCATATAAATAATAAGATGAATGTGATAGAGAAGATTTCAATTTTCTATTGTGGAGAAGTGAAAATGCTTTCCTTCATTTCATCAAGAAACTAGTAAAGAAGTATGAAGAGAGGAACTGAGTGGCACTATAACATCCAGTAGAATTATCAAATGATTGAAGAAATTATTAGGGTTAAATTGAGTATTATAAAATATTTAGACACTCTTTTGAGGCATTATAAATTACTTATATGGGGCTATTAAACATGCATTTTCTATTGAATATAGTGTGAAGCAAGTGAATAGTTATTCCATATTTTTTGTAACCAAATTTAAAATTTTAATTTAAGATTTTTTTGGTGTTGGTATATTCACAATACATTACATTGTTTTTCTACCCTTATTTAGTGGAGATCCTTTTGAAAAAAATGTGTTTCAAATTTACCTTCTTCTATATTCATTTGTACAATGTGAATAAAATATTATCAAAATAAGTATCCAAATAGGTATAAGAGCTAAAAGTGAAAAAAGTAATAATTTCGTAAAAACATCCCAACCCTAACTCACCCCCATATAAGTGTTGAGTATATCCCAAAGAGTTCTTCTTAGGAAATACCATTTCATATAGTCATGAAGTCTAATCATTATTTCATGAATTTATAAGGCAAAAAATTATAATGTATAAAAACCATAAAGTCATTTGAGAAGATTTAGGGACAATACCCCTTTTCTATACATTATTTCTAGATCTACATTCTATTTTTTACTACATATATATATTCATGAAAAATTAAAATTTCTTTATATGACTAAGATCCCTTAACAAATCATCATTATTTTGTAATTTCTATCTGAACTTATGATAAAAATGCTTCCACATGTGTATGTGTTTAACATTTATAAGGAACATATTCCATGAAATATTTTATTCCATGATTTATTTTTAGAAATGATATGCAGTGATATATATAGCATCAATTGTATTCCTAGTCAAAAACTATAAGAACAATAATTCTCTACTCTATGATATATGAGTCATATATAAAGAGAAGATTCCAGTAAAGATTCATTCTTGGACCTTTTCCAAGGAGGACGAAAAATAAATGACTCCATGCAAGTGTGGGATTACTTTTCCCCTTCCCAAATAAATTAATTTCTAGGATACTATAATAACTAAATTTTATTATATTCATATACTTCTTCGATATCTCTTGATGTTTAGACCCTCTTTATTAGCCTCTAACCAAAAACTCTCATCACCCTCAATCATTTATCCCTGCATATTAATTAGTTCCCAATTGAGATTTATTACTATAATTAAGATTATTATAACCCACATGAGTTTATTATCAAGCACACTTATGTGATATCCTATGTTACCTCTCATCATATAGACTAATTGTGATTTAGGTGAGAATATGGGTAATGATTAATTACTCTAATAATCACTATTGAGAAACATAAATTTAAAAGGAAGGGAAAATAAATCCATTTCCATTGAGGTAAAAATTCACGACATATAATCAACCCCATTTAACCTAAAACATAATTGGTTAATTCATAGTGTGTAACCCAATTACTGGACATGATAGAAATATTACTATAAGAAAACATAACATTTCGATAAAACACCAAGATAGGGAAGGAGATTCATAAAATGCAATGTCGTGACACCCTCCACATAGAATTGGACATTTAAACCCATGTCACAAGAACATAGGGAATGAGATTCATTAATGGGGAACCAACACCCCTAACTAGAGACTAAGGTACTATAACCATCATATTTTTTTGTTGCATTATATTAGACCCAAAATTATAATTTTTTTTGTATCTATCCTTGGAGTATATTTCGAATGTCATCACATATAATTCAAGGACCTTATGATGTGATTTATTGGTTCAAAAGTCTCTAATCAAAAGGATGTTAGTGTAATATTTTTCATGGAACCCCAACTAGGAAATAATTTCAGACCACATCTTTCTAATTCTTGGTTCAAGTCCTATGACCATAAACTAAGTAAACTCTATGTGAGAAAATATATGATAGGATTGGTGCCTCTATTCATGTATGTTTTATTATTACCCTTTCTTGGTGTTTTGTATCACCATATAAATATCCCAAAAACTACCACCGTGTTCATAAAAAATATAAAATTAGGACCATGTATGATGAAATTATACTTATCATGTGATGGTAAAAGTTGTAGGATATTGAAATCTCGCACTATTTGGTGCAAACAACATGACATTGAACTAGAGGAACGATGAAATATTACATATTAGGATGAATACCAATGAAGGGATACCTCATAATAATTGAACACATTTCTCACTAATCCTCCCAGTTTTCATTATTACAATTTCATTTATGTATAAAAAATTAATAAATATTGTAGGGGATATCATATTACCCAAATAAAGATTGATCTATATTGATTTATTGAACTTTTCCATTAATAATTTATATTAATAAGGCATTGAGTATATTTTCATAAATATTGTTTTCAATATATTGTTTTAGGCTCATTATGATATCAAAAAAATCAATAAATTTAAATTCTTCCATACAACTAAATCATTACTCAAGTGTTTGAACCCCCAAAAATGATTAATGTTTGTCAGCAATTAGTGTATCCAACAATGATGGACACATCTTCGTGGATATTCATAAATGAACCAATATAGATCATCCAAACTCACTCATAAAATATCAAACCAACTATTTGAATATTCTTATAATGGGAGTTCCTTCAAATATATATATTATATTACACCATTTTAGTAGAACCCATCTTTATATTATGATCAGTGGTAATTCAAATCATATTTTCCATATATAATTATTAATTATTGTATTTTATTGTGTTTTTATCTAAAAAATATCATATAACCATCCATGTGGATTCACATACCCTTGATTTTATTCCATTATACATCATACCCATAAGCAAATCACACATGCACCTACCTTTACGTTTCATGAATCACGTAAAGATATTCATGAAGTATGTGTGGATGCCTCAAAATTTATAGGTGGGTGGATGGGTTCAATCCCCCTGCTAAATTATTTCATGAAACCAATGTTTATTAAAATTATATTATGCATGAATGTTTTAGCAATATCCATTAGGTGAAGAGCATAAGGTGGTGTGAGGAAGCTAGAGATGACGAGATAATCATTCATAATGCAGTGAGGAAAAGAAAGGGAGCCCTCCAACATTATATTCTTAGATTATTTCATTTGAAATTTTAGATAAATGGACTATCCTTCAACCCACTTTTGTGGATGGTGTAAGAGGACCACTATATTCTAGGGGTACCTAAAGAAAATATTCTATTCATTCAGATTAGAATTGATTTAGAGGGGTGATTTCTTTATAGATACATGATTTTGAACTAAATCATAATAATAATTTTTTATAATTATTATTCCATTATGAAAAATGAAATAATTATTAGGAACTCATTTCTAACCAATGACATGATTTTGGAAGGTCACACATGATTGTGGAAGTGTAGTTTGAGGGAAGAATTGTCATCCATGTGTGTGGCAATATAATCTATCCCAATGTCTGTAAATCCAAATGTAATGTCACCAAACCAAGGTATATGACATTTAGATGGTTTCCTTTAGGTGGGAAAGCTTATTAATTTTACATTCCACATACAAGAGTGTTAAATAATTTCTCTTGACAAGTCACACATGAATATATGGTTACACGACCAATTATTGATGGGTTCCTTGAGAGACTTTTTATTTTTTGTAATTTAAATTTAAATAGGATTAAGATTCACTATTCATGACTCATATAGTTTCCATTTGAAACCTGAAATATTTATGAAGACTCCCTAGTTGAATCCTAATTTAACCAAGTTGTTCACCTACCCCGTGAATGCATTTTTCACTGCTAAATCCCAATTTTATCTTCCCTAACCATAGATCATGATACATTAATGGGAAACTTTAGGTCGTGTCCAAGGATCATGATGTATCTAAATTTTTTTGATATATGATATGATAACAAAGGATTCCATTAGAGAACCACCTTTCATTCTACCAAAATTTTTAGAAAAGGACTACATCACTAGTGTCCATTTCACAGATAATTAATTTATGAAACCAAATTCCACAGTGTCTATATACCCCTTATAAAACCTATAAATACAAGTAGATTTCCCATTTAACACAATTATAATGGTTGTGATGAAAAATTGTGTAAGTACACATCCAGAAGAATTATATACTCTCATGTTTAAGAACAAGAATATAAATTACTAAAATTTATATGATATTTTTTGTTTAAAATCTTATAGAATGAAAACGAACTATAAATTTGAAACCGGTATATTTAAAGTGAATACTTTGACTTAGTATCCGATTTTTTCACCAGATGTTTATTTTAAAAAAATTACGACTTTTCCATTCATTGACACATCTTTACAATTTCAATATTAATATCATCCTTATTACTAATAATCCTTAATTCAAGGAAAAACATTTTAGAATTTGGGATGATCACAAAATATCAATAAGGGACACAAATAAGGAATATTGTTAGTCAAGGGAAAAACAATAAAACCCGTTTAAATTTATATGGGAAAAAAATCATTTCTAAATGAAAAACATTCCCTGTGTTTTTAAAATAAAAACATTAAAAACCATAATAAGAAAATAAATAACCATGTAGTATATTTGGAGAATCACTTTTATAATACCCTTTTAATACCATTGAAATTAGAATAACTATATGGATAACATAAAATATAATTATATGAATAAAATAATAACTACTAAATGCATTGAAATGATATAATCGGTCTCACACTTTATATATTCTATATCAGTATCTATTTTTTTGATGATCTATAATGGATCTTAAACCTTTCTATTTGCTATTTTGTGCTCACCCATGTTTAATATTGGGTATCAACCGATCATATAAGCAATATCAGGACTCACATTTGATCTATATTATTGTTCAACCCTTCTTATAATATATATAATTCTCACCCATGTCACATGTAATCATCACATACCAAATCATGAATAAAATATATTATGCTAATTATTTTCAACATTAAAATATTGGAAAACATTTTGAATCCCATTTGTAAAAAACATTCTGATATCCAAATAACTTTTAACATTCAAAAATTAATTTTAAAAACTAAAATAATTACATCAAGTTAAAAAAAATTTAAATAAAAATTTATTAAAATCATTTCTCTGGAAAATAAAATTTCAATTTTTAATTTTCTAAAAATAGAGCACTAATTTTTGGAAAAACTATATTTCAAAATAATCATTTAATCTTGTAAAGGAATATTCAAATAATTATTTCAACATGATGGTGGGAATATCTACTAATTTTTTTATATGTTTAAAAAATATTTCATTTGAATATTAAAAAAAGTGTTGTTAGAGTAACATTAAAAGAATTTTAAAAACAATATCCCATACCTAATGTCTGATTTGTCACATTTGTCCTTTATCATCCTAAATAAAAAAATTATGTTAGTTATTTACATTGATTTGAAAAATATTCAAGATTATTATTACATTTATTTAAATTTTTATCATGTTAAAAAATTTACTTAATTATTCTATTCATGTGGAAAGATTTAATGATAATTCGTCTATAATTACTATGGTAGGTTTACTAGGGTGAATTGATTCAGAGTTATATCATCTATAGAACATTATTGATTAGATAATTCTAAATTTTATTCATTAATAATTATTTTAAGTCCAACTATTAAATATAGTGATGAAAAAATCGCTATGTTTTAATCCTGGAGACAGTAGGTTGTACATACCCTTGAGACACATTTTCATTTTTAATTGATCATTATAGAAAGTAGGTATGTATCATTTTATCTTTATATAATTATCATAATATATCATATATCATATAACATATATATATATATATCAACTATCTAATATATTTATGAAAATGTATCTCATAAATTCATGAGGCTGATAGTTCACATGTACGCTGGAATGACATTATCATTTTTTAGTACATGGAATGATAAGATGATAAATGACATATTATATTTTAAATTGACAAAAAATTTAATATAATGATTAAAAAAATTTCCTTATTTATAAAAAATCATAAGGGATAGAGATGGAAAATAAATCACATCGATTCTTGAGGTGGTTTTCCTCCAATCACATGAATGATAAATTCATATCCAATTTTATGGATGTTGGGATAGATTTGGATCATTCCATTTACATAATAAAATATAATCATATATATGATACTATTTTTATTATTATTTCATGTTTTAATAATATTTTAAGTGGGTTGATTAATTAATAACATAAAAATATAACTAAAAAATTAAATTTTCTTCAGGATACCTCTGTTGTTAAACATCATAAAAATAAAGACGGTTTTCAACCAAGAATAATGAGTATAAAATAAGGGGATATATTCATGGAATCAATTACATAAGATCATTTCAAAACCAAATAGATTTTAATTCCGGATAATAATAGAATATACTTTCCCCTTTTATTAGAGAGGGAAGGGGTACTCTTTGAAATTCCAAAAACATTAAATAAATAGATTTTTTATTTAAAAATGTATCCAAAGTGAGATATTTTGAATATAATTTTATTATGTGTCTAAATAACCTCATGAAATAATAATTAGATATGTATGGACTAAATTTTATCCATTGTCTTTTTATTTTAACCCTTATATATCATTTTTATATCTTATTGTGACAATAATTATTTTTTACTTTTTTATGATATATATTGTTATTATAAAATTACAAAGGACCTGTAAATTTATAATGGATTATATTTAAAACATTATATCAATTATTTAAATTAATTTAATAAATATAAAAGTTTGAAATATATTAAGAAATTATTATTTACAATAAAATATTCAAAATGTCAAATCAGACAATATTCATTACGTTCACCATTACAAATATCAATACTACACGATAACTTAGAAAGAAATATTTTAATAAAATAAAAACATGTTAAAGTAATATAAATAATCAAATATCACATTATTTATCAAAATGTATATTCACTATAATATTTTTAATAAAATTTATTTGATATTTTCATTAATATAATAATTACTAAATCTCCTTTGTATAAGAATGTAAGTTATTTATTTGGTCAATAAAAATTAAAAATAAAATATCATGATGAAAATAAATACAGTATATTCAATATTAAGTTTGGAAATCTAATATATCCATTGGATAACCCCATATTAGAAATTATATAGTTATTAAAAATATGAGTGTTACATCATTGAATTTTATATAAATAAATATTATAAATGAAATAATAACCGATTAATGGAATAAAAAGGCCATATATTCAATGAAGTAATAAATATTAACTAAAATTACTCATAGAATAAAATTGGTGTAGGTTTAAGTGTTAGTTTATAAACCTTATCATAATATTTTTACCCATAATTACCCAATTCACTCATTATCGTGGTTACAAAATTTATAAAGGTTAATAATCATAATGTCTGAAAATAAAGAGAAACAATTTAATTTATTTAGACTACATGATTAATAATGTTGAATTCATCTTTTAAAATTAAAAAAATATTAATTTTAAATTTTAATATATATTTAAATACACAAAATAAAATGAAAATAGATTTTATAAAGCATGCCATTTTAAAGATGCAATATTTTTATTCTAAATTCATGAATAAAATCATCTTATGAAACCATAAATTTATTATTTTTAATTAAAAATTAAAAAATTACAATTTTAGATATCTCAGATATGATTTTAATTTTAATATATTAGAATATAAATTATACTTTTCAATTAAAATATATATTTTTCAATATTTATTGCAAAAAAAACATTTCAGAAAATTATCAATGTTTCAAAATTAGGTAATTTTTATTTTTTATTTAAAAAATGATATTTATTTTGATAAATATTCGTTTTAAATTATATATAAATTAATTATATTTTAAACCCACAAAATAATTGAAAATCAATTTTGAAGAACATTTATTTGATGAATAAAATGACTTTAATAAAATATAGTGATTCATTTTCTATGAAATAATCAAGAATGTTTTAATGATTGGTACTATTTATATTATAAAACTAATGAAATTTTATTCTTTCGTTCTAATTTAATATCTATTTTATAATAGTCATATTTATATAATAATATTTAGTGGTTATTTTAACCTCAATGTGGGGAATATTATACGATATTGAATAAAGTCCTTACTTTTAAAAACACATGATGGGACACTCTCCACTATTTTAGAAATTTCATTCAGAAATTATTAGAACATGTTCTTGAACACCAAGGGTTTTAATTTTAAAAATAAATTATTTGAAATAGCATATTGAAAAACGGATTAATAAAACATCCACTTAAAAGAGGTTGAAAGTGTTGTTTAAAGGTAATCTGGAATAACGCATTCTAGGATTCCATATTGGAAAACATAGAAATGGAATAGAAATTTTATCTCCGGCGTACTCATAGATATTTAAGGTGAACATGGTCATGTGAATGTCAACTATCAGAAAAAAGTAAATCTATGTTCGTTTAAAAGGATATTTATTTCCTCTATAAGAAAAATAAAAGAATAACGTAATCGTTTTAAAATTACTTTCCTTGAGTTGGGAATTTTTTTACTATTTGAATATGAAAAAAAATATATGTACATAATTAAAATTTATTGAATCATTCATTAATTAATTACCCCCAAAATCTCTTCTTTTTTATAAAAAAATGATGCATGCGAATTTGTAATACATGATGTACTATATTCATACTAAAAGGATAATATAATACATAAAAAGATAATTCAACATTAAATCATTAAATAAAATATCATAGTATTCAATTTACCTTATTCGTGTAATTTATCGAAAAAATATGATGATCTTCAGTCAAAATAACATTAATCACTTAATAAGTAAATTAATTTTTAATATTATCATATTCTCAATATTGCAATTAATATGTACCAAAAATTTAACAAATTCTTCATCCATTAGATATTTTATCTAAAACATAAAATTAATACTAACTGGTACATCATGTTGCATGCTAGAAGTTAATGAAAATATTTCACCCATTATTTATTTGTTCAAACCTAATTATCTTTGTAGATGTGATAAGTTTTCTCATATTATGTGGGTTGTTATTTTCTAAATCTATATAATACTTATAAATTTCCAAAAATAATGATAAAAATACTCAAAATAACATTTATATATTAAACAATAATTATTTTATTGACCTCATAAATTATTTCATACCTGTCATTTTCTATCCAAAATTCAGATAAACCACAATTATCCCCAAAATAAAAATTTTTCCAAAAAAATTATTACTCACCTTGAAATTTAATTCAATAAATCCTAGAAAGGTATTTTTATGAAATTTATCTTATGATAAACATTAACAGTATAAACCATTAATGGTATCACAAAATAATAAGATAAAATCACATAAAAATTTAATAACGTCTAAATTTACATAAATCATTATATGACACCAACATTAAGGTCCTTGTCTTAAGAAATACATATTCTAGTCTTTCTAAACTAGAATTAACTTTTATAAAATTCAAATGATCTTTTATGTTTATAGTTGTAGAGAATTTTTAAAACTCTTACATAATAAGCCCATACATTATATGTGAATAATTTTACATAATGTCCACTTTTCTATGAAGAAGAACATTTTTCTAAATGAATCATGTATTCATTTCATTGAATGATCATCACATTTTTTATCTTTAAAATATTCTTTTCATTACTCTTCCATAAAATCAAGTTGAAATGAATTTAAAATGTGTAAGGATTAAAAAATATTAGTAAGGGAAAATGTAAAAGAAATCTACAGGTCTAGTAAATAAACACATTTAATTTTCATTGGTAAGACATACCATTTCCAAATGAAAAACCCATACACTTTTACTTCTAATAAAATCATTAAAACCGTTAAATGATAATAAAAACCATTTTTTAATCAGAGAGCATCACATTAATAAAACCATTACAGAACCCTTAAAATTGGAATAACCATACTAATGACTTCTAATATAATTCTACATAGATCCATGTCATTACCCAATACATTTTAGATCAATAATAGGTCACACAAATTTTATATTAAACATCAGGATCCTTTATTTTTCAAGTGCTATAATAGGGTTTAACCAATCATATAAGCTCTATCGAGCTCACCAATGAGTTATATTAGTGTTTAACCTTTATAAAATTCTATATCAAAATATTTCTTGTGAACTACTGGTATTATTTACAAAATCAAGACTAAAACATTTTATGATTTTAGTATTCATCATAAACCATTAGAAACTCATTAAATCTAATATTCCAAACACATTTATGTATTAAAACACCATAAATACTTCTAAAAACAAAATTTAAAACAAAAATTACTAGAACATAGTAAATATGAGTTTTATTTGAATTAAATATCAGAAAAATTTGTTCTATGGAAAATTATTTTTCCATTCGGAAAAAATATTTTAAATAAATACATCACACTCATTTATGACAAAATTTTTATTTAAAAAAATTTAAATTTTGTAAATGAATATTAAAAGAATCACGGAATCATGAAAATGTAAATATCCATTCATGATGTATTCCTTTGAAAAAACATTGCTTTTTTACTTTTGTATGAATAGTTGCAAGAGTGGCTTTAAAAAAGTGGTTTTATTATGAAATACTGTTACCTCAAGTCTAATTTTTCACATATGTCCATTATATTCTGGAATAATTATCTTATGTTTTTTATTTTTATTTTGATAAATATATTAAAGTTTATAATTTATTTAATTTCACCTATTCAAATTTTATAACAAATACATAATTATTTAAAATCACTTTGGTTGTTTTGAAGATAATCAGTTCATTAGTATAGAATGCCTTGAGTTGGTAAAATATCCTAAAAAATACATGTGATCAATCATCTCCATAACAATATTAATTAAATTATTAACACTTATATATATTAATTTTACTTCTACATACAACCCTATAATATATATGTAAATAATGAACTATATTACAATCATGGAAAGGGTAGTCCATGTGTACACAATGTATTGATATCATTTTTCAATGATAATTAAATAAAGATAGTAAGAACCATTTTATCTTTAAATAATGATCATAATATCATATATATAATATTATTTTTTTAAATATACTTATATATATCATTCATCTGATGTAGTGATGAAAATCTATTCACATCACTTTGTGGAGGTGATAGTTCACATCTATACATGAATGACGTTACCATTTTCAGTACATAGAATCATAAAAAGGTAAATGACATGTTATATATTAATAATTAAAAATATTATAATAATATCAGGTATAATCCTTAATTAAATCATTATAACTAATCATGAGATATGATGATGGAAAATGGATAACATCTTTTCATGAGTCGGTAGTCCGCCAAACACACGAATGATGAATTCTGTTTCCCATTTGGTGATAGTGAAGATACATATAGGGTAGGCCACTAAAATAAAAATATATTATTATGTATAAGATATTATAGTTGTTATTTTATGAATTTTGAAAAATATCCTTGGGGTTGAGAAAGGAATAAAAAAGATGATTGATCAAAATGATACCTCTTCTTCAGATAACTTCCATTGCTTAACAACTTAAGACCACTATGTACGGTTTAATTCAAAAAACGAGGACTCTAAAATTATATTAGGGAATATAAGAAGGTATTTTATTATATATTTTAAGAAAAAAATAGGTTTGTATATGTGATCATACTATAATAATATGTTCCCTTTTACTGTAGAAGAGAGGGAAACACATCAAATTTATCAAAATATTAAATTAATATAAATAAATTTATAATCAAAAAATGGATCCAATGTGATTTATTTATAATATATGATTAGTATGGGTTTATAAATAATTATCAAATAAAAATTTGATATTTTTTTTCTAAAATTATACAATTATATTCTAGTATTTATCCTTTTTAACCCCTTGCACTATTACCATAACAACATGAATTTTTACTATTGGAGGGTTAATATAGTTATAATAAATTGTAAAAAAACCCAGTAATGGACCATATGTGACTGTAAAAGCCTTATCCCAATAATTTATCTAAATAGAATAATTCTATGAATTTTAAGTGATTAAATAAAATATTATTTACTTAAAAATAACCTAATTCCAATTTGGACACAATTCATTATACTCTATTTTAAAAATACAAATAAAATATGATAAAATTGAATATAAAATTTTAATGCATCCCTAATATAAAAGATAAATCTAAAAAATTTGGTGATAAAACAAATTATATGAAATAATATTTACTATAAAATGTGTAATAAAATTTATTTGATTTTTTCATTAGTAAAAATGTTTCTCCATCAATGTTGTGTAATAATTTATAGAAAATACTTTTAAGTAAATAATAGTTATTTTAAAATGTGTAATAAATTATTAAAAATTATTTTTTATTAATAATATTTGTGTGGAACCTCTAAGTTTTCTTAAAATAAAATATTATAGATGTACTAATGATATATAGATGAAAAAATGTCCACATATTAAAATTTATATTGCTTATATATAATTTTAACTAATCTATAAAAGTAAAGAAAAATATATGGTTAATTTTATTGTACATATCATATTATTTTTACCCTTAATTACAAGAATTTTCCTTTATAGTGCTGAAAATATCTACCAAGATTAATATTCATATAGTACTATATTAATAGGAAAATAATAACTAAATTTAGACTAAATAATTAAAATTATATAATCCATTTTAAAAAAATTAAAAACATAGGTTTAAAAGCAATTAATTTATTCTTGATTCAGAAAAGTGCAATGAAAAATTGATTTTTAACAAATATCCCTTTTAAAATATAAAATGATTATCTACTAAATTCAATTATAAAATTCAACTAAACCCTAAAAAATATATTATTTTACATAAAAAGGTAAAAAATTAAATGATAAAACTAATCAAAAGTATTATTTTAATTTTTAAATACATGAATATAAAATCCAATTCCAATAAAAATTCATATATCTAAAAATTAATTAAAAATGAAACTATTCTAAAATTTATCAAAATTTGACCAGAAGATAATTTTTGTATGATTATTTCAAAAAAATTATATCTATTTAGTGTAATATTTTTTAAAAACGTTATGAAAAGTAATTTTATTTTGGAATCACAAAATATATACAAATAATTCTTGAATAATATGTGTTTGATGATTAAAATGGAGTTACTAAAATTATGTGTTTAATTATATAATAATTATTAAAGGAATTATTATTGAGTATAGAAATATTATCTTTAATAATTACATTAATAATATTAATTACTTTTAATTTAAAATGAGTGTATAATGGTGACATTTAAAAAATTATGTTTTTTTCATTTATGCTTTATGTAGCATACATGGTAGGCTATCAAAATAGATCTCTCCATTTAAAAAATCATTATGTTACAAAAGGTAATGAAGAACCTAATACCTTTATGAGGATTCTAAGGTTATATTGATTTTGAGAACTAATTTAAGCAAACTAATATTGGAATATTTGGGTGGGAAAATGTGTAATTTTAACGATGTTGAGTTTACCCCATTTGTTTTCACCTTCTGACATCCGTCCACCCATGCTGAAGTGCATATCATCACAATTTACTTGTTAATCCCATAATGGTTTGTGAAAATGTGGTCAGGAGCAATATAAGAGAAAAATTTATTTCCCAAGGACCTTGTGAACATCATAAAAATCACAAGGTATATAATATTTTTTAGACCGACCTATAAAATTTAATAGAGTACTCCAATAACCTTACCACCCTCATCCAAACCATACATATCGATGATGGAAAACCAAAATACAATTATGTATTCTTTAATCCATGTTTAAAACCATGGAATTCTTAGTCATGATCATCCTCTGAAACCTTCTATACCACACTGTTAGAGCATGAACACCAATTTTAAATACTTTAATTGTGGATTCCCATAATAAAAGGAGGATCTATGTAATTATTGGTGATATGTATATGTTGTATGGGAATCAAAATCATAGATTAGCATTATAATCAGGGTCTCTATTAGGATGAAAATTGAGTGGTGTCACTTGGATCACTAATTGATTTATTATCTATTCAATGCGTTGTGTCAGATAGGGTATCCAATCTAGAGAAAACCATTATTTTTTAGAAAAAGATACCACATTTATTCCCTTATGCACCACCTTATCCCATCAACTGTAATGATTATTGGATGATGGTAATCCCAATTGGTAATTGAACACATGATTCTTGAAATTGTTTTAGTTTTTATTAAGTGAAACCATTATTGGTCTAAGGATACCCTTAAATAAGAATCTTTTATATATAAATCTTATTTAAATCAACATTAATTACACTAATTCAATGATTGAAATATACTATATCTTTTTTCTCACACTAAAATTTGATCATGTAATCATAGGGATATAAGTTTTCTTTTTTATTCATATAACTCAGGTCCGCCCAACCTGGACTTTGACTAGGAGTAAGACCCAAAATATTATCCATGGTTAGCCACTATATGATTAATTACATCATAATTATTATTTATGATACATTACTAGAATATATCTCCATGTATAAAAATAAAAAATATAATTATAATGTCATTACTACACGATGTTGCACATCATGGTGAGATATTTTCATAAGAAACCGCACTATTTAATCTGAATTACATTTACGTTAATTATTTACTATTGAGATGTGTAGTAGACACCATAGAGGTTTAAACCCAACAACCTATATCAATTTAACTTCATCATCTTGGGGTTCTATTCCTCATTATATCATCAATTAGGTTTCCTTTTTTGAGAATTCTTTTGTGAGCCCATATATCAATTTCTTCAGGGACTTCCAATTTTGTGACTCTCCTCTAGTCTTATTATTGATAAAACAATGACCAAAATA
This sequence comes from Viscum album, assembly GCA_963277665.1. Classification (NCBI taxonomy): domain Eukaryota; kingdom Viridiplantae; phylum Streptophyta; class Magnoliopsida; order Santalales; family Viscaceae; genus Viscum; species Viscum album. The sequence continues at coordinate 987,061,432 of OY728143.1, read as the reverse complement.
GAATGGTGTATTCCTTATTGGAATCATCATATTTCATCTATAATTTCATGTCCCAAAACATATTTCACTTTTACTAGGTAATACATATTATTTATAGATATCCTAATACATCCTCAATGGGCCATAATCCAAATAGGTAACATCCATAAATCTTATCCCATATATATTTCATCTTGCATGAATTTGTATAAATATTTTACATAATAATCCGTACTCCATAATATTAAAATTAATGTTTTAGTCCTCATCACATGGTTTCTAACTATATAACATGGTCAACAATTTTTCTGATTCATGTTCATACAGGGGAAATGTTTCACTTTTTCATGGTTCAATCCCACCACTATAACATCTCATTCTTTCTTTGATGGAAATAAAACAATACAGAACCCATTTTTTTGGATTTTAACTATCAAACCATAATATTAATCATCAATATGTAAAATAGCAATTATTTTTTACCTTTTATAGAAACATATTATTATGATAGTACATTTCAATGGTCCACCATTAACAAAAAGGATTCCAGTCCAATCATTTAATTTTTTTATGGATTCATAGAACTAACATAAATCTATAAAGGGTGATAGAGTAATTATTAATTCCCCCCTAAGGGTGTGATTCATGTAAATGGTTAACCATTAATTAAAAGGTAACTAGTCCCATCTATGGAATTTTTGTGGGAATCATTTTCCTGAATTAAATCTATTAGGTTATGTTTTCTATGATGAACAAATCATATATTATAGTTATTACTATATCGTTGAACAACTAACCATTTTATGGGAAATTAAACATATGTTAATATGTATCAGAGTCACATCCATTTTTTGATTTCCAAAATATATATATTTTTGGATAAACTCCAAATCCATTATTTTACATCATTTTTTAGATATAATTTAATATAAATACTCATATGTACGGTATTCACAATGTTTCTATACCCTTAATACAAAAATAAACTAAACCAATATCCATATATCACTATGAAATTCCTCTAATAGTAGTTCTAGAGACCTAAGGTAAACATGAATTTATTCTATATAATTTCCATAATTAAATCATTAAATTATAGAATAAGATTAATATTTCAAGAATAAATATGTTTATTGTTTTAGAAACAATAATCCTAAGGGACCTATTAAACAATTCTTGTGAACATTTACCGAAACATTCATCATACAATATAATCCCTTACAATTCTCACAAATTAAACTCATCCTCATAACAATGGAAATAAAAATGTAACAAAGGGTTGAGCTCAAAATCCTATAAATGGAATAGTGAACATATCACGATATTACCCACAGAGAGATAAAAATTATATAAGAAAACAATAGCATCATAGAAATATGTGATTAAAATTAAATGGAGTCATAAAACAATTCATATTTCATTATAAGAGATCAATTAATCAAATAGTATCAAAAGTATAATAAGGACTAAATATTCTGAAAACATGAGTTTTAAATAAATATCCATTGGTATATCATAGTGACCTAACAATATAAAATGTCCCCAAATAATCATTAAAAATTATCCAAATGGATCAAGCATTACTAGATGTTCCACATAGTGGAATAGGAATCACAACATGTTTCCCATTATGGATTATGAATCACAACATGTTTCTCATATTTAATAAGTAATAATTAAGAATTTAAAAAAGGCTATATATTATCATAACACGTTTCTAATTTTGGACTTGGAATCACAACATTTTTCCCTTTTTGTATTGAGAATCGCATCAAATTTCAACGTTATCTAAGGGTATGTAAATAATTACCCAATAAAATATAGGGATAAATATTTCCAACCCATGACTAAAATATTATCCAAACATTTTTTTGAATCATAAATCCATCCCATCATAACATTATTAAACACCTTAATAATAAATGTTTAAACATTATATTTTAAAATATACTACAAAAACCGAGAAAAACTAGAATTAATGAAATTAAATTTCCTAAAAAATAAGGCTAATCATAAATTCATATACTAGTTGGTATATAAATGATAAAAGAATATATTACTTATCTCTTGATATAAAGAGGAATATTAATGTGAAATTAGTAAATGAATATTTAGAAATCAATTTTCAACATTGTCAAAACAGAAGGAGTTACATGTCATTTTCAGAAAGTAACATTGAAAAGAGGTAATGTGAAAACATTTAGAACACATTTAATTTGAAAATAAACTAAAATAATGGATCCCATAATGAGTAAATAATTTTTTTCTCTATTGGAAATGTGGAATGAAAAATAAACTTATTATTTTTAAAGGAAAAGTATTTTTTGGAATTTTAAATTCCATTAATGAAAACACATATCAAAAAATATTAATAAAAATTATCTTTTACACGCGGTATAAGAATTTTTTAACATCAAATAAATCAAAATGATTTTGTATTTCCAAACAATAATTGAATTGATTTGTTGAATTTGATAACATGAAATTGAAACAAAGGTCGAATTCATATATAGAGGATTGTTCTCTATAACCTGATAATTTCATATTAGATAATGATCAAGAAAGACACGTGGATAAAAATATTATGTTTCATTGAAAAAATAAAGTAAACTCATATAAAAACATGATATAAATTATAAAATAAAATATTTAATTCTATGTTTAAAATAAACCATGTAACTTATGAAATATTTTTAGAATTACCATAGTTTTATATGGACTATGTAGATCATACCCTGAGAATGTTTTTAATGGTGTCTTATTTAGTATAAAAATAAATCACTATAATTTTAACTGACAGAATAATATAAAACAATAATATGGTATAAGTTTACCATATTATACAAAATATTTTCTATAAGAACAATTATAACATAACAATTAATAATTGAGTTATAAAAAAATCCTTACAATATGAGGAGACACTAAATCAAAATCCATAAAAAGATAAAAAACAAAATTTAAGTTAAATATGCATAAAAAAATAATTTTGTGATATAATTTCTCAATAATACATCAAAATAAACACAAGAAATAAATTACTAATATTATGTAAAACATGACTCAAAGAATATAAATTGAGATGAAGCACTTATAGAGGACATTATTCATTTATAAATTACACTAAATATTATAATTGAATATATTTAGATTCTTAATTACATAAGAAATAAAATTATTCCTAACGATACCCTTTACTTTTGAATATTTATAATTTTTAAATATTTTTTATTTAAGTTAGTTTTTACCTATTTTCCTTCATCAGATGTTTATTGTTTTGATAGATTGTAGTAGATTCATAACAGTGATGCTGGTATTTTTTATTCTTCCAGATACCATCATTAAAAGATAATTAGTTTTAACTTATATGATTTATTATAATTATTTATTGATTTTAAAGTTCATTTTATGGGTTTTCTTTGTTATATATAGGAATATGAAATCAAGAACTAGAATTTTTCATTCCTTTTTAACCAATGCGAAGTGTATTCTTTTGTAATGTGTTAAATAATATTATTTCCAACAAATAATTGAAATTAATAGTTATCTACATAATAATATAATATTATTTATGTTATTGTGTTTTAATAGTCATAGATGATATAATTTAATGTTATTATTCATGTATGTCATCAAACCGACCTAAACTAGAAAAAATCATGATTAATGGATTATTAAGATGGTATTATGTTACAAAATCATTATACCCACTTCATAATGATATAATTTTGTGTTTATCAGGGTGATATATTAAAATTAAGGGGTAATTAAGATTTTATAAGCCACACCTTATTTAGATATGAAAATTAATTTACATCATTTAGTCATGTTGTTACAACCATTATTAAAAATATGCATTTAAAAATGAAGTGGTTTATTCTTGGATGATGTGGTCCTCACACATTATTTATTATCTTTTTTGTTTTTCTTAATTGAACATTTTATGTGTTTAATTATTATAAAATTTATATAATTAAACATCATAAAAAATTTGATAATTATTATATCATTTAATAATGGTTTAATGGAAATCTAAGATAATGGAGTGTTCAAATGATGTATAAATGAGAAATAGGTGTTAGGAACTATACCTCACTTCTTGAATTATATCCACTATAGAGGTGGATAAGAATGTTATAGATGATCAATTCAGAAGAAAATGATATCTTAATGGTGGTTTGGAATTTTTAGGAGAGGAATCTATATATATTGATACAAAATAAGTGTGTTGTGGTGTGTGGGGAAGTGCAGAGGGGATATCAACTTTTATAATTGAAAATGGCTAGCATTGATTTGTAAATACTCAGAGCATTTCAATATTTGGAAGTCACTATCATGGAAATATTCAATAAATATTTTCAAATAATGTGGTGGGAAAGATATATGGTCAAAAAATAATTAAAAATGTTTTTTCTCTTGTCTTTTAAATATGATTATATCCCTTTACACAAATATTTATTACTCTTACCATTTTAAATTTTATGTTGGTGGCCAGTTTTTAACTAAGGAAATATAATTTTTATGACTAAACATTAGGTTTAACTTATTAAAAATTTTAAACCTGTTGATTTTAAATGTTAAATCCATTTTTATGGTCTAATTTCATAAATTATTACTAATTAATTTTAATATATGAAATTAATAATTTATAAAAAAAAGTTTTGAAAATTTTTACTTCAGTTATACAATCCCAATCAAGGTTTTTAAAAACTAAATCAATATTTTTATGTGAAAAAATAAACTATAAAATTTATATGTTATGAATAATAAGTTTTAATGAATTTCATGTTCATGATTATATACAAACAATTTCATAAAAGTTATAATATTAGTAAAAAATTTATATTTTTCTATTAATCTAAAAAAAGGATTTAGAATAGTCATAAAATATCCCCAAAATATATGTTTTTAATTATATATTCAAAAAAGATCTTCATTTTTTATAATTATAAATAATGAAAATTAAATGTTTATATATAGATTGAAAATAATAAATATAATGAAAAACTAAATTTACTAGAAATGATGTTTTTAAACATTATTAAATCATAATGGTATATCATATAAATTTATATTTTATATTTTTTTAGTGTATTAGTACATATGTTATAAAACTAAAAAAATTAAATATAATCTATTTGGATAAGATATAAAATAATTAGAAATAATGTTCTTTGAAAAAAAATAGATGTGTTACATTTATACTAAGAAAACATTAATAAATACAATTAAAATTATTTACTAACATTCTAAAATTTAATTTTACTACTCAATTAATAATAGTAAATTTATTTAAATTTTATATATAATTCAATACATTGTATAATAATAACATTTTTTATATTTATACCTAAATTATATATATAACATTATAATATAATATATGTTTATATATATCATTGTGAGGTATATTATTTTAAATTTACCACTAAAAAATATTCAATTTCAGTATACTGATTAGATATAACTCAAATAACCATATACGCATTGACCATAATTTTTAGGATCATTTTCGTAAGAAAACTACTTGAAAAGACCATATTCAAAATGACCATATGACATTGATATATATATATATATATAAATATGAAAACATAGTGTTCATTCCATTCCATCATATGATTTCCATAGCATTTATTTTTTATCTTAATAAATTATTTATCTATTTGTGGTATTCATTCTAATTGTCAATTTTGATTTTCTAGTAGTAAATATTAATGTAATGATTGTCCTAGGGATATTATAGAACTGAAGATATTATTCCTTAAATTTAATTCCACATTTTTTTCAGTTTTATTTGATGTAATCATCCATGATTTATAAAAACAAATTCACGTGATTGTGTTGTAATATTTTACAATGAATAAATAAATTTTTATAGTTTTAATCCATATCTTGCATAATATTTCACCTTTTTCATATTAATTATGTAAAAAAATATAAATTTTTATGATTTTTAACACTATTGTTTAGGAAAATATTTTACTTTAGATGTAGGGTGTTACATGAAATGACCTGATGTCATTAATATTGATATTAGTGTTTGTACATTAAATTTGAAATTATCCTTTATTATATAGAATGATATGACGATTATTCTGTGGATCATGATAGTAAATGTAATATGTGCTAAAATGGTGTTTTATGATAAACCAATATCTAGAATTTATTGAATTAAATTTAATAAGAATGACTTTCCTTTAAAAAAGGGAATTGAATGTTTTTAAATTAAAAATAAAGCGATTTTTGATGTGAATGAAGATAATAATTATGAAAAAAATATATAATTATCATCATTTAGGTATATTGATGAAAAAGTATCACACATTAAGATTAGTGTAGAATATTTTTATTGTAAATTAGATAATAATTGATCTAACCTGATATTTATAATATTCTATTGTGTAGTGGAATTTCTCATCAAAATCACTAAAATAGAAAATTTGAAATGAAAATTTGGTAAGAAAGAAAAATTTGGAAATATAATTGATAATCATCAGAGAATATAGAGTGAATAATAGTAAAATAATCGGAGAATCAATGTGTCTAAATTGAATAATTAATGTAGAAAATTAATGAACTAATGAATAATATTGATGAATTCAAAAATTAATTTGTGTATTGATGGAAATATCAATTTAATTCAAATGGACAATTAAATTAGATCATATTTTATTTTTCTAAATCTACTTATTCCATTTATGGAAGATTTAAGATAAGTAATATTACCAGTTAAACAGTAAAGGGTGTTGATAATCGCAAAAATTATAAAAATGAATTTTTTTTCGTTCAAATGGTTATGTTGCTAAAGAAAATGAGACTAAAGGTAATGTGAAGTGAATGAAGAATAATAATATTCTTTAGAAGTCGAATAATGTTATTATACTTCCATATAGTGGGTAGAATCACATGTATTGAAAGAAAATACCTCCATGTCCTTGGTAATTTTCATTATTTGTATACACTGAAAGAGACTTCAATACATCAATTCATGTCTTAACTAAATATTTAATTTTTCATTAAAATTTATTTTTAGTATATATTTTTATTATTGAGTTCTTCACTAACTTTGTTTCTCTTAGAAGTGATTCATTGTTGAGTTGTACCATCAAAAGTCTCGATAAAATCGTTAACACCCTTCTGTGGTATCAAGGATAAACTGAATAAATGAAAAATTGAAATGTTTAATGTTATAATGTCTTATTGTAGGATGATATATTCATACTATATAAAAATTCACATGAAGAGCATATGAAATGTATAAAGACTTGATATTCCCTCTTTGGTTAATTATATGTAGTGAGATTCTACTTAGACACAATGTGAAATATCATATTCACAAGTACATAGTCCACTAGACCCATTATGATATTAGACGCTGTGTCTTAGGTGAAATCGATGTGGGGACATAAAATTATTCTATGTGATGTGAAAATATACTTTTCCATTGTAGAAGATAGAAAGGGAAATGAATTGTATAATTTTTATACTTAGCATTAAATAATTATGTATATGATAAATTTTATTTATTAATAGTGACTATGATATTATAAGGGTGTGTAAGTGAATAATAAAAATATAATAGTGATACTAAATATAATATCCTTTATTAAATAACAACATGTTAGATTAAATTTGTTAAGAATAAAATTCTTTAATACACTGATCATTCAAATAAATTCTTCATTCTTATGAAATAAATAATAATCTCTATTTTGTTAGGTTTAAAGGGTAACTATTATCATTATGTCAATTATGGGTGATGCTAGAATAGGAAATCCAATTTTATTCGAACTTATAATTTTTTTTTGGAATTTTTATGAGATAAATTAGAAGGATATTCATCAAATAACAATATAAGACTAATATTATATATGATAAGTGTTAATTGATTGAATAAATATTCATTATATAAGACATGAAAAAAGTTTAGTTATAAAATTATAAAATATAGAGCTAGCCATGTAAAATTTATAATAGTGGATGTAATTATTTTAGAGGGAACATATTCATTAAAAAACTGTATTAATTAATAACATAAATTATAGTTATAATGGATCACATTTTTATGATATACATGAATTAAAAATCATGATTTATAATTTAGGTTAGTCCTTGATAGTAAAAAATTTAATAAAAATTAATTCATTAATATTCATAAAATTTGGAATTATTCTCAAATATATGTGGAAAATAAATTTATAATAGGGAACAATCCTATCTGATCCTACTTCCAATAAATTCTGTATGGGTAATGGTGCTTATATGATAAATAGAATATAATATTTTGTTGTGTCATGTTTAATTCTACATACCATCATTTAAGGGATTTATAAGAAATATTAACTAATGGATTCATTCTATATTATTGAACAATTTATGGATATGAATCAAGATAATACATGGATTTAAGGATATGAGACAACCATGTCGTTTTTCTAGTGAAATTTATCTATTGGAACCAGGTTTCTACTCATGTGCTCAAATGTTTTAGCACGTAAAAAAATGGATAATCTTGAGATCCCTCTAAAGAAAGCAGTGGACATTGATTCCATATTGAAATAATTTTTTCCATCTTTTATTAAATGATATATTAATTTCTATATGAATAATATTAGGTATAACCTTGAAGATATTCTAAATGTATAGTGAGCAACAAAATACAATCTAAAAAGGTCTCACATATCATGATGATTAACAAGGGAAAAGATAATGTTAAGGAAAACATGAAGAACTATATATGAAAGTTTATGTTTTTAATATTTATACCAAAACATCATAATTAAATCTTTAAAATATAGGGATAATGTTTCTTTTTCAAACTAATAGGGAATCAACATATTAATTTTCCTTAATACATGAATATTCCTAAGAAGAAATGTGTTGGTAGTTCTACATAACATGAAATTTATGTTGTAGAAATAAATTAATGTACCTTTAAAACATAGTATTAGATACAAGATACACATCACATATTTCATTTTATGTATAGATAATTATATGATAAAATAAGCTGACTGAGGGAGATGTAGACCAATGAGTTGTGAAATGAAAAAGTGTTAGTGTGATATCAATGGGTAGATTCAATTTAGTAATTTATACTCCATTTTAAATAGTGTTGAATGATTATTATTGTGTACCATCAATAAAAAACATTATTAATATATTATACACTGACAAGGTATATCTTTCCAATTATATAAAAAATAAACATTTATATATATATGTTAATAAATTTTTTTATAGTTATGATAACCTATTTATTGGAATATATATGATTGATCATGGGAATAATATCTATAATTTAAATAATAATAAGAGTGAAATAAATGACACGAATTCAATATACCATTTAAATTTTCTCCAAATTTATATAATTAATAATCATATCTAGTGACACAAAAATTATGGAATAACAGATTTAAATGAATTTGAATAATTTGATGTATTTAATAATGTATTTTTGGTATAATAAACAAATAATATTTTAAGAAGAAATGTTTATGAGATAACAAATTATATTTTCTCATACAAAATGATGTATTCTTTCCTATATGTAATGTAGCTTGAGGTGGATTTCAATAATTCCTTACCATCACTAAATACTTTAGTTGAAATAGGTATGTATTTATTATGAACAATTTGAATGAATCCATTTAAATATTAAAACATATCAAAAAATTATGTAAAAATCATTGAAATTGCATTAATACACTTCATGATTATTGTGGTGGTGAATAAATAATTCATCATTTGTGTCATTATCTAAAATTTTAGGGTATTGTATATCAATTACAAATAACATGTACACACAAAATTTCTAGTATATTTTAAAGGAGGAACCAAACTATGTTGGATATGGTTCATTTAATGATGATTCATTCTAACATTGATATTTCTATTCAAGGTTGTACTCTAAAAACTAATTTATTTAAAAAAAATTATGTTCCTTGTAAAAAAATACATCAGAAACAACATGATATGTGGACTAATAAAAGTGTAAAATTTTGTTTTATAATGACATAGGTTTGTGATTAACATGTTAGAGGTATTATATTCAATAAAATTTAATCAAATCTGATAAATTACTATTTTTTTATCCCAAAGAAACTGTGGGTTTTCAAATCAATATTCTACTAGTGAATAATATAATTTTTCATTGGAATATATCTTTCCTGTAATATAATTTATTTATAAACAAATAAATGTAAATAAATTTTAACTTGATGGAGTTCAAGATTATTAGTCCAAAACAAGGTATACACCTTGAGATTCCATGAAACTAGGTACGCCAATTTCTTAAAAAAAACACTCATTAATGATCATGTTCCATTATTAATTACAATACTACTGTCCATCTTGATAAATATAATGTGATAAATTATCTAAAGAGGGACCGAAGAAATTGTTACATGGTTACCAAAATTGTTAATCTATGGATAGTGAAATGATGATTTGTTTAGGTACTTGAAACATAAATTATACTAACCATTTAATAAATATTTTGAGTTGGTTCATTATCTCTCCTTATTTACAACACATAAATTTTTTTAAAAAATTATTCACAACCACTTCGAAATATCCCTTATCTTCTAAGAGTGACTATTATTATTATAAGGAAACATGAATGAAATTACATCATTAATTGTGTGTCAATCGTCACTTCCAACATCTATTTCATGTATTACATTGATATATAATATCTTCTAGAATGATAAAATCATTGAATACCCTTTGATCCAACTTTATTTATTTTCATCACACATATGGATTTGTAATTCTAATTAATACAAGATCCTTTTTATTTTTATTTGAGAAATATATATCCATATGATTGAAAGAATATCTATTTTCCCAATAAATTGATAATAAAATTACATTATCTAGGATATGAAAATTAAAAAACATAATACCATTCATTTCATTAAAAAATATATAATCAAGTAAAAAAATAAATTAAAATATATAAATTTAAATTCTATATATTCATATTAAAGCTAATATATTGACATGTAACCATCAGCTTTGTAACACAATGAATACCATAAAATTGAAACCATTATTAATGATACAATGAATGTGAAAACTGTATGACTGGAACACCTATTTAATGGTGAAAATATACTCCCAACTATATTTCATTAATTCGATTCAAATATTCATATTATGGAATAATAGATAAATTCTTTGACTTTCCATTTTTTTCAAAGTTTCTATTCATAATGCGACCTTCACATTAGGGCACATCACTAGAGATCTGATCCTCTTCGTCATGAAACAAAACCAACCATTATGGACTGATTTACCTTTTAGTATTCTATGTTCACTGTTTCATTGTTATGATTTAGTGTCACTTATTACTCATCATAGAATAACTCCATGTTCCCATATTTCAAAAATATAACGACCTCCAAATATCATTTCGCAACATTCCGGGGAATACCTTTATAATGAAAGATATTCAATGTGACAACAATATCAAAAAAAAATTAATCTCACGTAGCTTTCAAATGATGTAACATAACCCCTTGGGGAATGGTATGTTATAAATAAATATTCGATATTTTCTATTTTTTCCTATATATCATTGACTGAAACAACCCAAAAATCTTGTTTATTCTTCTATTTAACCATTATGGCATATTATCTTCCATAATAATATAATATTTTATTCAACCATAAGATTTATAATATGAGGTGAAAAATGTTATCAAATATTTAATATAGTTTAATTGTGATTTATATCCTATAGCTAGTACTACTATAGTAACCTAAAGATTCATATAAAACTCCTCCAATCACCATATTATGACATCTTAAGCCTCTATGGATGTATCTTGATATCATTTTATTAAAACAACCCAAATATAATCCGAGGGAATTTTTTAATAATAATACAAACCCTTGGGTTTCTTTGAAATACTTTACCACATTCACTATATATTTAGTTGAATCATGTAACACTATTCAAAAAAATAAGAAAAACCCATTTTCCTTCAGATTTTTTATTAATGGTTCTCCAATCGTCTTTTCAATCTTTTCATTATTCCAAATAATTTTTTAAAATAAAATTTTTTAAAAAAAACCCTCAGTAAAATATATCATTTTTCACCATCCTATGTATACCTTATTCACTATATTCCATCCAAGGAATATAGATTTAATAATTCTTCCCCTTTTAATCATTAGAAAGATACAAGTAAGAATTTTAATCTAGAGAGAACAATTCCAAACCACACTAACATATATAAATACATGAAATAATATGTAGTTTTTTCAATGATGGAAAAGGGAATATATTGGAATTTTCAAAAGTTATATTTACAAAATCAAACATTTAATTCATGGGAACTTAGAGAAATTTTTTCATATATAAAATTCCACTAGAGTGTGGGTTATATCCTCCATAACATCTAGTTTAATGGATATTTTTGGACACAATGAGTTTTTCGATGAATCCTAAAAAAGACATTAGGTAATTCTTTAATCATGACATCTAAATCATGATTTTCTATTGAAATCTACTCCAACTCATCTAATCAGTGTTAACTCTACTCTATCATGGAGTGATATTTTATCATTATGTGATTTTATCTTGAATAGTGGATAATTTTTTTGTAATGATGGATTGTACTCACTTTATCACATGTGATATGAATATTAGACACCACATCGATACCACCATTATTATGTTATTTATTCGTATTTGTATTTTGATTACATGATTATGTAGTCACAATATACTGATCATCAATAGTACTAATCATTTGAAAATTGTGATATTTTTTTATATCATAAATACATGATCCTCTAAAATTGAATTCAAAAACTGATGTTCAATTTTTATTATCCATTAGTCATAGACCATAGATATTTTTAAATACTAATAAATCATGATAATATTATCAATGAAAAAATATTCCACCAATAAAAATCCATCTAATAAAATGCATAATTTTTTTCACTACATTAATGCACTATTCATTAGGATATTTTTCAATTTAGGTACATTGAATTTGGAAAATTCAATATAACGTAATTTCAAATTTATAATTAGTAGGATTCAAATGACTTCCCAATATTTTGTGACATCAGAATTTTTTTAACATCTTTATACAAAGTAAACATCATTAATGATACAACCATCATCATTATCACCATAGAACACTCTATTAAAAATCTATTTATCATGCCACTATAAAATTTAAATTGGTGAATAAATCATCCATTACAACAATGTGGCACCTAATTTTTTTTCACCTATTAATCCCATCTCAAACATATATCTAAGGAATTTTGAAAATAGATTTCATTATTCATTCATGTCGGAGTGAATATATCAAGATGTGGGGGAGGGGGTGAATTGAGTACCGAATAAAAATTTCTATTAAAATTTTTATTTTCCAATCCCCAAATTAATTTAAAATGGGCTAGTTAATCAATATAACATATCATCATATGTTATAATCATTCAAATGGTTTGTTTTATATTTTTTAGTTCTTTAGTAAACAATATAAAATATTACAGAGACCTTTAAAAAGCATTTACATAATTAAAATCATATAAAAACACTAATAAGGATTACCTATCGACGAATTAGTTTTTGGTTGGTTAAAAAAGTTTTGGATTTGAATGATAAAATAATATAAACCAAAACAGACATCATAAATTGGAAACAAGTGGTTTAGTCTCAATATGTGACTTAGTCCTCTCTACTTTGTGATAACCCATTACAAAAAAGTGTTTTTAAAAAAACAAGTTGATCCACATCCAGGATTGGGTTTTACAACAGTTTAAAAAATTTACAGGTCACACCTAACCGCTTCAAAAATTATATATGGGAGAAAAATTAAAACATCCTACACATTAACTCTACCACATTTTTATGGTAAAAATAAAATATGAATAGAGTTGAAAATATATCTATCTATCATCTATATTAATGTAGGAGATAGTGTGAACATATAAAATAGATTATAACACAAATTACTCAGAATGTTAGAATAAATTAAAAACTCACCAATATAAATATATGTAGAGAAAAAGACTAATGATTTTTAATGAGTGCTTCTATTGTATCTTTGAAAACCTTTTTAAAATTAATCAGGACATAATATTGTGAAACATTAGTAAAAAAAGTGTCTTAGACAAATTCAGTTCATAAATGCTAGTTAGAAACATTTGTTTATTGAGCATCAGCTTCCTCAGTTGAGTGTTTTTAGTATTTATAAGTTCATATCTTTAGATCATTGTTTCTATTTATCATTATATATTTGTTTTTCCACATCAAACATTCCACACTACTACACGTGCAGAATAAACATCCCTTTTTATCAACAGTAGCATGAAGAATATCAATATGCGTCTAAATATCCTACCTGTCTATACAAAATGCTAGAAATCCTCTTCAATTATTTCTATTGATTATTTAATATAAAGTCAATAAATTTGAAATCATTATTATCTTCAATAATAAATCCATTAGAATAATTTAAATTATAAAATTAGTAAAAAAATAGAGGTGGTGTCTTATGGTGTTGCGATGTGTATCGATTGGTGACTCGATTTTATGGTGTCTCATTGTATGGCAGTGTCCCCATACAATGGTGACACAATTATAGAGTTGTGTTGTACATATCCAAAATTTTACGTCATTGAATGTGTTCATAATTGTTGGTAGTTCTTCTTGCTGGTGGTGACTCCTCTGATTACATGTTAGGATGGCAGAGAGTTATTCCAGTGGTGTCTTATACATTACCAAAATTTTGATCTAGTGGTGTGAAATCCTTGATGGCGTGGAACTTATGGCATTGTCATATGTGATGGTGACTCATGTCAGGAAATAACCATTTTTCTATATTGATGTTGAGATATGTTTGGTGGTGTGCCAACTCGGAGGTGAGTTGGTCTTGATGGTTACTCATCTACATCGGTGTCCCAACATCAACTGTGAAATATAATTAGTGAATATTATCACCTATGTAAAATTATAAAATATATATTGAAACCATGGATAACATTAAAATCATTAGAATTATATTTTTTGATCACTAAAACAAGGTCCAGAATACCCTCCTTTTTTATTATCACATATGCTGGAATCAAAGGTATCACAAATATAAAAAATGGCATCATATGTTAGATCATGAATTAAAATAACAAAATAACAATAAAAATATTTGAAGATGGTATCATAGATAAATAATAATTAAAAAAGGGAATTACCAATTATCAAAGGTAAAAATGATAATAAAAATAGTATCAAATGATCCATAGAAACATCATTGTAATAAATGAGAAATAAATTTCAATGGTTTCTCAAAGAGACTTTCTAAAACAAATATCAATGAATTTTACCCATTTTAGGATTATCAAAGATGTATATATGAACATAATTAAATAGTAAATTAATTAATAAAAAAATTACAGAGAAATTTTCAAGAAAAATGTTGATCAAAGGTATTGCAATAACTTTCTGAAAAATTTATTTCAAAACAATTGTCCCATCCAAAATTAATTTCCACTCCAACATTTTTAAGGGTGGGTAGAAGGATCCATTAATGATTTTCATTTTTCATTGTCTCTCCCTTGATATGAGATAATAGGATTTGATAGATATCTAGAAAAAATTATATGGAATTCCAATGAGCATTCAACCAAGTGCTCGAGGTGGTCGTGCCTCTCTAGTAATAATCGATTCGAGTAGTGTCATGGATTGGGTAGGATAATTTGGAAAAGGATGGAATTTTGTTGGAAATGGGCCACCTAGATCTCTTGAAACTCCATGGTGAATAAATATTTGATGGTTACTAGGAATTTTTTATTTAACAATAACTATAGTTACTCAAACATAAAAATTGGATTCATGATATTGATGAAGTCTATCATAATATACCCACCTCTTTTATGAAACTAAATAAATCACTCTTATTTTACATATATCTATAAATCCTAGGAGAAAATTCTTAAACTAGGTAAACTCACTCCTTTAAATACTGGGTAACTAGTGGAATCATAAAATTATAATACAAAAACATGTTGCAGAAATTCAAGGCATTAATTATATAAATAATAGAGATAAAATATTTTTTGGATTTAGTTTTTGTCTCTCATTTAGGATTCATATTTTTAAAATTTGATCTAATCATCCTATGATCATGCTCTGTTCTATACTAAAACATCCTCAATATCTCCAATAGTATGATATGCTCTCCACTAGCAGGACCAATTGAAGAAATATTATCCTTTTTTCTAATAATTTTTTGTATCTAATCAACATCAATTGTATGATGTGCTATTGAGGTAGAAGTGTATGAAGATAAAATTCCAAAAATTAATAGAATGTCACTAAAATAGGTAGTAAAATTTGACTTTAATTATGAATTTAAATACATCACATATTAAAATTCATTACTAATAATCATATTCTCAAGGTCAATATCTTGGATTTGATGTGTCATTTTATGTTGTATGTGTTGAATCACCAATTACAAATGATATATGGAATTATTCTCACCAAGATTTTTTAATAGTGGATCGTGAATTCCAAAATGCTGATTAAAATATAAAATACTATTCTTACCAAAAACATATAATTCACTCTTTGTGACAATTTCATATATCATACTTGGAGGAAAAACAAAAGGAGTATGTGTTGGTTCAGGTTCTCTTAGAGAAATTTACTTTTCCAATAGTTGTGCATCATCAATATAACTAACTATAGTCCCTCAGGATATAATTCTTTTCAAATGTTAGGTCTATCATCCATTTGTGGAATCATTAGGATTCTCTCCCATTTTTCAGAATTAGGATTAACCCATTGGTCTGAATCATCTACGTTGGGGAAAATATATAAAGTGGTAGGAGGTACCATAATAACAGAAGGGATATCATATGATTTTTGAGCATTTATGCTTTGTGAAAAAAATTTGTAGGCTCAGATTATTTTTTTACAAATTTTAGGTACATATATAATTTTTACATACTCTATAAAAAAATGTATTGGCATTCAACATTCTTATCCATAAGAGGATAATAATAATCATTGTCAACTAACTTTTTATTTCTATCTTCTTCCAAAAAAGCTTGTTTTTCTCATGTTCAGCTATATGATTTTCAATAGAATATATCACAGACATCTATACCGTTACTGGTTCTATTAAATTCTAATCAACAATAAAAAAATCGGAATACACTCCCTCAAAAGTTATAATGTCTTAAAATATTTACAAAGATGGGGATTTCGCCCCTTAATAAGTGCATCCTTCTCTTTAAGAACTGTTCCCACTTCTTAATGAAGATTTGGTGTATCTAAAAGAAAACTAGATGAATCCTAATGTTCTGAGGGAATCAATAGAACTATCCTTATAATTTTTCTAAATTAATCACTAATTTTATAATTTTATCATTAACATTACTATCATTACAATTCTTACCATATCCATTGTCATTTTATCTTTTTTTCCATTTCCACTATCTTCTTATTAATCTTTATAATAATTATATTTTTCATCATTATACTTATATGTACATATAAATTGATAATATATAGAATTATCTATTTATTATTATTCATTAATTAAAAAAATAACCATTTTGTGAGCATCCTAGTTGGACTTGGACATCTATATGAAATGGTAGACGATTTGGGGGACAAATCTGGGTCACTTCCCTCATCAACTAAAGCATCCATTTCCAATTATTCATTAGCATATTCATCTACATCATCTGAGAAAACCCCAACCTCATACTACTCCAATATAAATTTTGCTAGATCCCTTGGCCATGTGAGATGATCCACCTACTTAAACTCAAGATAAATCTATTCATCATTAAATAACAACTATTTTTCCTGGGGTTACAACTGATCCTCAAAATTTGACCAAATAGATTTTGTTATGAAAAAACCCACCACAATCAGAAACCATTTCCTCATCTCTTAAAATAAGGAATTTCCCTCTAAACCATTTCAATCATAGGCAATGTTATATCAAGGAGTTATATCTTGAATAAGGAATTATCATATATGACAGATGGACCAGATATATTTTAAAATATTTTATTTATTTCCACTTTTTATAAATCTTTGAAACTAGACATCCTAATATCTTAGAGTAAAAAATTTACAATTTCATGGGAAAAATATATGATGAATGAACATGAACAATAGTTTGTACTCTCTATCATGTTTCAAAGCTAGTAGCTTTGTTGAAATTTTATCTCAATGTCAGTTTTATAAGGAATCATCTGAAATAAATTAGTCGTCGTCTTTAGGATCACAAACATGGTAGTCATCAAAAATACCTTCATGAGAAAATTCTAAGCATTCATTCTAATCACGTGAACAAAATAGTATTTATATACAACATTTAAAAACTAAACCTATAAAATAGATGTGGACACATATACTTAGTTTCTATTTTATTCCTCTATGGGAAAACCTTTTAAAATTTAATTTTTTATCTTTTTATGAAATATCGTGAATACTTTCCCCATGAAAAATTCCTAGTAGAACCCATATCAGGTAACGTCAATCCATTACCTAATATATTAGATAGATATAGTAGTCTCACCCACCCTCAATTCATCACATAACTGACCATCCTCATAAACAATTCCCATGATATATAACATTAAAAAAATGTATAAATCATTCATAAAGGAAATATTTTTGAGGAAAATAAGTTTTCCATTTCGAAATCACTTTTCATTTTTACCAATCCATGCACTCTTAAATGAACATGTTTTATTGGAAAGGAAAATTTTAAACATGTAAAGGAACTGTAAAAAATTATTTTATCATGAATATTTGAAATAAAATTCATTTTATATATGTTAAAAAATTATTTCTTTTGGATTTGGAAGAAATAGGTGAGCAATAACATTAAATAATGGCTTCTATGAAGTCCATTACCAGTAATATGACTCTTCAAATGAAATATTTGTCTTATAAAATAAAACATATCAGGTAATTTATACTTTCTTGACAACCTCTTTAGTGATTATTAATCTTTTTATATAACTTATTATCTTGTTATAAAAATTAATTGATTATATTTGTTCACATTGGACATTTTTGATGAAATTCGTTACATGAGTCCAAATATAAATTTGGAATGCTGTATACAGTCAATGTGGTCACTGTTCCATCAGATACATAATAATATTCCTATAGTAATTATAATTTTATACATCAATTAATATTTTTAATCCATTATTTAAATATTAATATAAAAATTAATTATGTTACAATCATGGAGATGGTAGACCGTACACACGCATTAGTGAAATATCCTTTATTCATTGATCACTATAGAAATATGGTATGTAATACTTTATATTTATAGAAATATAATAAAATCCAAAATATTATATTAAATCTATAAATATTATTATTTATGTCATTCATAATATATGGTGATGAAAAACGAATGACACCACTTCATTAAATGATAATTCACACCGTTGCATGAAAGACATTATCATTAAATGGTTCACAGAAAGGTAAGAATGTAAATGAAATTTTATATTATCATAATGATAAAACGATAATGAGTATATTATATATAACTTAATTTAATTATTATAGAGAGTCTTGGGAGATGGTGATGGAATTCTAATTACATCTGTTTGTGAGGATATAGTTCATCATTCAAACGAACGATAACATTATTCCCATTTCGTGGAATAGAAGACTGATATGGGTCATTCTAATATTTTTTATATAGTTTGTCTGAAATAAAATTATTAATAAAACTAGGTTAAATATTTTTTGATATCTAATTCTAAAAGGGGGAATCGCCAATGCCACCTATGGGTTTTATTCTAGAGGCGGCAAGGTTGATTCCCCAAATGTTTATATTTTAAAACAATTAAAAAATTTACTATTAATATATTTGTGTATTTTGGTATATATAAATATTTTATTTATTTTCATCATTTTAGATGTTGTTTAATTAATCTTTAACTATGAAAATGTTTTCTTTTGAAAATAAATACTCTGACATGTAAATTAGTTTGTTTTTTGAATTTTTTTTAATAATTTTCAATTATGTTTCATATATTGATTATGTTTTCAAAGTATCATTTAGAATGTATACAAATTTTATAATGTATATTATTTCAAGCTCTCCTCCAAGAAATATTATAATGATTCATATTGCTAGCTTTGAATATCTATAAATTATAAAGATGAAATTAAATCTAAATGAAATTGGATAATTTTTTTTGAATATATTAAAAATATTTGAAAATATTAATAATATCATTAAAATAATTAATAATATGTAATTTTAGTTGCACAAAATATTTTTTATTTAAACTATAACATTTTTATTTAGTGCTTTTTTTACAATACATTCATTTCAAAATATTAAATATATGTATAGTTTAGTCAATGATCGAAATTTTATTTATTTATTGTACATTATATTATGTGAGCATATTTTGTATTGTGTAAATATTTTATTTGTTATCAAAAATATTTGTGACATGTAAATTTTAATTTCGTTATTATATTTACGAAATAATTTTTATATTCCAAGAGAAATTATGTTTTTAAGAGTTGATTTATGTTTCATTTATATTATATTTGTAGGTTATATTTTATTAGATTATACTATTATGTAAATGAAATTTCATAATTTTTCCTCTGTTTTATGAACTATTAATTTAACGCTTATAAAATGGAAACTATAAGTAAAATATAAATGAAAATTGAAATAGTGGATAAAAATATAAAAAGCAAGATAATTATTTTATCATTATAACAGACAAAAAACAGTATTATAGATAAAATAAATGGTTATTTCAGAAACTTTAAGTCAATATCCGACATATAAATAATTTAGTACATTAAATATCTTTGATGAGGTATCATCTCACAATCTCTTGTATGAATGGGATGCCTATATTGAAATCTACAACCATTGTTCTATGTTGAAGTATGATGGGTTGGATATGGCTCTTCCTCAGGTGCTATAACCTCAAATATTAGATGCTATGGATGTGAATCATCAGGTGGAGGGGTCAGTTGGATGTCTTCATGTTCATATGATACTTCATGCACTGCGTGAGTAGAAGGACCTACCATCATTATATGATGAAACAATAAATCATGTGATGGCTTAGGCATGAAAGTTAGAGGCATGGTTAATAACCCCTAATAGAAAATAAGTTCAGTTAGACAAAATAAAAATGTTGATATCCTAATAGAAAAATATATCCACTGAATCTTGATGAAAATCCCAAATTGGTAGAGGCTATACTGATTGAGAGATGACATGTGCCTATGAAATAGGTGAGGCCTTCAATGAATCATGATGTAGTCTACGGAAAATTTTCATGGATCTACAACTTCAACAACTAATGGTGGAGGTTCCGGAGTAAGAACCTTGTATCCCTTGGTAGGAAAGACATCTCTTTAGGTTAGAAGATCATGGATACAATCGTGTAAATAATGATACGTGGACATCATCCACGACACTGCAGCATGTCATGATACTTGTCTAAAGACCTCCTCCACCACTGGATTACACATGCAGTTAATATGTTCCTGTTGATTATGATGTAAAGAGATTCTAAATGAATTAATAAATTAAAAATACAAACTAATGGACATTTATTAACTTACTAGATACTTGATCACTCTCCCATTTAGATTAAGCTATAGTATGGGCTTCAGTCGGTACCATGGATTATACCCAAGAAAAACTTCATGAGCGAATCACATTATATACATAAAATTGATATTAAATGATGATCATCGATGGAAGTGGTTTGGATACTCTTCATTATTCCATAGCTAGTCGATATCCCTCCACTTTTTCATCTTCACATATTAATGTGCTATTGATTTTCTTGATAGAAGTGGAATATTCTGAACAAATCAAAACTGGCAAAGGACTCTATCAAGATACTTCCAATTAATAATTTGAATGTAAATGAGAGGAACTACATACATGGAATTATAAATATCATCAGTTCATTATGTGGTAACATAGTCTAGTAGATCCCAATATGAAAGTTGTTTAATCTTAAATAACTTGTGACATTTGATAAAAAATTTGTTACTAAAAATCAAAAAATAATGTAATACAGAATAGATTAGTCGAGGAATGATTTTAATTTCATACTAAGGTGGGTAAAAAACTATCTAACATGATAATATTTGCACTTATCAAGTACCATGAAATCCTGAAAAAGTGGTTTTCATAACTCTGACTATAACTTACAACATAGAATGTGATAAATAATAAAAAATTAAATTTCATAACTCATAGTAGTAATAGAGTAAAATAAATCTGAGTGATAAAACCAATATGCTAAAGGAGAATCATGCATCAAATATATATAATTATCCAAAACAGCAACAATAGGTTAGAGGGAAGGGATGTTATCCCCTTCCTTTTTTTGAAAAATAATGACCCATCCCCTAAGATTTTTATGATCTATTCAACATGTCATTCGTAATGCTATGTAAGTGTATGATAAGCACATAGATACCTAGATTTATTCCATGGTAAAGAAAATTCATCTATTATACTAAAATACATCATTTCCACATGAAAATTAGATTGAGCATTTCATAATATTTATCCAAATATCTGGATGATATATTTATGGGTATAATGCATGAATACCATCCCATCAGATCAACAAGTAACTCTGCAAAGTGATTCTTAATCCACATCGAAGATATAGAACCTCAATCTATATCATCATCATTAAAAACAATATCAATGACTTGAAATCATTGTAAAATAATAGGCTAGTCATGACTAGTCTGTCCTATAATAGAATCCCCCTAGATTAGAAGACTGAGCCGAACTGTCACATCCTTAAGTGTGGCGACCATATCTACCTCAAGTATGTTGAATGTTTGTTTCTCATTTCCTCATATATTGATTAGTATAACAAGGATGTGATGATAAATTATAGTAAAATTATATACCTCAATTCTAGTGAAGTTATCATGGTGTAGGTATGGTATAATGGTAGCTAGAGGCATAATTTGATGATTATTGTTTCCTCTCTGAAATCTAATATGTCAAACAGTAGGGTCTGCTATCAGGTAATGTGAATAAAGAATATACTATATAGTGAATTGCATATTATCCTTCATATCTATAAATAAAAATAAAATATTACATAACTGGTAAATTTTAATATAATACTGTCCTCAGAATAATGTTTTTCCGATTAGAATATAAGTCATAACATCCTTATTACCATTGTTTAATTAAGTTTTTCTTTCCAAAAAAATATAATTTATTCATGTTTCCCAATGTAAGTTTATATAGTGGTTTTCGATATGGTTTCACTTTGAAAATGGTATTATGTATCATATTTTTTTATATAATCATATATATATATCATTATTTTTTAAATGTTTGTCTGAAAATGTGTTATAGAATATTTTTGAATGAAAGGTTAAAGGAAGGTAAAACATAAACTCAATATATTTATCCAAGATAAAATGAAAATTAGGATCGTATAATTTAAAATGGAAAAGAGAAAAAAATTTAAAAAACATGAATTATTTACAAAAATATGAAATACCTTGAAACTTTATACAGAATAGAGTTTAGATAAGATGCGTCTGACTTCATAATAGAGTTAAAATCCATATTATATTTAAGTGGTAGTTTAATAACATCTTCTTAAATTTTATACATATGTTTTGATTTTGAAAATGTATATGGCCATATAATAATGGGTCTCCCTATATGGTGTAGATGTCCTTAGAGGGAAGAAATATTTTGAAAATTAAAATATAATATAGTTCCTTTTGGATTATGTTAATATAATACCAATTGAATATAACATGTATTTAACATCACATATAAAATAAGGATAATCCGGTTCAAATAATATTGTGTCGAAAACTTTTAAGGTATTTTATATATGTTTTAAATTAATGATGTGTTATTTAATAGATTTATTCCTACCCATTTCAATTTATATGATCATATTTATCACTTAATCAATGGGACATAATTGGATTTAATGTTCTAACTTCTTTTTATAAAAAAAATAAAAAACATTTTATAACATATTTTCTAATAAACATTTAGAAAATGAAGAAAAAAAGGTTTTTATAACCCAACACAACCTTAGATTGATTTTAACTAGTTATTTTGATTAAAAATGTTGTTATTTATAATTTATGCAGTTTTTATAACTTGATTTTATATTTCATGACTCTTTTCTCACATACTTTTTTTATGTTATAGAAATAGATTATTTGATTATTCTTTTATGTAAACTCACATATACTTTTCATATTCAATGTGATGTTAATTTTAAAGGATTATTATTATTTTATAGTAATGTATTAATAATTGTAGTAAATTCATAAAATTGAATGATTTTATATTAAAAAAATGCAATAGATAATTTAGAAAGATCACATTATAAATAATACACATTGTAGCTAAAAGTGTAAAATCCCTTAAGTATTGATTGGGACTAGTTTCCCACTACAACCACTCCAATAAGATATGATGCATCTGAAACATTTTCATTGTTCTTAAGTTCAATCCATCTCATTTTCCATCTAATTAGACTTCGGACTACCCGATTTTCACATCCTATTGATTTTAAGAATGAAAATTTTATGGTCATCGATCAGTGGGATATATTGAAACTCTGTAATATGGATAGATGGTTTAGGATAGTAGTAATAAATATTGTCTAGATAGCACACCAGATCAACATATTCTTCCCATTACATGTTCAAGGAGGTACATATTGTGTTGGAATGCAGACATGGATCCCCAAATTCCAATTAGATTCAAAATTGACATTGAATCACATATAGTAATACCACAATTTCACGACCACTGGTAATGTTGAAAGGGTCTAGAAAAACATTCACATCAATTAAATAGCCATATTAGTGGTAAAGGAACACTCAAAAAGCATAATCTTCATCAATGTTTGTTTCAATTTCTCATTTAAGGTTTGTTCCGTAGCATAGACCCTATTGAATCCTGTAAAAGGGTTATTGTTGTCTATAATTTTAGTATGTTACAAAATGATAAAATATATATTAAAATAGGAATGATATAGGTAACATATGAATACCCATAAATATTCCCTTTATGCACTCCACAATGTATTTGGTCATGTTTCTTGTCCACTTCCTCCATTGTATGATAGTTTCCATTTTTATTTTGGAATATTCATCATATAATACTACACACTTTGATTAGCCTTGAGGATTTTTTGAGAATCTGTTCATACCTTCATTGATCTAGATCATACTCTACATATTAGTTATCATAATTTAAAGAATTAAGTTTATTAAGATGGGGAAATAATTAAAATTATAATAAATATAATGAATAGAAATTGTAACACCCCGTGAAAAGTGACTTTTAATGGATATATTTTATTACTAATGTGAACTATGTGAACCTTTATTTTATCAATCCTACTGGATTACAACTCCATAGTTTGGAATTCCTGTCTGGGAATAGTGATGAGGATGGGTGAACATCTCAGATGATTCCAATGGTGTTTGTGAGTGAGGAAAAATACTCAAAAAACATGTTTTGGACAATGGGTATAGTCATTAGTCATAGAAGAACCTAAAATGAATTATAGAATTTTGGTTCATGGAAAGGCATCGAAGTTATTCCAAGACACTGATGGGTTTAGATGTCTTGGTTTAGGGAATGTGGAAGATTTTTTCATGAAAATTTGTATTAGATCTAACACCCAATTGTAAATGTAGAGGCAATGCCTGAGTTTGAGTCTTGACACCCACAATGAGGGTGTTATTCTTTAAATGGGTGAGGAGTGTAAAAACCCTGGAAAGAGAGACTTAAATGAAAAAATGTTACTAATCATGTCAAACAAGGTGAAACATTATTTTCAGGGGCATAATTTTTTAGAACTCCACAGTTAAGCATTCTTGGCCTGGAGTAGTGATCAAGATGGGGAACCTTGTAGATTATTTCTGAGGCTGTGTGTGAGGGAGAAAAAACCACTAAAAGAATATGTGTTTTCCTATGGGGATAGTGAATTCTCTGATAAGCTAACCTAGTGAGTAATAGAATCTTGTGTTATGGGATAGAAACCAATGTATTGTAGGAGAATTAATGGGTCAGATATCTTGGTTCGTGGATAGGGGAAGGAATGATCATGACACAAATGAGGTATTTGTTCTTTAATGGGTTGGGCAGTGTATCACCCCTAGAAAATAATGACTTGAATGAAAAAATTTTACTAATGATGTCAACAATTTGCACCCTTTTATCGGTGCCTACCAAATTTAATTTCCATAGTTATGTGTTCTTAGAATAAAGAAGTGATCCGGATGGGTGGATTATATTTATTCTTTCCATGGTGTGTGTGAGTGAGGTAAAAAACTATAAAAAGAAGATATGATGGATGGTGGGGATAATAAATTGTTAGATAATAAAACTATGTGTATAATTACTTGCAGTGTACTAGGATAGAATCCAAGGTATTATAAGAGACCCATGATGTTATATGTCCAGGTTTGTAGCTAGGGGTGGCTGACTCTTAATTCCAGCCCTCAAGATTCCTGTCTTCATTTGTTAATCATTGAATTGTATTCACATATTTCTAATAATGTTTTTAATGCCTAATGATGATGTCCAACTAGGGGTATCCATGTATCAAGATCTATAATAACTTACTCATTGATTTCTATAAAACAATTTGATATCAAATAGTTACTAAGAATGTAGGTGAAATGGTTTCTGATACATGACAAAATACAAATTCGAAACACATAATTTTTCATTATCCACAATGAAAAATGTAAGAATCAAATGTGAATAGTCTCCAATTTTTTATTTTCAAAACCAACAATATGCCTATGTACTTTCTATATAGAAATGTTTTTTCAATCAGTATGGAATGTTTCTATAAATTAAATTAACAAATACATGGGTGGAATGCCCAAAAAATCTATAAAATATGACACATGTTGGATCAAGTTGGTTGCTTGGATTCACATTTTCATTCATATCAAGAAGGAAGTAAACTTTTTCTTTGGGTCCCATTGTGGATATAAATTATGGTAACACCCAATACGATTCATTCCAACACCATATAATTTGAAAATTTCCTTCTGTTTCACCATCCATAACATAAAATAGAATAATCCTACACACAAAATATTATTGTAACTTCTCTTTAATATTATGTATCTGAACCTATGGGAAGGTCCAAATAATCACAACTACAATGGATGATAAAATTTAATAATCTAATGGAGTATGATCTTGTGTCAGGTTTAGATGTACACAGGTATGATCTACCTCGATCATTAAAATGCTCTAACCTCCAACGGAATGTTCCAGAATCAATGTCACAAAAAATGTACAATCATATCCATATTTATAACACCGTAATAATTTATTTTTTATGGCTTCATTCCTAAAAAAATATCTACAATGAGTATCAATATGAAATCTTTTTTGTATTTGTTTAATGCATATTTACATTGTAAATCAATTACAACCTTGATTGTTTTTCTATATCACTAGAAATACCCTTTAAAAATATAATAAATTCAATTATCTGTTTGATAAAATTGTAATTGAATTCAAGAAAACCTGTCATTACTTTTGAACTAGATGTGATGAGTGGTGGATGAGTTAATGTGGGTTGAGGCTATAGTATCACAATAGTAACTCTAGAATATTCCTTCACAACTTCTACAACATCATCTTCATAAAATCTAACTTCTCTATATGATATGTCATTAGAAAATTCATTTTCTAAACTCAGATTTAAATGCATATCCCAGAAACAAGTTATGTTGTCCTCTTCCACATCATATAAAATAGCCCCATTTTATTTTTATGTATCTTCTTCAACTACATGTGTATTTATAGTTCTTTTTAAAATTGAAAATTCCATTTTTACAATAGAAACCTCAACAAATAACTCCATCATGCCACTATCTATCTACTGGAAATGTATATTTATTGATTGGACCAGGTGATCAATAGTCACCAATAGACAAGAATGATACCGTATTTTAGTCAAGAAATTAAAATTTATATACCAAATAGACTGAATTTTTGATCAATTACAAGATTTAACATACTATGAATTCATTTTGGATAATGTCATAGGGTTACATCATTAGATATCTAAACCATTGTTGTTGCATTAATAATTTTAGAACCTCTTTGATTGTTTTTAATAACCTCACTATTATAGTTGACATAGCCAAACATTAATATCATCGGGTAAAATTTTTTCATTAAGACTATTATAGTGTAAAGAATATTTAAAATGATGTTAGGCCATACCAACTTTATTATACCGAATTTTTAGAGTGTGTTATTCTTGGTTAAAAATTATACTAATGAATTATAAAACAATTTTTTATTCATAATGGTTTGTTTAGTATTTTATAAATAAAATGTGGATTTAGTAAACATTATCCCTTGGGATTGTCAAAATAGGTGTTCTATAAGGCCTATTATTGTGAAGTATTTCCCTTATATATATAGATCAATGCTACATTTTTTATTTTTTCCCCTCTGTGCATCTATTCCATAGCCACATGTAATTTTATTATACAAATATGGATTTGATTTTATATATAACCACATAATATTTATGATAATAAAATTTTATAACATCATCTTATATTGTAAAATATGATAGTAATGTTTCATAGTACAATTTATAATATTCTTATGGTTATGATCTGTAGTTTGGAAGGAAAATTTAAATGAACTAAATAATATCCCCTAGGAGTGTCGAACCATTTGTGCCAACCAAAATTATTTCATGCACCAATTCCAGATTAATTCATTCTTAATGGGGTGATTTTGGGTTTAACCCCTAGGTACATTGTTTCCAAATCCACATCCACTTGTAGTATCTATATAGGTAGTTTATTTCTTAGATAACATATATAATCATTATGATACCAAAATTTTAGAGATTCTTATTATATCCTAAAAGTTGATACTAATGTTTCATTGTTCAAATATTAATTTTCATTGAAGGTTTGTTTATTTGTTTATAATTAAATGGGATTCATCTAAAACATATCCATTGAGTGTAACAAACTTGGAATGCAATAATGGTATGAATCATCTAAATCCTTGTAGTAAAAGTCATGTGTTCTGTTAAGAATCTTTAAGATCCAGTTAGCCATATTTTTATATATGTTAATTATATGTCAATCCTATATTAATAAATATATAGTCAGTAATTAATGATTCGTTAATAATTATTTAATTATTAAGTAACCTTTTATTATTTATTGGTTAATCATTAATTAATCACTATTAAATAATTAGTTCATTAATTGATTTCAAATTGATACATAATGTCTAATTATTAGACAATAAATAGTTAAATATTATATAATTATTAGTTAATCAATATGTGGTCATTATTCAATCATATTTTATTCATTATTTAATTATTAATCAGTCATTAGTTTTTCCTATATTAATTATGACTTAACCAATTGTATGATCCTGGCCTTTTTCAAAGTCTTATCGGGTAGGGTTTTTTGGTACATTTTTTGTTTTAAAGTACCCTTGTTTTGGAGTTTTGTATTGGGGTATGTTTGGGTGAGCTGTTATGAAAAATTAATGGATAGAGGGTTGTGCACCATTTGTGTATGGTTTGAAAAACATTACACTGAAACCCAGGTAATCATGCAAACCATGAAAACCTAATGAGAGAGGTCCACATGGTTGGCGTACAGTTTACCCTAACCGTGTTCCCCTACCCTAGAAACCCTGTGAACGAGTTCTAATAATCCAAAAATTAGTTTTTATATCACTATAACCCCCCGAAAACCCTTTATTTCAACCTAGGATCAGGCTTCATGAGTTCAAGGTGATCCCAAGGACTTTTGGAGTGATTTTCAGGGGATTCAAACATTGTTCTTGGATATCTAAATCCTGAATTAAAGATCCTATCACTTCTTAATAACTAGATTTCATCCCATTGAATCATTCATAATTTTCTATGTCTTTCATTGATTTTTACATGGATGATCTCTAGTATTTCCATAGATCTAAACCAATGTGTTGAGATATAGAGCTAGGATTTTAGATCTAGATCAAGATTTTCAGGATCTAGATGATTTTGATCTAAATTTTGGATATAGGGATTTAGATCTAGATTGATCAGCCTCTTTGTGCTACTCAGATTTTGTGTTATTCCCCCGGGCTAAAATCAATTAAAAATACCATGATAGGTGGTCTAAATTAATCTCATGTATTCATGGATTTTATATGTCTATGTGGGATTTATGAATGGATATAATACCTTAGTAACTGATAGATTAAATTGGGATAATTTGGAATGTTTTTTAACTCAATGATTTCTTCGGAGATATAGATGATTAATTGATGATTTAACAATGGAACTAAGGGGATTCCCAAATAGATAATTTATTGGTGGAATTTGTTTATGGGTTTAGATTCTGAAATGGATATATGGAATGTGGTTTGGTCTGAGGTAATTAATTTGGAGAATTAATTATGAATAATTTTTTGAAATGTGAGATAATTAATGCTGAATTAATTATGTGTAATGATGTTGATTAAAGATAATTAATTATGGAATTAATAATTATAATTTGTGTTTTTGATTTGGATAATTAATTGTGAAAATTAATTATGGAATAAGATTAGTGTTGATAGATTTATTAATATATGTATTAATTAATTGGTTGCGTACTTAGTGAACTGATGGGTTAACTAATAGACCAAGATATGTTTATCTAATCATTAGATTAGTAAGGGAATATTGTAGATAATTATTTTGAATTAATTAATTTCATAAATGATTGAGAAATTAGATTTTAGACATTGCATTCATGACTGATTTAGACATTAGGACAAGGAAATGTCATTCATCCACAATAGTCAACCATGCACTTCTATTGTGGGGTATTAGAAATAGTGAGCAACACCCAACGAGAATTAGAGTACTCGACATAGCGTTCAACACCAAATGATATTTGGGGTGCTTGACATGGAATTAAACACCAAATGAATGAAAATAGTCAATTTATAATTTAAATGTGAGATTGGAATTGATACTGAGTCTAATGTTATTATTAATGAATAATGACAATGTTATAACTATTTAGTTATGCCTTGTATTTATTTCTTAATATAATTCAATAAATTTTATTTTGAGAAGACTTGTTTTAGACACTATTTGTGGTGGCCTACTTGGTAATACTCACATAAAATTTAGGGTTCCAGATTGAGACCCTTGAATACTTAGTTGTTGTAGTAGTAGATAAGGGCAAGGACCATGAATGGATTTTTGTTTGGCAATGGAGCATGGGTGGGGGAACCAGACATGGTTCTGGAACCACTTTGGATTGGTTTCATCTTTACTATTATTTCATTTTAAACACATTCTACATTCATTTTCATAGCAGGATTTTCCTTTTTAGTTGAGTCCTATATTTCATATTTTGACTATAATGGGACTTGGTATTTTCCTAGTTTTTTGTATACTTCCACACATGTTATTTTTTATTCTACCATTGATTTTTTATTCTCATAAAATTGGGTATAGTATCCCCAGGACTGACTTACCAGACCCTCTATTCTAGTCGGAACCCTATAGAACATGGGGAGGCATACTTGAGGTAATGTGACCAATTGGCTTAAGGAACCATATAGTGTCACCTTGGGCAGGTTGTTACAAAGTTGTATCAAAGTAGTTTTCTTTTGTTTTTTCTTCATTTTTCATAATAGTTTCAAAAATGTTGACTTGATACTGGGATTATTTTTGGCTTTGTAAAGAGACCATGCATCGAACATGAAAACCCATGTACGGGGAAAAATCTGGGTACTCAGGGTGGGATTCTTGTGATTGTTGTTGTTGGATATTATTTCACCATGGGTGAAGTACTTATAGTATGATGTGATATTTTATTTTTCAATTTTTGTACATTGGTTCATAGCATAAAGACGCACGAGAGTTGAGTATGCATGCATCATTCTACGAACTCATCATTATTATGGCATGCAACATTTTAGGCACTCAAAAGAAAATAGGTTATGGGTATGTTGTTGAATATAACTTATTTTTCCTTATTATGAGATTGAAATAATGATGAAAAAAGAGAATAAAAGGGTGTCTTATAAAAATCTCAACAGATTTAATGAGTTTTACTAATTATTTAATTGATGAATTAATTAATTTGATATGATTTAATTAATTAAATAATTCTTGAATTATTTATTGACAATTTGCGTACCCTTGGTAACCAAGACCGAAGAGTAGGATGGTTAAGGTTAGTGATAAGTCATCAGTATTGACTATATAGTGGCAATGGGGAAAAGGACCTTTTCAAAATTGTTGTGTTTATTTCTCCTTTTACATATATCTTATAAGGTAGTGTTAGGTGACATAAGAAGTGTGTTTGTATTGTTAGTGTTATTCCCCAACAATGCTTCTCTATAGGGAGATTGAGGGGAATGGCTTGAAAAGATCATCTAGACAGGGAACATAAGGTTCCAATTTTGAATGAAAAAGAGGTAGGGGAGATGTTCCAAGAAAACATTTCGTGTTTCATTAGATTCATATCGAGTGACCCATGGAGGGTTTTGAAAAACATATTTGGGTTGACAAGGGAGTTTCAGCTGCACCACCATATGAATTTTACTACATAGTGTGGACCTGAAGGAGAAGAATTCATAGGTAGAGTCTATAAAGTTGATACATGACCATTTAAAGACTCCAGCTAAGAGGAGGATCTGGTTGGCTTCTTTATATTCTACAAGGGTCAAGGAAGTGCTGGTGAGACATTCCAGTATGATCTAGAAAACCTGATGATGTGTTCTGGAAATACATTGTAGAGATTTTCTAGAAAAACATCTTTCTAGAGTCATTCTAACATGAAAAGGTTCAGATTTTACGTATCTATCCTAAGCTAGCATGTCCATAATGGATTATGGTGAATGATTCATAGATTTACAGAATTAAGCAAGCGATGTTCACTTGTGATTAAAGATTATCATTTTTGTTTGGATCTATATGTCCTTAATATGATGGGATATGAACTCATTATGGGTATGGACTGGGTAGTCTCATACCAAGCCCACATAAATTGTTACTGCAGGAGAGTGACCTTTGTATCTACTAAGGGTGAACAACATGTTCATCATGGAGAATGGTATATGTAAAAACTATATATTTTATGAGAATTATTTTTTTTAATTTCATTGATGTCTTGTGTTGTATGCTACACCAAAATTAGTTTGTGCTATATGCAACATCATATTATCTTGTAGTATATGAAACAAAATTCTTGGCTCGTGTTACACACAATTTCATTTTCATTTTGTAGAAATTATTCTATGAAACATTATGTATAGATTTTGTTTAATATATAAATGATGTATGTTTTTATTATGTTATACGCAACAACGGAGGTAACTTTTACTGCACGAAACCTGGACTTGGCTTGCATTACATGCAATCGTGACCTTCCTCGATTGCGTGTGTAGTACACAATACAAGGATTCACAATAACAACAATATATTGTTATAATATTATTATGAACTAGCTGTTATGAATAGTTGTATATATATTTTGAATTTTATGACTTTATAATTCATCATACACATTTTATATAACATGGTATGAGAACAAAATAATTTTTTCGGGTAAAATAAGTATTTTTTTTAAAAAATATAGTTTTCCCACCTTTTGATGGCGCACTAAAATTAAATTTAGTTTTTGACATGTTTATAAGTTCAATTTGAAAAAATAAATTTCTTCTTTAGAACCAGGATATAATAATTTACTTTCGATAAATCTTCATATTATTCTGATAACATTCATATTTTAACGGATAGTAAAAACACGCTATATTTTAATTAAAAACATCTTTTCCTTCAGAATATTTTATATGGTTAAAATAAAATATTTAATTCTTTTAAAGTATAAATAGAATATATTTTTACCATTTAATATAATTTATGTCATTATAATTAATTTTACGTTGAATTCATAGATAAAAACATTTCAATCATAGGCAATGTTTTAACTTTTAAAACACTTTTTCATAACAATGAGATTATTTTTAAATTAAGTAATGCAAATTTTGTGTTTTTAATTTTAAAAAATAGATCGTATATTTGAATTCAGAGGGTCCAAATTATGTTAATAGGTTAATTTTTGTTTTTTGATATCATGAATAGTAACTACTGTAATTTTTATTTACTGTAGTTAAAGGTAAATTGGGTCATTAAGGGTAAAAATAAAATTATAAAATTACTCTAACACCTGAAAAAATTTTATTGGATGAATAGAAGTCTACCCATATCACCTACGGGTCGTAATTGATTAATTTTATGGACTTTTAGCATGAAAATAATTTAATTATTATTAAAACAAAAGAATGTGACAACATGTCACCATCTTAAATCTTAGAAGTATAATAATTTTAATTTAGTGATAAACATTATGAAACATAAAACATGAATAGTATCTAGAAATATAATACAATTATCTACATCATGTGAAATTATTTATAATTTTTAGGGATTAAATAAATATCATTAAAGGTGACTCAATAGTGATGTTGAAAATATTTTTATTGATTGAAATATCAAATAAATGGATTTTAAAATATTTAAATAGATATAAAATAAACTATTTAATATTATCAAATAATTTTATAGATAACTATGACATGTTATGAATCTATTAAATATTTTATTTTGAACATAACTTTTTGTGTATTCTATTTAAATTCAAATAAATGAATAGTGTGAAAGTTGACACTATTGTTATTTTATAAAAATAACATGATATAAAATTGTTTAAAAATCACAAAAATATTTAACTATTATAAAATAAAATGTATGTGGCCAAAAATTTCATAAATAATCCAATTATGGACAATTAACAACACATAAGAAATTATTTATTACAATTTAAAATTTAGAATCTTATAACCACAAATAAAATTAAATAGATTAAATAAGGATAAATCAAGTTGATAATGTTTAAAATTAATTAAAAACCTGTATAAATTTTATTGGTTGATGATATTACATCCATATATCATCTAGGTTCTGATTTGAGACATTTTGGATGTTTTTACGGGGGGGGGGGGGGGTTTAATTTATTATAAATTAATATTTTTGAGGTTTCCAAAGGTGCCCCTCTCCTACCTTATAAAAGGGAACCCCCTCCCTCTTCTCTTTACACAATTCTGATCCTTCAAGCTTGGAATTCCCCCGCCCATTTACCTTCTCAACATCCATATAATCATTATAGAGGTTCTGGTATCCTCAAAAGACCAACTCTAGTGCCTTAATTTGAGGTTAAGAAGAGGCGCACCAAAGAAGAGGTAATATCCTTTACTGATTCTTTCCAATTTATTTCTTCTTATACTTCTTCTTATTTATCTGATTTATCATAAATTAATAACATCAGTATCAGTCATATACTTATATGTTATTATAAATATTAAACAACCCTATTTCATCTTCTATCCATCCAACAGAAAACAAAATCACTGCGCGTGCGTACGTACGGAATACCATCTCCACGCCGTGGTGTAATCTGTTTTCCATCACCACCTTACTTTGATGGGTATAATGGTGTAAATAAATAACTATATAAGATTATTGAAAGTGATATTGATTCTGAAACATTATACATACACCTAAATAAAATTCCATGATCATGGGAATGATATCATCGTTCATGCGTACGTACGGACTACCATCTCCACGAATGCAATGAGATTCATTTTCCATGATGAACCATTAATTTATGATTATAAATTATATATAATAAATAATCATGAAATATATTACATAATAATGACACAGTATTTATGTTCGTAAATTTTTCATTTACTTAATGCCATTTAATTCAATACGGAAACGGAAACAGCGTTCATGCGTACGTAGGGCCTACCGTCTCCATGAACGGTGTATTTCATTCCATTTATCGATCTAGAATATATATTTATAGTCTGAATATTTATTATATATAAATCATGTTTTCCTTTCTGGATTTAATTAAATCAGGATATAAGTAATAATATCAAGAACAACAAGTTGAAACACATATGATAAATGAAACGATTTTACCCAAAACGCTACTTTAACATGGAATTTACAAAAGAACGTGTAATTTAAAGTCATAAGTTAACCATATATGATATCATAACATTGAATATGATTCCTTAATAATTCAATAAAATTATTTAAGTAATTATACAAGAGGTTCAGATACATACGAAACATATCAGACATAAGGTAAGGGATAATTTTGAAAATATCATTTTTATCTGAGATTGTTTATTCATAATTATTTACTGGGGGTATTGTTATCATCAACAACCATTTTTTCTGAAATTTTTTTTCTGTATGTTTAATGTCATTATTACCCATTTTTGACTTTTACTACATGGTATGTAAGGAATCCTTCTTTTTTTACCATATGAGGTACTTTTGGACATTTATAGAAAAAGTATGAGAAGAATGTTTTTTAACTTATACAGATTGAATGGATTTTTACTATTTTATAACACCTTATTTTAAGGAATCATACTCTACAATATTTCATAAATATTTTTAAAATTTCCATTTCATTTAATATTTCATGGCATTTTGAGAAAAGAAAATGATTTTGAAGAAGAAAGGATATTTTCTTCAAGAATTCATTTCAAGTGTTTTATCAAAACTATTTTCCATCTAAGATTAAATTATTTAGAATATTTATGTTTAAATTATTATGTCTCTATTATTTAAAATGTTTGATTTTTCTTATGATAAAATGACATCCATTTGTTTTATATAGATTATGTTATGATGGTATGATGTTTATGAAACCCATTTTTAATCTTTTGGTTATGATGAATGATTTATGTTCATGTTGTGGAATAAGAAATATTGATTTCATTATGAGATGGGTGGGACCTATATATCCCACCAATTAATAGGGTAATGATTTATATCTCATGAGATAAACATGGCTGGAATGGTATGTTAATCTGATTCAGTGATACAGGACTGGAACGAGGAGTGAACTCGATTCAGAAAGGGACTTTGTCCACTAAGATGGTCTTGGTAGAAATTCCTTGGCTACTATGGAAATCATATCATGTTCTTAATGGTTTTCCACTATTACAACTATTATTCCCATTCAATATTATCATTATTGATGTTCCTTTATTATATATGCCTTATACACTTCCAAGATTTGTTTCGTGGCTCATGATTTTGATGTTCAGATTTTATGTTCATGATTTGGCATTCAAATTTTTATGGATTGTTTTATGTTATCTATGTTTACCCTTACTGAGAATTTGAGCTCACGCTTTTTATGCATTCATTTCCCCAGGATATAATGTAAGGTTTTAGATAAGAAAACAAATGGGGAAGATCTTTATGGAAGATATTGAATATCATTCACCATGATTAGACGATTGTGATCCATGTTTCCAAAGAAACTAAACAGTTATGATCCTTGAGTGTTGGTTTTTGTTATGTATTAAGTATTCCGCAAAATTAATGTAATGTCCAGGTATGTCAGGTTTGGGGTCTTTACTTTTTGTATCAGAGGAAAGGTTTAGTTAACCTTTGGAAACTAGGATACGAAAAATTTGGTGAGATCTATAAGATATTTCTATGTTATGTCTAGGGATGTTTCTAAGGTTATGTATAAGTATAGGTTATAGTACTTTAATTATGATAATGATTATGAATAACCTATGATTAATTCTATGATGTTAGTGATTGAAAGTACTGCCCTTGATTATTTTGTTTTCCTATTATGATTTTTTCCTCTCACACTATTCTTTTGGGGTTTTAGAAAATGGATGATAATAGGAATATTCACGATAATGGGGGATATGATAGAAAATGGAATGATATTCATCATGGGAAACCAAGTGAATTAGGATTTGGAAGTCCGAACATTGTTATTATGCCTAATCATAAATTTCATAATATGATCAATAATCTCAACTTTGGTAAGTTTCCTGACTCATTTAATAAGAGAATGATGGAGTTTCATGATGATCATAGATGAAATAAAGTTCATTTTCCATCATGTAAATCATGTGGTAAGAGGAATCAGGGAAAATTTTTAAAAAGAACTCAAAGATTCTTTTGGTGTGGAAAAAAGGACACAAATCCAGTAATTGGTAAGGAAAAGGTTCAGTTAACACAATGGAAAAGGATAATGTAATTTCTATGATAACAAATATAGTTAAATGATTTAAATGTGTAATGTACGATTATTATGCAATCCAATGCTTTAAGAGAAAATTTCATGAAGAGAATCAGCATGGTCATATGGGTAGTACTTGTGCTGATGATGATGAAGAGACTACAAATGATATATAAGATATAATAAATGGTGATGCTCAGTCAGTTGTATAAGAAGGTAGAGGAATGATTGTATGTTTGTCAAGAACAATGTTTGGAACTATGGAATAAAGAAAAATCTAAGGATTGTTAGACTGTTGTCTTTCCTTGAGTTTTGGAAAGTACATGATGAATGCTACCGGTAACCATGAAAGGTTATTCAAATTTTTTGGAAGGTAGATGATATGTGCATAATGAATGGATAAGGAGATAATGATTTGTTTGATAGTATTAAGGAGCTCATGAATGGTATAATGACAATGTGATATCATGGTTGGAGTATACAGATTTTTGGGATTTTGGTATGTTGAAAGAGTTAAATTTTGACCACATTTATGTTTTCACTAAGGTTAAATGGGTATTCATTTTTCTAGAGAATACATGATAATGGAACTCAAATGTTTCGAATGTAACCAACAAGATGTATATATCATATGATATACGGGAGATAAATGATTGTATTCAATGCTTGGTAAATGAACTTTATAGTAATTGTTTTATTAGTACTATGAGATTGGAAAGAAGTATTTTGGATAATTCTAAACATTGTAATAGATTATGTTTGACGTCAGATAGTATTTTTTAAGGATAGAACTTTTTGTTATGTTATAATAGTATAGTTTTAAAAAAAGGACAACCAATAGGATGGGTGTCAACCAATCGTGTTGGAAAATGTTGTGGAAATCGAACCCTCAACCGAAGTGCAATAGGACTGTATCGCCTACCATTATCCTACATGAATTCCCTGGTTAGTAGAATCTAGTTTTATTTTATTAAGCATGATGATAGATGATGTATAAGTCCATTTTGAAACCATATCTGATTAATCTCACCATCGATGGACTTATGTATATAAATTTTTCTAACTTATGCCTGAGATGGATGGAATGAACTGTCATTCTATCGCATGATCTTCTAAAACATCGCGAAAGAAAAATTCAACTTCATTTCTTTAAGAGATGAAGTGGAAATTGTTTTAGGCATGAGAAACGTTGAGATTGCACCAAAATAAAGTATTTATTTTAATTCAAAAATTAATCAACATTTGGGAAATGATCTTGAAAACCCAAAATGTTGTCCTAGTGCTCTAACAGATGATGAATCATATGGTACCTTAGATCAGCAAAAATTTATGGCATTGTGACTGTTGGATTTTTTTACAGCCCCGTTCTCTACCACTCTCCATCAGAACATGACAATTAGATTTCTCTTCCATATCAAAATTTTTACCTTTGTTCCCCTATGTGGGAACCCAAGTGATGAGTTACATTGTGTATCCATTTTGTTTCTAATGTTTGTTTTATAAAATTATGTTTTTGTATTAGTTTTTACGATGTGGGTTTCAATGAAAGAAACATTCATGTAGAAAAACATTTATAAACCCGATGAATTT
The DNA here is from genome assembly GCA_963277665.1 of Viscum album. Lineage (NCBI taxonomy): Eukaryota > Viridiplantae > Streptophyta > Magnoliopsida > Santalales > Viscaceae > Viscum > Viscum album. The sequence goes on along the minus strand of OY728143.1, from coordinate 987,021,674 downwards.
CGAGGGAGAAATTCATTTTAAGGTTGGTAGAATGTCACATCCTGATATTTTATGAGATTTGTTATATTTAATTTCATTTATGTTGTGTGTTGTATGCAACACAAAAATTAGATTTTTCTATACACAACACCGTATTAGCTTGCAGCATACGCAACACTATTCTTTACTCGTGTTACACACAATTTCAAGTTAGTTTTGAAAAATTATTCTACGCAACATTATGTATAGTTTTTTTAATATATAATTGAAATATGATTTTATTATGTTATACGCATCAAAAAATGTAGCTTTCACTATGCGCAACCCTGACCTGGCTTGCATTACACGCAATCACGACGATCCTCGATAGCATGAGTAGTACGCAATACCGGGTTTCACTAAATAGTGACATATTGTTATAATATTGTTATGAACTATCCATTATGAATAGTAGAATCTAAATTTTTAATTTTATGAAATTATTATTCATATTAGAAATTTTATATAATATGGTATGAGAAAAAAATATATTTTTCAGCTAAAATATGTATTTTTTAAAAAATGCAACTTTGCAGCCTTTTGATGGTGCACCCACATTAAATATAGTTTTGGACATGTTTATAAGTTCAAATTTACAAAATAAATTTCTTTTTTGGAATCAGTATATAATAATTTAATTTGTATAAATTTTTCATATAATTCTGATAACTTTCATATTTTAATGAGTAGTAAAAACACTCTATATTTTAATTAAAAACAAAATTTTTCATCACAATAATTTATATGGTATAATTATAATATTTAATGGTTTTAAAGAATAAATATAATATATTTTTACCATTTAATATAACTTATTTCATTACCATTAATTTTACATTGAATACAAAGGTAAAAATATTTCAATCATTGGCAATGTTTTAACTTTTAAAACATGTTTTCTTAACAATGAGATTAATTTTAAACTAATTACTGAAAATTATATGTTTTTAATTTTGAAAAATGGATCCCATATTTGAATTCATTGTGTCCAAATTATTTTAATATGTTACTTTTATTTTTTTCATATTATGAATATTATCAACAGTAATTTTTATTTACTATAGTTTAAGGAAAATTAGGTAATTAAGGGTAAATATAAGATTATAAAATTATCAAAATACCTACCAAAATTATATTTTATTACTAAAATTCAACCCATATCACCTAAGGGTAGGAATAGATTCATTTTATAGAATTTTTTCCATGAAAATAATTTAATTATTATTAAAACTAAATAAAGTGACAACATGTCACTATCTTAAATCTAATAAGTATAATAATTTTAATATATGATAAACTTTATGAAATTCAAACATGAATAGTCTCCAAAAATATAATGAAATTATCTAACCCATGTGTCTTTATTTAGAATTTTGAGGTATAAAATAATTATCATTAAAGGTGACACAATAGTGGTGTTGAAATTATTTTATTGATTGAAATATCAAATAAATGGTTTTAAAAATATTAAAATAAATATTATATGAACTATTTACTATGCTATAATATTTTTATAGATAAATATGAAATGTTATTAATCTATTAAATCTTTTATTTAGAACATATCTTCTCTATGTATTTTATTTAAATTTAAATAAATGAATAGTGTCTAAATTAACACTATTGTTATTTTATAAAAATAACATAATATAAAATTGTTTAAAAATAACAATAATATTTAACAATTATAAATTAATATTTATATGGTCTAAAATGTCATAAATAATCCAATTATGGAAAATTCACAATAGACAAGTAATTATTTATTTCAATTTAAAATTTATAATCTTATAACCACAAATAAAATAAAATTGATTAAATAAGGATAAATCAAGTTGATAATGTTTAAAATAAATTAACAACATGTATAAATTTTATTGGTTGAATATATTAAATCCCTATATCCTATATTTTAGGATTTGAGTCATTTTGGATGTTTTTAAGTGGGTTTGGCATTTATTATAATTTAATACTTTTGTGGTTTACAAAGGTGCCCCTATCCTCCCTTATAAAAGTGCACCCCTCACTCTTCTATTTACACAATATTGAGCCTTCAATCTCAGAATAACCCTTCCCATTTACCTTCTTGACTTCTGTATAAAAATTATATAGGTTCTGGTCTTTACAAAATACAAACTCTAGTGCCTTAAGTGGAGGTTTAGAAGAGGCGTGTCAAAGAAGAGGTAATATCCTTTAACGATTCCTTCCAATTTATTTCTTCTTATAATTCTTATTATTTATTTGTTTCATCATAAATTAATAACATCAGTATCACTAATATACTAATTTGTTATTATAAATATGAAATAAAACTATTTTATCTTCTATCCATCCTACAGAAAACGAAATCACCACGCGTGCGTACGTACGAAATACCGTCTCCACGCCGCGGTGTACTCTATTTTCCAGCACCACCTTACTTGGATGGGTATAATGGTGTAAAAAATTAACTATATATGATTATTGTAAAGTGATATTTATTCTGAACTATTATACATACACTTCAATACAATTCCATGATCATTGTAATGATATCATTGCTCGTGGGTATGTACAGACTACCGTTTCCACAAACGCGATGAGACTCATTTTCCATGATTAACCATTCAAGTATGACTATAAATTATATATAATAAATAATCATGAAACATATTACATAAAAATTATACTTTATTTATGTAAATAAATATGTCATTTACGTAATTCCATATAATTCAATTAGGAAACGAAAACAACATTCATGCGTACGTACGACCTACCGTCTCCATGAATGGTGTATTTCATTCCATTTATCGATCAATCATATATATTTATATTTTGAATATATATTATATATAAATTATGTTTTATATTATTTAATTATGTAAATAATGATATATGTAATAATATCAAGACCATCATGTTGAAACACGTACGATAAATGAAACGATTTTACCCAAAACGTTGCTTTAACATGAAATTTTTCAAAATAACTGGTAATATAAAGTCATAAGTGAACCATATATGATATCATAAAAATGAATATGATTCATTAATAAGTCAATGAAATTATTTAAATAATAATATAGTTGGTTTTTATACATATGAAGCATATCGGACATAGGGTAAGGGATAATTTTTCAAATCTAATTTTTATCTGAGATTATTCATTCCTAAGTATTAAGTTTGGTTATTCTTATCATCCATGACCATGTTTTCTAAAAAAATTCATGTATGTTTAAAGTCATTTTTACCCATTTTTGAGTTTAACTACATGGTATGTATGAAATATTTTTTTGTTTACCATACGAGGTACTTTTTGACTTTTTCTGCAAATGTATGAGATGAATATTTTTTTACCTTATAAGACATGAACATATTTTTACGGTTTTATAACGCCTTATTTTCAAGAAGCTTACTCTATAAGATTTCGTGACTACTTTCAAAAATATCCATTTCTTTTAAAATTTAATGGAATTTTGAGTAAATAAAATGATTTAGAAGAAGAAATGATATTTTCCTCACGAATTCATTTCTAGTGTTTTATCAAAACTATTTTCCATTTACGATTAAATTATTTAGTATGTTTATTTTTAACGTATTATGTCTCTATTAATTACATGGTTTGATTTTTCTTATGATCAAATGGTATACATTTGTTTTATATGGATTATGTTATGATGGGATGATGTTAATGAAACCAATTTTTATTCTTTTGGTTATGATGAATGATTTATGTTTATGTTGTTGCACAAGTCAGAATGATTTCATTATGTTATGGGTGGGAACTATATCTCCTTCGAATGAATTGGGTAAATATTTATATCTCATTAGATAGACATGGCTGGAATGGTAAGTTAATCCAATTCAGTGATACTGGACTGGAACTAGGAGTGAACTCGATTCAAAAAGGGACTTTGTCCACTCATTTGATCTTGGAAGAAATTCCTTGGCTACTATGGAAATCATATCATGTGATTAATGGTTTCCCACAATTACATGTTTTATTCCAATTCTATTTTATCTTTATTGATGTACCTTTATGATATATGCCTTACATACTTCCAAGATATATTTCTTTTCTCAAGATTTTGATGTTTAGATTTTATGTTCATGTTATTGCATTCTAATTTTTATGGATTGTTTTATGTTTTCTATGTTTACCCTTACTGAGAATTTGAGCTCATCATTTTTATGTTTTCTTTTCCCCAGGATTAAAGAACAGTTTTATTTAAGAAAACAAATGGGGAAGAACTTTATTGGAGATGTTGAAGATCATTCACCATGATTAAGAGATTGTGTTCCAAGTTTCCAATGAGACTAAACTATTACGATCCATGAGTGTTGGTTTTTGTTATGTATTAAGTATTCTTCAAATGTAATGTATTGTCCAGGTACGTCAGGTTTGGAGTCTCTACATTTGGTATCAGAGGAAAGGATTAGTTAACCTTTGGAAACTAGGATGCTAAAATATTAGTGAGATCTCTATAGATATTTATATTGTATGTATAGGGATGTTCCTATGGTTATGTATAATTATAGGATACAATCCTAGAATAACGATAATGATCGTGTATAACCTATAATTAAAAATAAGATTTTAGTGATTGAATGTACTCCCCTTGATTATGTTTTTTCCTAGTTTTACTTTTTCCTCTCACACTATTCATTTTGCATTTTAGAAAATTGGTGGAAACAAGAATATTCACGATAATGGAGGATGTGATAGACAATGGAATTATATTTTTTAATGGGAAACAAAATGAAATGGGATTTGGAAGTCCAAACATCGTTACTATGCATAATAAGCAATCTCATAATATGATCAATAATCTCAACTTTGGTAAGTTTCCTGACTCAACTAATAAGAGAAAGATGGAGATTCATGATGATCATAGATGAAAGAATGTTCAATTTCCATCATGTAAATCATGTGGTAAGAGGCATCAGGGAGAATGTTTCAAAGGAACTAGAAGATGATTTGGGTGTGGAAAATAAGGACACAAATCTAGTAATTTTAATGGAAAAGGTTTAGTTAACACCATGGACAAGGATAATGGTATTTTTAAGACATCAAAAATTATTAAATGATTTAAATGTGGAATGTTTGGGAACTATACAAACCAATTCTCTAAGGGAAAATTTCATGAAGAGAATCAGCAAGGTTATATGGGTAGTATTTATGTTGATGATGATAAAGAGACTTCAAATGATATATGAGATGAAAGAAATGATGAAGCTCAGTCAGTGGTTTAAGAAGGTAGTGGAATTATTGTATGTTTATCAAGAATAATTTTTGGTACTATGAAATAAATAAAAATCTGAGGATTGTTACCCTGTTTTCTTTCCTTGAGTTTTTGAAATTATATGATGAATGGTACTGGAAACCATGAAAGATTATTCAAATATTTTAGGAAGGTAGATGATATGTGCATAATGAAAGGACAAGAAGATAATGAGATGTTTGATAGTATAAAAGAGCTCATTACTGGTATAAGGACAATGTGATATCATGGTTTGAGTATACAGATTTTTGGGATTTTGGTATGTGGAAAGAGTTAACATTTGACAACATTCATGTTTTCAATAAGGTTAAATGGGTATTCATTTTTCAATAGAATACATGATTAAGGAATTCACATGTTTGTAATTTGATCAACAAGATATATATATCTTATGATATATGGGAGATAAACTATTGTATTCAATGACTGGTAAATGAACTTTCTAGTAATTGTTTTATATATACAATGATATTGGACAAATTTATTTTGGATATACATAATGATTGTAATAGATTAATTTCAACATCAGATAGTATTGTTTATGTCTAAAACATTTTTTTATGTTATAATAGTATAGTTCTTACAAAAGTACAACTCATAGGACGGGTGACAACCTGTTGTGTCAGACAAGGTTGTGGGAATCAAACCCACAACCAAAGTGCGACAGGACTTTATCGCATACCACTGGCCTACCGAAAGTCCCTGGTTAGTAGAAATTGGTTTTAATTTATTAAACAGGATAATAGATGAAGTATAAGTCCATTTTGGAACCATATCTGATTAATCTCCCCATACATGTACTTATGTATATATCATTTGCTAACTTATGTTTGAGACAGATGGAATGATCTATCATTCTATCGCATGATCTGCTAAAATTTCACGAAAGACAAATTCATCTTCATTTATTTATGAGATGAAGTAGAAATTGTTCGAGGCCCGAGAAACGTTGATATTGTACCAAAATCAAGTAAGTAATTTTTTTTAATTCAAAAATTCATCAAAATTTGGGAAATGACCTTGAAAAAAAAAAGTTATCCTAATGCTCTAATATCTGATGAATCAGATTTTACCTTATATCATCACAAATTTAAGGCATTGTGACTGTTGTTCTTTTTCACAGACATGTTCACTACCACTCTCCATAAGAATTTGACAGTTAGATTTCTCTTCCATATATATATTTTCACCTTTGTTCTCCTATGTGGGAACCTATGTGATGAGTTACTTTGGTTATCCATTTTGTTTCTAACATTAATTTTTAAAATAATGTTTTATTATTCCTTTTTACAATGTGGGTTTCAATAAAAGAAACATTCATGTAGTACACCATTTATAACCCCAACGAAATTTGAGGGCGAAATTCATTTTAATGGGCATAGAATTTAAGAACCCAAGATTTTCTGAGAAATATTCTTTTTAATTTCATTTATTTATTGTGTTGAATGCTACACTAAAATTATCGTCTGCTATACGCAACACTATATTAGCTTCCAGTATACACAACACTATTCTTGGCTCGTGTTACACAAAATTTCATGTTCATTTTTTAGAAGTTATTCTACGAAACATTATGTATATATTTTGTTTAATTTATAAATTAAATATGTTTTGAATATTTTATACGCAAAAACAAAGGGAGATTTCACTACTCGCAACCTTGACTTGGCTTGCATTACACGCAATCACGACCTTGCTCGATAGCGTGTGTATTACACAATTCCAGGTTTCACTAAATAATAATATATTGTTATAATATTAGTATGAAGTAGCCGTTATGAATAATTGTATCTAATTTTTGAATTTTATGACATTATAATTCATCTTACACATTTTATATGACATGGTATGAGAAAAAAATAAATTTGCCGGGTAAAATATGTATTTTTCAAAAAATTCATTTCTGACACCTTTTGATGGTGCAGCAACATTAAATTTAGTTTTTGAAATGTTTAAAAGTTTATTTTGAAAAATAAAAATCTTCGTTGGAATCAGGATATAAAAATTTAGTTTAGATAATTTTTTCATATTATTCTGATAACTTTCATATCTTAATGAATAGTAAAAACACGCAATATTTTTATTAAAAAAAAATTCATTGAAAAAAATTAATATGGTTAAATTATAATATTGAGTGGTTTTAAAGTATAAATATTATATATTTTTACCATTTAATATAATTTATGTCATTACCATTAATTTTACATTGAATTCCTAGGTAAAAACATTTCAATCTTTGACAATGTTTTAACTTTTATAACACGTTTTCTTAAAAACGAGATTAATTTTAAATTAATTATGAAAATTATGTGTATTGAATTTTGAAAAATGGATCCCATATTTGAATTCAGTGGGTCCAAATTATTTTAATAGGTTACTTTATTTTTTTTTTATATTATGAATATTAACTACTGTAATTTTTATTTACTGTACTTAAAGATAAATTGGGTAATTAAGTATTAAATAAGATTATAAAATTACCCTAACACCTACCAAAATTCGATTGGATGAGTAAAAGTTGACCAATATCACTTAAGGGTCTGAATAGATTCATTTTATGAACTTTGTTCCGTGAAAATAATTTAATTATTATTAAAACCAAAGAAAGTTACAACATGTCACTATCTTAAATGTTATAAGTATAATAATTTTAATTTAGTGATAAAATTAATTAATATTTAAACATGAATAGTCTCCAAAAATATAATAAAACTATCTAAATCATGACAAATTATTTATAATTTTTAGGGATTTAATTATTATCTTTAAAGGTGACACAATAGTGATGTTGAAATTATTTTATTTATTGAAATATCAAATAAATGGTTTAAAAAATATTAAAATAAAAATTATATAAACTATTTAATGTGATCCACAAATTTTATAGATAAATATTACATTTTAAAAATATATTAAAGATTTTATTTCGAACATATTTTCTATTTGGATTTCATTTAAATTCAAAAAAATAAATAGTGTCAAAATTGACATTATTGTTATTTTATAAAAATAACATAACATAAAATTGTTTAAATATCACAAAATTATTTAAATTTTATAAATTAAAATTCATATGGTAGAAATTTTCATAATTAATCCAATTATGGACATTTCACAATACATAAGTAATTATTTATTACAATTTAAAATTTAGAATCTTATAACCAGAAATAAAATTAAATAGATTAAATAAGGATAAATCAAGTTGATAATGTTTAAAATAAATTGCCAACATGTCTAAATTTTATTGGTTTATGAGATTATAACCCTATCTCATCTATGATAATATTTCAGTCATTTTGGAAGTTTTTAAGTGGGTTTAAATTTATTATAAATTAATATTTCTGAGGATTCCAAAGGTGTCACTCTACCCCCTTATAAAAAGGCACCACCTACCTCTTCTATTTACACAATTTTGATCCTTCAAGATCGGCATAACACTACCCATTTAACTTCTCAACTTCCCTATTGTCATTATAGAGGTTCTGGAATCCTCAAAAAGGCCAACTCTATTTCTATAAGTGGAGGTTAAGAAGAATCACGTCAAAGAAGAGGTAATATCCTTTACCGATTCTTTCCAATTTATTTCTTCTTATTCTACTGTTTCATTATTAGTTTCATCATAAATTAATAACATAAGTATCACTCATATACTAATATATTATTATAAATATTAAACAACCCTATTTCATCTTCTATCCATCCTACGGAAAATGAAATCACCACGCGTGCGTACGTATGGAATACCGTCACCACACCGTGGTGTTATATGTTTTCCACCACCACCTTACATTTATGGGTATAATATTGTAAAGAAATAACTATATATGATTATTGTAATGTTATATTGATTCTGAACAATTATATATACACTTCAATATAATTCTAGGATCATGGGAATGATATCATCGCTTGTGAGTACATACGGACTACCGGCTACACGAATGCGATGAGACTCATTATCCATGATTAAACATTCAAGTATAATCATAAATTATATATAATAAATAATAATTAAATATATTACATAATAATGATACTGTATTTATGTAAATAAATTTTTTATTTACTTAATCCATTTAACTCAATAAGGAAACGAAAACAGTGTTCATTAGTACGTACGTCCTACCGTCTCCATGAACGGTGTATTTTATTCCATTTACTGATCTATAATATATATTTATATGATGAATATATATAATATATATAAATCATGTTTTACATTATAAAATTATTTAAATCAGGATATATGTATTAATATCAAGAACAACATGTCGAAACACGTACGATAAATGAAATGATATTACCCAAAACGCTGCTTTAACATGAAATTTAAAAAATAACGGTTAATATAAAGTCATAAGCGAACCATATATGATATCATAAAAATGGATATGATTCATCAATAAGTAAATGAGATTATTTAAATAATTATACAAGAGTATCAGATACATACGAAGCATATTGAGAATAAAGTGATGGATAATTTTTCAAATCTCATTTTATTCTGAGATTGTTTATTCATAAGTATTTACTAGGGTAATTTTTATCATCCATGAGAGTGTTTTCTAAAAAAATTTCATGTATGTTTAATATAATTCTTACCCATTTTGACTTTTTCTACATGGTATGTAAGGAATCTTTCTTTTGTTTACCTCACGAGGTACTTTTTGACTTTTCCAGCCTAAGTACGAAAAGAATGTTTTTAACTTATACGGCATGAATAGATTTTTATGGTTTTATAATGCCTTATTTTCAGGAAGCTTACTCTACACGATTTCATGAATATTTTCAACAATGTCCATTTCTTTTTAAATTTCATGGCATTTTGAGAAAATAAAATGATTTTGATGAAAAAAGGATATTTTCCCCAAGAATTCATTTCATGTGTTTTATCAAAATTATTTACCATCTAAGATATCATTTTTTAGTATGTTTATATTTCATGTATAATTTCACTATTATTTACATGCTTTGAATTTTCTTATTATGAAATTATATCCACTTGTTTTATATAGATTATGTTATGATGGGATGTTGTTTATTAAACCCATTTTTATTCTTTTGGTTATGATGAATGATTTATTTTTATGTTGTGGCACAATTAAGAATGATTTCATTATGAGATAGGTGTGACCTATATCTCCTTCCAATACAGGGGGTAGAGAATTATAACACATGATATAGACATGGATGGAATGATATGTTAATCTTATTCAGTGATATAGGACTGGAACGAGGAGTGAACTCAATTCAGAAAGGGACTTTGTCCACTATGATGGTCTTGGAAGAAATGACTTGGCTACTATAGAAATCACTTCATGTGCTTAATGGATTTCCACAATTACATGTTTTATTCCAATTATATTTTATCATGATTTATGTTCCTTTATGATATATGCCTTACATACTTCCATTATTTATTTCTGTTCTCAATATTTTGATGTTTAGATTTTATGTTCAAGTTTTTGCATTCAAATGTTTATAGATAGTTTTATATTTTCTATGTTTACCCTTACTAATAATTTTTGCTCACCCTTTTTATGTTTTCTTTTCCCCAGGATATAAAGAAATGTTTTAGGTAATAAAACAAATGGGAATGACCTTTATGGGAGATGTTTAAGATCTTTCACCATGATTAGAAGATTGTGTTCTGAGTTTCCAAAGTCACTAAAATGTTAAAATCCTTGAGTGTTTGTTTTTGTTATTTATTAAGTATTCCGTGAAAGTAATGTAATTTCCATGTACGTAAGGTTAGTGGTCTCTATATTATATCCATTCATGCTGAGCATGGCAATTACTCATCAACTAAGAGAGCTCACAACCCAAATTAAGAGTATTTCTCTAGATGATGATAGTAGTTGGCCAATCATCATTACATCAGTACTAGAACATTTTATAGATGTTTTTATAGAATAATTCTCGAGGTTTCCACTACAGATAGAAATGGATTTCACTATTGAGATCATGGTGGGGTTGAACTTTTATCAATTCCATCTTAATGAATGGCACCAACTGAGCATTAGGAGCTCAAGACACATTTGGAGTAGTTGGAGGTTAAAGGGTTTATCTATCCAGGTACGTCTCCTTGGGGATCACATATCTTGTTTGAAAAGAGGGATGATGGGAGTTTACACATATGTGTCAATTATTTTATATAGAATAAAATAACAATGAAGAACTATTATCCAATTCTACATATCGATGATCTGTTTGACCAACTTAAGGGGGTATGTGTGTTCTCAATGATCAATTTGAGATCAAGGTATTTTCATGTGAGAGTTTAGAATTTTGATATATTGAGAACTTATTTCAGAATCATGTATGTAATTTATGAGTCTATTGCAATCCATTCGATTGAAAAAAATTTCCAACACTATTTATGGCCATGAAAAATTAGATCTTTCATCCGTAGTTGGATCAATTTGTTGTGGTGTTTTGAATAACATCTTGGTGTACTCCATGTATCATGAAGATCATTCCCAATATCTTTACATCAGCCTGAGTACACTGATAGAGCATTAGTTATACACCAAGCTATCAATGTATCCATTTTGGATTGATAGGTTACTATTTTTGGGGAACATCATCGTGGAAGAGGGTGTCTGGACCTAGATAATGTTTTTTCAGTGGTTTCTTGGGAGAATCCCGTGAATATATTTATATATGAAGCGTTTTGGGATTAGGAGGATATTTAAAGATGTCAATCAAGGTAGTCTCCTGATTTGAAGAACCACATTATCATTTGAAAATGATTGGGATAATGATTGAATGGATGGAAGCATGCGAGAATGATTTCTAGGGGTTGAAGAATGACATGACATCAGCACCAATCTTGATCATTCCTGAGACAGGTGAAGAGTATATGGTGTATTGTGATTCTTTTGGGATCGGACTCAGAGAAGTATTGATGCAAGGGGATAAATTAATTACTTATAGATCATTGAAGATGGGGAATCATGAATATAATTACCGTACCTATGACCTCAAGTTGGTAGTGGTGGTTTATGCTCTTAAGTGTTAGTGACATTATATTTTTTAGACAAAACATTATAGTTTTTAGAGATCACAAAATATTGAAGTACACATTTTCACTGTAAGACATTAATATTCAGTAGTGATATTGGGTAGAGTATATCTAGTCATTTGATTTTGAATTAGAATATACTCCTGGGAAGGGTAATAGTGTCATTGATGGCTTGAGTAGGAAAACTCAGACTCAATTTGTATACGAGTCGAGTACAGAGAAGGAGATGATGATTTTATTGGGTAAAATGTATGTCAGTGTTCCAGAGAGTCATGGAGAGATGAATATAGTTTCATTAGAAGTGGAGTATACACTCTTGTGGTGAATTAGGTCCTGAATGTACAAGGATCCAGATTGATTAACATTAAGGGAAATCACTAATGGTGGGGAAACACCTTCATACTTGTAGGTAGATGAGGATGAGGTCATCTATGTGTATAATTGGGTTATGGTGCCTACGAGTATGTGAGAGGTAGTCCTACAAGATTTTCTTGCCTCAAAGTTGGTGGTACATACTTTGGTGGATAAAATTAACCGTGACCTAGGACAATAGTTTTGGGATCCATGCATGACAAATGAGATAGAAGGATTCATAATAAGATGTTTAACTTGTTATCCGGTGAAGTCATAGCATCAACATCCCAGAGGCCTATTATATCATTTTCCTATTCTGGAATGGATTTTGGCTGATGTGAATATGGATTTTTAGGTTGGTCATATAAAGAAACTTTGGAAAATGATATTTTATGGGTCATTGTTGATCAGTAGAAAAAGGTATCATATTTCATTCCTATATGGGAAACCATTATGGCAGAAGAATTGGAAGAACTATATATTTAGAATATTGTCAGTTTTCATGGGGTTCCACTGACTATAGTTTCTGATCGTGATTCATGTTTTACTTCATGCTTCTAGTAGGAATTATAGAAGGCACATGGAACATAGGTTTTGTTGAGGATAGCATTCCACCCACAGACAAATGTGTAGACAGAGCATACCATACTGGTGTTAGCAAATATGTTGCAGGCATGTGTGCTTAACTTCAGTTGTTCATGTGAGAAGAACTTTTCTTTAGTGGAGTTATCCTATAACATCAGTTATTATTAAACTATATAGATGGAACAACATGGGGATCATTATGCTAGACCTTGTAGATCCCCACTATGCTAGATGGAGGCAGGTGATTAAGAGTTGTTGGGACTGAGTCTCTTACAAGAGACGTTATAGTAGGTGTAGTTGATTTTAAAATGTATTTCAAAGGATATGAGTAAACAAAATTCATATACGAATAGAATGAAATGACACATAGAGTTTATAGAGTATGATCTTGAATTCCTTCATGACTGACCAGGGATGGGTCACCATAGGATATGGAGGAAGGTCGTGTCTACACCCAGGTTTGTATGGCCATTACAGGTAGTGAAGAGAATCGGGCTGGTGGCATATCAATTGGCTCTTCCAAAGAAATATAGTACTATGCATGATATTTTCAATGTGTCACAACTATAGAGGTATCACCTAGATCCTTCACTTGTGATCAATGTGGATGATGATGACCATGATATAGAATCAAATTTTCAGAAACATCCAATATGTATGATGGGACACATTGAGAAATAGTTGTAGGGAATGACTTTCTTGATAGTTTGGGTGTTATGGAAACATGGATGTTTTCATTAGGAAGCTTGGGAATGGGATGCAGACAAGAGGGATCAATGGAAAAATCTTTTTGGCTCAAAAACATATTGATGTTTTGAAGCATAGCCAAAGTAATAGAATATATAATTTGGAATTATTGTAAAATTAATATAATTTTCAAAGTCATCTTGGTCATGTTCTGCAGGTACTTTTATGGTTTTTATATAAAATTTTATTGGAGTTGGGTCATAGGGTACATTTTGGTGAATTTTAAGAAAACATTAAGGGATAAAGGATGGTGATGTTTTTTCACACTATTTGATAAAATATGAACATAACCCACATAACCATGCGAACCAAGAAAACCTGGCCAGATAGGTCTGCATGGTTGGTGAATGGTTTATCATAAACCTATGCACATGGATAAGAGACTATGCGCGTATATTTTTATTATACAAAAAATAGTTTTTAAAACCCTTACCCCTTGAAACCTATCTATTTTACAAAGGCTCTATATTAATGAATTCTATGAGATCAAAAATCCTTCTGGATGGATTTAAAGGCAATTTAAACACCTTTCATCGAGATCTAAATCCAAAATTGATTATTAGATCTCTTCCCAGTAAGTCTATTTTATCCTGTTAATTTCTATGTTCTTTCCTCCAGTTGTATTTGATATTTTCATCAAATATCTCCAATATTTAATCTTAATGAAAACTATTTTTTGAGATCTTGATCGAGGATTGAGGATCTAGATCTATATTTGAATGATCTTGATGCTTTTCATCATAATTTTGGGTTTAATGATTTAGATCTGGATCTTCATTAACCTTATTGTGGCAGTCAGATTTTGGTCTCCTCCACTAGGATAACATCCATCATTAAACTGAGGTAGGGAGTCTAAAATGAATTACTATTGATGTGGATTTTATATATGTTTGTGAGATTTATGATTTTCTTGAATCCCATTATAATTGATTTCATAAATTGGTCTAATTATTAATTTTCATTTACTTGTTGACATCATTGGAGATATATCTGATTAATTGATGTTTTAATAATGGATCTATGGTGAGTACCAAATATATAATGGTTTGGGGGATTTTTATTATGGGTTTAGATTTTGTAATTAAGATATAGAATGTGTTTTGGTTTGATATAATTAATATGGGGGAATTAATTAGGAGATGATGATTGGTAATGTGAGATAACGAATGGTGAATTAAATATGATACATGATGTTGATTAGAGATAAATAATTATTGAATTTATTGTTATATGTTGAGATTTGATTTGGATAATTAATTGGGAAGAAATAATTATGGAATATGATTTGTGTTTATTTCTTAATTAATTGATAAATTAATTAATGGGTTGTGTAATTAGTTAACAGTTGGGTTAACTAATGGACAATGATTTGTTTATCTAATAATTGGACTAGTAATGGAATAATGTGGTTGATTCATGTGAATTAATGAATGATTAAATGATTTAGAATTTTGGTGCTAAACATGGCATTATAGACTTATTCAATAGTTGGGATTGGGACAGGGCATTCCTCCCCATAAGTCAACCAATACATTGTGTTGTAGGGTGTTATACATAGCGATCTACAACGAATGAGATTTGGGGTGTTCGACATGGTGTTCGACAATGAATGAGACCTGGGGTTCTTGACATGAAGTTAAACAAAAAATGAATGAGAATAAGGAATTTACGATTTAAATTTGAGACATGAATTCAAACTGTGTATAATGTGATGATTAAAGAATAAATGACATTGTGATAACTATTTAATTATTCATTGTATTTATTGCTTCATAGAATTTAATACACTATCTTTCAACATGAGTTGTTTTAGACACCGTTGGTTGTGGCCTACGGAGTTGTACTCACATCCTATTCTATCCACCTAATCACCACCTGAGCAGACATTTTTGTTGCAATATAGGACAAGGACAAGGCTCTAGGATTGATTGTTTTCTTGGAATGGAGCATGGGTGAGGGAACCATATCTAGTTTGAGACCCTCTTTGGAATCCTTGCATATTTACACTTAGTTTCATTTTAGACATTTGACATATTCATTGTCATAGAATAATTTTCCCTTTTTAGTCACGTATTGTATTTCTTTTTGTGACTGTCATGTGACATGGTATTTTTTTGGTTAT
Organism: Viscum album; assembly: GCA_963277665.1. Taxonomy (NCBI): domain Eukaryota; kingdom Viridiplantae; phylum Streptophyta; class Magnoliopsida; order Santalales; family Viscaceae; genus Viscum; species Viscum album. The sequence goes on along the minus strand of OY728143.1, from coordinate 987,005,557 downwards.
TTATATGATTCTACCATTGTTATTGTTTTTTGCTTTAGTTGCTGTTTTATAATGATAAGAGAGGGTATAGTCTCCCCATGACTGAATTGACATACCTTTTCTGCTAGTTAGAAACCTCTAGAAAACAGGGTGGTGTGCTTGAGGGTACGTGACCAAGTGTCTTGGGGAACCATTTAGTGGCACCCAGGTTAGGAAATTACCCCAATAATTAATCACTCATTAATCATCACATAATTAATTAATAATAAGTAGTTGACTTATATTCTATTTTTAGTTAATTAATAGTTGACCAGTAATTAATTATTTTTTAAATACATTGTTACAATTAATTTATAGTTCCCTTATCAATGATCCATTCCAACTTAGCATTCTATCATAGGGCCTTTCCCCTTATCATGTCTTAAATACAAGATGTATATTTGCATATCAATTAGGTAGACTTTGTAGGGAGTAAGTATAACTTAGTAGGCCACCACCAATGAAATATAAAGCAGTATATTTTCAATAAATGAATATGTATTGGTATAAAAAATGATATACAAGAAATATAGTAAAAATATTACATTTTTTAAATTACCCTTTACTTAACCACATTATTTCCAGTTTCCCAAGGACAACCAAACTATAAATACCTTCTTCATACCATGAAATATTCTCAACCATATCTCATATTCAATACACAATTCATTATAACACATAGTCTTTCATTATCCACATCATTTCAATTCATAATATTTTCAATTGGATAAAACATCCAAAGAAAATAGTTTTTTCCAAGGTCCCCATTCCTGGGCACCCTTGGGATTTTGTAGTAGTAGTCCCTATCCCATACTCATTTATCAATATATCATAGAAGTGGGACCTTGAGGCAGAAATATGTGTTCCACACTCATTTATCACTATGGGATTTTGATTTATCATACCATGTACCTGACATATTTTAATCACTATAGGATTTTTTTTGTAGAAAACCACATCCCACACACTAATATCAACCAATTTATCACTATGGGATTTTTATGCAATAGAAAAATTCCAAAAAAAAATATCACAATTAAACATATATCACACATATCACACAATTCATTGTTAATCAACACTAACCACCTTATCACATTTGACATCATGGAATACCAATTCAAGTATTAAAATAAATCATGGTCTATAATTCAATCCCAAAGATAAATATGAGAATATATTCATTAAACCATTTTACAAAATTTATATAATTTAACCCATTAATCCATAAAGGTTAAAACAACCATACCATAATCCATAGTTTTCAAATAATCCATATCATAATAATTGACCAATCAGACAATCAATTAACAAATTAACCAATTAATTAATTCAATTACACAATAACAACAATCCTTTAATTAATTCACAGTTCAATTAATCCAATTTATCAATCACAATATCACATAATTAATTCAAAAATTAATTAATCCCATTTTATAATCAAAATATCCCAGTAATTAATTCAACAATTACATAATAAAATTGCGAGATTAAAATTATTAAATAATTCAACAAATAAATTAATTCAATTTAATATATTTAATTAAAAACAGCTAAACAACAACTATACAACTACATACATGTAATCGAAAACAATAATTTGGGTTACGAATAATAGAAAACATACCACAAATTTTTTTTACAAATGCACACCAATAGAAATGCACCATCAAACAGAAGAACCAAGATCATGACCAAGAATGATATGTTGATCTAATACCTAAATTCAAGAAAAAAATAGAAAAGTTACATTCAAACTAGACCATATACCTTTCAAAAAGTGTTTAAAACATACCACTTTTATCAAAAAATAAGAGACAAATATACTAAGATGTTATCAATGATAATCCACATACCTAGAGAGGTGACTATCTCCAATACGATCTTTTAATCATCAATAATATAGGTTATAATGGATTAGAATAAATCTAGGAGTAATCAAGAATGATAAAATTCCATTATGTTTGTTATAGGGTCGATTTTTTGCTAATAATAGGGGCTCATGTACTTTTAATCAAATATAATTGAAAATTAAAACCTTTTCCACAGTTTCCTATGTAGATGCACACGATTTCCCAAACCATGTGCCTTAATTGTGAAGCTCATCAGGGGGGGGGGGGTTTAGGTTAGTCATAAGAGGGTGCATGGTATGAAAAACAATGTTCCTGGTGTGTGAATCCCCTCTGTTTGGGTTCACACAATTTTTTGTAATGGAAGCAAATTTTTTGGAAAAACCATGCACCAACCATGCACAGCCTCCCCTCCTACCATTTTATACAATTTCATGCTAAAACCCTCCAACATAAAAAACCATGAAAAATGTACACAAAATAATGAAATAGAGTACCAATAAATGAGAAAAATACATAGTTATAAATGTTTGAGATCTTATAAATAATATAACTCAATATAAGATTGTATAAAAAAATCATACACCTTGGATGTACCTTGGAATAAATAAACCCTATATATATAGACAAGTTGCATCATATGGTGATGTAATACCATAATCTCTAAAACCTCATCTTAAGATCATGTTAAATCAATTATTAATTGGTAACCTTTACAAAAATACTTTTATTACTCAATCTAGAATAATTTATATGGTAGTTACACATCTTCAAAACAGACCCATAACAACGCTGAATGAAGTCCTGATAAAGATTACCTTAATTAGTGCTAAAACAGGATCTGATAAAGGGTCCCTTTTATTGGTTATTTTTGTAGTGATGATAAATAAAACCCCTAGCATAATTTTTTAGCAATGGTAAATGGCGTCATATAACAGTGCATTATTTTTAGCACTCATTACAGGTGACCTTTATCAATGCTTTAATTTTTGTGACCATAGATAGACCATTTGTCATATCTTTTTAGTGGTGAGACATGTTAGAATAAAATTAAATAATGAAATAAATAAAAAAATTGTTTACTGAAGAAAATATAAAATAAATTATCAATTATGTATATATAAATAAAAATGAATATATTCATTAATCTATATATAAATTATAAATACCAATGAATAATATATATTTCAATATATATATTAAAAATGGAAATTAAATTTAAAAAAATTAAAAACAAGTAAATTTATAAAAATATTTTAAAATACTATTATAAAATTATTATAGTTAATGTAATAAAATATATTCTATATATAAATATATTTGATGGTACGCAAATCCGATTTATTAAATACAAAATATATCTGCTTCACGTTAAATACTATCATATTCAATGAATAATTGTTTGTGATAAAAAATAAGATGAATTAAAAATAACGACAAATTAAATCGAGTAACAGACATAATTGAATGTCATTTTATCTTTCAATTTAACATAGATCAAATTTATTATATTTATTTCAGATATACATATTAAAATTATTTTAATATACAACACTCACTCATAAATATATTTTTTGTGAATCGAATCAATTCATATTATTTATTTTTATATATTTATCTACAATGTTTTAATATTATCGATTTTGATTCATATTTATTTAAATATTTATCAATTTTCATTAATAATTTATATTTAATACATCAAAACTATCAAATTTTTCAATATTATTAATGTGTAATGATTTAAAATTATTCAATTTCAATTATTTTTAACATTCATGCACATATGATGAAATCATAATTTTTAATTGTAAAAATATATTTTCAAAAAAACACTAATAAATAAAAATATTTTTATATGAATATTTACTACTGTTGTACTTTAATAAAATTATAATTATTGATAAATAAAAAATATTTTTTATAAAATTATTTATATAATAAAAAATAAATAATTATATATATTTTAATAATAATAAAATAATAATCACTTTATTTAAATAACTAATATATTTTCTATATTTATATTTATATATACTTGTTATATATATATATATATTATATAAATATATAAAAAAATTAAAATATTAATCTTTAAAAAATATTTTTAAAAATACAATTAAATAATTCTATAGTTAAATAATTAAAAAATTATTATATATTTACAATGAAAAGGAATATATATACTATATTTATATTTATATATGTTTCTAAAACATATATATAATTATATAATTATATTTACAGAATTTTTTATTTATAATTATATTTATAAACCATTTATCAGCACTAGATTAATTAACACTGATAAAATTCTTTTTTATTCGCACTTTTTTTGAAGTCCTGATGGAAGTGTCTCGATGTATTAAAATTTACCGTAAAAAATTAACGAATTTGTTGTGATATTTGAAGATTTCGATGGAATCCCCCTTATGATGATGATCCTCTTCAGTGAATCGAATCTTGAATCAAGGATTGAATCAAGACTCTAGAAATTATAAGGCTCAAATGACTCAAAGGTGATATGAATCATAGTATCAATCATTTTCCATGTTTTAAATATCTCAACATTCTATCGGATGATTCAAAGCTTCAATCCAATGTATCTTAATTTCCACTCACCCCTTTCAGATTTTTTGTAATTTTCCCACCCCAATGCCACTAAAGAAAGTAACAGTTAATTTTTTATTCTAAAAATTCCATTGGAATCATGGATCATTAATTATGATACATTATTCAACTATATAAACTTGAAGGTGTGCATGGATTATTATGTGACTCAATTTTTTGGAATGCACATTTAGACAATTATAAAGATCACAAGATTATGGGGAAGGGTATTGTTAATGATGATACATCATATGAATGTTACCAAAACATAGAAAGTATTAAAAAAATTCCATGTTAATGGTTGAACATAATATCCATTAGTTAGTTGGTTGACATCGGATTTGGCTCATGGTTCATAAATGAAAAGTGAACAATTAATCAAGGTCGCATGGTTATGGATAGAGGAGTAAAATATATGATTTTTTTAATATAGACCCAAAACATTTATATTTTAAACACACATATATAAAATACACACATATATCATAAAAAATATATTACGAAAAAATATATATTATACAAATAAAATATATATTATACTATAAAAATAAATATTACAAAAATATATTATACTAATATATTAGGCAGATATAGTATATAAATATATTATACAATTATATTATAAGAATATATATTTTAGAAATATGTTAAACAAATATATTTCTCCAATTTATATGTATACAAATATTGAATACAAAATTTTTTATATATTTATATATATTATTTTTTATCTAAAAAAATATATTAAATATAATATATTTATACATTAGAAAATCATTTTATACAATTATATATACTATTAAAAAATAAATAAATATTATATTAAAAAAATATAAAATAAAAATATATATTATACACATTATGATATATATTACACACATAATATATATATATATATATATATATTACACAATACACAAATATATAACATAAAAACTTATGTTAAAAAATTATATTATAAAAAATTATTTTACAAATATATTATACCAAAATATTACCCAAATATTTTATAAAAATAAATTTCAACATACTTTAGTAAATTGTAGTAATTCATCATCAATCTTTACTTCTTAATATTTATATCAATTCAAAACAATTTTTTTAAAATTGGGTCCACTCCAATTTATCTTAAAACCTCTATATATTCAATAATTATTATTATTTAATTCATTTTAACTAAATTTTCGTTCTATGTGCCCAAAGTAACCATCTAACCCTAATTTCTATCAATGTAAAATTTTATTATAAAGCTTACTCTTCACCTGCTTGACAATAATTCTTGTTTTCAACCTGTCAAGACATATTTCTTGAACAGATTTATCTACCAAGAATTTTCAGATGTTTAAAACAATTATAGTTATTATGTATATTCTCTTCCTAAAATAATTTTTCATATTCCATATCTATTTTTAATTGAATTTATAATTTTGAGATTCTTTCAAAATATTTAATTTACCATAAATATTAAATATAATAATTCATTAGGTTGGTACATCACTTAATCCAAAAAATATAATGGAATTTATGAAATTCTATATATGTTTGAATAATAATTAGATATTATTTTTTGGTAATCATAATTTTAGGTATTCATTTATTATAACCAACCCTATGAATCTCTCATTTCCATCCAGTTGAATGAAAGAACTATTTATTTATTGAAATGTTTTATCAATACATTTTCATATCATCTAGTTGATCAAATGATTGTTTTTATTCTTTTTTAGCTTATATTGGTCATTTTTTAGTCATTAATATCCAATATTATATTTTCTTTTATTTTGGAGATTTAAGAAAGACATCATGAATCTTTTTAAAATAGTTATGACTACTCTTAGTTAGAATATTGAAAGTAATAAGATTGATATTTCACATATAAATATATAATTCATAAAAGCCCTTAATATTCTTATATCATAATGTTTCCCATAAATACCCAATGAATCACATAAAAGAGTGCTAAAAACCCCTACCATCACCTTTAATAGTCCATGAGTTATTAACTACATCCAATTGGATAATTCTAAAAAAATGCAATGCATTACACCATTAAGAGAATAGAATGCAGTCTAATTTTCATCCTCATCAACTTCATCTCTCGAACATTTATTATTTTAGTTTTTTCCTTGAGACACATCCCTATCTATTTTATGTTTCTTGTACTAATCTTAGATTTTTTCATCCCATGGATTACAACTTCATAGATTATTTCAATAATAGTAGCTGAATATCCACTAGAGATGGAGGATGTTTGTCAAAAAATGTAATTATTAATGTATCAGAGATGATCTTATGAGGATGAATGTTGTCTATAACATACAACATTGGACAAATTTATAGGATAACACCTGGCATATTGGAGTAAATATTTTCTTAAATTCAATTAAACTTTTTATATAAACCATACAAAAATTATTTATAACAATAAAATATAGTGTTTCCCTTATTAGAATCTATAAGTTTCACTTAGGAATATAAATATCTTTATTTATTTATTTATTTATTCTAATAAATTTATTTTTTATGATCCCAAAAAGATGAATATGAATCGAATACGAATGACCAAAAATCATTATCCATAAGAGTATGAAGATAAATGTATTGATTTCTTCAATTTCTAAATGGGTCAAGCATACGACCAATCTCAATTCATTTTTAGTGTTTATATTGATAATATTTAAGAAGAATTTGTCTAGAATAGTAGGTAAAACATTTTATTTTTGATGGAATAGATCTGAACTATAGATTTTTTATTAAACATTGGAAACAATTGAATATGAACATCAATTGGGATGATATTGCAATTTATGGATCATTTGATATGGATAGTAGTTAAAATGTTGCTTAAGATCACATGGATGTAATGAAAGTGTAAATTATCGATAATGTATTCATAATATTATATGTTCCAAACTACATTGACATTAGCTATATCTATTTTTTAACTACTCATGTAGAGAATGCATTCCTCACATGATGATGTAACCAATCCCTGGGAAGAATAAAATATAATGAAATAATCCCTTTAAGATAAGGTAAAGCTAATGTTATAATATGCTTTATCTATTTTAGTGAAACATTATATAATGAAATTTTGATTTTATTTTCATTATTCCATAAAGAGTTCATTTATTTTATAATATTTATATTCACCCTTCATTACATTCTTTACTAAAACATCGATAAATGTATTCTCCCACAAATCTATTTTAGTCCTATAGTGTTGCCTTTATCACTTTTCTTCAAGTTCCCTCCACTTCTTATGAAATAAGTGTAGTGTAACTATAATGTCTTAGTAAAAAAGGCAATCTTAATGTTTTCATATTAAAATAATTGTCCATATATTTAATGTATGGTTTCATATTTATGATTAATATAATTTTAAGTATTTCTCACATAAGAATTTTTTTTCTTATATAGGTGGTTTATCTTGTTTATGTTGTGGTGGCCTGTTCATCCTTTATGCTTTTATGTACCCATAATTCTACAAATTTCTTCTCCCCAAAACATTTTCACCCCTAGAGTGTTGGAATATATCTCATTACATCATGTTCCCTCCACTTATTAATCACAAATGAAATCTTAATGTTTTCACAAAAAAATAATTATCCATAGAATTAATGTATTATTTTATATTTATGTTAAATTTATTTATTTATAGCATTACACATAAGAGTTATTTTTTTATACATGTGGATTCTTTGATTCATGTTGGGGTTTTATGTCCCTCTTGCATGCCTTTATACACCAAACAACAATAAAAGTTTTCTATCTTAAAACCAATTCACCACAAAAGTGTTTGAATTTATCACTTTTATTCATTTTACCTCCACTATTAAATCATAGAGGTAATCATGATGTTTTCAAAGTAAAATAATTTTCAAAATAATTAATTAATTTATTCATATATATGTTTAATTTGTTTTGTTATAGTATTACTCAAATAAAAATTACTTTCTTATAAATGTGGAATATTTCATTTTAGTTGTGGTGGTTTGATGAACCCATCCCATGCTCATGAGATATAGTACATTGTTTATACAACTAAGATAATGGAGACATGTAAATGCATCAAAAATCCACACAACCATCATGAAAAAGTGAATTCTTATTACTTATTTAATTAATTCTTTCATCAGTTTATCTATTATTTGTATGTTAATTTCACTATCATTATTATCTAATAGTTTTTTATTTTTTTCAAATACCTTTTGGGAATTCATATATTCTTATCAAATATTTGAAACAAGTCACAAATGAGATGAAAATTTTCATTCTTATAAGGTTAACATGATTTCCATTTCCATTTCCTTTATTTGTCAAACTACCAACACTACATACTGACTTCATGTTCTTAGTTGAAAAACAATTTTTTTTATTCAAATCCAGAAGTGTAGAGGAATGTCATGAGATGATTTTTATGACTTTTCTGATAAAATGTGAATTTGAGATTCCACTTATATTCGAGATTTCAATGTGAAATATTTTTCATCTTATATCATCAAGTCAATATGAATTGTTGGTATATTGATAACGAAAGGATATGAAAACCAGGGTATCATTGGTAGTAATGTTTTTTTGAGACATTGGGACATATAGAAAACAGGTGCACCTCATTCTGATACATGGTATGACCAGCATGAATCTAAGTGCATCATTTTTTTTAATTAACATTATTTTTTTTCAAAAAAGATAACAGACAAACTCAACACAACAACAACATATTTCTAATTTTTTTTTATTTTTAAAAATGATCTATTAGTTATTTTGCAATTTTAGGAATTTTCCTCACATCAACATAATACACGATGTTCCCAGTATGGAACTAAGTGTCCATTATTAGTTTAAAATTGACATTTTCAAAATGAATCACTCATTTAAAACCAAAAAATGAAATTGTATTTTCATGATAATTAGGAAAATCGATTAAGAAGTCATTTTTGATCACACAAATATAACACACCAAGTGATATTTATGAGTCAAAGTGCATGTTTTGAATTTAAAGTGACATTTTATTATAAAAAGATACATACTAAAAAATGATTATACACATTAAGTCTTTTTGTACTATATGAAAATATTTAATTTTTTATTTGATACATTTTTTAATCATATGCACCTCATTTATTTTCCTAGGGAGACTAGTATAACTCCAAGTGTTTCTTCTTATTTTTAAATTTACATCACTTATATTAAAAGAACAAATTACTTACTCAAAACTATGAAACAACATTCAGATTGTTTTGATACTTTAAAAAAATGGTCCACAATTAGTTTTTGATGTGTATGAATTAGTGTCACCTATATTTATTATATGATGTCATTTATATAAATCAATATGTCTGTTATGAGTTTAAAATCGATAACTTAGTTCAAAAAGAAACTCACTCAAAAACATGTGAACATGCTCACATTCTGTCGATAATTTTGGAAATAGATTCATAATTTTTTTTATTTTTAGGAATACGTCTCATGAAAAACCCATACACGATGTAATCAATATTAGTAAAAGATTGTGATTTCGGTTTAAAATGAAATTTTAGTAAAAAAGAAAAGTGATTTACTCAAAAATAAATTATTGAATTTATATTATCTTGATACATTAAATAATGGATCGATAAGTCTTTTGGGACATGTATAAATCATACTATACTTAATATGACACATTGTGTGACTTGTATGTCTCAATGTGTGTCTTTTTAGTTTTATTTTATATCAATTTATAAAAATTGACAACTAACCATATCAAACCCAATCAAAGCAATTCATGATGTTTTTAATTCATTTTCAATATATAGAAATTGGTATCACTTCAAACTTGCACATTATATTACTGATTTGAGTCATTGTGGGTACTTATTGTTTTAAATGTCATATTTGAAAAAATGAATTTTGAAATACTCAAAACCATGGAAACATATTCAAATTATTTTGATAAAATCTAAAAATGATCCATAAATTATTTATGATGTGTAGGAATGAGACACACCTCAATATGATGCATGGTGTGACTGGTATGGCTCCACATTGGTCTTTTATATATGTAAGTGGAATTTTATTTTAAAACGTTCATCCCATCACAAAAACCATGAAAATTAGCCTAGATTGTTTTCTCATCTTTTAATATGATAGTACATAATTAATTTACTTATTATTTTTTTCTTATACATATTTAGCTAATTTTTTGAGAGATAATGCTTTAAGATGACCATTAAATTGTGATACTTGCTATAGTTAATGAAAAAATCAATCTGATATACAGTTATCTTAGTATGAATGAATTTTTGGTTTAAAATCACTATCTCTATTAATTTATTTCGTTATATTGTTACTAAAATAATAATTTTTTTCTTATATAGGTTGTTTTTTGAGTAGGGGTTACGATAAAATGAAAAAGGAACACTTCCATTTTATAAATTTCTCTAAAAAATTTTATTTATATAATTTATTAACTAATGTGTGAAATGTATATAATATAGTGTTTTTTCATGTATTTGTATTGTGAATTTTATTTTATTTAAAATTTATATTGAAATTTTTTATAATGATTTCATTTTTTTGGGTGTAGTAGTGTGTTGTTATAGCAAACTACACCAGTGCTTCAGTGTGTTATTACATCCCCCTGAAGTAATTCCCTTTATTAGAGATTATATAAGAAATGTTAAATGATTCAATTATCATCACTTTTTCTGTACTGATAAAATACTAGGTCTTTTATTCTATTCTTTATAGTCAGTGCATTGTAGCACTGATAATGGCCTTTATTAGCATCGTTAAAGGCCCATTTTGTAATAGTGTCGGTAGTATCCAATTTACATGATCCATATCAATCATAAAATTGTCCAACATCATTATCTCGACATCAAGAATTTATTAAGGTTTTTTATTCTGTCAATCATGTATTTTCAAAAAAAATAACTTCATAGAGATTCATTTTTCTTTGTAAAATTGAACATGTGATCATGAATCCTTAATGAAATATTAGTTCAATAAAATACATTAATATTTTACAAATCATATGATTAGGAAACCCCTAATAAAATAATTTTATCGAATATTTATTATATCTAAATATAAAATAAAATTAATCATTCCACTTTTTTGTTAATTTTTCTTGACCTTGATCTCTTATCTTATTCAATGGTATATTCCATTAAATCCTGGGGAATTCATTTTCATAGTTCCCTATCTCCATACGGTTCTAACTCAGAATAATAGTTTTTCCTTTATTCCGTATTTATTATTTTACATGGTGAACCTTTTCCCCACATTTATAACAATATCAAAATCATTTCAAACATTTACCTTGGTGATTTATTCCATTATTATGATATGTTAGAAAATTCTTCTTTAGTTTCTTCCCTTAATATATTATTTTCACTCACTTCATATTCTTATCTTGATTCTCTTTGAGAGCATAGGGATTAGAGAATTATTTCTTGGTACTGATAACACATAAAATTATTACATTGTATGTAGAAAAGGTTTTTGATTGTATCTCCATTAAAAGACTTCAAATATGTCATTCAAAAAGAAAATCAATAATTTATTCTTTGTTTTGTATAAAATATATATCACACCTTTATATCCTAGTAAAGGAATCATCATACAATTCAACACATTTATCCTCATTTTTATTTAAACTAAGGAACATTATCTTTATCTCATTCTTTTTATTAAGAGGTAAATATAATTCAAAATTTTTTCCTTAAATAAATTCCAATACATGAAATCTATTGAAACTTCTTTTCTAGTATTATGGATCAATGACCAATAATGATCAAAATCACCTTTTAGTTAATACATTGATTTGTGTAACATTTTTTTCTTTTCACATAATTAAAATTCAATGAATATCTTCTCTCAATAAATAATTCATTTTTCATCAACCATTGGGTTATTAGTATGACTAAATTATTGGAGCCTATATCTCCTAAAGCAATCCAACATTAGAGAATATCGTAATGGAATATTTTTTTCCAAACATGTTTAATTATCATAACATGACTAATTTTCCTTAAAATATCAATAACATGCTCAGTTACAATACTAGAAATATCATATTTTTTAGCAGAAAAAACTATAAATTGTGCATGATATTTATACCCTTTTCCATATTGGTTCCATTTCAAATGAAAGTAATATTATGGCTGATTTCTAAAAATTTTGATCCATGTATAATTCAAAATATGGAATAACATAAATGAAAAAAATTATTCCTAGCTTGAATTATAATAATAAACATGGTTTCCTTGGGGTTGTCTTACATTATTATTCTCAAATTCTATTATAGGTTTTGTTTACTATTCAATGTTTTTGTAAGTCTATTTTCCATGTTTTCTACTAAACCTACTTCAAATTCCAATTTTAATTCCCCATCCAATGAAGCTCATATTTGGTTCCTAACTATTTTACATAGGCTTGATTACTAAGAATGAAATCATGAAGGATCCATAAATTTATAAATTTTTAAAATCATATTTCCTAAATGGTTCCCAAATTTCATTGGGAAATAGAAAATATAATATTATTCATAATACAAAGAAATTTACAACATCCATGGATTAACATTCTGATATTTTTTTCATCATATAATATGGAAAGGAAACAAAATAAGGGTGATCTTAAATGCTCAGTAAGGGTATGTATGTATTAAAAAAAACTGAATCAATGAGGATAATCATATAATAAATTTAAATAAATAAGGACAGAATATATATAAATATATATATAAGGAATGACCAATATGCAATAATAGATAAAATTAACACATTCCATTTAATCAATAAACTATGAATAAAATGTATCCATAGTTAATGTTAATGGAATATTAACATGTATAGTAATAATAAATAACTAAAAATAATTGAAATGAGTAATTTTTATATTCCATTTTACATTGGACCATGATACGTTTTCTATCAAAACCATTCACATGATAGTTTACCATATCAGTTAGAAAACAATCTGATTTGACTAACTAATTCATCACCTCAGAAAAAAGATGCATATAGGGGATTGAAATAAAATATCCCAAATATATGTAATATTATTCCAAATAATTCTTTATATACATTATAATCAATTTAAATTAATGAAAAATGTACCTTATTAAATATCTGTATTGAGTAAAAGATACAAATTTATCAATATTTTCCCAGTTAATCAAATAACTTTCAACTACACATTATATGTAAATATGGTATACAGTATTTACAAAATTATTACCATCAGATAAGAATATGTATATCTAAAAGAAATTTTATTTCCAATAGAAAATGGTCATAAATAAGTAATCATTTGTAACTATTGTTAATAATCCAAAAATATTGTGAGAGTGGAAAGATAACTTTTACAATATGGTAATCATCCAGTCAAAAGCCCTTGGATGAATTAATTTAATTTAAACTCAAATAAAATGAATCTAAAATGATTAAGGACATAATATATAAAATGGGGAAGTAGATGCAGCAAAAAACGTCAGAAATGGTGAATATCATATTTATCTCACAGATTTAAAAAGAAATATTATAAACTCGTACCTTATAATACATTTTGGTTGAATTCTTTTTAACCTCTAGTATAATGATTTTAAGAATGTTAATAATTTACAATAAAACCATATTATTATTTATCACAATATATATAACATTTTTATTACATTTAGTAATTCGTTCATTTATAATTATTCATTATTTCCATATTTTCGAGTTTTAATTGCCCTATTTTTCGAGTATGTTTTGACATGTACTTTTTTTTGATCTTGTTACTTATATTATAATAAAATAATATCCCAAATGTATAAAATTATGTAAATATTATATATTTTCATTATAATTTTATTTATATTAATCTAAAATATTTCAATATAGGAAATAAAATATACCATTCATGGAGACGGTATGTTAGACATACGCACGAACAATGATTCCAGTTTATATTTGCATTAAAATAAAGTAAATGATACAGATAAAAATTATAATTCTAGTGTCATATTTATTTCATATATGTGATTTTTTATTTAAACCATTATTAATATATTCCAATTATTTATTGAATGAATCTCAATACTTTAAGGAGGCGGTAGTCCACACGTCTGCAAACAATATTATTGGATTCCTACAAAAAGGAAATCATGAATGTATAAGTAATATAATAATTATATAATCATAGATAGATTTTAAATATCATATATATAATTTATAAACTATAAATCCATCATTATTTAAAACATTTAAATATGGTATTGGAAAAAAGAATGACATCTGTTCGTGGGGGGGGGGGGGTAATATATCATACACACGAAAGATGATTGTGTATCATGTTTACAGGATGTGTTTTAAAGTGTAGGTATAAATTATATAAGTATAATAAATGTAACTATGTTATTATATAATAATTAAAAATAATAATTGAAATTCTGGAGAATAAAATGAATCTAAGGTGATCAATGAATAATGTTACCTCTTATTCGGGTTAATCAATTTGGTTTATCCCAAAAGACATCCCTAGAATTTCTTCTTCCCAAATTGAGGAATCTAGAATGATTGGATAGATTTTTGATTGGTATTTGGGAATAAAATTGATGAAAAAAGTGTCTGAATGATTTGAATAAGAGGGAGGTTTGAGTTCCTTTTAATAGTGGACGTGGAGTGGAAATCTAATAAATATTACAAATTAAACACTATCGGGAGGTCACTATTACATCAAAAGAATCCAATAATGATTAAAATTATATAATAGATAGGATATGTTAGTAATATAAACATATAGTGGGTTTTTAAAAATTTTATTAATTTTTTGGCCCTTATCATTAAGGTCTAGTCCTTTGTTAATCTTATTTTACCTTAGTCTATGTAAATCATTTTAATTTCAATTACTAATCATTTTGGTCATAAAAAATTTTCATTAATATAAATTATAAATTATTTTTATTCCAAATTTTGAATCAGGATTTCAAAATTCAAATTATCTAATTAGGATAAATTAATGTAAATTTAATCTCTTAGATGTGATGATGAATAATGTTTTTAATGTAGAAATTTTTAAAAGATACAAATTTTTGTGTATCCAATTAAAATTTGATATTAGTTAAAACAAACAAAATTAGATTTAGTGAATTATAATTTATGTAATAATAATTTCAAAATAATTAAAAATATACTTTAAAAAAAATAAATAGTTGAAAATTTAGTTTTCAATTAAAATTTTATATTTTTTCATTTTCCTCAAAAAATTATATATCACAGAAAAATTAAATGTAATAGACCTAAGATAATTCATAAATTAAAAAATATAAAGTGATGTATATTTTTACATATATAGTTTATAAATTAAAAAAAATTAGTTTTAAAATATATGTGTCATTAATAGGCAGGAAAACTGCGTTTATAAAAAAATAACATATTGGGAATAAAATTGAATTTTTACTAATGTTATGACTATCAAAACTATTGTATATATTCAAAAAAATTATTTAATACACAATATATTTATGTAATTAATATCATTCAATTGTCAAATTAATTAAATTTATTAAGACAAAATTATTTTCGGTTTATAGAATTGTTGTTTTATTAGTACATCTCATTTATATTCAATGGGATTCTATATTCATTTCTAATAGTGAAGAATTTTATATAAATACATAAAACATATTTTCTATATTTAGCTAATATATCTCATACAATTCATTACAATACCTTGTTTTTAACTTTCATATTTCATAATATTAATAATATTGTAATATATTTTCGTAAAGCACAATCTTTTGTGCAATGTAAACTATCGAAATAAAATCAATATTGTGTATTAAAAAAACTATGTTTTATTGTTTAACCAGATAATATCAGTGTATTGTATACATTAATAAAAACATGATATTTAATATAAATCAATCTAGAAAGAAATTTAAATTTATTCTAAAAAGAAAATATTGTAATGTTTTGGGGTGTTACAATTTTTTAATTGATCTTTAATAATTACTTAATCATTTCCAATCATTGATTACACAATATTTATTCATTATTTAATCATTTTATAATCATTATGATAAAACTCCTCAATAATTAGTTAATCATTATTTGATCATTCTTTAGTAATTAGTTAATTGTTCTTTAATCCTTCATTATTCATTAGTTAAACATGATCTAATCATTTTTTCTATCCACTTAAATCAATATTTAATAATTAGTTATTAATTATTTAATAATTGGTTAATCCTTAGTTAATCATTCTTTAAGAGTAAGTAAATCCTTATTTAATCATTATTTAATCACTTGAAAATCATTCTATAATCATTTTTTCATCACTATTTAACAATTTATTAATCATTATTTCATTATTAGTTACTCATTATTTAATTATTAGTTAATAATTATTTAATAATTAGTTAATCATTCCTTAATCAATCATTTAGCATCAGTCAGTCCTTCAAAAAAATTTAGTTAATAATTATCTAACCATTATTTATCACTTCATTAATAATAATTTAATCATCCTATAATCATTACGTAATAATTAAGTAATCATTGGTTAAATATTCATCAACCATGCATTACTTATTAGTCAAAAATTCTTCATTCATTAGTTAATAATTTTTTATTGGTGAGTTATTTATTATATAATATTTATTTAAAAATTAAAAAATCGTTAAATAATTTGGCCTTACACATTTGTTAATCACATAGTATTAATTAAATAATTATTAATTAATCATTAACATTTTATTAATTTATCATAATTAATTAATTAGATAATCATAACGTTATAATTTCTTTTTCATCGGTTATTATTACATATTTAACAGTTATTTTTTTGTAATATATCACTTCATTAAAATTTATTCATCCACTAGTTCATATTAATTTTTAATTATCAGACAAATATTTATAAAAAATTATGTTATACTAAATAATAATCTTATTACAATAATTAAACTATTAGTAATACTAATTATTTATTTAATTACTTAAAATTCATAAAATAAAAAAACAATATTTTATGTAATAATAATAACTATTATTTTTAAAATATATATATACCAAACTAAACATCTTTGCCAATAAAATATTTACATATAATTGAAAATGTATCAATAAAATAAATAAATAAATAAATATGAAAAAATATATCTAACTGATTCTTCACAAAATTTGGCCACACATAAAAAAATAACCAATGAGAGAATTATTGATTAAGAGAGGGTGGAATTAGAGATATAGGCTGGGAAATTTTTGAGGGGAAGGGGTAGGTGTGGAGTATACCTATTTATTTGGATTTCAGTTAATGGCTTCATCGCCAATGACCCCATTCACAGTAATTTCAAGAAAGGGGGAATATCAAATGCTATGTTTCCCATGAAATCAATCTACTTTGATGTTTGGGAAAGGAGTCGTTTACATTCCCCCCATTCAACATATCATAACTGTAGCATCATTGATGCCTCCATTTCATATAAATTTTCTGAAAATAGTAATTCCATATTATAAAAAATATTTAAAAATTTATTAAAAAAATCATAATTCATCTAAAATAATATCATATCTGTATATATAACATTGAATTGTTATTATATTTTCATAATTGAAGATTATTTTCAAAATGTGGTTGACAAAAATTGATTTAAAATGATGCCTCTCATTTGGACAATCTCATTTTATTAACACCTTGACACCTAAAATGTGATTGTTTTTCCTAGAAATGGACTCTAAATTATTGGGAGGGATTATAGAAGGGATTTGGGTGGATAATTTCTAACCAAAATTTGTGATGGGTTGTGAATAAAATGGAATAAGAGGTTTTTTATAGTATATGGGAGGGCACTCTTGTAATTTCTCAAAATAATAAAATAACATAAATAAATTTTTTGTTCAAAATGCACCAAAAGTATGTTATTTAAAAGTTAGGATGATTATAGATCTTTATATCCTCATAGAATAAGTTTTGGAAAATTTTATCTCCCATTATTACCCTTATCGTTTTGTGTGTAACCCTAATATAACCCAAATAACTCTAAAAGTGAAAGTATGAGTTTTTAATTTTAAAGTGTTAATATATAAAATATAAAATTAAAATGATCCAAAAATAAAACATTTATAATAATTTAAACATTTTCCCAATATGTGGTAAAACATCATTTTTTGGAATTTTATATCATTTAATAAAATATTATTGATTTTAAAATATAATTAAAGTCTGTTTCTCACTATTTATTACATTGAAATTTTAACATATAAATACCACAAGATAATATTCAAACAAATATTTTAAAAAAAATATAAATTATCAAATTCATCAATAAAATACATGTCTGACAATAATTATAACATTTTATAATTATTTTAATATTTTAAAAATGTTTTATTTGAATTTTCTATTTATTGAATAATTATTATAACAGTTTTGTGTCATAATTTAACATAATTGTTAAATCACTAAAAATAACAAATAAATAATCATATTTTAAGTAAATCTTTTAAATTTAAAAGGATTATTTATAGTAAAATATATCATTTGGATGCCCCTGTAATCAAACTGATAAATTCATTAAAAATATGACTATGACAGATTTGAGTTTTGATAAAATAGTATATAATAAATGTCACACTATCATCGAAGTGGCTTCATGAAGTTATAATTATAATAATTGTAAGATTATATTTATAGATAACTAATATAATAAAATTTGGTAAAGTACAAAGTCTATTTTTTTGTTCATATCATTTAATTTTTACCCTTAATTAATTGATCTACCCCTTCTCATGCTAAACACATAAAAATGATACCATTAATATTCGAAAAAATTAAGAGAGGTAATATTTAAAAATATAGGATCCATTTTTTTAAATTAAATAATTGAAGTTGTTGAACATATTTTAAATTTAAAGAGTAATAATAAAATGGAAAACATTTTTAGGAAGAACGAGATTTTAAATATCATTTATTACTATACTAAATTCAATTATAAAACCAATTTAAAAAATTTAGAATATTATATATAAAAAATAAATAATCTAAATTTCAAAACTAATCTATTACTTAAGATATCCTCTCACTATACATTCATTTTAATTCATTTACTGAGTAAATAATTCTCATATATACTAATTTTAAAAAAGGATCATATGATATATTATTCTAAAAAAAGGACCAATTCATTAAGTAATGGTATATTATTTTGAAATATTTAATTGGTATTGTTTATTCCAATATATCCCTAAACTCTCCTTCAAAAGATTTTAATTTATTCGTCTATAGAAATCATATACTGTAGTCACTTCTCCCATAGTGGTATTAGTCTTTTAGCCACAAGATATTAAATTTGAAAAAACAAAATTTATAATTTAAACAATATAGTTGTGGCATTACATAATTACTATAAATATAACTTCCTAAATTACCAACCAAAACATCCAAGAGACATATTTTCAACATAATATCAATTATTAATCCTCTATATAAGTCCCTCAATCATTTTGGTCAACGAACACTTCACTAAAACACTCTAAATGGATTTTTACTAACAAATACCAATATGATAATATTATTCCTAAATATTTTTGTTTGAAACATAATAGGTATAGAGAAATGAATTGAATAAATATACACAAGAACTATAAATGGTATTTTAGTTTTAAACCATAATCCAAGTGAAATGGATTTCCCCTTTCTGTTAAAGGAGATGTAACCATCATAGAAGATGATCCAATATCTAACCAATATGACATAAAATGTTTTAAATATAAATAATATTTAAATGTAATGTAAACCATATACCTGAATAAATTTGGTACATGATATATCAACTATAAGTTTAAACCACATTAGGCTCATGTTGATCTTTTTTTATAAAACTATCAGGGATAGTATATTTTCTAATTAAAAATATAAATTTTTGTCTAAATGTTTTTAACAGATTCATGTTGTTAAATAAAAAAAATCCTTTCACCCATTTATATGATTAAATTCATCAATATTCATTATCCATTTCAAGATATTATTATTATAAGATATATCAAATGGATAATAATATAATATTATTTAATATGCTTTATTATGAACATGTATATATATATATAAACAAATTTTTTTATAGATCCATGAAATTATACAATGATATTTAATCATTAAATATCTAATTATTTATCAAAAAAACTTATTGATGTTGGAAAAATTATTTTTATTGATATATTAAAGAGTTATTATAATTAAAAAAATTATTATTAACATTATGTTTATAAATGTGTTATTTTTATTATTTTTTTATTTTTTATTTTCTATTTAGATTTCATACATACCATTAAAAATTACAACTCAATGTTAAAACTATTAAAAAATGATTTTTAAAATCTAATAAATATAAGATTATGAAGAATAATATTCTGTAGTAGGTATGAAGGTCAATAGAAATAGATCTAAATGAATTATCAACCACGGTCAGAATACATACATAAGGATAAAATGTTTACTTGTAGAAAAATAATAATATTAGATTTTAAAAATATTTCATAGAATGAATATTTTTATTAAATATAGGAATTTATCTATTACTAAAAGACAATAAATTAATAGGATTCTATATGGAATATATGTTTTATCACAGATTTTTATATATTCATGTACTCATTCAGACATATCTTATGTATTATGTTTGATGATTATATACCAATTTTATCCTAGTGAAATTTGTGGGCCCTTCATAAATAATATCACAAGTATCCTTAAAAAATTGATGATGTACTCATAGTTTAGTGAGGAGGAAGAGATAATAATCAACAGTAACAGTAATGATAAATGGAAAAGATGACATCATATCTAACTCAATTTTTTTTTCAAATAAGAGTGGACTGAACTGAAAAAATTCGAAATATTTTTTTTATAATTGTAAAGAAAATTATAAATTTATCACTGAATCTATTGAATCTAAATATTTTTATAAATAATTTATTTATTTCTCTATGGGTGTGTTAATCATTCATTCAGTTAATTAAAATTCACTATGATAATCGGCGATTGGTGGAACATTATAAAAAACCCAAGTCTTAGAAAAATATAAACATATTATTTATCTATTTGGGAACCTTTAAGAGATAATTGAGAGAGTGGATATACTAACATGTCATGTTCTTAGAGAGGATAATATTATATATCCCATAAAAAACCATACATTAAAATATCATGAAATATAATTCATTTTTTGTGGTTACATACATGGGTGAAATAAATTAATGAATGTTGGTGATTATTATTTTTCCCCTAAATTTAGTAAAATATTATTATTTGGGGACAAGTTTTATCATATAATGTATATTAATGTAAATTCATAATCAATTAGTACTGTTAGATATATATATTATACGATATGATATGATAACAACCCCTAATGTTTTTGGTATTATCATGTCATCCCTCGTCAATTATTATTATATATGGTTGTAATGATATATTTGGATTAGTATCAGTAGAATAGTTTTTATAGTTATATGGCTAATCACTCATAAAATAAATATTTACGAAGTTGTATTTTTATTGACATGACTAATGTACACAACATTGATTATTTTTATGTGTCCTTTATGATACCTAATTAAATAATGGATATTGTCATTTTGACATTAGGTTAGAAAATATGTTCCCTATTTATGATGTTTCATACATTGAAACCTAAAAAAGTTATTTTTTAATTTCCATTAAGAGTTGGTAACTCGGTATGAATTTAATCAATCAAATTTAATTTATTAACTATTATTGGATGTGTCTGATCATATAGTTTGTTACGACATTAAGGAAATCAATTCATTCTTGACCATGTATGTGAATTGAAATTAAAAGTAAATAAAAATTTATTTAATTACATAATATTTAGAGAAATTAAGAAGTATGAAAATAATAAATGTGATAATATATTGGAATTATACATGTATCATTATTAATAATGATTTCATGGAAATAGTAACATTACTAATCATCATGTAGTAATTAGATCTCCAAAATCCCCATTATAATTTGGATATCTTGGATGTGTCACTAGTTATCTATCTAATTTTATAATTTTTTATGATATTCATAATTATTTAAAATATTATGAAGGGTTCTTGGATTTATACATAATATAATTATTATTGTTATTTTTAGAACAATTTTATTCATTCATTTGAAAATATATTTATTTTTATTAGAAACATGAATAGATTATTTTAATAATTTGAAATAATTCAATAAATAATGGTATTTTAATTAAATAAATAATTTAAAATTATTTCATAAATAATAATTTATTAATATTTTTATAATTTCAATATTAATAAATTAGAAATACTAAATGGGATTTGGTATTAATTGTGATGTTATGGGTTTTTACATCCCATTAAATTTTAAAATATCATAATCCCACATTAAGAGATAATTTTTTAACCATATATAATAAAGTTAAACAATTTAGAGGGACTTTATCCAAAATAGTTTTTGACTTAAGAGACTTGAAGATGCTATTTAGTTCCCTAATGACCATTGGATACTATTTATTTTTTCCTTCATTCATTTTCAATTTTTTTTATTCCTTAGATGATATTAAATCCCAAAATTCATATATTTGTTTTGACTATGGATATAATATTCATTCAATTTATAGATAGAAAATGTTGGTGCCTAGTGTTCGCTAATGTTCCTTAGCTAAGATAGATCCCTTGTTTTTATTATTCAAGATATTCTCTATTAACGTTAATGTCCCTTAATTATTCCATTTTAATAAATGGATGGCTAGGATCTCATTTAAAAGAAGGTAATACCCCCAAGGAAATAGTTATTTTCATTTTTGATATAAACTCAACCTAGAAGGAATTTATAAATTCATGTTTTATTTGATTATTTTAAACTAATAAAATGGTTATTTTTTTGTTTTTTATTCTATAATTGTCATTTTTTATTTAAATGTTAAATTTTTTATGGGATTAATAATTGATTCCATTACATTGTAAAGGGTTTTAAACTCTTAAAAACCCTATCATTTATCAAAAGGAAATTATAATGATTTATTATCAAAAGTCCTTGGAGAGTAATATTTGTACAATAATTATTAAAGGCTATCCTCAAGGAAGATGGAATGAAATAGTCTTGTAGTGAATTTATGATTTTATTATTATAATGTTATGATTAATGGACTTTATATAAATCATGTTTTATCAATTAAAAAATT
Organism: Viscum album; assembly: GCA_963277665.1. Taxonomy (NCBI): domain Eukaryota; kingdom Viridiplantae; phylum Streptophyta; class Magnoliopsida; order Santalales; family Viscaceae; genus Viscum; species Viscum album. The sequence goes on along the minus strand of OY728143.1, from coordinate 986,981,880 downwards.
ATAAAACAATTTATTTATAAATTAGGAAGTGTATTGTTTCTAAATTTCTATGATTTTGTTATCAAAGTGAACAATATGTGGTGATACTCTTTGAAATTAAATTGTGATATTTGAATTGTTGACATAATATACTTGTAACTATTTCACTCAAAATATTTACTTATTCATATTTAGGAAATTAATACCATTAAGTAGGCATTTATTTACATAGGTGTTTTGAGGATATATGAAAATAATTTTAATTTATTTAGTGATTCTGAATGTTGTTGTGGGAATGTGTTACACTACAACACATAATAGTTATACCAATTACATTATAATGGAAAACCATCTACATTTTTTTGTTTCTCAATGGTTGGATATTTTTAAGAAATCAATGAAATAATTTAATAATGACACAAATGATTAAATATTGATTTGAAAAAATCAATTATTGCAAGCTTGTTCCATCATAATTGGTAAGGATGTTTTATTGGTTAAATGTCATAACATAATATTATTCACTACTTCACCTTGATGTGAATAAAATTTTGAGATATCACTATAATTGACGTAAGTGAATCCTATAACATATTTTCATATCCTGATGTTATATAGATAATTTTTTTTAAATATTACATGGTTATAGATCATATAATATGATATGTCTTAGCCAAAACATGTCACATCATAATAATATATCTTGTATATAGGACACAATTGGAAATAAAATTGTCTAGAATACCAAAATGTTTAAAGATTTATCCACATATGATGGTGTTATGGAAATGAAAATATATCCAATAATTTTATTTAATTTTTATAAGTTAAATTGTAAAAAACAATATTTTCTTATTCTAGGTTTGGGGAATGGATACCCATACTCATGAAAATTGATGATGCATAAATCAACGAAATGTATTTCAGAAACCATTTAAATTTATAATAATCTTATTTATATCGTATGATCCCAAATGAAATATTTTCTAACATTACTCATGTTAATAGAATCATTAATCAAATTATTTTATTTTTACGCATACAATTCACTTAAATATTCGTTTTCTCAAGAAAAAATGGTTCTACTTTATAAAAAATAAGGGGGTTATAGCCGTTCACATTGATAATATTTATAATTTTTTATCTTTTTTAAATAATTTATAGATATGGTGAAATGATAATCAATTAAGAATCTGAAATTGTAGATTGTAATTTTGAAATAACTATAAATCTCATTAGTGATACAAAGGGTTGATGATTTTTATTCCATTAAAGGAAAGAAAGTTGTTTCAATTTAAATAAGGAACTGATAATGGTTCCCAATATTAGTTCTTTGTAGAACTTATAATAGATATATTTTTCATATATTATCGTTCTAATTAATGGTGTCTTTATATGCACTGAAAACAACTAATAAAACTCTAAAATTAATTTCAAAAATTATTTTCATGACTCCACATAAGGGCCATCATCTCCCAAACACTGTTTCATCACACACTTGTATTTTTCAACAATTTTATCCCTAGTAGACCCCATCCCCTTTTACTAGTCCATAACTCCAATTATGTCATCTCTATTCAACCACATTACCTTTCTCACCCACATGTGTTAATATGGATCCGTAATAGTCACACCATTATGCAAAGTGAAATCCTTTACTGTTATTTCATCTGACATCCAACTATATTTTATTATATGTATTATATATGTATATATTTACATAAATATATTAATTTAGATATATATTCATACTATCATATAATTTATTTCAATTTTTTTAACAAAATTACATAATCACACAAAAATATATATTTAGTTAAAAAATTATATTGTATTTATAAATGGTATTTTTATTATAAGAGCAATTATTTTTGTGTGTGTGTCTCTATATTTTTGTCTATCTTCATATAAGTATATAAACATATGTATTTGTGTGTGTGTTTTTATAGTTGTTTTGTTGTCTATGTACATATTTTATTAAATTCATATTTTAATATATATTCATTATAACATATAAAGGCACACACACACACATATAAATCGACTATACCACTATCATAGTGAACTTTGGTTCATTCATGATAACAAAGATATATATATATATATATATTAAAAATAATATATATATTAATATATTAATATGTATTTACATATGTTATAATTTGTATATATATATAACTATTTATTAATACATACTCAGAAAGACATATATTTTTATAGAAATCATAAATATATTAAAATAGGTATATATATATATATTTATAAATATTTATACCTTAAATGAAATTTATAATTTTTAATTTTTAATAAAATGGTTAATTATTTTTATTTAATAATATTTATATATTTAAAAATATATTTTGGTTTTAAAAATCTTTTAATATAAAATTAAAGAATAAAATTTTTATACGTAAATATGTATATATATATATATATAATTACAAATAAATGTACAATATGATAAATGATAACAGTTCAACATCATTATATTTATATAAATTTAATCACATGGAATATTTTTAGTCTCAACTAAAAAACACAAGAATAATCTTATAAAAGAAGCTAAAATTCCCTAGAAAATTAAATAACTAATGTAACCCCAAAAAACCCATTTTTAGGGTCCTCCCTGAACATAATTATGTATTATTTTATAACACAACATTCAAAAAAATTATATGATAAAATACATATTTTCTATAGCAATACTATTGCGTACTGTAGTAGCCGTAGCACTGTAGCAACGACAGGCGCTGTAGCGGAGGCAGAGCACTATAGTGGCAGTGGGTACTATGTGGTATTGTTGCAGGCAGGAAATGTACAAGTACTATTCACTAAATGGGCCTTGGCCCAAAAAATTAGGTCTGCGGGCCATGTAATGGGCTAAATGCCCACAGGGTCTTCGGGATATATAATGGGTCTCTCAATACACAGTTAAAGTGGTATTTTCTTTGATTTAGTAATTAATGAGGCTTCAGCCCCAACCATTAAAATAATATATTTAATTATTAATAAAATGTTTTTTATGAAATATGACATTTATTAGAACTGAAAAATGGGTTCATTTTATCAGCCTTAAACAACAAATGATGATGAAGGGTTCCATTATCAGTGAAAAAAAGAGTTATGATTGGATCCCATTTTAGTGATAAAAAATATGTAATTTAATAAATATCTTTTCAATTATAAAAAAATATCTAACAAATGGATCCCATTATTAGATATTTTAATACTGATGAAGAGAAACCATTATAAAAAAATTTCAATGTTGATAAAATGTATTGGTTAATAAGATTAATAAATTAATAGTGATATCACAATAAAAATATCACATGAGGTTACACTTATAAAGATACCTTTATGGGAACGTTTTATTAAGGACATGTTTTGATGTGATGAATCTTATATAGCGTTGCCAATATGGTGGTCTTATAATAGAGGACAATGTTTTCTTATGAAGCTAAAAACATGAGAGTCTAAAATTGAGGGGGGATCATCATGAAATAACCATAGGGATACAATACTTCTATCTTCATTAGAATAGAAAAATATTAGGATATTCCAATTGGAGGGTGGGGTTATGTCCACAAATAAATCCTCCCATTACGAGTTGACTAGTATAGTGGGATCAACATATCCCCATTAAGGGTCAAGAGAGTATCCAATGTCCAATGTATATCTCCTCATAAATAATTGAATGAAACGTTTATATTATATATGTTCTATCTATATATGAAGAAAAATAGGGTCCCATAGGTTTCAGGGTCTCCGTCATATTATAAAAAATATTATTAATAAATCACTTATTTTAATATAAAAAATAAATTTATGTTATATAAATATATTTTAAAAGTATTAAAAATTCAATATTACATGGTATCCATTATAGACAATGATATTAGAGTATCTATTTTATAAGTTATTTTTTTCTTATGATATATAATGTTTTATGTTGGTATGTTTTTTTATTACATATATGGTTTGGCCAATATGGCTTAGAACATATAAATCGATCTTCATCGGAAGTAAATATGTATGAATTATATATATATTATAATTTTATTGCAATATAAAATTTTGTATTATTTAATTTAAAGGATATTGACATGAATTAATAAATATGAAATTATTTTTTAACATTTATGAATTATTTAATAGCATATTGTTGTTTTGTATCTAGATGAAAATATTTCAAACTGAATTCCAGAAACATTTTAATATTTATATCTTACACACTTCACAATATAATGGATTTTTTGTTTTTCTAGTGGTTTCATGAAATATATCTTAGGGAGATAACACTCAAGTAGTTGAGTATCTCTATCTCTCTTTTAGTCTATCTCCGCACGTCCAATCTATGTTTTAATTAAAATGTATTGGAATTTATTTGAGACTATCAAAAATTCTATATATGTAACCTATAATACATATTGTATGTATATTATATAATTTGGTATGAATATAATGGTTTTTACATTTTTATCATCTCTATGTAAATGAAGGATGTGAATTGGATCCTTACAGATGTATTACATAGTTTTACTTACCTCTATCATTATTATTTTTCAAAAACTCTAAAAAATAGATTTTGTTGTTTGAGATCTTGATTCTATATTATATATTTGTTCATAATAATCCCCTAAAACCAAGTAATAAGTCATATCATAGTATTTACATTGTGATCTAATTCCTATTATATTAGGGAATAAAAGTAAAATTATTTTTTCATGTTTCATGAAATATATAATTAGTTCAATGATATGTTGAATTCAACAAACATTCGATCTTTGTATTATGATATATATATATATATTGGTACTTGGTGGTTAAGAGAGGACCATATGAAATATAGAAAATAAAATTTTGATTATATTGTTTTTAGGGTTTTCATGATGGTAAAATATATCATAAGTATTTATGAAATTTGAAATTGGTAAAAAATGGGTTCTTGATTGATGAGATATGATATTCTATACAAATCAAACATATATTTAAATTATTATATACCATGATATAATGGTAATTTATAAGTGAAAAATCTTGTGAGTGTGACATTCTTGTATAGAAATAATAAAATTTATTTTTGGGGGATAAATAATGACTTGTTAAATATGATAATTTGTTAATTATATTTTGAGAAAATACCTATGTTTTGGATTCCAATAGATGATATTGTAATATTACTATATTATTTTACAATATTTTTTAATTTATTATACTTTTATTAGGGATTTATGGATGGGTCCACACAAAAGTTTAACTTATAATAAAATTTGCATCATAAAGAGATCATGGGTTATTTTAATGTCACGTGATTACCCCATGAATATTTGATAAAAACTTTTTACACATTTCATAAGGATATTGATATGCTAAAATTAGAAGTTAAGTATTATTTTCAATAATAAATGTAATAATTATTCTTTTATTCAGGTTACATAGATTATATATATAATCATACTTAAGATAAATTATATTGTAGTAACAATATGTGTTTATATTATGAGTTGGGGTTCATAAGGAACATATGATTTCTTTGAATCTGTGAGCCTTATTAATAGGAGGAACATTTATACATATTATCTTTATTTGTTGGATAGGTTGAAAAATGAAATTTGGTATTGTAAATATATTTTATGTTCAAGTATGGACTATAAAAAATGTAATATGTATTATCCTAATAATATGTTATAAGAGATGTTAATTTGACCTTTGAATTTGTAGGACTGAGTTTTTCTTATTATTTGTTAATTTCCTAGAGTTTTACGGAGGTTTGTTTGTTTTAAATATGCATTGATGTATGTTTTTTTATAATTTTTTATTTTCCTGAATTATAAACATGTAAATATTTATATGCATATATATATTCATCTAAAAGGTAATATACAATCACATGGAAATATATAACAGAATCATTTATAATCACACTATACATATATAATTTTTATCATATGATTTTATATATATTTTATCATTATGAAAAAATGGGAAATAACTCATGGTTCATTGGTGAGATACAATTTCAAGGTGAATTTTTTAAATTTAATATTGTTTAAATGAAGAATTCTATGATTTGGGGATTATCATAATTGTTGGTTCCCTTACATTTTTCTTATGAATATCAAATACCCAAGCGTGGTCTTTATCTTACATGTGACCATATTGATATAAGTTACCTTTAACTTTATATTATATTATATTTTATTCATACATATTTTTATTATGGGAGTATTCATTCTATATAATATAGTTTGTCATGATATGGGGTTTGTGGATTTTTTTTAATTTTTTACAAATTTTATTTTAATGTTTATAATGTTTATTATAAAAATATTTCCCCAATGATTATGAAAATACCATTTAAATTTTTTACTATATTTAAAAATTTTGTGACTCACATGAGGACTTTTTGTAAGATTTCATTTGAAATATGGTTTAGGGACAAGGATGTATAACATAAAAATATTAAATGCTATACAATTAGGGAATAAATTAAGTTAAAAATTACATAATTCATTTCATTTCTTGGATTAAGCATTAAAATTATTATAAAAAATTTATTTTATAACTATTATTGTTTTCCTAAAAAGATCAGCCTTTTAAATTTCATAAAAACATCATATCATAGCTATGAAAAAACTAAAATAGGTAAAATAAAATAAATAATTTGGACTATAAAACAAAAATTGAAAATTGGTGTTATCAAAAAAACTAAATATATTGTAGGAAACCATTAATGAGGGATATTAGATAGTTATTATCATAATTTTATTTTGTATAGTTAGAACCAACAATTAGGTCATTATAAATGTCCCTAATTTCAAAAGGGATCAATGGAATGAAAATATTGAGAGATATGTCAATGTGACATAATAATATTTTTTGAATATAACGGTGTGAAAATAACTGTACTTACATGAGGAATACAATGATTTTTTTATAATTGTTTTAAAATATTAATTTATATGCAAAAAATAGAGTAATAATTAGTATTCTGAATACAATAGTATAAGATTTAGGATATCGAAAATTAGTCGTTCTACATCATTTATAGTGTTTTAATTTATATTTTTCCATATATAATAAAATAAATAATTTTTCAATATTTTATGAGGGATTTTTTGTATTTATAAAATTCTCTAATTATGACATCATTTATTAATTTTTGATTTATTGGTTATGAATTTATAGTATTATTATGTAAAATGGATACTAATTTAATAAATAAACCTGTTATAATAGCTTCATAGAAATTAAAATTTCATATATTGAAGGTGTCTGAGAGTACTAAATATTCTTAAAATAATTCTTATTTTAAAATGTACATATAATATAGAATTATTATTGAATTAAAAATTTAATTTATAGTTAATTTTTGCCTTAAAAATATTTTTAGTTATTTTTTAAGAAAAATATAATTTTTACAATAAACAATTATAATTATAGACACAAAATCCCACTCCAACAATAATTTGATGAAACTTCTATATCATTTAATTATATAGATTCCATCAACATCAATCTCGAAAGAAAATTATAATATTTCTTATAAATTATCTACTAGATTAAATTTTCATATAATATTTTTATTTCATTATTAAAATTTTTTACTTTTAGTTGTGATTCTTACATTAATTAAACATAATTTTGATTATTATCCAATAGAGTTTTATCTCGTGATTTCGGTTTTTATTATAATTACTATAAAAATTAAATTTAATTACTTATGATAAATATATATTTTTAAATTGTAATTGTATAATATATGATTATAAATTTGTGTTTGTTTATTATTTTAGATATGGTGGTATATAATTTATGTTGGTTTTTTAATTGAATTAAATTTTTATCATTTCTAATAAAATAAGACCCTTTGATGTTTTCGAATAATATTTTTATATCTAAATAGGTAAACATGGATGAATTAGATATTTTTTAGATATTTTAAAGGATTATAATAGTTTATTTCAATTCATATCTATCTTTTTATATATTTCTTGACCTCTCTTGGTGGTTGGAATTTTAATTGTAACATATGACATGAAACCCACAACCAAGTATAAAAAATTAATTTACATATAATCTTGATCCTAATATTTCCAAATCGAGCTTTTTATTTAATTTGGAAAATTTCCCTCATGGTGGAAAATTATAATTAAATATATAACTCAAAATAAATATAATTATTGATCTCTATCGATAATCTGGAAGTTTTTATAAAAAATAAGGAATTGAAATTAAATATATTTCAATAATATAAAAATAAATATTTTTTAATCTACAATTTTATGATTAAATATGAAAGTATGGGACAAAATGTATTCAACATGTGGATAACTAACTAGTATATGACATTGAGCACATAAAGAATTAGATATAATTGAAATTTTTTTATTATTGATACACCATATTATTCTTGGTAATGTATATTTATAAATATAATTTTTTTAACAACATTGGTTTCAAACAACACCAATCTTATATGAACAATGATATATAATTAAAGAGAATTATTTAAAAATTTCTTTTATAATAAATATGTTAAATTAGTGAGAATGAATATTATTAATTTTTTTTGAAATGATTATATTATATATATAACACAAAAGTTCTACATTCATCAAATTATTTTATAGGAATAAGATAAGAATAAAAAAAATTTGCATAGAAGACTACATTTTTTAAAAGTAAGTTTTACTATATATTAATTGTGAAATTTTTTTAAAACAAAAATTTGAGTCTTTTGAAAATTATATTGATCAAAATTATAATCAATTTTTAAATAATAATTCCAAAATTACCTTATATTGAAATTTATTTATTTTATTTAATATATTTATCTTCTAGTGAATATACGAAAATACTGATTTTTAGTGTTTTTTTTTCTTTATATTAATAGTATTTTTGTTATTTGAATATTAACCTCCCCAAAGAACAATTAAATAAAATTTAGTTACATTATGAATTATAATATAATATATTTATAGAGTGGACTAAATAAATGAATTTCTTAGAAATGATAAATTATGTATTAGTATTTTTGTGTAACAAAAATAATTATTCACACGTTTTTATTAAAATAATTTTTTAAAACAGAATTTATTTTCATGAAATAGAATACAAAATTATTAAATTTTTCTGATTATTATAATATAATTCTGGGAGATTCTAATTAATTTGTTAATGTGTTATAAAATAATTTATAATTTTAAAATAGATATTTTTTATATAAAAGATTATTTTAATTAAAATTTAATTTTCTAATATTTAGAAAAGAATTTTTTTAGAAAATAAATGTCATTTTTTAATTCAAAAAATAGTAGTTAAGTTGATTTTTTTGTATTTTTCTAAAACACCAAATTTGATTTGAATAGTGAAATACGATAATTTACTATATAAGCTGAATACCTGAAATATTGACTCATATATGATGTATGGGAGATTTAAGAACCATTAGTTAGAACTAAAATGAACTAGTTTGATTATTTTGTCACAATAATAATCACTGCTTTTTGTATTGAGGTAAAATAATAAAATAATGTTTATGATAATAAAAAACACCTCTCTCCTCCACAATAAATACCACCCCTCACTAACTATTCTCCTCACACCACTATAGCCTTGAATATTTACAACTTTCTAACAAATATTCTTCCCAAATATCCCCCCAAATCCAAGATACTTGGATAGTAATAATCAACCAGACCTAAGTCCCCTATGTTGGTTCTTAAAAAAAGGATTCAAGAGGTAAAACCCTAAATCCTTCAATTTCATTTTCATTTATTTAATTTTAATTTATTATCCTTCCATCACCTCATCTATACAAAAATATGTCATAACTCTAGTATCATATTTATAGTATAATTTAATTATGTTAATTGATACTACATCAACATGCTGCTTCTCTACATACTTTTATTCTAACAACATCTTCGTGGATGACACATTTTCTTTTTTCAATTATGCATATAAAGATTCTCCAAAAACCATTTTATTATTAAAAAAGTTTCTAATATATGTGTTAAAGAATATTTAATGTTCTATATCTATTATATACACATAATATTAATTAATAAAACAAAACTAGTTCATGAAGATAAAAACTTCCAAAATAATCTAAATGATTATCACTAATGTTATTCTAATGATACATCCATATATCATATAACCAAATGAAATATGTAATGATTTTTAATTACAAAATTACATTAATGAAATATATTTTCAATTATTTACAACTATTCTAATTTTAAATGATATTCAAAACATGTATACACGTAAAGAGATCATTATAATCATTGTAATTAACACCCTCGAATGATAAAATTGTATATTATAACTCATAAAAATATAAATAAATGATCTTAATAAAATAATAATAAATAAAATACATATATAAAGGTTAAAAATTAATTTATTATTTTATAGATTAAATTATATTATCTATGACAATAAGTATAAGGGGATAATGATTTCAGAAAAAAGGTAAGAGGTTTCTCTTCTCACTTTTATTTATGTGAGATTTTCTTTATTCACTATTTATTTATTGATTGTGGTGTATATATATTTCCATTTTTATGTAATATCATTAAATTATTTATCAATAATATTTTAATTTTATGAATTTATTATTTCTAATTTTATGGGGCTTACGATTCGATTGATTACTAATTGTTAAGGGATTCATCCTGAAATTCCATTTTTCCACCTTCTGCCAACGATTTCTCTCACTTTACCCTAATTCAATTGTTAATTATTCCTATATAATACACATAAATTCCTAGTTTATGTTCCAAAAAAATGTTCCTATCTCAATTATTCCTTCCATTGGGGGGAAACACATATTTTATAAGGATGGTGTATAAATTCCTTCTGATAAGTAATCATGATTTAAGGGGAATATCAAATTTCTTACCCATTTTAGGTGTAATCCATAATATATTTTAAAACACCATTATTTTTATAGAAAACATTTATTTTATCATCATAAAATGAATTTTTTAATTTTTTTTATACGATTTGTTTTCGTTTTTCTACTTTAAAAACCCTATATTATTTTCCTTAAACCGCACTAATGTAGCTCATTTCTAAAGTTTCATCAAAAATCTTTCTACTTGATTCCCCATTAGTGGGATATAATTTGTACCTAAAAGATAAATAAATTTTCTTTACCTTTTATTTTGATAGACATACATTATTATAACCTGAATTTAGGAAATGTACAAATTATTTTACATATGAAATCTTCTTTCCAATGAAAAAGGGTATTTCTGTCAAGAATTAAAAAATGATTTTCTTAGGGTATTTCCAAATATTAATAAAAATATTATATTTCAATGGGGTATTGGAAAATATTATAAAAAATATATTTTTAAATTGATTGTTTGGCATATGAGGAGTGCATTGGACTTAGTATGTGATGGGCGAGGCCCACTATAGCCCCTTGATGCATCTGTAATCTCATGAGATTAAATGGTTATTGAAACACCCCAGTGTTTATTGAAAATAATATTCAGATAAGTTTCTAACAAAAATCATAAACCTTATCGTCGTATGTATTGATCATTTTCCAAATATATGATTCCCAAAAATTTATAATTTCCTTCCTTCAGTTCTATGTTATTATTACCCATAGTATTTTAAATATATGTAAAAATCTATGGATGTATTTTCATTCTTAGTTTATTCATTGGAATGTTTTTTTAGTTATTTAACTTCCCATATTAATTATACTTATTCGTTATAACCAAATTCCACTTTACCTAACCCATAACAAGCATTTGATCTCGCCCTTTTATTTTTTTCCTTCCACAAGTTCTGATGATGAAATCATTGAATATTTTATAAGAAGGATTTTATCTTCTTTTATTATATGTGTTGTTTAAATTAAAAATGTAATAACAAAAAAAATTTATGTATCTTGTTTCATCATGAATACTAAATTAATCGATCCCTAGTTATATGATCTCTTGTATTTATGCCATTGTAATACAATGGCAACTACCTCTAGGCTAGTGGGGTCGAGGTTGTCACAAATATGGTTAAAATTAATGGTTTGTAGATAGATATTAAATTTATCAACATTGTTATAAATAGAATGGTCAAATTATTCGAATTATTGAATATAAATTTAAACATTGTAAACATGCATTTATGAATAAATATAAAATTAAAGGATTAGGTAATTAAATAAATTATTAGTAAATTAAAATGAATTCTAACACTTATATATTAATCATAATATATTTATAGTGGTAGATAATGAATATTCCATTCTAGAATACAATATTCATTTAATATCATAGATTTTTGATATTTTTTTTGATTTTTATGTTTTTTAATTCTATTCATAGAAAATTTATAGAAAAATGGAAAATAAATTTTAGAACATAATTATAAATAATTACTATCTTTTATATTTAAAAAAAATTATCATTTAAAATTTTTAATTTCATGAGTGTGATGTAAAGTGTTCCATTTATTATATTTTTCTCTATGTATATATTTTTTTATATTCATGGATAGGAAGATATTTAATTTAAAATTTGTTTAATTTGTCTAATTTTACATCGATTATATACACAAAAAATTGATCAATATTTTGGACCATTAAAAAAATGTAATAATTATAATAGTTCAATAGTTTTTTAAATTTTGATTAGTTTGGTAGAATTTTTTTTCAAGAAACTAATTTCATAATTGGACATAGAAGTATATTATGTTAATTTATTTCAATGAATATTTATATTTCGTAGAAAAAATTACCTTCCTTATTTCCAATGCTCATTGAATTGGGATTAAAGCTCAAATTTTAAGGAAATTAATTAAAATAAAATTACTACATATCTATATCCAAATCATAAGAATATTTTAGTTAAAATAAACAATTACATTACTATGATCTATAAATATCTTGATTTGAAATTTTTCAATAAAATTTACCAGTTTATTTTATAGACATGAAAGTCACAATCATCAATTTTGTCCTTATAAATTTCCTACTATATTAGAGAATGGGTTTTTAAATAATTTAATAATATGTCTATGAAAATTTTATACTAAATCATTATTTATTTGAAAGACTTAATTATATAATGTAAATTTTAGAAAAAATAATTATCCACCGACCCCAATAATTAATTTTAGAAAATATCACTTGAATATAATAGTTTTTATTTTAATTTCACAGTGAATATCTTCATGTATATATATATTTTATTATTAATGTGAACTCAATTAATTAAATTATTTTTATTATGGATCTTATTTTTTGACCAGTAATAAAATAATATTTTTATAAATAAAAAAATTAGTGAGAAACTCTGTTCACTATTGATTATTTTAATTAATTTTTAATGGGTTTTTTACAAAACAAATATATCTATATTTATCCCAAAAAATCATTACTTTTATTCTTCGGATTTCATCTCTCATTTATAGAAAAAAATCATTTTATAATTATGATGGGTAGAGGACATAGGAAATTGGTATTAAATTTAAATATGTAGATGAATATATAAATATAAATAATATTTAATAAAGCTAGATCAATGTGATTTAATTTGGAAAGGGTGTGGTTTATTAAAACAGTTATTCAATTCAATAAATAACATGAGATATTGTTGAATTAAATATTTCATAATTTATATTAATGATTTATTCAGATTAAATTTTTCTAGTTATGATCGTCATGAAGTCTTGATTATTTCTATATTTGATGATATTTTCTAAATTCATCATGAATTTATTATACCAATTTACAATTTGTTTCTTGTATGATAATTTTTTTTATAATTTAATTTAATATCAAATAGAAAATTTTGATGATATGTCTACATGAAATGGTGTTTAGAAAATAAATGTAACAAAACCACAATATAAATTATTTCACAGAATATCTTATGGGTTATCCACAATGTTATTCATATAATTCCATTAATAAAAAAATTATATTATATTTTATTTTATTTTTTAGTTCTGAAGAAGTATGCGGGAAGTTTTTATTTCATAAAAAATAATTATAGAATGCAAGTTAAATATAATTGGTTAGACAGACCATTAAAAGTGATCGTTTTGAGATAGTTGGTATCATAATGTCCTAAAAATGGTTATGGACATTGGTTAGTTGATTTATTATATTATTTAAAGGCTAAGTTGATTTTATTTTGACATAATATTTTTATAATTTATCTATTCATTAAAGGTCTATGGATTTTGAGAGACTTTTTGGAGAAGCTAAAAAAATTTACTCATTATATCCCTTTTTCTATATTGAATATTAATCACAATTACATTGTTAAATTTAAATGTAAGGGACCTAATATTCCCTCTCATCCCTTTCACCTCTCCCTCTACATAAATATTTTAAGTCATTTTTTATTCTGTAACCATCCATGGTGAGAAAAATCAGTTCTTATCATTTTATAAAATATTTGGGCATATGGTATTTTGGGTGTGTGAGGTCCTTCCATATCTTATTACTCCACTTCCAAAATGACACATGTTTTTTACATTGATTTTGAGTTCTAGTTATATTATTTTAAATTTGTAAATGATAACATTAACTGTAATGCCCTAATCTTAGTTACCCAGAGCCAGTGTATTATTACATAACATTGCCATGATCCCAAGGTGTCAAATCCCAAAAGACTGACCAGTTTAGTAGCATTGGATTTACTAGATACATTCATAGGTTTTACGTTACATTATAAAATTAATAAAATCCATAACATTTTCCCATTGAAAATACTTATATCCTTAGAATATCCCAATAGGTCAACCATTATATATTTCTTCACATACTGGGAAAAATAAAATATAGAAAGGGATGAGCTCATATTTTCAGTAAGAATAACAATATAGAGGAATTCTTAATAAATAAGCATAAACATTTAAGTCAATGTATAAGACTAAAACGTAAGCCTTTTATAGATAAAATTCTGTATAATATGGCCAATATAAATCAAATAATTCCATTTACCTATTCATATGGATATTCCACTAGTCAAATAATCACAGTAAATATCAATAGAGAATTTCATAATTATAGAATGCGTAATCTCAGACTTCATAACCACATAGTCAAGGCTCTGTGCCAAGACTACAAATAAGATTTTGTCAAGGCCTTGTTCCAAGACACTAGTTTCTTTAATGAGACATACCGATGCATCATAGATCTGTACCACTCTCCACTCAATACTTACTATGTCTAATTCATTACTCACATGAAATGGTTGATTCATTATCTAAACATTAGTATTAAAACAAGCATACGAAATGTCAATATTTTATCCACAAACCATGAATGGTATAAAAATAGCACATCCACAGTCAAACATATTCAATAAAATATCAAATATAGTATTATAATATATTAACCTCAATCAACAATATTTGAAGATATTGACATGGATGAAAATAATCATCAAAATTATTTGATTAAAATATCCATCATTTTCTTTAAAACATTTAATAGTATAACTATTTAACAAGAATCTATTTAGAATAGATTTTTGAATCAAAGTGTCGCATACCACTATGAATATTTTAAATTAAATTTAAATTTTAAAACAGTAATTTCTATATAAATAAATCCTTAAAAACATTTTTAAATAATGGACATTAATGAGAAATATTTAGAAGTATAAGTTTTTAAAACATTTAAAATAGTATTTTAGTTAGAGTTCTTACCCAAGTGAGAGAAGGTTAAATAAAAATAACTGATGTAATAAAAACATTATAATTTCATGAGAATAAATGGATTCATGATATACTATGTCAAAGTACATTATATACACCAAATAAATGTGAATTGGTGTAAAACAATAAAAAAGTCTCTATGGAATGTATTTTCAGATGAATTCATTTATAAAGACTGTATCTTTAGGTTAAGGATAAATCAATGAAATAATTTAGTGTGAAAAATATAAATACACTCAATATGATTGGATATTTAGTGTAAATCAATCAAAATAAAATAACACATACTCTTTTAAATACAACACCAGTGACTTGGATGTTTAACTCAATGAATAGAAATTGAGTTTAAATTAATCTTATCACGTTTATATCGATGACTTGAGAATTTATCAATGGGGTTATTTTTTTTATAAAAATTTTATCCACACCAAGGGGAGTGTAAATTACTACATATGTAAATGAATAATAATTTTACATATAATCTTAGAGAAAAGTAATCATTGATGTTTGCCTAAAACCGAATAAGTGAAAATTAAAATCTCAAATTCCCTTACCTATTTGGTAACTTACAAAACATACACCCCATGAATTAAGAGTAATCCAATGATTATGTAAATACCAATAAATTTATTTATATTATGAAAACAATACAATCATGCACAGTACATAAACCATACAAAATGTAATATTGGAAAATATAGCATGAATCTCACGAGAATAAAATTTAGATAAAAACCACTTAACATGAAATTTTCCTTTTTCAATGGTACGTTAAAATTATTTATAATTGTTAACACATTTTTATTAAATTATAAAATAAATATATAACTAAATATGATATCATATATTATCATCTAATATTTCTTTGTTAATAATATTTTAGTAGTATCATCGTTTTGGGTGTTAACTGATACATTTTCATTAATATTCATGCTTTAGTAAGCCATGTTTGTTATGGATAGGATGTATATTATTCACATACATATTTATATTATGTTCATAAACATTATTTTTAATCATAAAATGAAAATTATTCTTTAATGATCACGATGGGGAATGAATATCATTGCGTTCGTGGAGATGGTAATCCGTACATATGAACTAGACACAATATCAATATATTGATGGTGAAATAGTTTGAAATTGGATGGTATATCACAAAAACCGAATCATTAACATGTAATATTTATTATTTACATCAGTTATACTCATTATTATACCCAACCAAATAATGAAGTGTTTGAATAACAAATTACACCATGACGTGGAGACGGTAAATTGTACGTGCACACATATGGTGACTTTGTCAATAATAGGATGTATAGAGAAAAGAATATGGTATTAATATATTTATAATAACTTAAAAAGATGTATAAGTTACTGAATTTATTTTTTTGGTATGGAAAAAACAAATAAAGGGGAAGTAGAAGAAGAAAATAACTTATAAGATGGTGGTGAAATTATTACTTCTTTTTCGGGCGTTTCCTTTTGAGTTGATCAAAAGGTCTCCCTAGGTTGTCTTTATGATCATCTTATGGACTCAAGGATTATTTTAGGGATGTTGGGAGGATATTTTGGCAGGGTTTGGCCAAGAAAATTATCTTTGGAGGTGTGGAATTAAGAGAAGGGGAAGTACCCTTTTATAAGAGAGGTGATTGTCAGTTTAGAAAAAGTTTGAAATATTATTTTATAATAAAATAATTTTCGTTTTATAATTGCTTGAAAATAATTTATTTCTAGGATAAGGTGGATATGTGTTGAAAACCTCTCAACCAATAGATTTTAGATAGGTTTTGGTCACCATATAAACCTTATCTTTTAGATTTGACACTTAGTTAAATAGTTTGACATTTACCATGTCTCTTTGTATTATTATATTGTATGGTAAATAAAAATATTGTAAACTACTAAGATAACCCCAATATGGTCATTATTAATATATAAAAACTTATCTTTGTCCTTCGGCCAAACCATATATTTTTCAAAATATTATATCAATATATAATATTGTATTTGTTTTAAAAACTCAATTATGTCAATTTTGATAGTATTTAGTATTTGATTTTTTGAAAGCCATAAAAACTTTATCACATAGAATAAAATTTATTTAATCAACCATAACATGTCATATTAACCAATAAGATTAGTTTAATACATCTTAAGTCTCAATTTATAGTTACTTGGATATTTATAATATCAATTATTTTAATATTTCATTAATATGGTAATTAGTGTATCATCATTGTGTCATAAATAAATTAAATTATTAAATGCATAAAAATTATAAACAAAATAAAAATATATAGTAAATAATTTTATCTTAATAATTAATATTTATATTTGAATTTATATTGTCTGTTCACTTATTTAAAAAATGGTTTAGTTAATAATCATTGAATTTAACACTTTTAACTCTTCTTTAAAAAAAATTAATAAATGTATTAATATAATCCATGTAGACCAAAAGGAATATAATTTATTCATAAGGTTTTTCTATTATAATTACACTAATATAATAAAAATAGGACTTGAGTTAGGGTAATTAGAATATCATTTTTTACCTTTAATTACTTTATTTACTTTTAATTGTGGTAAATAAAAGTCAAAGGTTACAATTCATCATAAATTATTTTCAACTTATTAAACCATATATTACTAACTAATTTCTATCACGTCTCTTGTATTTTTTAAATTCTACTCACAGAAGCGGTAAAATTATATTTTATGCAAATTTGAAAATATTCCTAGAATATGGGTTAAAGATAGTAAAACATTCTATAAAATTTTATACATCTAATTCTGTTATAAAAATGACTCAAATCGATCATAATGAACTAATATAGGTATTATGTATCTTCATTGACTTAAATATATAAAATTAATAATTATATAAATAAAAAGTCCATTTTAAACTATAACGCATTGTTTTTCACTATTCATCAAAAATTGAATGTTTTCAGAAAAATAACAAAAAATCACCCTAAGATGATTTTTATATTTAAAATTAAAAAATGAATTCTATTTTACCAAATTATTAACATAGATTTTTCATAATTAATTAACAATTAATCGATGTAGTTAAAACCAAAATGCATGTTTTTACGAAGTAAAAACTATCAAAAGACTAACTTGTGTTTATATCAAATTTTAATGTAAAATTACTTATAATGGACTAAAGTGTATTAAATGAAATAAAATATTATCTTATTATTCATCCAAACCAAGAAAATTCATAATTTAACAATATAAATTATTTCGATTAAAGAAGTTCTTTTCAAATAAAATTTAGTATTTTTCACTATGCATCAAAATATGAATGTTATCAGAAAAGTACAAAAAATATATCCAATATAAATTTTTGTGTCCAGATTTTAAAAAAATTAATTTCTATAAAATTTAATATATAAAAGTGTCCAATATTGATTTTATAAAGGGTTTGATATTAAATGTTGTTAAAATTAATTTTTTTTAAAAATACTTCTTTTATCTAAAAAAATTTATTTGTTCATATATTATGTCCAAGATACATATTATATCACTTATAAAATTATATGGAGTATATAAAATTAAAAATTCAGTTAATACTATTCATAAATGCTTTTTGAACAGCTAGTTTGATAAGTAATGACGTGCTTGAACTCGGTGTTGCATGTAGCACAATCTATTGAATTACATTAATGAAAAATAACATACTGTGAAAACATGTGCTGTTAAATTCTTCCTCCATTTTTGAAATTGTGTCCTCGTTATTTTATAATTGGGCTTCAGAATTTCATTCAATATCACACATCGAAAAAATATTCAATAAAACTATCACTTTAAATGAATGAA
Organism: Viscum album; assembly: GCA_963277665.1. Lineage (NCBI taxonomy): Eukaryota > Viridiplantae > Streptophyta > Magnoliopsida > Santalales > Viscaceae > Viscum > Viscum album. The sequence goes on along the minus strand of OY728143.1, from coordinate 986,962,374 downwards.
AGAGAGGTACAATGGTCACCCAAGAAAACCTATACTAGGACTCCATGTAGGAAAACCGGGATATGGAAGATAAACCGACTGTCATGTTCTGATGGAGAGTGATCAAAAACATGATCAAGAGAATTTTATCAACATGAAAACCACAAACTTATGATTCAATAAATAGTTAATAGTTTCCCAATTGGAAAAGTAAACAGACAACATTTTATTGATTTAAGTTCCATTACATAATGTTGCGAAATTTATTTATGATATTGACTACGAACATAAAGAGATATACATACTTTTAATGTAGAACGTCATCCTTTAATAAATTTCTACCACTAAGTCATCTTTAAAAAAAAACGAGTATTGAAGATGTCTTGGTCACACCTAAAGTGCTAGAATCAACTTTTAGAGAATCACATGATCCACAATTGGAAAACTATATACTTTCGTTTTATTTAGAGATTATCCAAAACAAAAATGGTTACTACATTATCAGATGATCCCACAAAATGACAATCTTCTAGAGAAAGAAACACTAATCTTAATTTCTAAAATTAAATGAACAATACCCCATGTTCAATAACTCCCATTTAATAAAAAAATTGTCCTCAAAATCTTTCAATAAAATCCAAACAAATATTGAACCCCAAAACTGAAAATAATTTGGTTACTTAGTCTTCCACGATAAATTGTATCTCGAAATAACATCAACTACTCTTAAAGTCACATACTTAAAAGTAATTATCCTAATCACATATTCTTTATGATATGATAATAATTTCCATAAATAACTGAAATAATTGTAAATCCACAATAAAAACATAGATAATAATCCACCATTACTCCTCAAATAAAATTCCATTGTATTCTATTTTTCTTAGGAATATAATGTACCCAACAAAGCGAACATCTTCCAACATAACATTTATCACTTAATCACAAAATCGTTTTCCTATACTAAGGATATACATTTGATAATACATAAGATCCCAAATCAACATATTATTGATCTAAAATATCATTTTACTAAAAATAATTAGTCACATTAAATAGAGAATTCACATAGTCTAGTGGTAGGTGATAAATCCCAATTTACATCTGGTTATGGGTTTGATTCCCGCATCTCTATCTAATGCGACAGGTTGTCACATGGTCTGCATGTTGTCCTTTTTCAAAATCAATATTTTTTAACATTTCCAAAATAAGATAAATTCCTCATAATAACCATAACATAATTTTACCAAAATGTTATCTCATACCTCTCATTTTCATCCCAAAATTTAAAAATGTGTAATTTTCAAAAATTCAAGTATCATATAACCCCAATTGGTTACTTATAACTATATCAACAATATAAAGACAATTCTTCCTAAAATAACATTTTTACATAACAAATTGTAGTGTTACACATACAAGAGAAAATTATTATATAGTAATCTCATCAACATAGAGCACTAATACTATTAAACATTTCATCATACATTTATTTCCCCATAAGTTTTTCCTTGACCTAGTGGTTATCCTATAGTATATGAAATTCACTCGGGTAATGCTCAGGTCCCACACACTTATTGAAAATGATTGTAAATGGATTCTTTGGATGGATTTTATTTTCATCCATTAAACTATTTTTCTTTATCTGAAATTATTTACATTATATCCTTATTTCCAACACATAGAGCATTTATTTGTTCCATTATGATAGTCTCCTTAGTGTCTACATCAAAATTTCCTATATGATAGAAATTGAGCTCTCTTTTCTCATTGGTTTCCACTGCTGGAACTCTTATCATTCACCACATTTCTCTTCATTCCTGAGTCTTGTATTTGGTTAATAAATATTTTTTTAATCATATTTTCTGAAAAATTATTCATCATGAACAAAATATATTTTACACCTATAAAATTTCCATTTTACTACACATTTACATCATCGATCCGACCATGTACATCATGTTCAATGTTACTTTGACTTCCTTGAAATCCATCCATTGACTAACACAAGGAAGCATAGTGTTCATCATAAAATAATTTATAGAATATCATAACACTTAATTTTTAATATAGAACACCTTAAGATTTACCAAGGTTCTTTGTTATCATCAAATATTAAAATCCTTCAAAACAGTTTGAATTGAAAATGTGATTTATTCTAAACATATCCCCCAGAAGTGTCGTAACCAAGATTGAAGGAAGACATATTTTCATGTACTAGGATACCCAAGGTCAATCCCAAAACTCTTTGTTAGAGTTTTCACTCCTAGGAACATATATTCCAGAGCTGCCTCTACCTGATCGAATCCAGAAAATGATGTATTTCTTGGAAAACCCACATAATATTTACATTATCAAAAATTATGGATGTTCTTATATACTAATCCTCAATGTATATCTTAGGAAAGTGTTTTATAATCAGAGTTTGTTTTTATAAATCTAGCTTCCAAGGATTTTATTAAACTTCCTCTGATGTCAATTGTAACTCCCTAACCCTTGTTACCTAATGTCAGAGCAATATTACATAACATTGGCATGATCCCATGGGATCAAATCCCGAAAGACCGATCAGTTTATTAGACATGGAATTACTATATACATTTATAAGTTTTACAATATATTATAAAATTAAAAACAACTACATCATTATCTATATTGGCCACACTTATATCCATAACCTATCCCTACTGGTCAACCATATAATACTTCTTCACATCCTAGGAAAAAAAACATTGAATGGTGTGAGCTCAAATTCTCAGTAAGGATAACAATATAGAAGAAACATTAATATATGATCATATTCCTTGAAGTCAATGTATAAGACTAACACATCAAACTTTTAAACAAAAAATTATGCATAATATAGACAATATAAATCAAATATTTCAAATTAATTATTCACATGGATATTCTACAAGTCAGATAGTCACATGCAATATCAAATGTCCAATTTAATATTGATGGGATGAATAATTCCAAACATCAGAACCACATAGACAAAGCCTTGTTCCAAGACTACAAATAAGATTTTGTCAAGGCCTTGTACCAGGAAACTAGTTTTTCTCATGAGACCATCCGATTCATCGAGTAGATATAGTGGGCTCCACCTGTCACGTACTAAGTCCAATGAATTCCTCTTATGAAAAGGTTGAAACATAAAATAATCACTTGTATTAAAACTAGCATAAAAAATTTGAATATTTTAACCACAAACCAAAAATGGTATAAAAATAGCTCACCCACAATTAATAATATTCAAAACAATAGGGAATATTGTTTTATAATAAATTAACCTCTATAAAGAATATTGAAGGATATTAACAAAGATGAAAACACCATCCAAACTATTTGAGATAAAAATCCCCCTTTTCTTGAAAACATTTAAACGTCTCACTATTTATGACGAAGTAGTATAAAATAGATTTCTGAATCAAATTTTCTCATACCACATTGAATCTTTTAAAATAAATTTCAATTTTAAAACATTAATTTTCATATAAATAAATCATTAAACCCATTTTTATAACATGGACATTAATTAGAATTATTTAGAAGAATTATTTTTTAAAATATTTAAAATGATATTTTAGTTAGTGTTCCTATCCAAATGAGATATGCTTGAATCAAAATAATTGAAGTAATAAAAACATTATAATATCACGAGAATAAAGGCATTCATGATATACTATGTCAAAGTACAATATATACACCGAATAAAAGTGAATTTGTTCATAACAACAAAGAAGTATCAATCAAATGTAAGTTGAGAAAAATTCTTTTATAAAGACTGTATCCTTAGGTTAAGGATAAATAAAAGACATAATTATGTTTGAAAAATATAAATAAACTCCATATGATTGGATATTTTGTCTAAATCAATCAGAATACATTTTCATATATTCTTGTAAATACAACACAAATGACATGGATGTTTAAGTCATCGAATATAAATTGAGTTAAAATTACTCTAATGAATTTTATATTAATGACTTGATAATTTATCGATGGATTGATTATGTTTATAAAAAGTATACCCACAAAAGGGGAGTGTAAATTTATACCTGGGTAAATAAATATTAATTTCACAGGTAATATTTTAGTAAAGTATTAAATGAATTTTGAGTAAAACTGAATGAGTGGAAATTGAAATTTGAAATTCTATTACGGATTTGGTAACATAAAGAAATACAACCTATTAAAGAAGGATCATAATTTTTTTATTTAAATACCCTTAAATTAATGTATATTATGCAAAAAATACAATCATGGGTAGTACATACACCACACAAAAGGTAATAGTAGAAAATATACCATGAATCTCACTGTAATAATATTGAGATTAAAACACCTTACCTTTTACTTTTCCTTAATTGATGAAATGTTAACATCTTGTATAAAAATTAAAAAATTGTTATAATATTATATAAGAATTTTATACATAAATATGATATCATATATGATCCTCTAATATTTATTTGTTAATAATATTTCCATTATATCATCATTTTGGGTTTTAACTGATTCATTTTCCTTTATATGATTAGTTACATAAGCCTTGTTTTATATGAATATGATGTATTTGATTCATATAAAAAAGATATTATGTTCATAAAAATTATTTTTAATCATAAAAAGAAAATTATTCTTTAATGATTAAGATGGGGAATTAATATCATCACGTTCGTGGAGACGTCATTCCATACGTACATACGAGCAATAATATCATTATATTAATGGTGAAATTGTTTGTAATTGGATGGTATATCATATATATAGAATTTTTGACATGTTATAATTATTATTTACATCAGATATACTCATTATTATACCCATCCATATAATGAAGTGTTTGAATAAGAAACTACACCACAACGTTGAGACGGTAAGTCGTACGTACGAACGTATGATGACTTAGTCATTTATAGGATGGTTAAAATAACGAATATAGTTGTAACATATTTATAAGAACATCAAATTATTTATAATGTAATTAATTTTTTATTTTTTATGGATACAATAATGAATATGGAAGTGGAAGAAGAAATGAACCTGAAAGAGGCTGGTGAAATTATTACCTCTTTTTCAAGTGTTTTCTTTTGAGCTGGTCAAAAGTACTTAGTAGGTTGGATTTCTGATCAGAGTAAGGACTCTAGGTTTATTCTAGGGAATTTGGGAGGATATATTTGAATGGTTTGGCCGTGAAAAATGGATTTGGAGGTGTGAAATTAAGATATTGTTATGTACCCTTTTAAAAGGGAGGTGGGGCCCATTTTAGGAAAAGCTCGAAATGTTATTTTATAATAAAATCATTTCTGGTTTCCAATGTCTTAAAAATTAATTATTTCAATGATAAGGTGGTTTTGGGTCAATTAAATCTCTACAAATATGTTTTAGAGAGGTTTAGGTCACCATATTAACCTTATATTTTAGATTTAACTCTTAGCTAAATAGTTAAACATTTACCACATCACTTTGTATTTTTATATTTTATGTTTAATGAACATACTATAATCATATAAGAGAACCCAAAGTGGTTAATTATAAATAAATATATCTTTATCTATGTCCATTTTCCAAAACATATATTTTTTGGAATATTATATCAATTAATAATATAGTATTTTTTTAAAAACATAGTTATATCAATTTTTACACTATCTAGTATTCGATTATTTAAAAGGCATGAAAACATTATCACTTAAAATAAAATGAATTTAATCAACACTAAAATGTTATATTAACCTTGAAAATTATATTAATTCATCATAAGTCTCAACGTATAATTATTAGGATATTTATAATATCCATTATTTTTAAATTTCTTTAAAAAGGTAATTACTGCATCCTTATTGTGCCATAAATAAATTAAATTATTTAATGTCTAAAAATTAAATATAATATACCATTATGTAGGAATTTTTTTTAGATTTCTAATGAATATTTATAGATGAATTTATATTATGTGTACCATTATATTAAATATAGTCTAGTTATTAAATATTGAATTTAACACTTCAACTCTTATTTAAATAAAATAATAATAAATGTTCTAATCTAATCCACATTGACCAAAATGATCATATTTTATAAAAAAGTTAGTTTGTTGTCAAATTAAACTTATCCAATAGAATTAGGAAAATGGTTAGGGTAATTATAATGTGATTTTACCTTTAATTACCCTATTTACATTTTAATGTGGTAAATAAAAATAAAAAGTTATGATTCCCCAAAAATTATTTTCATCATATGAATCACGTTTTACATACTGGTTTCAACTGTGTCTTTTGGATTTTAGAAATTCAACTCAATGAAATGGTAAAATTATGTTTTATGGAAATTTGCAAATGATCCGAGAAGGTGGGCAAAAGATGGTAAAAAGTTTAATAAAATTTTATACATCTAATTTTACTATAAAAATGATAGCAATGAATCACATTGAACTAATATAAATTAAGTATCTATATTGACTTAAATAAATAAAATAAATTACTATTTAAATAAAAAGTTAGTATTTATACAATAACAAACTGTTTTTTACTATTCATCAATAATTGAAAGTTTTTAGAAAAATATTAAAAATTCACCCCAAACTAATTTTAATATTCCAAATTCATAAATGAATTATATTTTAATAATTTATAAACATATAAGTTTAATAAAATTAATTTTAAATTCTATCCCATTGTCAAAACCAAAAGGTGGGTTTTTAAGAAGTAAAAACTATTAAAATATTGACATGTATTTATATCAAAATTAAATGTGAAATTACTTATAATGAAATGAATATTATTAAATGATAAAAATATAATCTTATTATACTTCCAGACCATTCAAATTAATAATTTAACACTATAAATTTTTTGGATTAACATTGTATTTTCAATCAAAATTTATTATTTTTCATTATTCATCATAATATGAATGTTATCAGAAATCTACAAAAAATTTATCCAATATAAATTATTATGTCCGAGTTATAATGAAGAATTTAATTTCATAAAATATAATTTATAAAATATTAAAATATTATTTTAAAAAAGGGTTTTCCATTAAAAAGTTGTAAAATTGTATTTTTCAGAAAATTGCTTTATTTATCTGAAAAATGAATTTGTTCTTAATATTATGTCTATGAAACACATTATATTGAATCTAAAATTATATGGACATTATAAAATTCAAAATTCTGTTAATATAATTCATAACTGCTTTTTGAACGGCTGGTTTGGTAAGTCGTGGTGCACTTGAACTCAATGTTGCATGTATCACAAGCTACTGAATTACATTAAAGAAAAAAACATAATATGAAATATTGGGGTGTTACGTTGAGTTATAAGAGTTTTATCTTGACTTAATAAAAATAATACATAAATTTAATAAATCTATAATTTTTATATGTAGGACTTTAGAAATATATTTTGAAAATACATGTGATTTCATTGTCTCTTATTAATTTTGGGAGGTTTTTTATAAATTTGGATTCATGATAATATAAATTACCTGATAAAAATGTTAAGAATATATTAAAAAATAATTCTATTTTTTATTTCTTTAAATTAAAATAGTTTTTTAATGTATTATTTCTTTTTTAATTTTTTTCCTAAAATATCATTTTTGTTTTTATTAAAAAAATGGGGAAATAATTTATTTATTCCATAGTGACATGATCCTTATAGTGGTAAATTTAATGGTTGAATTTATTTATATGAATTTATTTTTATATTAATGTGTAATTTTTACGATTATTCTCTTGTTGTAAAGGTGAGGATATGCTATATTATATTACTAAATTATTTATTTAATTGATATAGAATAATAAAAAATATTAGGGGAATAATTTATTTTTCATCTAATTTTAAAACTAGTCATGAGATATATATAATTGATATTTCATTATTATTATTCCCCTAGTTATTATCATTGATATTATTTGCATAATTCCTCACTATATGAAACCTTGTGATGTTATGTTGGGTGTGTGTAGATAGGATCGTATAAATACTCCCTCATCATGCTTTCATGTGTTTAAAATCAATTATGGTGTCCTTAGGACTTAAAAAGCCTACATTGATATATAATTATTGTTTATTATTATGATATTTATGTTTTTTATTCAATTACATTATTTAAATGTAATAAGTTTTATCATCAGTTTAAATGAAATGAAAAAACTAATACTTTTTATTATATCATTTTTATACTCATTAATATATATTATTATATATTTTCAAACTATCATGTAGGTTTTATCTTATAAAATGAAATATATAGAATATCTGTTGGTATCATGAAAATATTTATACTTCAACCCAACAGGAAAACTTCTATATGTTTATATACATGGTTCTACATGTTGCATGTTAATTAATGGTTCATCTTTTTTTGGCGGATCTCCATAAATTATTATATAAATATATTATAGTAATGATGTGTGTGAGGTAACCTCAGGGCATAGGGATATATGGTACCATTGAGGTTTAAGCAGATTTTATTCTCATTTTTTTATTATATTTTATAAACGGCCGCATCGGGCATCCATATTGCCATTATGAATTTCTTTTGTATTTTGGATTTCATTTAATTTAAATGTTGATAATGATTGTATGTATTATGTGTTCACGGTGATTTTTTTCATAATTGGAATTAAAATATTCTTCGTTTATGCAATGAATTAATTTTTATTAATTAAGTTTTATTTTTTTATTTAGTATCGTATTTCTAATATTTTGACACCCCATACATTATTTCCAATTGAAATATGATATTTACATATTTGAAGGATTATTTTTAATATAAATCCCAAAATTTGAAAGATAATATCATCAACACTTGATCTATCTTATAGTGATTGAAAATTCACAATAGGCATTGTAACATGCTGTTTTAGGTATGAAGATAGCTTAACCCAAGATTAATTGTCACAAAATGTTAATATAGGACACTCTTTAATAATGTTTTCTAGGTAAATCATAGTATAATATAAAAATAACCTTCATAGATCAAGTGCTAAAATGTAAAATAGTGTTTTCAAAACAGTCTTAGTAATAAGAATTTAGTTTCCCTAGAATGAGGGGTATAATTTTTTTCTTATATTTCATTATATTTTTTATGAATTTGAGTTTAATTATGAGCAATAATTATTTAAATCATATTTATGTTAGTAATGTTTACTAATTTCATGTTATTTAATGAAAAATTAAAGATATTATAAGAATCATGGTCATAATGCATGATCTGTAAACCTCACATTGGGACCTTGAAACTCACTCTATGATATATATTATGTGTTGAAAGGAAAAAATTGTGGTCTATGAACCATGATACCCTTACTGTTCATTTTTTAAATTAATTTTCTTTTCTTAATTTGTACCCTCAACTATTTTTTATAAACAGTACTTTTCATCGGGGATTTTATTATTACTAGGAAGTTGTTTGATGTAAATATTTCCCATAATGTTGTTTCTTTAATAGGGGGATGTTATGGGAGTTTAACAATGTGATGTGGATATGTTGTTTTTTGTTTTGGTCATTATTTAAATTAGACAAATCTAAAAATGGTAAAACACAATCATTACATTTATAAACCGTATAATTAAAATAATTTGCATGGGGGTAATGATGAATCAAAAATAAGGTATATCTTTGAAGAGGATATAATGTATAGATTAAAATGTATGGAAATGTTTTGGTAATGAATAAAATTTCATGTGATAATAAATTTCATCACACAATGATGGTCCGATGAAATAAAACAATTTAAAAATTCAAAACACTCCATTTCACAATTAATGTGGCCAAATTATGATCAGATATCAAACAAAGAATACACCTGACTTTTTTTCATGATATAATGAGTTTTATTTAATTATCATGCCATAATTTTTTATGTATTAACTATTTGGTAATGTTATGAAATTTGTTCTATGAGGGGCTTTATTATAATGTAAATACACATATACATTCATAAATATTAGTTTTCATGGATATTTTATGGTTATATGGATTGAATTTTTAATAAACATCTCAATACGTGAAAATTATCATGTTGTGATTCGAAAGGGATTTGAGAAATTAAAAGGTGATCAATTTTTAAAAACCATCCTATTAATCAACATTGTATTTTATTGACCCATTACAAATATAGTAATAGATCAATATTTGTTTCACAGTGGGATTAGTTCCACTGTCTATTTTTAAGCTATTTTTAATTTTTTTTTTCATTTTAATTATGAATGTCTCAAATTTAATAATTGATTTCCTTAGAAAATATTATGGTTGTTCAAATGATATGGAATGATCCAACACATAAAAAAGTTATTGATATGTTTATAATAGATATTGGTTTTGGTTTCGTAATTTTGATATTAAAATTTCCATGAAACATTTTGTACACTATTATGAGTCATATGTTAATAGAGGAAGAATAATTATTTATAGAAGAGTTTTGTTAATTTTATAGTGTGTCACATAGGAAGATGATGAGGATGACACACAATATATTATATAACTTTAGAGTATCTTCATTATAATTATTTATTTTAGTACGAATAAATGAATAAAAATTCCATGCATTCACTTAAAGATGATATAGATTCTTTGAAGTATGTAGTGTGATAATTTGATCATTCTTATTAAATAAAGTTCATATGTTTTACCTTAATTTATATTTACCAATTAATATATGTATAAGTGGATTGGTTATCAAATTATTATCATATCCTCTTCATAAAAATATCAATGTTTAATGATGTGATTAGTATTCATTACTAATTTGATCTAATGTGGAGTCTCTTAATAGAGTTATAGGATTAATATATGTGATACTTTTAAGTAAATATATTTTATTATGAGGGATTATGTTACATTTATCTTGAGAAATTTCTTATTTAACCCTAGTTCATGGGTAATCCATTACTGTTGGTATCCATGATGATTAATGGGTCATTTTATATCAGTTTATTTGGATCTTTATGACAACATATCTCGTAATTATGATTGATAATCCTTGTGAAGTTACTATTCAAACAAGTTTTTTAAATTATGGATTTTAAATAATGTGACAAAAGAAATAATCCACCCTCTTTAATAAGTTATGTTGGAAATTCAATAGTGTAACATTAAACAAAATGATTCACTATCTCACCCTCCCCATTGAGTGAGTACTTGATAATCATAATATATAATTGAAACTAGTAATCATTAACAATTTTTATTAGATTGTAGTTATTTTTTTCCATTGATGAAAACTTTTAATTTTTACATTGGGAGTGATAATTTACTTTTTGTTTTTTAATTGGAGTGTAATATAAATTTTATAACCATGTAAATTCAAATAAATTCCTTAAATAAAAATGGAGTTTCATTATTTGTGTGTTAAAAATATAAAATTTTTAATTATTGGACATGAATCTTCATAAATGATAACAAATGGGAATATTCTTTATGATGAAATTTTTTTAGAACAATTGATTTTATGATTACTCAAATGAAAGTTTGTCATGGAATAAATTTATTTCATTATGATTAGACAAATATTTATTTATATTCTTTTTTCATTAAATATAGAAAAATCCACACATGATACATTGGATAAATCCTATGATAGAACTGTTAATGTTCATGGAAATAAATTAATTATTTATCATTTTATGAATGAAGATAATTAAATGTATTATGATGGATATATTCCGTACTTCTTCACAATAGACAACATGGTGGTGACAACAATTAGATTATTTTGTATGAAATTCAATTTTTTTATATTGAATCATATAAAACATATATTTTTAAAAATTCTTAATACAAGGGTACTGAAACAGGAATTAAGAGATTATAACACACATCCGTTGGATAATTTTCAAATTATATTGATTACATATTAAATGAAAAGGTAAATTACTATTTATAATTAGGCAGTTTTTCAAAAATTAATATTTTTGTTAATTTATAAAGATAAAAAAGTATCACAATGATGTAAGAGTTGAATAATAGAATTTTAAGGATTATGATGATTTGTAGATAATGTTTGATATATTGAATCCATTCATCCTGATAATTTTATTGATGAAGATGTGAAATATACCATCAAAATGGTTTAATGGTGGATCTGTTTGATATATTATAGGAATTTTTTAAAAACAAAAGGAGGGTCATAGTGATGATGCTTTTTTGTCAAAATTGAGTTCCATAAGGATGAAAACATCAAAAATAACATATCAAATGATTCCCTCTAATAGAAAAATTTATGAATATCTAAAAATATAAAGCAATAAATTTATTTTCTTCATTGGATATATAACAAGGTATTGAAGATGAAGCCCAATTAAATACAACATATGAAAATAATGTTGTTGATCACAAAACTAAATGATTATAAATTCACTGGTGATAATGATTAACATGATGAAAAAATAGAGGAAACTAATATAGATTTTATATTGGAAAATAAGTTAAAAGAAGGACTTTAATAGATCTCAAATTTTAAAAATTGAAAAAAATGAAGAATTATTCTCCGACATCAAATGAAATTTATATTTCTCATATTGAAAAAGAATCAATGATCTGAAATTATTTTAATAATTTGAACGTGTTACATACTAAATAGAAGAAACAAAATGTTGATATATGTGTTTAAAAATTACCTAAATGAATTTTTACATATCATTGGTTTTAGATATCACAACACTCATCATTTATAAATTAAATAACTTGTTGGTTGTTTGTGTTAATATCTTAATATTCATATTTAACGTTTTAAATGTTAAAATCATAATAATAAAATTGAAATAATATTTTTTAAAAATTTGAAAATATTGAGGGGTATTATGAAGTTGTGTTGAATTTTAGTCATTTGAAAAAAGTGTCTCTAAACATTTTATGAGGTCATTGAAACAAAACACAAAAAATCAATGATTATTATAATTGGAGCCTTATACAATGTTTCCTATAAATATATACATTGAATATCTAGTATCATTTTTTTAATATAACTTTAATAAATATGATTCTACGTAAATGTATGCATCACTTTTTTATTTTCATGTGATTTTTTTGTTATTTTCCATGTGCACGTAGAGCTACAATTATGTGGATTTTCCTTATAATGATATCAGTTTTGTTTTAATCATTATAATCTATATATTCATGATCAATCTAATTTTTTTTAATGTTTTTGATAATGTTTATGGTATTAAAAATATATTTCTATATGATTCCATCAGTCCAAAAATTAGAATTTCAATGAAGTTAGTAATTCACATACATTCTTCTAATCAAATTTCTCAGATAGGAGATGAACGATTGAATTTCTTAATTTAAACATTTATTCATATATATTCATAGACAATGTCTTTATAACATCATATGGAATATGTAAAATATGTTTTGATGATGGAATTAGATATATTTTATTAGGTTATTCAATGGCCTTTTTCTATTAGATAAAATAATATAATTCATATATTGTAATTTTTTTGTAATAAACATAATTTTATGGGTTTCAGATTGTTATGCATAGAAATATTCATCATCTCTAATTGTTATCGTTAATTTTTATTTTTATTTGTTTTTTGTTTATTAGTTTATATGTTAAAAACCAAATCACTAATATTTACAAACTTTTATTTACAATGGTTTTCTGATTTTTTAGATATTGTATCTTATGATCAACTTACTCATTGAGAGAGCATGAAAAATTGATAGTTGTTTACAACTTAACATCACCTGATCCCCCCTTGAGGCTTCCCCAGTATTGATTATTTATGAAAACACATGGTATCAAGTGATAATTATTTCCTTTAATATATAATAAATTTTAATATTTAATCCCCTTACAAAAATATATAAATATATATGACATTCGATCATTTTATTTTCATATATTACATGAATTATACAATTCAGAATCACAGAATAGTTTATTCCAAACCATCCACCTATATTTGGTGGAGGTGTATTTGATTATTGGAATGACCAAATCGAAAATTATGTTACAAAATCTGGAATATAGATTTATTTAATCCATTATAATGAAAAACATATTAGTAAGAATCATATATATTGTTTTAATCATAAGGAATCGATTGGGATTCAACTGAACTCTTAAATATGGAATAAAATGTTCTATTTTATTCAATTTAATATATACAGTTAAAATACATCTTTAAAAACAACTTTTTGTATATAAAATAAAAGTGAATCTTATCATTTTGGAACATTAATTATTTTATATATTAATAGAGACATGTTTCAAGTAGAAAAGTAATTATTTTATTTTATACATGATAAATCATATTTCCTGATGCACAGGTGGTTTATAAATATTTTGAATAATATATAGTCACATGGAAAATATAATTATTTAATGATCAACTCGTTGAGAAGGCTATCTATACAGTACAAAAAAAGTGATAATCAATGAGAACACAACTGATTGAACAAAACATATCCAAAATAAATATATGGGTGAATTGATTGGAACACTAATAAAATATTATAAAATATTAAAATATAATTTAAATAAACATATAGAAAAATATGATATAATTTTAAACTACTTTTTCAGCTATAACATATGTAGGTACAAAAACTAGACAAAAAAATTTGAATGTAAGAAAATTATTGTTGAACTCAAAGAAATGTATTGGTGAAATCATTTTAAACCATACTGAATTTTAGATGGATAAAATGGATATATAAATGATTAGAAAATAGAATATATATAGAGGTAATCTGATGTGTAAGATCCCATGTTTTATACAAGTTGAAATTTTCAATGTAATTTGATTTATCTTCTAGTGTATGGGAAAATATTAAAATAAGAATCAAAATATAATTTCAAGAATTGGAAAGCATAAAATGGTATTTTTGATATTTATATTATTGTATGGTAAGTGTCTTAGGGATTCTGATTAGTATCACGAGTGTTAAATATTGATTTAGGACATAGTGATCTAGTTGTTGGATGTGGGGGTTGATGTGCACAGAGAAAACATGTTTAGTAGTAACTATGACGAAAAAAGAGGTAGAATAATTATTATAATATTGTGATACAATCTCTATGGGACCATAAATAACTAAAACCTGATTTCATTAGTAAATATATCAGTGTGTTCTTGGTAAGTCAAAAATTTTACACAACTTATGTGAAGAGATGTCGTTAGTATGTTGGAAAAGAAGGGTCGATGCATAGTTTTCTATATTTCACAAACAAACCATGTGGTGTTGTCTCTTAGATAGTTTTATCTATGTTGGTGGAATTATTTTTGGCTATAATTGTAGGAAAATAGTGTAGAACATTAAAATGGATGATCAAACACATTTTTTCCGCCATCCATTAATTAAATATTCTCCCTCAATATCCCATATTTATCATTAATAACAAACCACTTGAGCTCCCCTCATACTATAATCTAGTATTTAATAAAGTTCCTACATTGGATCGATGATTGGAAAATTATTAACAATACTGTAAGACTATCAATAATATTATTAAAAAACGTTTTTCATTTTCTAGATTATCCAACTTTGGTAGATTATATTTCAATTTGGTAATAAATAATCTACATTAAAATAAGTTTTAGGATTCTTTTGATTGCTTCATTCCATCCCAAATCAAAGGCCCATATTGGGAAACACAATATTAATCTATAAAAGGATTTGGGTTTATGAATTTCCCTACTAATTATTCATTTATTATTAGTATTTCCAATTTTGATTAATTAAAGACCACCCGTGTGTTACTCCTAGATGATTTCTCTATTAAATTACTAATTAAAAAAATTATAATCATGTTATAATGAATTTTTGTATTTTTTATAGGTTGAAAAACTCAACCCAAACAACCTTTTAATGTGAGTATTATTGAATACATATTACTGACATTGTTATCGAGTGAAATCCCCATATGTGAGTGTATTAGGATGACAACATTCTAGTAGAATGTGTTAGATGAATTAAATTATTTATAAAATGTCCAATAATTTTACATGTCCTTATTAGGTATAATATATACATTCATAACCACTTATTTATTTTATATTAAAGTAAAATTGTTGTTTTTAATGGATAAATGTAATGTTTTATATTCCTAGTCATTGAAATTTGAAATTTCTTGGATTCCCCACTTAGGTTTCTTATAGTGTATAAAATTGAATTTATAGTGGTATAAATTATATTAAAAAATTGAATGGATTATAAAATTTTTCATAAAATTGATTATTTTAATATATTTTTTCTTATAAAATTAGTATAATTCTGAAAATATATGTATCTACTTAATAGTTTATTCCACATGTCATACATGGATTATGATACCAAATGCATTTGATGGGATCGTAAGGAATATTGATGTTAATGAAAAATTAATGGTTGAGTAATGCTAGACATGGATCTCTTATTAATTCATTCATTATATTTATAGGGCATAATGTTCCATGATATAGGATATGATGTTCCTCATTTATTATATTTAATCATAGGGCATGATGTTCCATCACATAGGATATCATGTTTATAATTATTAATTTTTCATTAATTTATATGAATATTCTCATTAAATGTTATAAAATTCATCGTTAACGGACTTCATGTTCCACATTATTTATCAAAATTATTGGATAAGGAGTTTCATATTCCTAGATGGTGAGTCTAGGATGATTTTATTTACTTCAAATATGATACCCTTTTAACATTATATATGGATGAATTGGTTATATTTTGAAGGCCCTCACCAGAACTCATATATTTTATACTCATATATTAATATATATAATTAATGTTAATGTTTTGGAGACATTCTTTCTTAGGCCGGAGCATGTATAGTAAGACGGTGTCCCCTAGGAACCAGAGCAGACATGGATTTTGTTAATTTCACTGGATTTATTTACTATGAATGTATTCTAATTTAATTTATACTCATGAATCAAATTATACTCAGTACCATTGGTGGTGGACTACATGGTTTTACTCACACACTATTTAGGGAACAATTTTTTAGCTTGACTGATCTCACAAATGAAGGTATGGCTATTAGACTTCACCAAGGATTTTACTTTTTACATTTCCCTTTATGGAGTAGGACATGATGTGGGAGATGGAGACTATAAATTTATATGGTACTCCCACTAGAGTTAGGTCATATATTTATTTATAGTTTTTGTCTAGTGATATTGTATATATTTACATGTTATACATTGAATAATTTCTATTTATGGAATTAGTTTAATTTTCCGCATGCCATTTTATATATCGTTATTACATGTAAATTATTTGTAACAAATATTTTCCATCACTTATTTAGGCTTTAAAAATGTTTTTTTACTGATCCAGAGGGTATAGTATCCCAACTATTAAACTTATAGACCCTCATTGGAACTTTTTATCCTATAGAATATGTGGAGGTGAGCATGAGGCATTGTCACCAATTGTATTTGCTACTCTTCATAGGGTGAACGATGTCATGACATGTAAAATTTGTACCAGAGGATTCTTTTTATTGCCTTTATATTTTTTGATGTAAAAAGGAGACTAGAAATGTGTAAAATATTTTCAAATATCTCATGTAGGGTAATGACCAACCCATGTTAGTGGGAATGATCATGTTTCCATGTGTGAGATTATTGTTATATTTTTCATTATTACAATTGACTATTATTTCACATTGTGTGATTCATGTATATCATGATGGATAATTATTTATGGTATTTAAAACTTTTCTCTCTATGGAATGAAAATTGGAGGGTTAATGAATCATTTTGTGGATACAAGATTTAAATTTCATTAGTATTTGGATAAAACTACCATTCTTGGCTGATTATTTAGCATGATTACCTATATATCATGCCTATGTGATTTAATGATTTTTATATCCAGATTCCCTATAAATTTGATAGATTTTCTTAATGAATTTATGAATTATGGTTGCTTAAATAACATTTCAACATCAACCAAACTGTCATTTTATAGCATGTATTGATGATGGAATAAAATTTATTCAACTATTGATTAATCAATTATATGAAATAGTTTTTAAATATAACATTGAAAATAAAATAGAATGGTTTTGTTTCAATAAATTTATTAGAAGTTAGTTAAGTGTTGTATCGCACTTAAATTAGAAAGGTCGATACCTCTATAGAAAGGGAGTGGTCACCAATATTGTTGAATCCTTATAAGATTCACTACACATTTATATGTGATTTAAAGTATCATATTCCTATGAGATAACCTGATAGAGGGTGTTTAAAAATAAGTATATGAAAACTATTAGGGGTTTCCTTAAAATGGGATACTAGTTATAATTTTTAGAGGATTACTATACAAATTGGGAATGGATTCCTTGAATCCTAAACCCTGTTTGCTATAATGGGGCCTCATAGATCATATTTACCTTTATATTCCATGGTAAATAAATCCATGGGAGTATTATTGTAATAAAATTTGTTTTTTATTTAATGTTCCACCTTGAACCTATACTCTATTTAGTAATAATAAATTTTTATACCTCACATGTTATGTACCCTTTATGGTGTCAAATGATCTTTTGACATCTTTTGTGATTTAAATATATGGGGAATCAATTAATTAAAATTCTAGTTACAACCTATAGAGTTACATTATCTATAGCTTGTCAGTGAAATTTTCATAAACTACGAATGAATATGATATGTAATGGATAAATTATGGTTTAAAAGAAATTTATGAGATAATGTTTCAAAATACATATTTGATGTTAGATAAATATAATTCACAGTGTAGTTTTTTTATATAAACGGAACTCATTATATTATATTTCTATGTGTTTAATATGTTATAATAAAATAGAATTTAGGAAATTAAAAAAATAAATCCTTTATAATTGGTTTCTATAGATAAATTTTATATAGATCATACCATTATAATTTCACCAAAAAAAGATTTTAAGGGGAATGTGAATGCTTCCAATATATTTTTTTGGATTTCTATTAATGTGTTGACGAACATGTTATGAGGTAGAGCCTAATGAATTTTCAGTCATGAAATTGCTTTAAAATTCAATGAATCATGATATGATGGGTTTTACTATTTTTATATTTATCTGGGAGATAGGAAACTGGTATACATGTGAGATGTGTTCCTAAAAATGTTAAGTGATGTGTTTTTAATCATTTGAGTCCATTATGACTCATAGTTATTTAAACTATACACTAGTGTAGATGGGTAGGTGTCTATTAATTTTAACCCCAAGGTATATTTACCATATGTAGATACCTAGTGACTATTGGTTGTTTATCTTTCAACGTTTACATTGGAACCCCTTAGGGACCACACCCTTAGAATGATTCTCGGAAAGGATTTGGTCTTAGCTAAATGATTCTTGGTGGGTGATGTCATTAAACCTATATTAATATGTTTTGACCCTTTTGGATGGATGAATAATTATCGTCCATGTTTTTTCTCCCATAAATTGGGATTACATGAAATTTAGGTACCCTGTAATGGTTCCCTATGTTTTGACTGAAACCATTCGATGTCTGTGTTTGTTTTGATCAAGGGAAAATAATGATATAGGATAGCCCATGGATTAAATTTTTATTTTAGATTTTAATACTGGTTTTCTAATTGATTCAAGGCTAACACATAGATTGATCTCAATTTACATTATGTAGGCATGATGATTACCTTTGGTTTGTTGAAATTCATGAAGATTTATTTACATTGAGACTAGATTTAATTGGAATGACTGCTTGAGTTCCTTTACTTATGGGGTAGTGGGGGTCAGATGAATGATTCAATTTTAGAAATTAATACTTGTGGTGAGTGATGAATCGATAAATTATGAAACGGGTGAGGTGATTAATTCTCGAAGAAGAATTCAAAGGGATAATATGTAGTGTATAAATTGTCATGACATATATCATGGTCAGGATGGACTTGTTTATGGTAATATCAAAGAACCATGTGTCAAGTATTAAATCTCCTTCTATGAGATTGTAGAATCATTGTTTATGGTACTATAAGCTCACACAGTTGTGTGTGGTAAGTGGTTAATATGTAATTTCATTGAGCATCAGATTAAGGATTGATGATCAATGTATTCAAATATAATTCTTCTATTCATGGTGGCACTGAGTTTTTGTTAAATTAAATGAATATGCCCTATAATGATAAATAATGTAGTATTTAACTAGATACCAATATTTTGATAACCTATGGGATGACTATGACATGGATTGTTGAGAGAGGTGGTGTGAGGGGTTAGTTAATGGAATATATATGCTCTATTATATTAGTGTGGTGTGGGAGTGAAATACACACAAATCAATTGAATGATACGATACTCCCCGAATAGAGATGAATATGAAAAATATATTGATATCATCTTGAGTACGATAAGAGAGAGTAATCCATAGTATGGGCTATCTAAACTTATTTTGTATTTTTATGAATGGACACCTTGAGATTCATACATGAGGGGTTGTTTAAAGGCATTTAATATTGTCTGGAGTACACCATTGGCCATTGATAGTGGTGACCGTCATTGTGTTTGGAAAATTCCTTGAACATAATGGAAATCATTATTGAGATATGGGAATTTTTGATGGGTGATGACTATGTTAGTGCTCATGTATGAGAAATATATTATCAATTCTAGTCGCTGGTTCGCATTTTTAATGGTTATTTGGTTGTAATAATGAGTAATTGTTTTTATGATGAGTTGGATTCTCCTAATTTGGGGAGTATGTTGTTACTCACTTGTAAAAAACACTCATATGTGAAATTTCATTGGCCCAAGAGACTGATAATCAGATGATATTTTTGGTTCTCATATATTGTTGGATAATTGAAAAGTGTATAACTAAATTTCATGCTAAATTCAAGATGTGGGGTATAATATGTTCTTGGGTTGCTTCCAAATGTGGGAATTAAGCCCAAGATGGATTGTGATGATATAAAGATAATGGATATGGAATGTATTGATGATCGTGATATAGAATAAAAAAAATTATTATCATGGGATTGTTGGATCCATATATTTCACTATAATATAGTTATGTACTTCAGTTTTTGTGCTTAGAGTGATCTTAGTGTGCCTTGTATTAACGACTTCAAGGTCCTATTTTAATGACCCATATGTATAAGTAATGAACAATAAAAAAACAAACAATGGATATTTTATTTGAGTTGACTAGAATTTTTGCTTATGGTTAGTTAGGTACCAGTGCGTGGGCACTTGATTGATGAGTGGGGTGTATTGTAATGTTCATTAGGTATATTCATAGAAAATATAGCTACATAATATTTGGATAGGTTGCGTATAATCTGATGGTTTATATCAAACAATAATATATGATAATATCATCATGTGTGTTACCAGGTGTAATAAGAGGATAATCATACTGAGACGGTCACTCGGTCAAAAAGGATGTTTTTTAATTAGAAATTATGATTGTGTATGTTATATGATGTTGAATCATAAAAGTAAATCTAGACACTATAGAATAAATCAACATAGAAAATATGATGAATAGATGATGACATGATCATGACATCATATTGAAAGGCATAGTTATGTATCATTTTCTTTGTTTCAGTTTTATTTTTGAGTGTTTTTATTGTATTAATTATTTATGTTTTATATGATTTATGTTATGTATTGAGGTTAATTAGAAACATGTAAATAAATTTTATCTTTTTGAATGGGAATTCATGTCCCAAGTACATGATGCAATTCTATTTTTTTCTATAAAGGCCTCTTAGGGGAAAATAATTTCTATGGTGTGGTGGTTTTTTGATACCATATTTTTTGATGAGTTTTAATTTTCAATTGGAATATTATTTTTCATTTGGTAGATGGTACAAATCATAAAATAATATATATAATTTCATTATTATTATTGAAACACTTAGAATTATATTTATTAGATGTGGTTCATGAAACATGATGTGTCATAGGTGTCTAGATAAGTTTGAGGAGCATTCAAGATTAATTAATGAACCATAGTTCCAGTTATTAGAGGTGTAGGATAAGTCACAATGTTTTTTCACAGTTAGGTGTAATCATAATGCTAAACCATTCAGTATAATGATGAGGTATCATGGTAATTTAAATCAGTTAGTAAAAGATACATATCTGTATGATAAACTATATCATTGTTAAAATTGGTTTGGAAAACATTTTGTGCACACTATTTTCCAAACCATGCCCCCAAACTGTGCATGAGGGCCTCTTTGGTCAGTTCCAAAGGAACTTTGTCACATAGTGTGATCAAACATTCAAAAAAACTATTTGGGGTCTATATATTATATTATGTGGGCCTTCTAGTTGGCATATTTATTGGAATAA
Source organism: Viscum album (assembly GCA_963277665.1). Lineage (NCBI taxonomy): Eukaryota > Viridiplantae > Streptophyta > Magnoliopsida > Santalales > Viscaceae > Viscum > Viscum album. Next base: position 986,940,071 of record OY728143.1, on the reverse strand, counting down.
TATGTGGGAAAACCATGCATGCCATAATAATGTGCGATTTTACCATTTTTTCCTCAAGATATTGATGATATTTTGTTTATATTTGTACATTATTTATCATTAATGTAGGATAGGTGATATATCCATTCCCACAACTACCATATTTGGGTCCCTTTAATTATTTTATCTCTTATTAATCCTTTATTAACAATGTTGTAATCTTATTTAAAATTCAACTTCTTCTCTTGATTCTCTTTTTTTTATATTATCACGTTGTATTCTATTTTCATGTAAGTATATATTCCATATTTTCATGCATTTTTTTGATATTCCATGATTTCTATCATTCAATACCAATTAAAATGTAGATATTGGGTGAGTGAATCATCCCCATTATATGGTAGATGACACATATATTTTTCCCTTAATATTTCAACATTTATAATTTTTCCCATCATGCAAAACACTTGACCTCTGATGTGTTACTCTGAGAATTTATTATTACATTTATATAATAATTAAAATCTAATTTTAAATATTATATTATACTTTTATTAATGGTCAATTGATGAAATACACATCCTAGATACCATTTAAGTTGGGTTTCATTGAATCATTAAGATTTTAATTGTTACTGGGTCACTATAGCACTAATGGGTGTACGAAACATTTCTTAGGCTAGTGTAATTTCTTATATGTTTTAAATGATTTGTTAAATTATTAAAAAAAATTAATTTTCATTTTAAGATATAATTAATAACATCATATCACACTTATTACATATATAGTAATTCAAAAATGTGTGTTGAATGAATAAATGGAAAGTATTGTATTCCAAGCCCTTGAAATATGAAATAACATGCATTATTCCCATAAAATTATTGTAGTTTATAAATTCAATAGTTTAATGGTACTTGTTAAATTAATAAATGGTATGTATTATATCCCATGTCCTTTATTTGAATATATTCAAGGGTTTTTTCTCATGAGCTATATATAATTAGAAAATTTAACGTAGCATAATATTATTTATTCCTTTAGTGATACATGTATTCGGATGTGAAATTTATTTGATGGGATTATAAGGCAGATTGATATAAATGTAATATGAATGGTTAAGAGATATTTTACATTAATATTCTAATAATTTATTTATTATAACCATTGTTCATAGTGTTCATCAATATATGAAATTATGTTTCTTATTGTATATACATAACCATTGGACATGAAATTCCTCAACATAAGAAAAAACATTCCTTATATCTATCTATAATCATAGGGCATCAAATAAAACATCAAATTACTAGAAGTTACTCATCATAATATATGATGTTTCTCAATATTTATGAAAATTATGAGAAATTTCTTTCGGTATTCTCAGTCGATATGTTTGGGATAATGCACTATAATTGAAATGTGGCTTCATATTGACATATATATACTAACTTTGAATATATTTTTAATTTAATCCCATTTACTAATATATATATATATATATATATATAATTGGAATAATTCATATATATTTCGTCTAAGGAAGAAGCTGGTAGAGTCATATGAGTGTCCACTAGGAACTCGAGTGGGCTTGGAATCATTTTATATCAATACCTATAATTATAATTCCAACAATGTATTTTTTTCATACTCAAGGATTGGGTTTAATTAAAGACCATTAAGGGGGAATAATTTTGTTTACACACAATATGTTTGGGAAATAATTTTTGTTGTGGGTATGGATGCATGACCAGATTTGGGATTTTTTTTTGTTATAGTTTATATTTACTAACTATGACATGAGAATTGAGATGGGGAAAAATATTTTACTATTGAAACCCATTAGATTTGAAGGGGGTAGTATATTCATGTTCTTTGTGTCACACCACAACTGAAATTTTCAATTAATTATTTTTTTATATACATTTATATTCTTTAAATTTTCTATTAAGGTTTTGGTTGAGGTTTTGGTGCTTATTTATTTGAGATTATGTTGTTTTGGATTGTTTTTGTCTATATTCACAGATTGTTTGAAAGGTATGGTGATAAATGTCATGGGGGGGTTTTTGAAACACCCAAAGTAACTTAACATTGGGGTATGTTTTTTGGAAGCTTTATACCCTTGAGTAACATGATTTTGAGGTGAAACGGTTATTTTTGAGTACCTATTCTAGGTCATTAAATTAAGCTTCACAATTAGTTTAATCATATTGACAATGTGTGCACAGTTCACATGGTTTATTTTTCTCGATAATATAACAATATAGTATATTTATGAAAACTATGCAACTCTGGACAATGGGGAATTGAACAGTTTCTACAAGGTTTGTCATACTATGTGAGGTAACTCTAAAACCCATTCAAATAAGGGTACTTTTTATATTTATTTTTCATTTTAATTGGGGATTTATACCTTGGAATTCAATATTCAAAACACACAACCTAGATGCCTCCCACATATCTTTTTTCATTCACCAAGTTCTATTATGTGTATTTCAAGGTGGTTTCTTGGAAATTCATTAACTAGATCAAAAGTTCAGTGGTCCCCTCTAATTTTAATATAGTTTTAATAAATTATCCCATTCTCATCAAACATAGTGGCCATGTATGGAATATTTTTATAAATAAGGTAGTGTGAAATTGTGGGTTTTTTGTTATGGTTACTTATAAATGTTCTTGCTTCTTGGAACCCTCCTATAGTTGATTTTTGTTTCCGTCATTGATGCACTTGTGGTTGGAGTAGGTTTCAATTTTAAAATGTACATTAAATTTAATAATAATATATTTTTTTATTATTTCCAGTTCCATTTATATTATGTATTGATATATGAATTTCAGAATAATTTTTTGGTATGAAATGGGGATATTTTATTATTTTTTATTGTATTTGAAGTAGTTTTATTATGTATTGAAGGCCATCTATTTTATAAAATTACTAGTTGGATTTTTTAATTTATTTCTGATTTATAAGTTATACATTTTTCAGGGAAAATCTATTTTTTTCTTATAATATGTTTTGGGATTCATAAATGAATTTCTAATTAGATTAGTAATTTTAAATGATGTGTTACAATATCATGGAAATGGGTGGGTTCTAAAGGAGTGCATAAGTCCCATCTGGAAATTTTGTGAAATTAGGTCTTATAAAAATTCTATATGGATAATATCTTCTCCTAGGTAATTTTGAATTGTGCCAGATGTCCTTGGTGTAGAATCACTTATGATCAAATGGTTGAGAGGAAAGGGACTGATCCTTCGGGCACACATACTGAGATTTTATTCTCACTCAAATAGTTCCATCATTATTTTAGTCTTAATTGTATGTTCTGAATTAGATTTTTTATCGAGGAGGATGTTTTCTTTGAAGTAGAGTGTGATGATCAAGGTGACATAAAGAATTAGTTATTGTCATTTCAATTAGGGTTTTTAATTTCTAGATATGTTGTATTTTTAGTTTATGTTTAAATATCGTAAACTTGGAAAATTTATATATTTTGGTTTTCTCAATTTTTATCCACTTCTTCAAATTATTTATTCTAGGAGAAATAGTTCCCCTAGGTAATAATTGAATCCCTTGGTTCATTTCACCATCTAAAAGAGGTAACACCTCTTTGACCTTATCTTGGGCCACCATGGGTGACTGATTTGTGGTCATCTCGTGTTGGTTCATGAAAAAATTGAATCAAGTCATAGGTTCCATAGAAACCACGATTTCAATGTACCTTTTTTTATTTTTATTTTTAATGGAGAATGAGTGGGACTATAATACTTTAGGGTATATGTATAAGGAAGTTTTGGTACAACATATTCTATGTCATCCATTGGTTACCAAGGGATGTTGGTGTTTGTTTGGTTTTTCTAGTTCACCTTGGTTGTTTAATGTTTTAGGGAAAATGGGATTTCATCTAGAGCATCAGTGATCTCATATAAACTATAAAGAATTGTGGAGCTAGGGAAATTGTCCTAAATGACTCTTTATGACAGTGGTGGAATTATCATATGTCTACCAACCATATAGCCATGTCACCCATGAGAAGAAATATCACCTTAGAGTTTATTTGTTTCAATCTTGAATCTATAATTTTTTAAAGCCCATTTGTTTGAATTTGTGGAAACTTGATGTTTTTTTGGAATGGTTGGGTATTTGGAAACAAAAAAACGAGTTTTTAGTTTCATTTTAAAGAGTTTTCTTAATATTTCCCAAATATTTTTTTATAAAATGATAATTTAGTCAAATAATTTTTGATAGAATATAATTTTTTGAATTGGTTTGAATGTTTTGAATGGAAGAAATTGATCCGTATTTGTAATTCATGGAATTTTATATTTAATTAGAATAAAATGTATTGAAGAATAGTTTTTGAATATTGGATTTATTGTGGTTGTTAATTAAGATTTTGAAAAAGTATTTTGATATTTGAAAATTGTTTTGAACATTGTGTTTCAAAAAAACAATTTCTATTGTTTTGATATTTGGGGTTCTTAGGAAACCTCACATACATGGATGGGTGTAAGTAAGTGGATTAGCGATGGTATTAATGGGTGGGAGTACATATTGGAATTAGAATATACATGGGTGGGGATCTATGAAATTACCTTGGTGAGATTGAAACCAATTATTTTTTTTTCTTTTTAAAGTGGATTTAAAATGAAGAGAAAAAATATTGTGATGTCATGATAACCGGCAGTTGTGTATTATGTTATCCAGTGGATTGGGAATGATTTTATGTTGAATTTTAAGTTTGAGTTCATGATGGTGAATTGTTTTGGATTGAGTTATTGGTTTCCTTATTGATTAGTTCACACCCCCACCAAAAGTTTTGATGGCTATTCAAGGTGAAACTACAAATGGTTCACAATTAGAGTAGATTAAATTTTATGAAACTATGACATTGTTATTGAGTTTCAGAAGTTTATTCCTCCTCTATATTATTGTCAAGCGTATAAATTATAAGAGGTTGAGTGGATGCAGAAAATCCAAAGTATCTTTGCTTTCCATAAGTTTTATGATTCATTAAGGGTGATGTTCGATAAATTTATGCTTATAGGTTCACGTTCGAATTGGTGGGAGTAGGTCCTATAAACCATGCATTGAGAAAAAATTTTGATAATAATTTATTAAGGATTTGTTCATTTGTATGAATTTCAATGTGGATGGGAAGTTGAATTTGGCGATAGAGTTGTGTTGTCTACATTATGGTGATGGATTGGTGTTGGATTTCATTTATAATTTTGAGGATATTGTTCCATATATCCTATAATGGGATTGGGATGATTCCCTGAAGGCTCAACTTATTGATAATGTAATTCATTATGATATGTCTCTAGAGTTTATGGAGTTCATTTTAACATCCATTATAAATGTGGTAAGGCAAGGGGTTCATGTTGAAGATGTGTCAGCAAGAGTACTTGAGGTGGACAATCCTCCATTAGTCTCCACAACCAGAGAAATAAATTAAATTAAATTGTTGGGAAATATTCGAGATTTTAGTTCCATTGGTCACATATTCAAGAGGACTTCAAATATCTCATCAACTTCTACTTGGACTAGGATCCTAACGTGTCATCAATGTGGAACTCCTAATCATAAGAAGTCATTATGTTCATGTTCTCTAAGAACCAAACATATTTGTGGGTTCATAGGTCACATGTAGTGGTATTTTCAGTGTGTTTCCAAGATGTTACATGGAGGCATATCCTACCATTCATAAGACCACCATGCTCAATCATACAAGTGAGGTTATGGCCTGGGATTTTTTGATGTATCCTTCGGTTTGAGTTCACTTTCCATCATTATGGATTTGTTTGGAAGTGTTTTATTTTTTCATATAGTAGTGATGGATGATGTAATAATTGGAGAACATCTATTATAATTATTTTTTTCCATTTTAAATTATGATTTTTTCCACATCAGACCTTATTCATGATGCTTTTCAGTTGTGGTGAATGATGATGAGGTGTTTGTATCCTCTAGATCCCTTTTCCAGTGGATGTTTCTTATCAATATAATGGGTTCCTCACGTTGTTACATGTTCAATTGGTTCTTCATGGGGGTTTTTTTGTGATGATTTTTGTTTAGAGTGTTGATTTTTGATGATTGGGGGTGATTGGTTTCCTGGATGATGCTATAAAATTTTTGGGAGTCAATTCATACCTTCCCTGTCGTGGATCAGTATATCAATTTTAACGAATAAGATTGTAGGAAAATGGTTATTATGGATAACATACAAGACGTTTTGGGGGTTAATTGTTGTTTTAAAAACATATTTTTTAACAATTAAACAAAAAAACATAATCCAATTTAATTTGACTTATATGAAATTCCCTCAATCTAATGAACATAGTCAGAAAATGGTAATTAGGATAATTATAATTTCATCCCAGTTAATTAGATTGGAGTCAATATGGATCCAGTTATTCTAAGTATTTGAATTATAATCATGATGAATATGACTAATTGAAATGTATTTTTATTTTCATAATCAGATTAATACAAATAAAAAACCAGAATGGAATGATGAAAATGATTATTAATTTTCTTATTAAAAGTGAAGCAGAATATGGAAAATTCTAAAAAATTAATACAATATCATACAAAAAATAATGAATTACAATATATTAAACATATAACTCTTTTAACCTTAAGAGTTATATAGTAAATAACCCAGACTATAGGTATAGATTTTTTATAATTACAAGAAATTATCTATTCCCTGAATGAGAAATCCCTTGATATGATTTTAGAATTCATTTATATTCATATCCTAGGTAGTCCTAGATTCCATCATCTAATTATCTGTCCACCTATACCTGATAAACAACAATCCAAAGGATCATATTCTCTATCTTTCTATCCATGTATTCCCTCAAAAAATATGATGTTTAAATATATGTTATAATGAAATTTATTTTTAGAAGATAACCTGGAAAGGTAGCCATATAAATAATAAAAAACTAAACTACTACAAATTCTCTGAACAAAATGTTCATGTTTACGCAATCTTGGGAGTTCTTGCAGAATGAGAAAACACAAAATGAATCATGTAGAATTCAAAACAACAAATGATTTTTTTTATAGGAATATTTTCAATGGTCATATTTTCTTCCCAAAGTCATATTTTTTTATGAGTTTGTCGCAAATTCATTGAAACTTGGAACTTCCATTGTCGTAAGATTATTGTGTAACTAACTGTACGACGTCATATAATTTCACACCAAAACAATATAATATATTTCCATAAATTAGACACATATATTACTAAAAATATTATTAACTTTATGTCATTGTAATTGACATTCTTATAATTTTAATTACAATAATATCTATGAGTATCAGTCCGACATTTATCGATATAAATGTCAGACATGTATTTAATACATTTTAAGTATGAAATAAATGACTGAAATCCAAACACTCAGTCTGATAAAGGTTATTTCAATGATTACGAGACACATACTCATTACGATAATCATAACAAAGAATTTTAGGTACATTTTCATAATTTTTTCAAACTTATTCTAATAATCATAAAATAATGTGTTTCTATAAAAACCTTATAAAACACAATAGATAGGAAAATTAAGTAAACATATTTTTATGAATATGTTTTTTATTTACAAAACTATGGGAATTGAAAAGTGTGAAATAAAATTTATAACTAAAAAATATACCCTTTCTAGAAATCGCAAAACCCAATAATTTATATGAAAAGTAACTTTGAAAATCATATAAGAATTTTTCATTCAATTACATCATATTATGAGTATCATTAAAAAACATCATCATGGTTTCATAATACCATCACATAATAAAAAAATATATTATCTCATCGGATTAAAAATGATAAAAACCTTGAAAAAATTAACGAATTATTCTACTATATTAATTAAAAATACATGAAACATTATTGTAATATATTTTATATTTTAGGATTTGATATAATTAACCATAAGAAGAACAATAATATGTAAGTTAATATTACTCATATTGTCTAATAGTCTAATAAAAACTGAAACATTTAGGGTTTGACAATCTAACATCTTCAGAATGAGAAATCTTCGAATACATTGTGAAACTACAAGATTTCTTTGTTCAAGGTGAGAGACAATTCATATTTTCCAATATTCCGAAAACAAGGAATACTTATCCTTTATTCTATCAAACAAAATAATATTATCATGCAGTTTAATAGATTGAATATTTCTATCTCCCACAGAAGATAGTCACATCATTCATAAATATATCTTGTGAGAAATATTAGGTTATTTTATATACATTATAAAAAAATATTATCCTTACCACATTCATTAACAAACATAATAGATTAAAAAAACTTATGCCTGATATCGGGATAAAGAATTCAAAATCCTTATCAACATTCTGAACAAATTTAGACTCCCATCATTGAAATGATATAGAATTCTTCAATTTAGAATCAGTTTTATCAATTATATCCCTTTATATAAACCTTTATCTAAAAACATACCTTTTATGAAATCTACTTTTTTGGCTGTCAAGCAAGGGATCATGCTAGAGAATGAGATAAAAAGAAGAAATATAGAACTAATGAACTTAATAGAAGAATCAATTTCATGAATAACTCATTATAAAACAGATGTTGTCTGGTGGTTCAACATCCATATAAAGGTTAATGATATAAATATTAAACATCTAAATAAAATGCAATGGATTGGATTGAATGGTTTTTGATTTGATAGTTGAATTAATCTAAATAATGTTTAAAATTGTTTTTATCTCTCAATGATTTTATTGGATTTTTTATGAATCTGATTATAAAAAATTTGGAAAATTTGAAAACAAAACAAATTTTTAGTAAAACATAAATGTATGAAAAAAAATAAAATAACTAATATAATGATATAGTAAAAAAAATTACAAATAATTGAGAAGTACCATTCATAATGAAGAGTTCCATTAGTATGATTAACCTATACTTCTTTGTTTTTATAAATGAAGTAGATTACGATTATTTTGATTATAAAGTATATATATATTTTTAAAAAAATATTACAGTTGTTTTTTAAGAAAACAAATTATTATTTATTAATTTTTAAAAATATTTTTATTATTTTTATTATGCAATCTTATTATAATATGTTTAATTTGAAAACATTAAAACAAATAATTATAAATTTTCTGTAACATTTTAATGTTCTTATAATTTTTATATGATGTAAGATTGCAATAAATTTATAATGAAATATATGACCAGATAAGTTAGCATGATAACATTATTATAAAAACAAAAATTTATGAAAAATAAGTTATAAAAACATATGTAATGCATCTATGAAAATATATTACATAATTTATGAATTTGGGTAAAAAATAATTATATTTGAATTATTAATTTTTAATGATCATTTTTATTTTCTAAATAATATATTAAAATCTATTGTATTTAAGAGGTTTTATAAAAATTTCAGAAAGTTGATCATTCATTTCTGTGAATTGTAATATGATATCTCCTTTTAATGTGTGATCAGTAATGAAATAGTGTCTTATGTCTATGTTATTATAACAAGAGTGATGTGAAGAGTTTTTACTTATGAAAATTTAACTATTATTGTCACATTATATTATAATATTAGTAATGATGAATCTGTAGTGAGTTAGTCTGTGTTTCATCCATAACACTTGATTAAAACAACTTAAAACTTCTTATATTAGACCTCGGAATGTGAATATGATACTCGATGTTTTTTGGAAAATGTTAAAAAAAACTAATTAATATCTTATGAAATGAATATTTATATATTTTCTTTCTATATCCATTCTTCAACAACTTAAGTAAATATCCAAAAAAATATTTATTTATAAAGCTTTTATACGGGAATAAAAATATCCTAAATCAACATTTCCATTAAGATAATTAAAATATTCTTTGACATAATTTAAATAGAACTCTTCTGTATTTTCTTTTGATATATAACATAGTCATAGTGAAAACATTAAATATAGACATCTAAAAATTATGTAAAGTAAACTTCCTTTCACACCCCAAAAGTCTATTGACCAGTTGGATTCCCACCAACATCATGATCATTGGTATTGGAGGTACTAATAAGAGTAGTAATACATTTTTGTATTTTCATATCCAAATTTATTTAGAATACGAGTTTTATAATTATGTTGAGATATAAAAGATCATTATAGTTTTAGTGAGACTTGAAAACCAATAAAATATGTAAACTCACCCATCATTCTGATTTCAAAATCATATTTAATATGATATACAAAGGAATATATTAATGATTGTTGATTTGAAAAATGTATAATTTCTTAAACATATATTTCAAGAATCATAATATTACTTTTAATATTTTTTCTCAAAATTTTTGGATTTGCAACTCCATTAAAAAAGTTTTTTTGTAACAAAAATATTATTAACATATCGTACAAGGCTCTATGGACTTCTATATGTCTGTATATAAATTTTTTATGTTTATATATGTTTTTTAAAATTGTTTGTTTTCAAAAATTGGGGGTTTTAAACATAAATATCCCCATGAAAATATCTATTAAGAAATGAAAACTTCACATCTACTTGAAAATGATTGAAATTAATGAATTCTTATAAGGAACATAGTATTGAATATTATCATTTCTAATTACCGATGCATAGGGTAATTAATTTTCTATTCCTTCTTGTGGATTATAACACTTATAAACATGTCTATATTTATTTATAATAATTACTTCATTTTCATCACATTGGTTTTGAAAAACTTGTTTACTCCAATTATAGATGTTTCATCATGTCATTCAACTAAATTCTATAAATTCTTTCTCTCAAAGTCCTTGAGATAATATTGTAATACCTTAATATAATCCTCATCACCTAGTTCCTCATCAGGATTCCTAGGTTCAATTTGAGATTAGAATGAATTTTTTCTAATTTAATTCTTTAAGGATCCTCTAGTCCTGACTTGTTGATCAATATCACAAATGATACACTCACTAGTATGATTCCTATGAAAAAACATACTTATTGTATTTTGGAAATGTTTTTGTCTAACATTATGTAAAAAATCATCACAATGAATAACATTAGAAACAATTTCGTGAGTTATATCCTTATGAGGAAATTTTTCTAACAGATGATGAATATAATTTTTAGAAATAACATTCATGGAGGATATAGTTCAATCTTGATAACAATAAAAGGTTCTGTTTCATCAATAAAAAATGTTCTATTTCATCAATATTAAAAGATTTTATATTCCATATAGTATATTTTCTTCATGTAGTGGAAAAATCTAAAAATATTCCTTCAATAAATTTGGGTGCATATTTAATTATGTTTTCATTCGTATTCTGAATGAATAACTTAGAAAAACAAAACTTTATTGAAGATACTTTTTATTTTCTTCTTATCCATGGCTCATAAAGAGTTTTTTAATAATTTTTTTAATACAAAATCAATTTATATTATATCAGGTAGTATTAACTTCTTCTGCAAAAAATTGATTAACAAATTTTTACTCAAAGAACATGGTTTTATTTATTTCTTAAATAATTTTATTTCCTTTTCATCTGCATCATTTTTATGAGGGGTTTTATGTACTAAAAAGAAATGTTTTATACCTTTCATACTACAAAATGTTTCAAAATAAGAATTTAAAAATTCCCCATCATGATCACTTTGAATAACTATGAATGGAAGGTTTTTATCACTTTTTCCTTTGGATATAATGGTTTTAAAATAATATATGAATCAGATTTCAAGGAGAAATGAACTCATCTATATCTATTATAATCATCAACTACGATATATAAATAATATTTCCCCAAAAATAGTGCAGTTTTTGATAAATTAAATAATTCCCTATGGACTAAATGTTATGTGTTAGAAGTTTCGAATTCCCTAATATATTTAAATCATGAATTATGTTACATACTATATTAAAATGCGTTATTCAATTTTGATGTATTAATCATAAAACTCATTAGATCATTAAAAACTCTTTTATTAGTTAATTTCGATATGTTCCCATAGTTATTGTATAAAACCTTCCATACCATAACCGAGATTAATCTTTGATTTCATATAGGAATTTTAAATATTTGATCTTATGGTATTCTATGTTATGTGTAAAAATATACTCATTATGATTGGAAAAAAGAATAAATTCATCCTTGGAACTATGTAATAAAAACTTGTCATTAATATTGTTTATAAGGTAACCCTCATCACAAAACCTACATATTATTTTATGGTTGTTCTTATGACCATTGAAAAATAAAACATTTGAAATTAAAGCTTCAGTAAGATGAGAAATGTAATAGATTCTAATAATATCTCCTTGATATTAATATATGAAAGTAAAATTTCCACATTTCATTTGGATAATAAATTTGAAAAAGTATTTGTTAGCAGTCATAAGCATAGAACAACCACTATCAATGATGGATGTATTTTTTTGCGGGTACATTCTTTGTCTTCCATGGCCATGATACAATAGTTAACTTTAGGTAAAATGTAAAAAAACAAATGACCCCCTATTCCAATATTTGATTATCAAAATAATTATCATATAAATCTCCTCCACTCACCCTCTATTTTCCAACTCCTTGATGAATATTATTTCCCTTTGATTTTTATTATATCATGGAATTCCTTTAAAATTTCTTTTCATTTCAATCATTCCACTACATATTTGGAAGATTAGGCCTAATGTGGCAATATTTCATTCATTCATAAGAATTAACATCATCATCCTTTTCACTTGTACCCTTATGAACATTTTCATATCTTTATTGGAAAATTTACATTCCCTTAATCTTATTCATTATTCATGAAATATTTGATAACACATTATAATGTCCAAAAGTGCTCAAATCAGATTGAATAACAATATTATTTTTTCAAGAATATATAACAACATTTTTAGTATATTTTACTTTGTAAGGTAAGGTATGTGTTGTAGAAAATTAACACCATTTTTTTTATTTTTCTCAAAATATCTTGTTAATATTTCATAATACTACACATGGGCTCCAACAAGATCATCATGATTAAGATAATTTATCATTATGGTCTCACAAACTGTAGTTATCATTGAATCCAACTATTTGGAAATGATATCAATTTTATTCTCAATAATAATCTCATTATATAAACATTTCTCACTAATAACTTTTAATCTATTTATAATAGTGATAAACCTCTGATAAATCTTTGCAATTGAATCACCAAGTAGGAAATAAAGTTCTTTATTGTCAGCTCCTAACATATATATTCTAGTATCTATAACCCTTGAGGTTTCAAACTTTTTTATTTCTTTAATTTTATAAATACAACTGTCATCTTCACTAGATGAAATTTAATTATAAATAATTTTTTAGATATAGAATAAAAATGTATTACTAACTCTATAATTCAACCAATATTCCTGTTTTTATTGATGAGTGGAAGAGGTAAAATCATTATCAAGAATTTTATAATCTCTAATTAACAAATATATGTTATCAACCACACTATTGAAAACTAAATTCTTCATCCAATCACTCTAGTACCCAGAGTCTAAACCATCTATGATAAGTGGTATGTTTGTATTTAAATCATATATTGAACCAACATTCATTCCTACCATATTTAAAAAATAAATATCTTATTCAAAAAACATGTTATTTTGAAAATTTATTTATAAAGAAAATGTTTATAAGAAAACATAAGAAACATGGACTAATAATGAATGAAATAACATTACAAAGTATTAGATCAATTGAATTATTCTCTAATATGAATTATTGAATCAATATATCAATTATAATAATTATAATTGCAATAATATTCTAACGATGGATAACATACAATAGAGGGTGAATTTTAGTATTAATTTTTTTTAAATTAAAGAAACTAAAAAAACTAAGACACATTTCATTGATTTATCGTACACATACGTCTATCAAATAAACCATGTCACATAACCACAATTAGTATCAATATGATTTTGTCAGAGTGAAATAGATCAGATTCCATATGGATCTAATAAATTAGAGTATAACATTTATAAACATGATGAATATGATTAATTCAAAAGTTTTCTTATTATTGTAATCAGATTAATACCGATAAAAAACAATAACATAAAGATGAATATGATTATTCACATTCTATAAAAATAGAAATAGTATTAAATAACACGTATACAAGTAATTCAATGGCATAAAAATTAATGGAAATATTTTATGATATTAAAAAGGTAACCCTTTTATCCTTAAGAATATGGTAGTCTATAACCTAGAAAAATGGTATCACTTGATTTATTCTTAAGATAATGAATGTATATCCTTTCTAGAGAAGCCCTTTACACAATTTCCAAAAGATTTATATATTTATTTCCTAGGTAGAGCTCAATATGTTGATCAAATTATCTATCTACCTATCCCTAATTGACCTCAATTTGATTCATTATATTTTTTATATCAGTATTACTGGAATCCCTTGATCAAAATGATGTTCAAATTCAAATTTCAATAGAAATTATCGTAATGAGACAACCTAATAAGGATTCCATAGAACTTCAAAACAATAAACAATTAAATAGACATAAAACAATATCTTCATGCATATGAAATCTTTAAAGATCTCACATGATGAGAAAACATAAAATAAATCATATATATTGAAATATTATAATTACCTAGTATTAAAATGAATCATCCAAATTTTCATGATTTCATTGAAATAGTTATATTTTCTATAAGTTTGTCATAACATCTTGGATACCTTTCACTTGATAACTCATAATGATACGGTGTAACTGATTGTCCGAAGTCATATTGGAATACACAATCATAGTGTAAATTATTTCCTTACATTAGAAATGATTCGTTCATATAATTTTATAAACTTATGTCAATCAAATAGAATTCCTTATAATTTTCATTACAATAATATGTATTATTATCGGTCAATTTTTTATCAATGTTGATTTCATTCACATGTTCAATACTTTTTCAATATGAATGACAAGATAGAAAGTCTATCACATATTATAATAATGGTGAATATGATTTTTATTACAGTCATACTCAATATGATAATCATGATGAATAATTATAAGATTATTTTTTAAATTAATTAAGACTTATTATAAATATGGAATCCAAATATATTTTATACATAAACATTCTTAAAATCATTATATTTGAAATGTTAGTAAATGTATTTTTAATAAGGTGTTTGTGATTTCTCAATCTAAGTGTACAGAAAAGTGAGAAATATAATTTCTAAGAAAACAACATATTAGTAATCTAGTTAAGTATTAGATATTGTCTTGGAATCATGTTGGATTTAATTATAGTTTTCATATCATGAATCATTTCTTAGTGCGTGAAGATATGGATTTTAGAGTATTCTAATGATTTTTTATTAGAGAAATGTTATAGAATATTTACCTTGACTTTTTAATGTATAGAGTGATAGAAATGGGTATAAAATGGAATGGTGGGGATATTGTGACACCCCTAGTTTCACTTATCTGTGTGATATATCTATTTAATTTATTTTTACCATGAGTTAAATGAGTTAGGGGTGAAAATTGCTATGTTTGGGGACTTTTTCCATGATTCATAGTTAAGGTGCACAATTTTTTTTACTGTGTAACCTAATTGTGCATAGTATTCATGTTTATGTAATATTGGTACACATACTATGAAACATATATTAATATACCACATAACTCTTGATAGAGGAGAATAGAATTGTTAGAACATTGTATGATTTGTTTAGTGAGCTAACTGTGCATCCCTACCAAAGAGGGCATTTTTTGACAATTCTCCTTATTTTTTCTTAGAATTTCTTCCCTTGTCCTTACCATTGAATCCCTAAAACCTACATTCCTACCATGGATATTTTCAATTGCCTTGAAGCTCCTCTATGTTGATTTCAAGGTTGTTTTGGGTGAGTTGTCACCCAAATTTAATGGTTAGGGATATCCTTTATGTAAACATTGGTTTAATAAAATTTACATTATCTCCTCTAACAATTGTGGCCATGTTTTTATCATTTGGATAACTAGGGTAGTGTGAAATTAGTTTTTTTAATTTTTAAGGTCCCTTGTGGTTGTTCATTTTTCTTGTAACACTCATAGATTTTTTTATTTTCTTTCATTGAAGGTCTTGGGGTTTGAGGTAGGCATCCCTTTTGCCATGTCCTTTTAAATTTTTGATATGTTGATTTATAATATTTCACCCTCCATTATATATTAATTAGTGATGTATGAATTTTAGAACAATTGTTTTATATGAAATGATGCGGTTCTGTTATTGTATTAATGTATCTGAAATTGTTTTGTTTAGTGTGTCACAACATGTTTTTGGTACAATTAACGGTTGGTGTTTTCGAGTAATTTTTTATATCTAAGGAATGTTTATGGATTAGAAAGAGATTTCAATTTTTAAAATGTTGGTTTATTATTAATAAATGGGTTTCTAAGAGGATTTGGAATTTTAAATGTTGTGATAGATTTTCATGGTAAACAGTGTCTCTCGAAGAGATCTTGAGGCCAGTTTGAAACTTTTTTAAAATTGGTACTGATGTAAACTCCCTTTGGATAATATCAATGTCGTGGATATGTTTATAAGTGTGGGAAGTCATCGCCATGGAATCTATTATGATCCAAAAGTGTAATGGAAAGTTATTTATCCTTCGGGATATTCATGTTGACGCTTGTTTTTGAAGTTTGTTTGTGTGATATATGTATATGTAGTTGTCTTCTTCATTGGATTGATTAGATCACCGCATGTTTGAATTTTAATATGAACCTATCATTGCTAAAATATTTTCAATGAATGGTTTTCTTCTAGTTTGGGAATTTTATATGGCTATTATCTCTTCGTATGGACAACTCTCTACTTCCAAATAGCTCCCCTCTGATAGGACATGTAGGGAAAAAATATAGCAAGTGGGATTTAATTTATGTAATCAGGCTAGCCATGTCTAAAGGATGAGTATTATGTGTAGTATATTATAGATTATCCACCACAAATTTTTCCATGTACATTGAAACTTATTTTTCTATGAAAAATGAATGAGATTCTTTGGATTTTGGTTACACATACATGCTATATTTATATTTCCTTTATTATAAAATAATTGGAACTCTTCTATTATATGTTGTACTTATTTGTTAAAAGTGAAATTTTCTTTTGAAAAAGATTATCAAAAATGATTTAATTTATTTTTAAATTTCTTTATTATTTTGAAGAAGAAGCAAATTTTTTTCTCTTTAACATGATAATGTCTTTATATTATAGTTGAATCTTGTTTTAAATGTAAAAATGCAAATGGACAAGATCATTTTTTAAAAGAGAAAATGTTTAAAACAATATGTTTCATATATGTTATGTCAAACCTAAAACACGTGTCTCTTTTATTTAATGCTAATGATTTAGAAATAGAGTTTTTTGGGCATGCCTATAGAGTTTTAATGCTGATGCCTATAGTTCCTTCTTATTTTTATTATCAGGTCTAGGTTCTATCATGGTTTTATAATTTATGTGGGGTGTTGAGTTTTTGAAGAGAGAGTAACCCTTAGGGTCACATGGAGACTTTTTGGTCATCATTCTATTTTGGGTTTCCATGTCAATTATTTTTGTATTACTAGTTTATGTATTAATTATATACTATTGGAAAAATATATTAATTGTTGTTTTCTATTTTTATTTCCACTAATTTTATTTATTTATTGTAGGATAAATCAGTCATTTTGTTTCAAACTGATGCCCTTAGCGCATGTCACCATCATAGGGGTTTCATGGAATGCCTTTTAATCCCTATCATGGGTCGACTCAAGTGATCAGGGTGGAGTCATCCCATGTTTGTTTGAGAAAGTATGTAGAAATGATTATATTGACTAATTTTTATTTATCGTATATCATGTTCAAAAATGGATAGTATTGTTTGGAACAGTCCTAGTTACCTATTATTATTATTGGATTATTTTTTATCTTCCCATGAATCACTTTTTATATGATTATATTATGCTTTTTTATTGATCTAGATGTTATTGTATCCACACATTACTACATTTAATCTTGCAGAATGAGAAGATAGGCTTTTTCTTATAGGGAGGTGTGCTTGAGGCCTTGTCATTATCCATAAAGGTTATTATCAATAGACTGAACAAGATAAATACATAATAAGATGGAAAATAATGATATGAATGATAAATAAAAATAAAATTAACTTATTTTCTATGAATTTAATTATCATGGTTATATTCGATATATAATAAAAAATTGACCTGAAATAATATAATTCCAAAATTAATTTCTATGAAAAAAAAGAATGAAATAATTCATGGAATTAAATTACAGATCAAGAATAAGTGGATACATAACTACTTTAATTAGTTCATCGAATGATAGTGACAATATTTTGAGAATATAAGGGCTCGGTGTAAGAGTTCCCCAAAATCAAATGTGTTTCATGTAAAATGAAACACCAAATCTAAAATTATTGTTTCAACACTAGATGTATGCATATCCTCATGCATCCCACCTCATATGATAGAGCCTTATAATGTGTTGTGAAGTTATACATTCAACAATAGTGATATTATACAATCAGTATCATGTAATAGAAAAAATAAAACTAATTAATATTAAAAAATACTTAAATTTTCATAGCATATTAAGGAAACTATATAACTGAGGAATACTTGTCATATTGATAAAAAAGGGATACCTATGGGGAACACCAATCAATTTTAATAAATGAAATTTTTTTGAAAAAATTAGTGGGATCCTTCATATTTAGTCCATGTCCAAAACATATCCATGCTCCTATTATTAATAATTGGCCATATTCTTCTTTCCCACACTCAGATCAATATACATGAACTCATTACATGTATCAAAAGTTCCATAATTGGATTCAGTAATAAAATAAGTAGGAAACCAAAAATGAGTCCTTAAGAATTGTTCTCGTGTATAAGGATTTTACATCAGAAAAATAACACATCCATAACAATTATAACAAATATTACACACATAATGAATAGTCTTACACTATACCATCCAACATGGACCCTTGGTCATACCTACATCAGCACTATTTTGGAATGAAAATCATAGGAGTTCCTTAGTACAAATGATCAATCCACTAGGCATGTAACAAATCTCTCATCAGTTGTTAGACATCATGTGAGATTAGGCCCATATACCACCCTATCAAATTGATATCATTGGTTAGTCCCCCAAAAATAATACATCATCTATGCCCCATGTTAGGCCCCAAACCAACATTCCCCTAACGTGCTACTTCTGGATATTCCCCTAGACCAATATTCCCCTACATAATTATTAGGACTACCATCATTATCATTGAAAGCTATATATACTCCCCCACTATAGGGAAACATAAAATTATGGTCCACCTCCATCAAGTACCAGTAACAACTACCATGTCTTGGTAACACACATAACATGGTACCATATAAAATGATTGATTACTATTTCATCACAATAACATATTTGAAACACATAAAAACATTATTCAATAATATAATATTTGAATAATATACTCTATGAATACTCATGGAATAAAATTTCACAATTGGTCTAATGGAATCATAGACCTACATGCAATCAAACATCATGCCTGATAATCAAGCTATGCAGATGTTCAAAATATTCCAGGAAATATGTTTAATGTAGATCCAAAAAAGGCAAGGAACTTCATACCCCAATTTGGTTGATCTCTACATTAATGTTAAACAAGGTATCTACACATTACCCCAAAACATCTATTCAATATATTAAACCACTGATAAAGGATGCATGAACATGATTTTGTTATTTTATTTATATAATAAATATAATTATGCATGAGATAATAGATTCTTACACTTTTAAAGTTTCCAAACATTCTATTTAATAGAATGAACATGTTAACTATTTATTACAGAGATTAAATTATAATTTCACAAATAGTAATAATTTGGTCTCTTCAGAATAAAACTAGTAATTCATGAATAATTTATATTATTATTTTAAATATTTTTGGTTTATTTTTGTTTTAAGAGAATGTTATAATTTGTTAATGATTTTTAAATATAATTAAAAAATTGAAAATGACAATATTATAGGGAAATGGAAATAGGGTTTTAAATTTCAAAAACATAGCAACTATGAATAGTTAAGAAAGGCGAGGTTCTTCCATGCCTATAAATTGGATGAAGAAATAATATTATACATTAAATTTGACCAAACATAAAGAATTGAATTTATGGGATTATTATACTCTAATGTATCACACAAGATTGATTGGAAGAAATTTTTGGATATATTTAATCAATCAATCAATTTACAGATTCACATATTTAATTCCCACAAACTAAATTTAACATTTAATTTTACTATTTATAGATAAATAATTGTGGGGTGTTTTAATTCTTCCCAAATTTGAGTCTAAATATAAAAATGGGTCATGAAATTAATTTACTTCATTTTATGAACATCAAATAGTGAAAAAATGATTTATAGGGTCGAGTAGGGAAGAGTAAATTAATACAGTATGGAAGTATACATTTCCATCAAAAAGGTAATTGCAATAGGGTTACATGGGTTAAAATTTCATAGGTTTTATCCGTTGAATGAGGGTAGTTTTATTCTCTTACAGAACCTTTGAAAAAGAAAGGGTTACCCTTACAATGCTTAACCTACCTATTCATTGTAATAGCCACACCCTCCTGTAACATTTAGAATTTAAGAGTTACCAGTATGTTACTCTGGGATACAATAATGTGGAACCTAGGTACACTTACACATAATTTAATTGTTATGTTTTAGCCTTATAGAACCCATATAAAATTACACATATCATTTTTCATTTTTTTAGGTTCTCTTATAAAACCTATAGGAAAACAAGGCTACTCTAACGTGGTGCATTGAAATTACCATTCCATAATTTAGTGGTGGATCCAAACTTAATCAACCCAAATAAATATGTTGTTAGAGGTTTTCAACTCCCATAATAACCCTTTGTAATGGTTTAGTGAATTTACCATTTTTATACCATGTACCATACATAGTGGTAAAAATAATGTAATAAATCACCAAATTTTCTCACAAAATCCATATAAAATCCCAAAAATTAGGGTCTATGATAAAAATAATTATTGAGAGAATTTAATTTATCTACATAGATTGAAATATCATCCTCCAATAGTGTCTCTAGATTTTTTACTTGAACAACATTTTACAATGATCTTGAATATCAAACTCCAACTCCCACAAATATTCTTTTATTTGTCCCTAAATCTACATGATTTGAATATGTGGAAAAATATTCCTCCATAAAACCATCCATATCTGGTCTATAATTGAAAATTGGAGAAAATAAATGTTTCTTCTATCTCTCATAAAATATCCTCAAATATTAAAACATTCATATGATCAATAATATACCATTGTAGCTATGAAACATAGATCAAATCATGCATGCCTTGATAATGTGAAGGAACATTTAGACATCGCACCATTAGACCAACATGTTTTGGGATTATGTAGGGTCTATGAAATAATTTTTCTAGTTTCCCATACATAAAAAATGATAATTCCCTAATTGAGGTGACACATTCTAGAAAAAAATGTCATTAATAAAAAATAAAATTGGTCATTCCCTCAAATATTCATTCGATCACTTCATTCACTAATCTGCCACCAACCACATTCTAATCAACTACAAGGTCTCTATTTTCTCCTATAAAAGACTAGGAATAATTAATACTACCTCACCCAACCATTTATAGATAGAACATAGTTGAATTTCCATCCAATGATATCCTCAAATGGCTTAATCATTCTATAATCATAGTAACTTTTTTATAAGTAATCCCTTCCAATGATATATTATCTTCCCAAGATCCATAGATGCTTACAATGAAAAATGAAATCATATCCTCTAGTATGAAAATATTACCCTATGATTTTCCATCAATCCATGAATATTACTTTGTTCTCATCCTCAGAAGGTTCTATAGTACATTATGGAATCCCTTTAAAAAATTTAACATGAAATGTGAATCAATAAACCAAAAAAAATATAAAAGGGATTCAATGTATGAATAAAAAATTAAGGACATTAATATTTCGTAGATCTTATATTTATTGAGTTTATTACATTATTATGAAGTGGGAAACATAAATCCCTTAATAAAAAACCATCCTGATAACATAAAAAAATTTCATGGTCCTAGGAATCCATATCACAATGTACATCATGTGGTTCTCCCATTTCTTCATGGGAACATGAGGTGGTAGGACAAAACCACATATAAGTTGGTGCTCAGTCATCACCCTCATGCTAGTATGGAATCCGGAAACAACTCCAATGGTATAACACATCATCCATAGACACCCAAAATGTCATCTATATTTTTGGTACATATATTTATTAGCAGGATATAATTTCCATATTGAGGTATAGATGAAACTCATTATATCATCTCTGATGGATGTATGGATTAGTAATCACATAGCAAAAAAAAATCACATTTTTTCTCCAAATGAATAACTATGAAGAAGGCCATATCTAGCATTCCTTTCCCAAATCACAGAACACTATGGGGGAACCTCTTATATTTCCCATTCCAGGCCTATCAAATAATATATGACTAACACTAATGAAAAATCTATTAATCCATGATCTTCATAAGCCTTTATCCTCTACATGTCCTATATGCTCATTGAGATCCTCTTCTTCTCATATTGATGATCACCAACCTCCCAATGTACCAAAATCTAACAACTAAGATATTTTTTATAATGTTACCTCCCATATGTTAATAATCTCCCTTAATGTAAACAATCATTAGTGACTGCACCTATCCCCACTTCTTAAAATTCATGTCCTACAATGTGAATTTCTACCGTGGATATTATGGTCATTAAATACATGAAAATATAAAAAAAGAGAATGTTTACCAAAAACATTAGATCATGTACCATGACGTCTAACTCCATGTCATGAATGGGGGAGATTATAATAACAGGTCACAAATATTATCATATAAGTGAATAATATCTATTCCTACATTAGTACTGCTCCAAAAACCAAAGATTGATGCATCATATTATCAATTAGATATGATAATTTTTCATGAAGAATGGGTAATTGATCTATTGTAAACCTAATATTATTTTCATGAAATTATTTTCTACACTAGGCTGGCCACTTGAATATTACTCTCCTCCTCTTTAAAATTATCATATGTGTTTATAACCAGGGTAACTCCTAGATAAAATATCAATAATTACATTATTATCCAATAATTAACCAGATATGGAACATGTTTCAGCGATGCATCTAGGTCAACAGTACCAACACTTTTTTGGGGTACTTGAATATACATATCTTATACACCACATACCCACTGAACATTTCAACATTAATAAAAAAGATACATGTTTACCTCTTAGTGTAATTATAATGTTCTCAAAGCATAATAATGATTATCTCGAGATGTTTTTAGTGTTTATTTATTTTAATTAAATATATGAGGATATCATTAAAAACCATGATGAACGAGTCTATGTATGTGTTGAAAGTCATGATTGTGTGATCCATTAGCACTACTACCGCATTCATCAGTCAAAACAGCATCACCAAGTAATGATATAACCCATATATTCTTTAAAAATACATCTTCAGGGTTTCCCCAACTCTAACCCATTGCTCTTGAAAGCATTATTAGAGGAAAACCTTCTATAACTTTGAGACACCCTATAACTAATTAAAATGTACTTTAATCTTAGGAACATGATATATTTTTATCGACATTAACAGGTTCAAATTCTAATATTCATCATAGAGTCAATAATTTCATTCAAATTTATGGAAAAAAGATAGTTTCACCCTAATGAGTAGTACTCATCTTGATTAGACTTGAATTCTACATGTCCTTGAGCAGCACCTTGGTTCTCTTCAACTCATGTTTCACCATATATTCTGGGGGTATAAAAATATAATAGACACCTAGAATGAGTTCTCTCTCAATAGAAAAAATCTCTATTAGTAGGATGTATAATGAAGCCACTGGTTGCAATTTCCTAATTGAGTCCCATGATTATATGAAAATATGAGTGGAATCCACTAAAAGATCTAAAAGGGAAACTTTTGTCATTGGTGTCATAAAAATTCCAAGAAAACTCTAGTTTGGACCAATTCTACCATCTCTACTTTCTAAATCATCCCTCCACACCTACAAGTCTCCTTTCACTGATCAAAATTCTAATTTCCCATGAAATAAATCAATGTGATCTCAAAATATCCCAATATACTTCATTATACGAATCAAAACAAAACTTGATATCTCTAACATTATAAAATGTTCTATATTTTCATAACCATAAATGGTTAAAGGACACTCTAGGAATCACTATGTATTTTCTACTTTAATTCACAACAGCGTGCCAAGGTGATGAATCATTGAGGATAAGATGAATAGTAAGTCAAGTACATCAACTACTTACGAAAATATAACAGAATAGAAATAATATATATTGATCAAGATAGTATAAAAATTAATTTAAAAAAATATGACACATTGAATAGTATATAGAACCTCCCTTCCACCACTTGTATTTTGATCCACTAAGTATATGTTCTTTCCTAAGCTCTATGACCCATTATAGAGTAACAAATTACCTATCATAGTCACCATTGGAGTCTTAAAATACATACCTCATATTAATTCATTGATTCCAGAAAGAATATGACATCACCTATATGATATCAGGAACTTAATTCCCTATGGAAAACTACTAGATTTGTCCCTTATTTTTACATTTTCAAAACATTCTATGATTTTCTATGAAGTCCCTGTATCAACATCAGATATACCCTCATTTAAACCACTATGGGTCCCCTATAGAGGGCACTAGTGAGGATAAACTATGATCCAGATGAATATCAAGTCTCCATTATATGCCCTAGTCATCCTCCCCCTACATCAATAAATGGAACTCAATAAATTAATAGGGATTTTAATTGCCTTAGAAATCAAGGGTACAATAAGATGAACTTCTCTATCCGCATCCAATTTCAAATCAGTATTTGAAGACATCAGTTGATCCTCTATGTATCCTACAAGGGTAAATCCTCAACCCTTATGTATAATGTTGGAAAAATGATTGTTCTCAAACTTCATAGCCTTCGTATCCACATTCAATTAAATATATTTTGAAATAAAAATATGATTAATAAAATGTGAAAATATATTGATGTTATGTTTTTATTTTGATATACCTATAATAAATCCTATTCTAATTAAAGATTCATTGTGTCGTGAATGACCAAAAAATGAAAGGTACCTTGATAACCTACCATGTGAATTCCTCATATCATTATGACCATCCAATGAATCCCAAAAAATTCATGTGAGGAACCAATTGAATTAAAAATACCATATTTAACATCCTATAAATTAGTTTCTCAATGAGTTCAATGATACCAATGATGATATCCACCCAGTCCTCAACATCATACATTTTAAAAGGTTCTATGAGAGGATATAGTACAATGAGTATGGAAGTCACTGTAGAATTCCTCCATGAAAATTGTTAAAGACTCTTTTCTAGACTTCTCCCTTTGAATAAATCACTATAGAATTTTTGAGAGAATTCTCTATAGAAACCACCTTATAGAAACATAAATTTTTATTACATAACATTTCATTTACATCGTACAAAAAATGATCTTTTATGTTTTTTTCTCAAAAAATTGTACATGTTAGATGAAAAAAGAAAACATTAATTTAATCCTATATAATTACATATTATTTTAGTTTATAAAATGTAAAATTATTGCATATTATAAAATAAGGACACACATAAATGGAAAAGGGGGTGAGTAATGACTATTATGGGAAAGTAAGGGAAATAGTTTACACGTAATCTTGTAAATTATCGATAAGAAAATGAAGAATGACATAAAGGCATGGGAAGATGAAAGAAAAACATTTAATAGTAAAAAATACCATTAATGATGACATTTAAATGTTTCTACAATATCAAATTGAGTTATTCATAAGAAAATTTCCATGTTTTATCACTAAGGTGTCATAAAATTTATCATTGATATTATCAAAGGTATTGTAAAACATGTCATATATAGAGATTAAATAATTCACACAATGCATTGGAGTTCTAACAGGTTGCACCCTTAATATGTATTAATTAATTTGAGACATATATATCATAATAAAACATTTAAAATATAACCCATGGAGAATAAAAGAATCTTTTTTGATATCAAAATCAAGACATCACAAAAAAGTAATTAAAGACATGATATTTATGACATTATTAACCTACAAAAAATGAGAGAGGGTTTCATATATGATAATAATATAATAAATTAGATCATTTTTAAATATTTTTTAATGCCTCTATAAAATAATGTGGTTATGCAATTTACAAATTAAAATAAGAGAATTTGTTGAGAAAAAAGAGAGAAATCATGAGAAGAAAATCTGGAAACAGAACTGGTATGAAACATGGTTTTATAAAAAATTAAAAATACCATGAAAATGGTTTAGAATTCAAAAAATAATATTAATACATTAAAGGGATATATAAAGATGGATATAATAAAATATTATGAAAATTTTAAATACATAAAACATAAAAATAAAACATGATTGAAGAAGAGATGTTGAGATTTCCCTTATATTGAAGTGTGTTCCAAAAAAAGATGATTGGGACCATGGTGGCTTGAGGAAACCATGTAAACACTCATTGGGAAGTAAAAATATCATATATTCATGGTAGAAGAATTTTAAATGATTTTAAATGGTGAAATGGGTTGTATTTTGAGCAAAAGAGGAGGACTTGTTTATTAATTTACAAAGATACCTAGGCAGTGGTATATGGAAGCCATGGACTTTACCATGGTATATTACCATGGTATTGAACAATTTGAACATAATTTATGTAATATTATCAAAAATAAGTCGAACATAATTTTATATTACTTTATTTTTAATGTAAAATTAATAATTCCATAAAATAAAATTCTTAAGTTAATGTTTTCATTTTAAAACATGGAAAGAAAATTATATATTTTTAAATTTATTAAAATAATTTAACATAATATATATTAGTAAAACTACCTAACCTAAGACTTGGATTATGGTTAAGAAATTGTTAAACCATAATTACATAAATATGTTGTTATTAATCTTACATAAAAACTAAATTAATATTTTTACTTAGCATTGAAAAACAAAATATTTTAAATAATTTTTATAAATTCAACCAATCATAATTTTGACTTTATGATTTAAAAATTATTTTTATTTTATTATAATAATTATAAAATTATGTTATATATACTATGAAATATGAAAATCATTATTTATTTAAAATAATTACACATAAAAAAATCATAGTGAAATATATGACACTTAAAAAATAAATTTATTCCACCATTTATGATTAAATAGTTATATGTTAACCATACTATTTCGGTAAAATAAGGATTAATAATAATAATTAAGTTTTTTATATTAATATATTATTTTTTTTAAAGGATAATTTCTTTTCGAAAAATCATTTTATAAAATTTAATCTCAATATTATTGAGAAGATATATTCTTCAAATTGAATTGATGGGTCAAATATATTATTTATGCAGTGTCATTACACATTAATTAATTATACCCTTTAAATAGACCACTTTATATAAAATTCACGCAACCTATGGTTATGTTGTATGATAGTGATAGATTCTTGGGGCCTCTTGGATAACATCTCCCAAGTGGTAATCTTCACTAAATTGAACTTCTCGTGAATCTGATTTTGTTGAAGCTTCACTTATTAATTCTTGAATTGGTCTTCGTTGAGGTATGAAGCCAATGATGATACCTCCCCTCAATCTACAAAAAATTGGATTCAAACCAAATGAATCTACTCGATGATTCCATAGACTCTTCTTTCAGTAATAAATTTCCATTATCAAAATATTACTTATATACTCAAATAATGGTCTTAAAATTATTTTAAAGATTATATTTCCCAATGGTCATATTGATGGATGATCATATTATGGTTAAAAATAGATCATCACATTTCCCTTTATATTAACATCATTAAAAAAATGCATTTTTCTATTGTAAAAAATATAATATAACACACATTTTGATAGAAGTGATTTTATTAAAAAACATTAGGTTGTTAAATTATTACCCCCTTAGGAAATTTCATCCCCAAAATTTCAAATCGTTTTCATAGTTTATAAAATATGTGGGTACTCTTGCCTCATTATCTCTTATGGTTCTGTACAATAACTATTCATACTTATGTTTACTCCATGATTAAATGACAAGTGGTATAGTCTTGTGGAGTATAACCTTTCCCCAATGGTCCAAGATTTACAAATCCCAATCCTCATAAGAATGTTCATGGTCTAGTTGTAAAACCTCTAGATTCCATACATGTTAATGTTCAGGTATGTTCTCAACAAAGATATGAGGAAACATCATGGATATGAGATATATTTGGAGTATGTGAAAGATAATATGATATTACTCCTATGCGATCAAAGATTTTATAGGGGAAAATGTACATAGGATTAAGAATCCATTTCTTCCAAAAACACATGACTCTCTTCCATGATGAAATTCAAAGGAATAATTACTTTTCCAACATCAAACACCGTGTCCCTTTGATGGTTTTCTGTAGTGATATTTGGTAATCTCTGAGATAAAATTATATGTTGTTGGATATATTGAAATTTTCTATTATCTCTTACATAAGATCAGGTTATCAAAGATTTCTCTCACTAGATTCTTTCAAAAAAGTTTGAGTTCTACATCGGTTACCATATAGATATTCGTAGGATTCCATTGGAATACATGAATGTATGCTTTAGTTTTATGACAACTCAAATAATTGAAAATGAAGATCCCCTTAACCATTAAATTCTATTTAGACTGTTCTCATTATGTCCTCGATTTTTTTAATAGTCCATTCAGATTATACATTTGTTTTGGTGTCATGGGCCAAATTGAAATTCAATTTGATTCTCAGATCATGTTTTAGAAATCTCTATAATTTTTACATGAACAATAGATAATGAAAAAATTTTATATAATGTGGATATCTATGATGCCTTACCACTTTAATTAGGTAAATCATATAATTTTGATACAGATTGAAATCTTCTTAAATAGTGATATGTTGGGAAGTCTTGGTGGGATGGTCATCTATAACACATATCACATTGTTTTGACGGATGTCTTCCAGAGACTACTGATAATGTTTATAGTGATATTGTCACACTTTCTTGCTAGTATAGGTATTGGTTTTAATACCCCATTAGTATGTTCATGCTCTAACTTCAATTTTTGACACACCGTGAACCTTATACTGTGGTCAACATTATAACATTTAATATTATCAAACAAATAATGAATACGAAGGTCCCTATACATTTTTTTAGGATTTATAGACTAAGTATATATATGATCTTCATCCATTGTATCCTTCTTTATTTCTAGAATTTATATAACACATATCCTTGTAATGAAAATTTATACATTTACTTGATCAATATTGAACTCAATAAACTCTACATTATTCACATCCTCTAACTTATCATCTAAAAAATGATCATATCTTTTTGTTTTATAGATCTTATCTATTATTGATGGTAGAGAAATAATTTGGGATATGGTTTTGTATGTCCCTTACCATATGATTCACATGTCTAGATCTTCTATGTATTTGATCAATGGATATCCTTGAATAGTCATCATTTGAAAAAAATAAGGTATTTCCTACTTAATGCTTCAGTGACAATTTTATCTATTATTGGATGATAATTAATTGAACAATAATAGTCTTAATGGTGTTCAATAAATATCCTATGTATCATGTTCTATTTTATTTTAATGAAAAAATACTTCAAACATTGATAGTATGTGTATATATCACATTTATACCAATAAAGAGAGTACCTCCATATCTTTATAATAAAAAAACTACATCCTGCTCTGGTTCATGTGTTGGATTTTTTTTCTCATGATCATACATCTAATGACATAAATAAGAAGTTACATTGTCATTTTGAATGAGGACACACCAAATCCTATTAAGGGATGCATCATTAAAAATAACTATTCCATATCTGATATAGGGTAGTGTTATCAATAGTGTAGTAACCAGTCACATATTTATATCTTTTAATCCTTCCTCATAATCCTTTATCCAAATGAACTTATCCCTACTTCAGTTACCAAGGTAAGTGGATTAGAAATTCATGAAATGTTTTTCATAAGGATCATTTAATATCATGGAAAACCAAGTAATCATTGAATCTCGGTTACTATAGTAGGATGAGGCTACCCCTTCAAAACTTTTGTCCTGGAAGCATCAGCTGATATTCATTAATTGGTTACAATGTTCCTAATGGAAGATACTTATTTCTATCAAAATTCAGGATTTCTAAAAAATCCAGATAACCCCCCATTTCTTAGAGCATAAAATATAACCCTTATATTTTCCTCAGGATTCTTAGGAAATATATAATATATCATTACACCATCAATAAAAATAATGAAAAAATTATCATGGGGGTATTTAAAGAATCTTATCATCCAATATATATATATAGTAGGTAAATTATTCAAGATAAATGGATGAATAAAACTCTTAATTAACCTATCATGATTAGAAGGACACCTTTAGAATATCATCTTACTTAAACATCAATTGACGATAACCATGTCAAATTTCAGTATTTTATAATATTTTAGCCACATGGAGATGGTCAAATAAATAATTAATCCATAGAATAGGGTTCTTTTTCCTCATTTTGGTCATGTTTTATTTATCCATAATCAAATCCAAACCACATTGATATGTTCTTCTTGTTCACAAAGAGAACATGTCCTCCACAAGGAGCCCATCTCAATAGCCTAACTACAACATAATCCTCTATTAAATGATTTTACATGGGCCCCTATCCCTTTCACAGATCCATATTCTTGAAGATTTCACTTGAATAAAAATTACCATATACGGTGTGGGTAATAATCCATGGAGGACACCACAGTTTGTTCCATATAAAATGTGATCATGTTAAAGGAGTGTATTCATGACACAATTAAATCCAAAAAAATAATAATAATAACACCACAAATACTGAGTGATCATGCACTAAATATTCAACTGCGGACCTTCCCATCATACCTGTATTGGATATGTATGATAATTATAATTATAGGATGAAGTATATTTGAAAAAAAATTCTAATCTTATAACATTTCTTCTAGTGGTGTCACAAAATCAAGAAGGAGTAGGCCCCGATCTATGACAGCCTAGAAATATCATAGGTCTAGACTCTATACCATGATACTCTATACGATTCTCAGTTAGGCCCCCAAGCCATCAATACCCTAACTTGATTCCTTATGATAGTCCCCTAAAATATCCCAACCCTACACAAGTCTTAGTTCCTTCATATTAATCATCTAAAACCATATGCACTTCCCCTCAAATTCTTAAAATAAAATGATATTCCACCTATCTCAAGAACTAATAATAATCCCCATGGAACAATAACATGTGTAATAATATAGATTATTTAATGCATGTGCATATTATCATCATTAGAACATAGTTTCAACACATTAAATTTTTTGATCATAATCAAACAAGGAAACATGCTACTCTAGAAATAATAATGGATTCAAATTTCATAACAGACTCATAGATACACACAAACCCACATGTAATCACAAATAAATCATGGTAAAAAGGTATACCAACACAAAAAGAATACATTGTGAACACATGTTAGAGTGCTCTGTAAAAGGAATGGTAATTTCAAAACTATTTTTTATGATGTCAACATTAAGACTTTCTAATGAATTTTTACTCAAACTATGTCAACATATTTAATAGCTCAAAATACTCACCAGGGATCCCTATTAAGAATTTTATTATTTTATTTCTAATAGAAATAAAACACCATATGTAATAATATATTCTATATCTTGGATAATATCCAAATTATTGATTTTATCCAAAGCATGTGTTCACAATTTATTCCTTATAGAAAATTATAATTCGACAGATGATAATAGTATCCTCTGTCTAGAATAGTCATAGATAGAAAAAGAAAAACTCATACTATTAATTTCCATAATTTTTGGTTGCTATAATTTTTTGAAATCATTTTCATTTTAATAGAAGGACTACGAAATATAAATCAGTAAATGTTCATTGAAAATATTTTGGGGAAATATTACCATTGTTTTATCTTATGAAAACGAAACAAAGAATAATTAAAGGGAAAGGGTGACATTTTTCTAATCATGGAAAATAGATTATGAAATTTTCTTATTCATTAAGGTTTCATTGAACATGGGTAGTTGAATTTTTTGGGTTCTCATACACAAAAAGAACACCAAAATACGAATGAAAATTTTTTGGGATATTTTTATGAAAAAATACCTTTAAAAATTAACAGTATTAAATCCCCCAAATTAAATTCATTAATTAATTTTATTTTATGAGATTATTTATTATGACATATTTACATTCATATATAATATGAGTCACAAACATTAAATAAATTATGGAATTACTTTCAATAATTTTTGGGTTTTAAAAAATTAAGAAATATGTTACACAGTCAATATAAGGAATAAAACATTAAATCATGAAGGTCAATTTGGTCTTCCCCAAAAAGGTATGTTCATATAGATAATTCATATTACCCTTATAAAAATTATATTCATCACACGAGGGTACTATTTTTTCCTTATGAGAAATTTTGTATGTAAGGGTTTTCCCTTTTGTAGGTGAACCAACTCTTACATAGTGGCTGAATTAGCTTCACAAAACTACTAGAATTTAGGTTACACCCTTACACAACTCATGTTTACCATTATATAGAGCCAATGTACTATTAAACCCCCTTTTATAAATATAAGATACACTTAATGAGCATAGAAAAAACTGTTATTAATTTTACGTAGTGTTTGAGGTACCCTTACACAACCAATAAGAAAATTGGTTTACCCTTAAATAGTTTTAAAAATTTTTACATAACTTTCTACAGAAGATGATCTACCCTTACACAATGAATTTAAATAAATAATTTCCCTTAAAAGTCCCAAATTACTCTTGTAATGATGGTTTAGTGAACTTATATTTATGTAGAACCTATTATATATGTAATGGTAAAAATAATGATAAAACTTTTTCCATTTTCTCACAGAAGGCATAAAAATTAAAACAAAAACATTACTTCTGAAAATTTAATGATTTAAAATGTTGTAGGAGGTATTAATTTATATTTTATTAATTTCATCACTGTGAAGGGTAACTATTCTTATTCTAAATATTAAAAATATGTTGATAATGGATTATGAAAAACAAACAATTATATGAAGGAATATGATATCTAATTTGGGAATCCATAGAATCTTATTTATAAAAATTCCTTGGAAACTAGTGTTGATCAAATTAATTTAAGGTATGAGTTATTTTAGATTATTAATTAAAATTTGAAGCATACATTAGATTTTTTTAGTAAATAATTAATGTATTTATGATAGTTTTTGTGGAAACAATAATTAAAATTTTTATCCCTATATCCAACCATTATAGATAATTGATCACACTGATTTTATTTGTTTAGCTCTTGAAATAGTTTGTTTTAATATATAAAACATGAAGTTACTTTTTAAAAATACCTTATAGATAGTTGAGTAAAACATAGAAATATCTGTACATAAAAGAAAATACATAAGAATATCACGTTCATTGTCAAACTACAAAACATTGGAAAGATAAACATTTTTAAGGAAATTATTTAGGAGTATACATTAAAATAAAAAATAATTATTTAAAAAAGTGAATAATTTTTGAAATAAAAGATCATTTATCCTGGGGGATATTTTATTAACTGACCATATAAATGTTAAAAAGATGTTAGTTCCTAGGTTTTTCTTTGTAAACATTCGTTGACCAATGTTGGTCATGATTTCTAGAGTCGAACAACTGAGTAGTTAAGTCACTTTTAACTAGAAATTTATATAGAATATCCAGTACATAGTGATGAGTATTCAAATATAATACATCTTACACTTTTACTGTGTGAATTTTCTTATTTTAATGTATGTTTTTCTATTTTAGAAGATTTTTTTTAAATTTTGAACCGTATGGTAGGAAAATTTATATTTATTATGGATAAATTCTTTATAAGAATGTTTTATACATCATTTTAAACCACATTAGAATATGATTAGTAATATTTGAATGAATTCAAGAACCATAATCCATATAATTATTTCAATCCAACATATAAGAAGATAATTTTTTTTTAGTTATTTTTTTTCCTTTTATAATCTTTTTGGGATGTTTAAGTTACCATTTTAATATTTAATTTTAATTTTTCTTATATTAATCTACTTTTAGTGTGATAAAACATGGATCATTAGATTTAATGGTGATGAATGGAAGTGAAATTAATAAATATAAAGAATTGTGACCCACTTATTCTGTTAGAGGGAACATAGAGTGAAAAAGATTCACTTGTAGGTTCTATATTCTGTTCTGTATTGTGTGGAATATATAATAAAAAAATGTATATACAACCAAGGATATTGTGTCCGAAATTATTATTTATGAATTTTTTTTTGAAGATGTCTTGTATATTCGTTATGATTCTAAATTGAATATTCTTAATAAATTTCAAGGATGTGATACAATTTTAAAATAAGAGAATGACGACAAATTAATTTTTCACCATATCATCTAAATATTTTATGGATGTTATATATGATGAAGAAATATTGATATTTATAGTCTTGGGGAATTTATATTTTTGTATTTATGTGATTTAAAAAATCATTTGTTTTAATGCTAGAGGTTGATTTCTTTTTTAAATAACATAATCATATATAAATTTTAATTAGTTTTAATAAATCTATTGTAGAGAAAATTTTTATGATAATAAAAAATGATGTTATATATAATTTTCAATTTATTCATAGATTTAATGATAGTTACTCATTAGGTGGAATGGTTCTATATTCTATGGTAGTTAAATAATGATCCCATAAATATTCTGGACATTTATGTGTTGGTTATCCTTTCCCACATGTAAATGTATAATAAAATATTATTAATTTGGGATTATATTAAGGATTTGTGTATATCCATTTTTAAAAAACATATATTTTCATTCCCCATATTATCGAATTGTATTTTTGTAAAAATTATGCTGTATAATTTTGATTAGGACCATGGGCCCATGGGGGGACAAAAGAGGTTCCCCTGGATGATGAGATGTCAATCAAAATAAAAAAACAAAAGATTTATTTTAGAAGACAAATATTTATAAGGCAACTCATTTTATACTTCTAAATTCTAGTAATAAAAAGATAATTAAAGAACCTAAGGATGTGGTGAAATAAAATAAACAAATGATTTATTTATAATTCAAGACATTAAATGGAATAAATAAATTTCTAGAAAAATAATATCTTATAAATAATCAAAATGAAATAAAAATTAAAATAGATTGTCTACTAGCATAAATTTATCTTTTTCAATAAATATTATTGAATAATCAGAGAGTCATTTTGAGAATCCTGGAGGATATTTTAATTAGAAAAATAATGAAATTCATCCGATATTGGAAGAAAATAATCCAAAAAGTACATATTTTTTAATATCAAAATCAAAGGTAATGGATCAAATAGAATGTGATATGATTTTATTTATAATTCATATGAAGATAAAGTTATCATTAAATTATAGAAATACATAATTCCTAGATCCCTTGGATTTTATTAGAGGTTCATAATAAGTAATATAGGAAGTATCAAAAAAATATAATATTTTTTGATGAAAAATATAGATAAGGATAAGAGAGGGTAACATATGTTGATGTTTAGTCATTAACAAAAATATTTTCACATTTTCCTCCTCCAAATAGTTAAACAGATGGAATCCAAGTCAAGGATATAGATTAAGATACTAAAAAAGAAGAAACTAAAATAATAATCAAAGAATAATTAAATATATATCAGATACCTAAATCCCATTCTCATTAAAACTATCTACCCTTAGATATTGAATCCAAAGAGGTTGAATCCTCTTCTAGAGAAACTAGAAAAATTCAAAAGATGTTAATGGATGAAACAAAATAAATGTGAAAAAATATAACATTTTATCCATTTAGCATGTATGAAATTTTAAAAAAAATTGTACAATAAAATATCTAATTTTTTTAGGAAAGTTATATGATATAAAATAGGATGAATGGAATCAGAATAGGAAAATAGAATCTTCTCTAAGTAATAGATATAGAATAGTAAATAACAAAATTAATATAAATTCATTTATTTTTTTGATAGTTATTAACATGATTTCCTTCTTTTATGAGTTTATTTTATGGAAAATAATTTCACAATATGAAGTTATAAATTTTTGGATTCCAAATTTAATATCCAAGTATTTAAAAAAGAATGACCATGTTTGATAGTGTAAAAGAAATTCAATAGTGAGCTTAAACAAATAATTAATTATTATTATAGAAATGTGAACATAATATCATATCCTTTACAATGGATTGAATAAATAGTATTAAGGAAATTATAAAAAATATTATGGTATTTCTAATTTTTAATTAATTAATTAAGTGATTGAAAATAAGGGTATGATTTTTAGTAAACTTATTCTTTTCATTAAATATATTTTTTATTTACAAATTAGGTTTCTATATTTTTATATTTTAAATTAGTAACTTAGTATTTTAAAAATTTAACAAATATTTAATAAAAAAAATAATTTTTTTTTTGAATTTAGAATTTCAAATTTATTTTAGGATAATTTTTTGAGAAGTTTCTAAAAATATTAATTTATCAATAAGTAGTGAATAATAATGTTTTTTTATTAAAATGTGTATTTTTAATTTGAATATTTACAATGTAAAATTCAGTTTTGGATTATATATAAAATTTAATTATCTCATTTTTAATTAATATTATTAAATTATGGTTTTTCAAATTTAATTTATACATTAATTTATGATAATAAATATTATATGTTTTAAAAGTTCTTTATTCTAAAAAATCCTTTTGTTGTCATGTTTTTCATGTTTTATTATAAATTAAATTTTAAAATTTAAATGTTTTGAATTATAACTAATGGATTCCATAATTGGTTTGAGTGTGTTAAAATTTGGTAAATAGGTTAATTTTACATCAAGTCAATATTAATAGTACCTTAGTAATTTTTATTTTTATGATAAAGGTTAAATAATGAAATTAAAGATAAAAATAAAATGATATGAATTATATAATAACCAAATCCCTTGGCTAAATATTATTTATGAGTCTATTTTCTATATAGTCATTAAATATTCCATTTTGTGGTGTTTTTTATATTTTTTTGCAATTATAAATTCTATAATATTTTATTTAACAAAATGTAAATAAGGTTAAACACTTGTTTTTTTATTTTTAATTTTAAATCATGGGGATAACAAGAGGATATTTCTGGAAAAAAAATTGTTTTAATACTAAAATTTTCTTCATAATAAGGTTATTTAATTTTTAATATTGATTTATGACATAATGATCTTAAATTATAACACAATCCTAACATAGAAATTGTTAAATTAATGGGAAAATCAACAAAATTTCATTAAATATATTTAAAATATATAAAAAATTTAATTTAATTAATTTGATCAATAAATTTTATTGATGGACATTACACGGTATAGTTATAATTAAAAATATTTTTTTTTCTGACTTCTTATATTTTAATAATGTTATTAGAGTCAATGTAATGTATTGTTCAAAAAATAGACCTTCACGATATTTAATAATAAATAATATTTCATAAATGACATATAATTAATAAATGTAATTGATTCATCCAAGTTATTAGGATAAGTCTTATATTTTAATTCAATGACCATTAACGGGTCCTCATTAGATTTATAAAAAATATCATGGCCCTCAATGTGTATAAAAAAAATGTTGTCATGACTACTATGAAAGGGGCTGATGAGGTATTAACGAATGATAAGTGATGAAATGTTATCAAAACTTGTATAATATTTATTTAATTAGATAATCATATAACGATACTCCTCCTATATTCAAATAATTTATTTTTGATCCATCTAGAATTAATATTTAAATAATATTATTTTAATTTGTTGATAAATTTCAAGAGCACCCCTCCTCTCTCAAATAAAAGGGAACATCTTATTCACATGATACACACTCAAAGAACCATTTTGAGGAAAAATTTATACCCAAATACCTTCCTAACATCCCTCCCCATAATCAATAGGGCTTATTTATGTCATAATTCTAACCTTAGTGGTCTTAGGAAGTTGAGAAATTGGGGATTTCTGATGAAATTGTATCATTCTTAACCGAGCATTTTTTATCTCTTCGTCCGAGTCCTTAAAATATAAATTATCCAAGATTATATAGTTTCTCTAGTTTATTCCATAAAAAAATTATTTTTTATTTTAATATAAAAACCTATATCTATATTTTATACCATCAAATTTGATACAAAACCATCGTTCATGCGTACCAATGACTACTTCCATATAAACTGATGTAATTTGATTTCTGTTGTCATCTCTCATGGATGGATTATAATGATGGAATTAATTTTTATATAATATATTCATGAAATCATTATAATTTTTGTAATATAATGTATCATATACCTTCTTACAATTATATTCACTAAAATTTGATAATGTTGCATGTGTGTAGGTATTGACTACCACCACAACAAAGTGGTGTGATTCCGTTTTCATCACAAAGTCACATGGATCATATATATAAGTGTATTTAAATATTTTAGATG
This sequence comes from Viscum album, assembly GCA_963277665.1. Lineage (NCBI taxonomy): Eukaryota > Viridiplantae > Streptophyta > Magnoliopsida > Santalales > Viscaceae > Viscum > Viscum album. The sequence continues at coordinate 986,901,199 of OY728143.1, read as the reverse complement.
ATTTATATGATATAATTATAATCTGATAAATTGATATAAATATTTATCTTGTTTTGTTAATGATCACTGTTAAATGGAAATGTTATTCATCTGTACACATGATGTACCTTATCCATGATTATATAATAGTTAATTTTCCTTAAAAATATTTTATGATCAGTTTTTAATGTATTATTAATGCATAAAAATATATTTATAGCATTATTATTATTCTAGATATAGATTAATGAGGAAAAAAGTGTCACATTCAACCTACTGATGTTATTTCTAATATATGAGCTGAAAAACAATAAAATGGCCAATATCAATTTAATTGATTATATAATTCTCCATAAAATATAATAAAATAAAATAATAATAATGAAGTTGAAAAATGTTCTTAATAATATAAAATATTGATATAATTTTATTTTTCCCAATGATAAAGAAAATACGTAATGAGTCATACTCATGGTTGAAGACTTTCATTTGAAACTCAAATTTTAAAGTTCCTTATTCAATTTTTTTTAAATGTAAAAACGAATTTATTTCATATAATAAATATAATGAAAATTATTTCCAAAAAAGTTGACAACTCATTTATTTTTATTTTACTTTATAATATTCAAATTTCATTATCTATTATATTTTCCTCAATAATATTTTCATAGTTTTTTAATTTCTAATTTTTTTTCAAAAAGAAGATAAATAAGATTTATTAAACATGGTTATAATTGATACAATATTAATTGATATTTTCGAAGGTTATATAATAATAGGGTGTAAAAATAATTTTTTTTAATGATATTTAGCTTGAGCATTATATTTAACTAACATGTGAGCTCAATTCAACATATACGATGGGTTGTGCTCCATTATAGCTTAAGGGATTCCCTGATAGAACTTGTATCTTGGGTAAAACCAGAAAGATCTAGTTTTATCCCATTAATTATTATTAATTAGTGGTTAATATATAGTTCTATAATGGATTAGTTAACGTACCGTAACTTTTGATGTAGGAGGGAGGGAGTTATCGATGTTTTGCACTTATGGATTTAACTAGGGTCCAATATTAATGACAAATGAATAAAAATGGTTTTTAATTTTGTATTTTGTGTTTCTAAAAAGTATTTTTTTAATTATATTATTTTTAATGGTTTTATTTGAGAAAATTTTTTGTCAATTTTCATGTGGAACACATTTCATTCATTCCATCAAACATCAATTTTTTGAGGGTAGTGATTAAAAGGGTTTTCATGTTTTCCACTAGTCTGAGAGTTTTTTTCTCCCTTACTAAGAATTATTTATCAATACCTTTTTTTTAAAATTATTATTATTGGTATTAGAGTATAAAATTTTTAGAACATGGGGGTGAATATTAATTTACGAAAATTATAATTGAAGAAAAAATTACATCTTTTTTAATTTATCAAATAATATATTTTCAGTATGATTTTAAATTTTTAATTAGATTCACATTCTATTGAATCGAATAATTTATCATAGTTATACGAAAAAATTATTAGAAAGAAAAACATTCCATATATAAATTCAAAATAGAAAAATAAACATGTATTAACTATAAAAGAAAAATTTATTAGATTTTAAATTAAAAGATACATAAATTTTATAACAAAATGTGAACACTTTATCCTTCCTTATAATGGAAGTCTAATTCCATGAAATCTGGTATACATTGTTTAAATGAACCATAAATTTCTACCTTTGTTCAAGAATATTTCCCATTCATAGAATTTTTAAAATAGATTTTTTATTTTATCCCTATAATCCATCAATACCTATTATTGGACTCATTATTCATTATATCCAATGTATACATTGATCAAATTTAATCAGATATAGAAAATCAAATTAGAAATATATTTTATGAAATTTAAAATCCACACCTTGATTCCTTAAAACTAAAAACACTATGCATATTACAAAGATCACGCTAGTAACCTGGTGTTAAAAATCACGTCAAATAATATTCAAAGCAATTGAGTTGAAAAAATTAATATCTTTATCGAAATGGAACTCACATCTATTTTTAGGATATGGTACAAAAATTATATTCCATGATTGTGGAAGTTGATTTTAATGGAATTGGGTGAACTCAATCCTAAAAAATCAACATGTTTAGTAAATACATCATGTAATGTCCATGTAGGTAGAATCATCAAAATGATGTATTTTCTTCCATCTAATAAAGTAAAAATGTAAATTTCTAATAATAAATAACATTAATATTCTGGAAAAAATATTTACGTGATAGTTTTTTGAATAATTCATCTAGAAATTATGTCTAACTATAACTGATTTATATATTTCTGATTAATAAAGTGATGAATTTTCTAATGAGATATAGTTATAAATTTTTGGTTGAAAATGATATGAAAACATATTTTTGTAATATGAAATATTTTTTATGATGCTTAAAGTATATGTATTTATAATTTTAAATCTACATCAAATTATATTGATCGTTTAATATTTTTAGTTGTCTAATTCTTTAGATTCATATTATTATAAATATCATATGATAATAATACCTCATCTTATTAAAAAATATTTTATTTCTAAAGTGGATTTCTATGATTGTTAAAAGATTTTTTTAAAAAAATATTATAAAAACAATTGAATATATATATTATTTCTAAAAAAATTGTTCAAATGAATGTGAGTTGTGTTTTTCAAATAAATTTAATGAAATTATTGAATGTATAACTTCTCACTCAACAATTTTCACAGAGTTTTATAGATATGTAGGGATGATGATGAGGTCAGGATCAAATTTGTAAAGATATTTCCAGAAATTAAAAAGGTTTATTTTTAAAACATTTCTTCATTGGGAAAATGTATAATGATTAGAAATGACAATTTTAAAAAATGTGGGATTGTTATGTTTGGTTTATGATCCAACATTCGAAAAATATATGCCATTAAGACCATTGATAATGAGATAAGGTGAATTATATTTTAAAGTCAATATAATATGAAAATTTTATGGACAATTTAATATACATTTTATCAATGAATATATTAAATAACATTATATGTTTGGATATTATTTTAACAAACATGAAAAGTCGTATATATCCCGAATTTTTTGTATCTTTGGGATCATAATAGATATTTTTAAAACCACTATTAACAATATTTTAGTATGTAACATCCATATAAGATGGTTAACTATGATTTTATTGATTTTCTATCATTAACCTTTTTTTGGTTTGTTAATTGGATGGATCTAACAGTAACTAATGAAAAATGGTATCCAAAGGGAAATGAGATTGTTTTAAGAATAAACAAAAAAATATATATTTTATAGTGATAAACATTATGGAAAATATTGACCTTATATTAGGAGTTATTATTAACGTCCTAACCCTATGTTAGTATCCTTTAAACAATAAATAAGATATATGTGATGATCCATGGATGCTCAAGTTATAATGATCACAATGGTAAAAAGATCAAAGAACAGTGTGTCATAAATGTGGAAATGAAATCCCCCATAAAATATCATTAAATAATGGAATGATGATTCAAATTTCATAAAGTAGGTCATATTGAAATACTCCTCAAAGGAAAAAATGAATTATTCAAATAACATTATTAAGGGGAAATAAGTTCACCCTGATGTATAAATTGAATCTTTCAAATGTGGGAAGAATGGTCAATATGAAAATTGATGTCCCTAAGGGAAAACTAAAAAATAGTACCTAGAAGACCATATATATAAATGTTTATAAATTTTGAAAACCATTATTTTTGAATATGAGAAAATAGTAAATGACATATGAAGGAAAAAAATTTATCATGGATAGTGTTTTGATATTATTTAATAATAGGTTTTGATTCATATATTTTTTGGAAAGATGTATTATAGAATAATATTTAAAATCAAGGTTAAAGGATAATGGAAATTATTGAATGATTGATGCATTAAGAGATAGGTATTCATGATTTATGATTTAAGGAGGAATATAAGTGTAAATATTGTCTTAATGTTTTCTGTGATTTAAGTACTGTGAGAGGAATTTATATTTTATATATATATGACATTTATGTATGAAATGTGAAAATATATTTGGTTAATGATTATATTTTCATTTTTTTACATATGAATAATGTTTTAGATAACCATTATGGTGCATATTAACATTTATTTTGAGGTAATTATTAGTTATTACATTTTTGCGGATGAAAACAAGAAATGTATGAGATTAATTTTGAGTTAAAAAATTTAATTATTATTGAATATATTAATATTATTTTAGGATGTGTTGAATACATATCTAGGAGTGTTATATGAATTATATTATATAGTTATAGAAAAAAGAAAAGTAGAAGGATGAGATAAAACATGAATTGTCTAGAAATATTGTGTGGTATGAACTAACAATAGTAGAAGGATAATGGTTCATAATCTAACACATGACAACATGATTCTTTGGTTAGTATGAGATTGTTTTTTTGTATTTAATTGACTAGAAAAATAAATGTTATGTTCATTTTTTTTAATGAGAGTTTATTTCATAAATAACTCTAAGATTGAAAATTTATGTTTTCATTATGTGATTAAATATATTTTAGAATATTTTCACTATTTTGGTAACCCTTTATGATTATGGTAGTAATTATATTAAGGGATGTTATTTTTGGAATAAAGGATGATTTTTCTTTTGGAGGTGTATAAGAATTTAATGTGCGGTTCTGGTGATCTATGTTATTTAATGAAATTATTAGAATTTCTGGCCAATTATTTGGTTATAGAAATTATATTTTTGTTATGGTACACTATGAGTAGATGACATTATTTGGGGGTAATTATTAATTAAAACATATAAGAGTATATAATAATATCCTCTAGATTTTAGTCATTCAATCTTATTCTAGAATATTTTAATGAATTATAAGGTTATATTTTTTTTTTGAATGATATATATTAAACATTTGGTATTACAATTTGTTTCTGGAAATTATTTATTTTAACCTTATTAATATTTCAACATTTTTGGAATTATCATATCAAATTATTAACATTTTTGGGTTTTGATAATAAAAAAAGAAACGAGGACTAAAACTTTAACCATTATTGAATTTTTTTTATCCAATAGAACATTATTCTAGTTTTTTAGGAATAAAAATACTATCTTGAATAATTATAATTGTGAATAACAAGATGAGTTTATTGAAAAAATTAATTATGAGTGAAATTATTATCAATATGTATGTATACATCCATATCCATTTATTATATAGGAAAAATTTATTCCTTAAACCTAATAAATTGATACAGAAATAAAAACAGTACTGATTTATTATTTATTAACCTGAAATCAATAGCATCTTTTAGGGTTCACATCCTCATGATCATGTAATCCATCACTCTCTATCAGTCCTTGTGATTCATTTTTTTCAACCAAATTCATTTTTTCACATCACAAAAATGTTTTCCCATATCGAAACCCAGTTATGTGTAATTCGAAATTACCGTCATACTTCCCTTATCACTCTTTTTCATGGGGATATTTTATTAATCCTTTCTAAGATGTGGGGATTTCAACAATGGTGTACGATATTGTCAAAACCAAGGTATTCAATTTGTAACAACCCAAGTATTTATATAATTATTCATTTTCATTTATATTAATATTTATGAATAAGATACTATTTTTACAATAAATGGGTTTCTTTCTCCAATAGCATACTCGTCACACAAAAACAAGTTTCTTTAAGATTTTATGTTACACACAAACTTTGAGTTATACAAAAACATAATATAATGTTAATATTATTTTAAATGGAATTTAACACCTATCAATTGTATTTGTATGAATGAATAGAACTAACCACAACAGGATTATAAACTTTAGTTAAATATATTTACATTTATCTAATAAATTTTAGAGGATTAAAATAAGAATGAATCAGATCATTAGCATTAAATACTATAATATTTTCAAAAGGTTAGTTTACAACCATTTGATGGAATACCATTTTTAAATATATTTTTTTCCACTTTTATATGATATATTTGATAAAATAATCTTCATATATAGAATTGGGAAATCAAAATTTACTTTGGATGAAATATTAGTTTTTTTTCAAATAATGTACAATTTTTAATGTATAGTGGAAAATACTCCATTTTAATTCAAAACTGCTTTTAATCAAATTTATTTTTATAGTGATATTATAATAATAATTGGTTTTAAAGTTTAAATTGATTATATTTTTATAATTTAATCCAATTTTGGTCATTATAAGTAATTTCACTTTTAAATTGGAAATAAACACAAGGGAAGCATTTGATAGATATGACTTCTCAAAAACATGCCTTTTGGTTTTGACAATAATAATTATTATTAAATTAATTATTGAAGCTTCTGGGTTTTGAATTTGGAAAAAATTATTCCTTATTTGGAATAAGGAGGTTCAAATTGTGTGAATATTAACGTATTATTTTTGGTCATTATGAATAGTAACTTCAGTAATTATTTTATTTATCATGGTTGAAGGATAAATCAGATAAATAAGGGTATTAATAATATTATAATAATATTAAACAATTGCAATACATGTCCTAATCCTATTGGATTACATATGTCCAACCATGATAATCCTTTGGTCAATTTTGGGACCCCATGGATCCACTAGTGAGTGATAAAGAAACTTTATTATAATTAATATTTATTAAAGAGAAAAATAACATAAACAAGTAGATTTTTACAATATATATTTTATACGGGGTTATATAACTGATCTAATTGAAGATATATTTTGAATGTTAAATATATACTTTTAATTATGACACAATGATTATGCATCTGTTCCTTCATTAATGAAGGATTCAAAAAAATGATAAAATAATTAACAAAATCAATGTAATTTTAATATTTTGATGCCATCCACAAATTTTATGGATGAAATTGATGTATTCTATTTTATTTAATACTTTTGGTTATAATAAATTATGTTTTAATGACTTTATGATTAATCAAATACTTTATAGTATCAAAATTGACATAAATGGGTTTTTAAAACAAATATTATTTTATTAAATGATATAATAGTACAATAAGTGACTGATTTGGCTAAATTCCACATATAATTTTTAAAAATAATTAATGACCCAATAATTTTTCTCTTTCCATTTTATAATAAATATAGTTACCTAATATTATAAAAATTCATAAAGACGTGGTATGAGTTCATGTTTTTAATTAAGGTTTAAAGTTAAATGATAAGGTTATATTTGTGGCATAAACATGTATAAACACTATTGGTTTTGTGTTTTTTGACCCAAAAACCTCTAATATTTTAAATAAATGGGCTTGGTAAAATTTTCAACCGATAAATAATTATATAATAAAATAATACTTCAAAACATTCTTAAAGTGCCCCTCATCCCTCTTATAAAATGGCATCACCTCTACCCATTTACTCACACCTATCAAGTCCATTTTATCTTTTGATTTATTATCAAATAAGCTCCAAAAACCCCTCATTATATCTTATGATACTATAGTTGGGAATAAAATTAATAATGTCTTTTTTCTCAAATCGAATGAAGTTACCTGATTTAGTGGTAATATCTTCGCTCAAGATCTTTTCATTTATTTTCCCTCTCCACTCACTGTGACCATTTTTTTTATTAAAAAAATAGTATCCTAACCATACTCCGATGTTTTTATGGTAATTATTATAACTACACTTACACAAACCTTTATCTAGTGGATACAATCATTTTATTTCAATTTACAATTAACTATTGTCTCACAAAACGATTATTGTCCAATATTCACCCACTACCTCTCATGGTAGCCATTATGATGGAACTGTATTTTTATTTGATAAATATTATATTTATATTATTTATATTGATATTTTATTTTTATTTAAATCATACATTTATGATTTCCCTAATGTGTAAATATGATAATTTCATTTGATGACGTGAGGATGATAGCCCCCTCAAAGTGATATTACACGTTAATGACATAAATGGTGCATGTAAAGGATGTCGTTAATTAAATTATGTAATGTATATAAAATATTATATTATACAGCAATTATAAAATTTTGTCATATAATTTATTTTTTATTCATTTAAATATGAAAAATAAATGAAATTAGTGTTCATGAGTATATATGGATTACATTACACATGAAAGATTCATTGCATTTATTATCTCTAAATGATATGTATTATTATAATAAATATATATAATGGATATATATTATATTTAAATCTTGAAAATAATTCTACAAATGATTTACTTTTCACTATATGGGCATATTTTCCTCAAAACATGTTCATTTTCGACTAAAGTACGGAATATCTATTAAATGACTGATATTAACATAAATTATTATGTAATATTTATAATGTGGTAATTAGTGATATAAAAAGAATATTAATTTTTTAAAAACTTATGAATAAATTATATATTTACTGAAATTTACTATTTATGAATGACAAGTATCATACGTGAGGAGCCAGACTCATGTTATGGGAAATTCTTATCCCAATTTCCATTCATTCAGTTGATCTTCTACTTATTGAATATGTCAGACTATGATTATGTGATTAAACAAATTTGATGTCCAATCTGGTATTTATACTTGTTTTATCTATAATTATGTTGAATAAACATAATTGATCTATTTTATTTACAAAATTTTTTTTGTAATGGACTTCGCCTCAATCTCATTTCATTGAGGCATATTTTTGTTTATACATGACATTTTTTTATACGGTGTATAGTTATAGAAATTTTCGTTTGATTTCATTCAACTTTTTTCAAATTTAATCTTTTTTCAGAAGAATTTTTCTTAATGACAAAATTAATTTTTTTTAGTATATGTGTTGACAATGACCTTCTCACCACCCCAAACATTATTTGATATTTTGTTTCCATAACAAGCCACAATGTTTCTAAAAAAAATACAATATACCCTTTTTATGTATTTTTTATTGAAAATTCATTTTAGAAATCATTGATTAAGTCAATATTCTTAAATGATATATTATCATTCCAAATATGGAAATTCTAACATTACTTTACTATTTTATATGTTTTGATCATGTTATGGTTCTTGGGTATTATTTTCATATACAGGTGGTTTTGTGAAAAATTAAGGGTGGGTGAGACTAAAATAGCTCTCCATTGCATTGGGTAATGTGATGGAGGTAAATTTTAATGTTACTCCTAACATATTTATGTAATATAATGTGATGGTTATACCAAATGTAACTATATATGTTGCTCTAAAATCTACAATGTAAGCATGTTATGGATGCCACAAGTAACATTTATAATTTTTTATTTCATTTTTTTATTCAAATATATTATGATTTTATGATTTATGTTAAATATATTATGTTTTCTTATTTTAAATTATGATTTCCTTGATTTGTATGTATTCATGGATTAATGTTTTATATCCTTATTTTATATCCATTATAGAGATTTTTATGCTCCCCATTTTTTTTTTGAAATTTTTTCATAGGTTATATGGAAGGCTAAGAGAAAAAAATAATTTAAGAAGATTTATATCAACAAAAAAATTCTTGTTTTATTTAAGGTGTGTTATTTTTTTGTCAAAAAATGTGAACGAGTTGAAGTGGTTACTAGTAATTTTTGAGATATAATGTAATACTTACGACCTAATTCTCTAAAACCCTAAACCTAAAAATATCTTTAATGTAGAATTCATAACATAACTCAAGGTTATCTAATGTTTAAGTCTAGGGGCTAATTTTTTGTATTAGAGGTCTATTTAAATAAAATTAGGAGTTATGATACTGTTAAATGAATACCTATAAATTATTTTTCTTTGTCTTAAAATTAAACTCTGGCAGCATTTAAAGATTACCATGTTGATTCATTTTTGATATATCTATGTTCATAATGGTTTTTCATAGAGGGAATTGGTAAGTTGTGCTGGGAAGGAATACATGAGGAAATGACCTTCCAAATCTGCATCCTTAGATGGTCAGAATCAATATAAAACTATTCTTTTTTCATTAATTGAAATTTTGAATTAGGTGATAAATAATGGTTGTGTTTATATATGATATTTTGGTATATTTTAATATTAAATAGGATCATTAATGTCATTTATATGTTATCTTGAAAACATTAAAAAAATATAAACTATATGGGAAATTACTCAAGTGTGAGATTTGGTTACAACAAATTATATTCCATGGTCACATTGTCTCAAAAAATTGCTTAATTGTTGATATTGGTAAAAATTTTGTTAAACAATGGTCAAGACACACAAATATATATTATATTCATAGATTTCATGGTTTAGTCAGTTGTTACCAGAGGATTGACAAAAATTGGGTACATTTATGTACTCTATTGTCTAAGTTAACTCGGAAAGGTGTTAAGTTTATCAGGTAATTTATTATGATTCATGTTAGATGAAAAAACATGAGTTAAATTACAATAAATATGATTTATAATTTTCTATTGTTGTTTTTTATTTAATAATTTTGAGGCATCATCTGTATTGAGAAATTTTGAAATATATACTGACCCTTAACGTTTGAAGTATATATTCACTCAGAAAGAAATTAACATGAGACAAATAATATGTCTAAAATTAATCAATGATTATGATTACATGATTTATTACCATCCAAGAAAAGAAAATAATGTGGTTGATGCATTGAATTAGAAAATTAATTCTATATTAACCATGTTACCTTTAGAACACGAGCTTTTCTTTAATTATTGGATGAACCTTGTCATGGGAATTTTTGGTGAAATAAATTCCTCTGATTTGTTTCAGGTTTTAGTATATTTGTCTCTAGAAGATAGAATGAAGAAAGTGCATAAATTTGACAATGATTTGTAGAAAAATATGGAATTGGTTCAGAATGTAATGTTACCTAAATTTAAAATTGATTAATATTGTTTTCTGAGGTTTTGAAGGAGGTTATGTGTGCCTTGTGATTCATAGTTGAAGAAAAAATTGTTATTTGTAGCTCATGGTTAAATATTTTCAGTTCATCCTTGATGTAATTAAATTTATAGAGATTTTAGGCTGTATTACTGATGGGATGGAATGAAAAGAGATATTGTTGAATTTACACAAATATGTTTTATTTGTCAATGGGATAAAGTAGAGTGGTGGTTACCGAAAGGGATGCTTCATACATTGTTAGTTCTGGAGTTGAAATTGGAAGATATAACCATTTATTTTGTAGTGGAATTACCAAAGAATTATTGAGGTAACAATGCTATCTGAGTTATTGTTGGTCGATTGACTAAATATGATCCTTTTTTTATTTTTTTAGATACTCTGTCTCGAGTTCAACTTTCTCAATTTCATATAAAAAGGATATTCAGGGTACATGGAGTACCCATATCCATTATATCTTATCGTCATCCTAGTTTCACTTCTAAATTTTTAAGGGTCTTTTAAAGTCATTAGGAACTAAATTAAATTTCAGTATATCTTTTCATCCTCAATTAGATGGGTAGTAAGAATGGACAATTCAGACCTTGAATGATTTGTTACGTTCTTGATCAATGGATTACAAGGTAATTTTGGAATAAAATCTTTATTTGGATGACCTTTCATATAATATATTTTTTCATTATAGTATAAAAATGGCACCATGTGAGGAATTATATGGAAGGTAGTGTTGAACTCTATATTTCTTTGACTCATTACATGAAAGGATGTTAATGGGATCAAAATTGGTAGAAGAGATGAAAGAAAAAGTTCAGTTGATTTAGAAGAAAATCAGAGCATCTCAAATAAGGTTGAAAATTTATTTTGATTACTGAATGAATTATTTTTCTTTTGAGGTAGGTTATCATGTATTTCTAAAAGATTCTAAATGGAAAACAGTTATGTGTTTTGGTAAGAAGGGAAAGATGAATCTAAAGTTCGTTGGAGTCTATGAAATCCTAGAGAAAGTTGAATCAGTTGCCTATAGAGTGGATTTACCTCCATTTTTATAATAGGTACACAATTTATTTCATGTTTCAACATTGATAACATATTTGATGGATCTATCCCACTTTTGGAGTCTTGAGGTAGTTCAGATGGAAGAGAATATTTCTTATAAGGAACAACCCATCTAGGTTCATGACCACCAGGAGTAAGTGTTGTGGAATAAGGTAATCCATCATGTAAGGGGTTTTTAGAAATACGATATCATTTAAGAGATAAAATGGAAATCTATAAATTCTATGATAGATAAATACCCCCACTAATTTGATATGTGAATATAATTATGAGGATGCAATTCCCAAAAGAGGGGAATGACGTAACAACCCAAGTATTTATAGAATAATAATTTTTCATTTAAATTATATTTATGAATAAAATATTAATTTTACAAAGAATGGGAGTATTTTTTTGATAGCATACTCAACACGCAACAACGAGTTCCTTTAAAATCTTATGTTGTTCCAAACATTGAGTTACAATGAAAAATAATATAATTATTTTATTTTTATAAATAGTGGTTAATCCCTAGCCATTTAGTATAATGTAATGAATAGATATATCTATAATATTATTATACATGTTTCATAAATGTCTTTACATTTATCCATTAAATTTTAGTGACATCAAATAAGGGTTAATCGAATTTTAAGAATGAAATACTCTAATATTTTTAAAAGGTCAGTTTACTACCTTTTGATGGAGACACTTTTATAAATGTAGTTTTTATCACTTTTATAAGTTCTATTTTACAAAATAAACTTCGTCTATAGAATAATTACCATAAAATTTTTTTTGGATGAAATTATGGTATATTTCGGATAATCTTCATTTTTTAATGAATAATGAAAAATACACCAGTTTAATTCAAAACTATATTTTAATCTAACTTATTTATATAGATTTATTTTTCATTTAATTGGTTTTAAAGTGTAACTGGACTATATTTTTATCATTTAATCCAATTTTGGTCGTTGTAAGTTATTTCACATTTAAATTTGAATGAAACACTTGTCTATCTTTTGATAGTTATTACTTCATAAAAACCAGCATTTTGGTTTTGACAAAAAAATTAATATTAAATTAATTTCTAAAAATTTCGTGATTTGAATTAGGAAAAAAGGGTTCATTATTTGGAATCAGGAGGTCCATGTTTTTTGAATACGTAATTTTAATTTTTGGTCATCATGAATAGTAATATTTTTAATTACTTTATTTACCATGGTTAAATGGATATTTGAGTAAATAGGGGAAAAAATTAAGATTATAATTATATTAAACAACCCTAACACTTTTCCTAGTACAATTGAATTAGATATGTCAGATGATGGGCATCCATGGGTCTATATTGGGACCCTATGTATCCACATGTGAGTAACAATGACACTTTATAATAATTACATTAAAGTAAAGATAAAAATAACATAAACATATATCATTTTAATAACAAAATTTTTATATAGGGTTATATAAGTGATATCATTGTATTAAAATATTAATTATAATGATAAAAATATATCCTAAATCATGTTATTTTATTTATAATTTTTATACATTAGATAAATAATTCTAATTATGAAACAATGATGATGTAATGATTCCTTCATTAATAATGGATTAATATAAATGATTTTATAAATATTTAAATAAATTTAATTTTAATATTTTGATGTAATAAACAATTTTTTGGATAATATTAATATTTTATATTTGATTTAATGCCTTTCGATTGAAGGAATCGAGTTTTTATGACTTTAAAAAAATCAATTGCTTTATAGTGTCAAAATTGACATAAATGAGTTTTTAAATGAAATTCTATTTTATTAAATGATATAATAGTCCAAAAAAACTATGATTTATACAAAATAATTATATATTGTTACAAATTTCATTGAGTATCCACTAATGTTTCTATTTGTATTTTATAGTTAATATAGTTATAATGTTTAATAAAAAAGCTAGAAGTCACGGTAAGAGTTATGGTTTTTAGCTAAGTGATAAAGCTAACAGATATAGTTAATTTTGTGAAATAACTTGTCTAAAACCTATTGGTTGAGATTTTTGCAACCCAAAATCATCTTCTATTTAAAATAAATGGGTTTGTGACTGTTTGAAATTGAAAATCATTATATAATAATATAATACTTCAAAACCTTCCAAAAGTTCCCCACCCCCTCTTATAATAGGGAATCAACTATATCATTTTAATCACACATATCAAGCCCCATGGGTTGTCCAATTAATTAGAAATAAAGCTTTAAATATCCCTTATTTCCACCTAGAATCCTTTCCTTGGGAATAATGAAATTCTAGAATTCCTTTTGGCTCAAATCGAATGAACATACCTGATTTAGAGGTAACGTCTTCTCTCAAGTTATTTTCAATTATTATTATCCTCTAGTCCATATGATATTATTATTAATTGATTGAAAAAAAACAAGTAACCTAAATATATAAGGATACTATAATGATATGGATTCAAACTACACTTAAACAGACCACTATATAATGGATACAAATATATTGTTTCTTTGCGCGATGAACTACTGCCTCACGAAACGATGATTGTTTAAATTCTTCTACCACCTCTCATGGTGGAGATTATGATGGAACTATTTTTATATATGATATATATTATTTTTATATTATTTTTATGATTCTATAATTAGTATTTACATAATACATTTATGATTTCCGTAATGTGTAAATACGATAATTACATTTGATGAAGTGTGGAATACCACACCCTCAAAGTGATATGACTAATTCATGACATACCTAGAACGTATGAAGGATCAAATTAATGAACATATGTAAGGTATATAAAATATGATATTATAATATACTTATAATATACCATAATAAAAATTACTTTAAATTCCTTTAAAAATGAAAAATAAATGAATGTAGCATTCATGCGTACGTACGAATTGACGTCCCTATGAACGATGCATTTTATATATTTTATTGATATGTTATATACTATTATAAAAACATAAATATATATATATACACACTTTATATATATGATAATTAGATCATGAATATCATTCTAGAGATGATGTAATTTTTTCTACAAGGACAAATTTACATCAAAACAAGTTCATTCTCGTCTCGTGTACCGAATATCGACAAAACAACACATATTAACGTAAATAGTTATTTCATATTTATAATGTGATAATAATTGATATTAAAGGAATAATAAACTTAATAATGGTTCAGAAGAGATTATTAATTAAATTATTTGTATTATTCATGGAAAAAAAGAATCATACATGATAACTCCGACTCAAGGTAAGGTATCTTCTTAACCCAATTTCCATTAATTAGGTTGATCTTATAATTCATGAATATATCATTCTATAATTGTGTGTGAAATAAATTTTGTGGTCTGATATTGTATTTATACTTGATTTATGTGTAATTACATTGAATACACACAATCGATATATTTTATTTACAAAATGATCTTTCCAATGGACATCGTATCAATCTCTATTCATTGAAATATATTTTTCTATATAATCAACCTAATTTTATATGGTGTATAATTATACCACTTTTCTATTAATTTCATTCAGCGGTTTAAAAAAAATATTGTTTTACGATTCATTTTACTAATTGAAAAAATAAATGTTTCCTTTTAATATACGCAGTGACAACGACCATGCCGCTACTGTGAGGATAATTTGATATTTTTATTCCATAACAAGCCAATATTGTTTTAAAATATAAAATAAATTATATATACCCTTTTTACATATATTTTAATTTAAAATGGTTTTATGAAATAATGGATTATGTTAATATCATGAAAGGATATTTTATGGTTGATAATGTGGAAATATTATCTTCCCATTATGCTTTTTCTGTGTGTTATGATTATGTTATGGTTCTTGGAAATTGTTTATGTATATGGGTGGTTATGTGATAAGCAGAGGGTGGGTGAGTTTGAGATATCTCTCTAATGCATTTCCTATCATGATCGAGGTAAACATTAATGTTTATCGTAAGATATTTAGGGAATATACTTTCATGGGAATTCCAAATGTAACTCCCTTTGTTGTTGTGCAAACTTCAATGTAAGTATGTTATGGATTACACAAGATACCTGTATGATTTTTTATATCTATGTTTTTTTCATAAATATTATGATTTCATGAGTTATTTTGATGACAATGTGTTTTATGATTGAAAATTATGATTTTTTTATTTCTATGTATTCTTTGTCTAATGTTTTCTTTATTTATTTTAAATCCCATTTTAAGCTTTTCATGCTAATTCCATGTCTTTTAAATGTTTTTCTTAGGGATAGAGGATCAGTAAGAGAAAATAATAATTCAAGTATATTTATATCAATAAAAAAATTCGTGTTTTATTTAGGATGTTTTAACTTTGTGAACTAATTGGGAAGAGTAGAAGTGTCTACTTGGAATTTTTGAGATGTAATGTTACAGTTATTTCCAAACTCTCTAAACCACTAAACCTGAAATGATCCTCAATGTCGAATTCTTGAAATAAATTAATATTATGTAATGTTTAAGGTAGGGGCCTCATACAATCTTATGATTAAATGGTGATAGATATATATATTCAATTGAGGGATAATGTAATATTTCAATATTTTTATAAAATAAATAATTTGTTTGATTTCATACAAGATAGGAAACCTAATGTTTAAATGAATAACGAATAGTAATTATTTAGATGTGACCATAATGTCTAGAAATTAAACTAGTGGGAATGGATATTCTGAATAATATTATGAAATATAAAATGGAATTACAAATATCTGTTTAATTTTTTTAATTATTTATAAATAAGACCTCCTTTTTTGAGAAATCGTTTTAATTTTAAAAAATCATATTTCCACCTAAATTTGATTTCATAATTTTTCTAAGTAAATTTTATAATTTAATTTTTTAAATATTGTATAATTTACTTTTAAAAAATTATTTTTGAATTGAAAATGTAATAATTATGTTTGGATGATTTTTTGATGATTTTTTTTGAAAAGAATTACTTTTTAAAGAGTAGTGATCAATACTGATATATATTGAAAAATATATTTTCTTATAAAAGTGATTACAACGTAAATTTTTTTTTTGAATCATTATTAATAAATAATTACATATGATTTTATTATAGAAAATTATTATTTTTGAGATGTATTTAATACTTGAATTTATAATGACATCATTTTATATTTTAAAGCATCATTATCTAAATAATACATTTTATTCTTGTTTTCCCGATTGGATTTCAAATTAAATTTATAAATTTATCTGATTAATATTATGAAAAAATGGATTTTATATTTTAAGTTAGTTGGTTTTGAAATAGGTAAATGTGATTTTTTTTCAATATGGATAATATCTTAGAAATTTTTTTTACATTGGTAATGTGTAAATAAAGAAATTATTGTTAAAAATAAAATGAAAATGTTTATAATATTACCGAATAAAATTCTTCAATTATGTTTCATGAGTCTATTTCACTCACAATCTTCTAATATTCTAGTATTTTACCTTTTATTTTTAATTAGATCTGATTATAACCATTTTAAAATTCTATTTAAAAAAGTCAAAATTGTAACATCTTGGTTTTTAATGACTACAAAAATATAATTAAAGGCATAAAAATAGGTTATGCTTCATTATAAATAGTCATTCAAATTATTAAAGATTAATATTCATCATGGAAATTTATTTTTAATTTTGATTTTATAAATAACTACCTTAAATTCTAACACAACATTTACATTCAAATTATTCAATTAATTGAAATGAAAAATAAAAGACATTAAAAAAATTATAACAAATAATATATGAGATAATTAATGTGATAAGTTGATATTATATATTTAAATTTTCCATTAGTGATTATTATACAAAACAAATGATTATTATATGGTTGATAGTATCAAAAATAGTTTATTTATGGGATTTCTTCATTTATATCAACTATCATGCCGCTTGAAGTGTAAACAATCATTGTTTTCATGGTAAGTGTCAAAGGGGATGATGATGGGTAAAGACTATATGGGTAACAATGTTATAAAATGTTTTTTTATTTTTTACGATGTTATTTCAGAACCAAAATCATCCTACATTATGAATATATCATTTTGGAGATATTTATAATAGAACATTAATTTATATTAATTGAATATAATTAGAAATTCCAAGAGTGAACCTAAACTATCTTTTAAAAGGAAAATAATTACTACCTTTACTACACACTAAAAAACCATTTTTATTTAAACAATTTATATAAAAATCACTTCTTCAAATGGATAACCACATTATAGGGTCATTAGTTAGGACATATCAATAAACTTAGTGTTCTTAAGTTGTTAAGCACTTGATGTTTTCTAAATAAAATCTATCAATATTAATCGAGCATTTCCGTATTATTTATTCATCCACCTCCTAAAAATCATTATTAAACAATATTATATAATTAAAACAATATATTACATATTATAATTTGTTGTTATGATAATTGAAGAACTGATATACATATTCTATTTCATCAAATGGGATACAAACTTATTTTTCACATGTATGGTAGAAAACAACCTCTCAAACTGATGTAATTCTTTTTAGAACACCATATCTCATATAGGTATTATATTGATGTAATTAATTTTTATATATTAAATTAATGAAATATTTGTCTATATTAAAATATATAAATCCTTTATCTTCTTCTAATTCATTTCTTAGAAAAATGATAATTTTCTGTGAGTGTATGTGTGGGATACCTCCTCCTCAATGTGATGTAATCCATTTTTGCATAACTACATGAAATGGATGATATATATATATAATTATATAAAAAAATTTAATATTATATTTATGGTATATTGATAATTTATATAAATATCATATAATACATTACTTATTTTCATAATGATCATTGAAAAAAGGATATGTTACCCATTTGTATGTTAAGAATGAAATCTCAATAGTTATAACATAGTTAATTTTATATAACTATCTTTTAGAAATAGTTTTAAAAAAATTGATGTATGATATGATAATTAAATAATGATCATTTTTTAATCTATGAATGATTAATGATCACATTGACCCTATTCCATACATCGATGTATGTTTTTTTCAAATAATCTTAACATTGTCCAAACCCCATATGTAAATTTAATTGAATAAATTATTTTCTATTAAATGGTCTTAAATGAAACAAAGGAACACTGTAAATTAAAAATTTTCTTGGGTTGATTTAGGACAATTTAATAGAAAATAATTTATTCAATTAAATTTACACCTGGAGTTTCGAAAATATTCATGTAATATGTGAAATGTTACATCAGTATATTGAATATTGTCAAAGTGGTCATTAATCAATAATTTTAAAAAATAATAAAATGATGATATAAAACATAGAAATGAGATTGATGAACCTAATATTTATGAATATGAAATATAAAATGAAGGATTACATTTAAAATCTATTAATTTTTTATTTTAATTTTTATGTTTTCAATATTATAAATATGTCTGTATTTATTGTTGTTAGCAGCCCATTTATTTATGTTATATGGTTTCCATCATGATTTATAATTAATTTTTTTCTATTGATTCTATTTACCTTCTTAATTTATGGAGATATAAAATATAAAAATATTTTGTATTTTGAGAAGGGTTATTATTTTTAGTGTATATAATTCGATAATTTAATAAAAGTAGGGAAAAAAAGATTTTTTTACTAAATTTAATATCTATAACATTAAGAGAGAAATTTGTTTCATACAATGGTGTAAATACCATTTTTATTGGAAGATGAATTTTTATTTCATTTACCTAGAAACTTCTATCAATATTTTATGTTGTATAGTTACTGATATGGATATTACTGAAATATATGTAGTTATTTATTATACATTGATTAATTTATTTTTTTATCTTTTTATATAATTTTATTTATCACATACTATTTTTCTTCTCTGATTTCATTTCATGTTGTCATTATCTTTTTAAACTTCACAAATGGGAAACGTGTGTGGAACTTATAGAAAATGAGGTATTAGAATTATGAAAATAAAATATTAAGAGGTTTATTTTGGACATATTTGAGATAATGAGATTAAAAATGTGAGAATGTCCTTATTGGAATTTATATGATGTTTTATATTTTCTTTAAAAATTCATGTCGATATTTTCCATTTATTTATCGTGTATGTATTGTGATGTTAAAAATATGGGTTTTTAAGTCATTCTCTAAATGGATTCTTCCATATCATTGATTTTGAATATAAAAATGTGATTCATTGATAGTTGTAGTTAATTATAATATCCTTTATGTTGCCTTTTTGATAATCATAATGAAATTGTAATCATTTAAATTTCAGTGAAATTATCGAAAGATATTAAAATTGATAACATTTAGAAATGTAATGATTCATTGTGATGGAAGACTAAATTTTACTTATTTTATGATAGAGTTTCTCCTAGATATTATGAGGTCAATGAAACTTAACCTGTAGATCATGGAATGTTTCCACTAATGTTTTTAAAATCTTACCCTATGAATAGTGTTAATGATTT
Source organism: Viscum album (assembly GCA_963277665.1). NCBI lineage: Eukaryota > Viridiplantae > Streptophyta > Magnoliopsida > Santalales > Viscaceae > Viscum > Viscum album. The sequence goes on along the minus strand of OY728143.1, from coordinate 986,880,662 downwards.
CCTAGAATAAGAGGCATTACATAAGTTCAAAAAATGATATAATGATTTCTTTTGTTCATCATCAAAATTATTTAGTGCTTAAATTTGTGACCTTTTTATGTTTATATTCAAAGCTACCACTTTGAGTTTTTTTCATCATAAATCTCTATTTTTTTGTAATAATTCTATAATTTATATTTACAATTAATGAATTCATGGTTTGTATTTTTTCAAAAATTTAATATTGATAACAATACATTGCATGGAGCCTTTAACTTTTAAATGTGGATTTTTTTTATATCTATTGTACATGGACTTGCTACTAATTGGGTGTATCACACAAGAGCACAGGGAATGTTTTTTTGAAATTTTACTTTTTTGGAAGAATTAACAAGGTTGAAACACGACACCTTCATACATATTCTATCTAAAAATATTTAACGAGGGACTTGGATAACATGTTTTAGGTTTCTGACACTCATATTGTGTTAGGGTAAAATCAAATAAGTCCATGATTTAAATATTATGGTAATAAATATAATTTTAGTATATATTGGTATATATTTTATATTTTTACATATATTTTTACATATATTAATTTCTTATTTCTTTTAAATTTTTAATAGTGGTGATTTAGTTTTATCTAATCTATTATCCTCCAAATAAATTACACTTTGTCAGTGGGTGAAAAAATTGGGGTTATTTTCAAATTCCTTAAACCTGACCCCCTCTTTAAGCATCTATAGTTATCCTTATCTATAAATATAATTCAAAATAATACTGAATACAACTTAAAATACTAAAACCAATTAGAAAAATTTATTGGAATTAAAACATAAAGTGAAAAGTGTCAATTTTATACTTGAGAAGTCCATTTAGAAAAATTTGAGAATACTTGGAGGGAAGTGACATGGTTAACAAATCCTCATATAATATTGACTATTTTTTAATTTAGAAATTAATTCGCTCAATATTATTTCAATTTTAGTGATTATTTGGTGAAAATATTTATTTAAAATAAAATAATAATATGTGAAAATTAAAAAAATCTTCTAAAAAAATAATTTCTAAAAAAGTAAATGATAAATTTTCAACACATGGTTCAATGAAAAATTTATGTAATTAGTATGATATTTAGATAAATACATTTTAATTTTCAAATGAATATTTTATAAAAAAAAGTAGTTGAAATTAAAGGATAAAAGGTAGAAGAAGAACATATGATATCTTAGGAAATTTACTCTTTATAGATGACTTAATAAATTTTATTGAAAATCATGGTTCTTAGAGTAGATGATGATGTCACCTGTATGATATCGAATTTACCTTAATGTATGTTTTTGGTTACATTTCTTTTTAGTTTCCTTATTTTGGGTAAATTATGTGTTTCCCTATGTTCATGTGAAGATTTTGGTGTGTCTCGGGGGTTTAGGACATGAAGGAAGAAAAAAAATAAGTTTCTGGTAATATTACACAGTTTTCACATAGTTAGGGTAAACTGTAAAAAAATCCCAGGTAACCATAGAAGGGGGTATTTTCAAAAAGTATCATCTGCATTGTTTGTTCATAGTTTGGAAAACCGTGTGGGAAAACCATTCTTCACATAATTTTTTTGAAATTTACAAAAAATCCATTACGTTATTTTTTTGTTCCACTTTGTATTTCCTCTATTTATCATCCCTTGAACCCTAGAAAATACTTAAACATCCATGAGCATCCAAGAAGTTATTTACCTTCAATATTAGGACATTTAGAGTACCAAAATTTGTGTATTTAAGTTCTAGGTACACCTAATACCCTCCTTGCTTCTATTTTTGGTATAGGGTTTCCATTTCGTATCCATATCCATGCAAAGCTCAAGAACCCTTCTTATTCGATGAGATTTACAGTGAAGAAATGCAGGAGGATTAGATCGATAAATAAGGCATTGATAAAGGGTGATTTCTCCAACATATTATATGTCTGTATTCTATAATTTATATCCCATAGTATATATTTTTCTTTCTTCATCTAGGGTTTTGTTCTTGATCACAAATTTATATATTATTCATGACATTAGAAAGATGTGATATATATTGGGTGTCTAAATAACCAATTTAGACACCCCATAATCCCCACAGGATATAGGGAGTATGACATGAATTATTTTGGGTGCACCCATAGGGTGCGCTAACCCTCTCGAATGGGGATATCGAAATTGTAAGGTGTGTAATTGACTCTTGATGTTGTATATCCTTAGATAATGTTTTAAATTTTTTAATAAATGACTTAGAATGGATTGTGTGTAATTCTTCATGTTATGGTTTAAGGTTATGGGACTATTTGGTGTACATGTAAATGCGTTAAATGTGATTAATGGGAATATGATACAGAATTATGTTTACACATGAATTTTCTTAGTTATATAAGAACGGGGAATGAGAATTGGGTTTAAATATTTATGTGTCATAATTCATTAATGTGTTAATAGATTATTCCATAATTTATAATTCCCATATTACAATAGTGTTGTGATGTTTCCAATGATATTGGCTATGCTGGGTTGTATTGTGGTTAAATTTTAATGATGATAAGTAATAATTTTCACATGTCTTGGTAGAGTGGGGTATATACACGGGGTTCAATTCCCATGGGTCGATTTTGACTAAGGTTCAAAGCTCCACCCACTAAATGGAATGCTTTGGTTAGAGGACAGAGTTCATTTCCCCTAACGGTTTCATTCAACATGGCAAGAGGCATCGAGGTGAAGATAATGTGGTGATTATGATGAGATATCTAGTGAGATATTACTGTATTTATTCTTATATTTAATATGAACTTAGATCATGCCTAATACATTGAACACATGAAAGAAGGTGATCTAATCCATTATTTTCTTGTGTAGATAACTTGTATTTAAGGGTATCATAACTTAAAAGGAAATAATCTTGAATGGATTATCAAACAATTTTACATTAATTTCTATTATTTATAACATTAATATACTATCTAATTGGATGGATATTTTTTAGACTCAATTTTTTGTGGCCTACTAAGTTGTACTCACACACTACTCGGGTGGTTGTTGGGTACCTGAGCTCATTTCATTGTTGCACATCAGAAAATAGGAAACAAAATTATGCTTGAGAAGTGATTCAGGTATTTTATGTGCACAAATGATGTTTGAGACATGGATCCAAGACCATTTTTTGGGATTCCAATGTGTATATATCTTTTTGGATTTCATTAACTTTTCATTGTAGCATGGCATGAAATATATAATGTTTCTTGTGATTTGTATCTCGTTCGGAAAACGTTGGAAAATGCATGTTAATATATAGTTCCTCTTTGTATCCAAAATTTGTATTCTGTTATCTTATGTATTACTCATGTTAAGAGGGTTTATTCGCTCCACAGAACCTATTAGACCCTCACAGCTAGTCTGCAACCACTTTCATACGTAGAGGTGCACTTGAGTTCTGGTGACGATCCATATTGGGGAACCAGTTTTGTTGATCGTAATTGGGGATGTTAAAAAATTATATCAAAGGTGTTATTTACTTTTTCATATGATTTTGGGCTGCTAGATATATTATTTGGATAGTTTTGGGCCATGTTAATCAGACCATACCTCAGATAAGATAACCCTTTTATGGGGGAAACCCATGTCACACTAGGTGGGAATTGTTGTTCTCAATGCCTGTTATTATATTTGATGATATTTTACCATTGGGTGATTCACATGTGGTGTGGTGTGATAGTTTTATGATATTATTCTCTTGGGTGGACTGGGGTCAGGTTATGTATTCAGAAACCATTCTAGAAACCAATGTATATAAGTGAAATGCATCGTAGTAGGCACACAAACATTAGATAGATGTGTATGAAATGTAGAGTAGGATTCATTTGATTTCATGAGGTGAAGAAAATTGACCCTAATGAAATTATACAAATGTAAAAAATGGGAAATAAAATATTCGATATGAAATAATGAATTGTGCATTATAAGGGGTAGTAAGTGGATTAGAGTGGTCTATGTGAGTAGAAATATTCAAATATCTATGAAATAGTGTATGTATGATGTTTTTAACCATGTGAGTTAGTTACCTGTGTTTTACCTTAACTTGTTGGGGTGGACAACTATAGTTTCCCAGTTTTCATCAGTATCGTTCAAGTGGTGTTTGAGAAAGGATTATTTTATTTATAGTGCAGAACCTTCCCTTATATTTTCGCCAAAGCATTATGCCTTCAGTTCTAAAGCTTGTGTTTCATATTGGAGAGAGATTCCACCACGAATAAATGTTTCAGTGGGGCTATTAAGGGTCGTTATTTGGAATTCTTCTTTAGTGGTGGCGTAAATGAGTGTGGTGATTTATGAATATATTGAAGAGGAGTTCCATGAGAGCTATTGTAGTTTTATACATCTGACAGAATGGGACACCGTGCAGTTTTTTCCAAGTATTTTTGAGCTAAACAAGGAGTTTTAGATGAATCACCCTCCAACATTAACCTTATAGGGTGGGATAGATGTTATAGAGTTCAGAATAAAGTATATCCAGACTATTCCTGAAAATTTGAATATTTCTCAGGAGAAGAATGTCATGTTTTCAACCTATATACTGACAGGTCAAGCATTGCATTGGTGGGACATCATGGTTAAAACATAGTAGGAGAAAGGATTAATATGGGGGTATTTCCAGAGATATTTCTTGAACACATTTACCCAGAAATATTGATTCAAGGGATGGAAATGGAATTTATGAGTTTTATCAAAGGTACAATGTCGGTAATGGACTATGATAGTCATTTCACTAATATTTGATACTTCATTCTAACATTATCAGGAGATGAGGTGGTTGGGGTGAAACATTTCCATGATTTGTTGAGAAACATGATCAGATCACAGGTGGATATTTTCCATAAGAAAAGGTTTGATGAATTTTTTGAACAATCCCTTATTTTAGAAGGGATCTTAAAGTAAACATTATGTTGTGAACATATGGTGCCAGATGAGTAAGTATTTAATGTTGCTGCTGAGAGTGGGAAGTTCCATTTTTGAATATTCCATTGGGTTAGAAGTTCACAGAAAGGACAGAATAGGGGACCGACAACATTGAGTGGTGACTAGATATTTATTTTATCAGTGTGGTAGGTTGGGGACCTGCATGGAAAATTCTCCCTACCACCAGTCGAGTGCTAAGCATGCATCAATCTACGCAATGTGTAGTAGTTCGATAGGAACCCTTCAATGTCAGGAAATAAGGGATTTCCTAGGAAGATGTTTAGTGTAGTAAGTGGGATAGTTACCTCATCTCTAGAAGGAAGTTGGAGTTGTATGGGTCATTCTAAAAGCATTAGTGAATGTGGAACTCCGGAGAGAGATCACCCACACTAATAGTGTAGTACATTGCATGGTATTTATAATGGATTATAGGGTAGAGGGGTAGGTCATCTCTATATAGTTCATACTATGCCTAAAGGTGATGACGCATGACCATCAATAGTTTGAGGTATGATTCATGTATCTTTCACACTCCCTAGTGCTTAATTTGATACATGTGCTACAAATTCTTTTATTTATAATCAGTTTGTAGTTGTGTTGGGATTAACTGTAGAGGGATCAAGGGGACTAATGTCACTTTTTACTGCATTACAAGGATGAGTTGAGGATATCACGCAGTGTAAGGATTGTTCTCTGGAGAATGGTTCTACTATTTTCTATGGGATCTATTTTTTCTATAGGTGTTAGGTTTTACCATAATCATTGGAATGGATTAGTTGGCATTATATCAAGAACATAACGATTGTTTCTGACATGAGGTAACATTTACATATCTCTATAGGGATATTGTTTCCTTAATGGTGAGTGGGACACTCTAGTGTACCATGAAGGTACAATGTATCAGCATTTGGGAGAACCCACGGCTCATGTGGCATACCTTATGTTAGATGATGGTGAGAAAGAGTTGCTAATTTTCCTTTCGGTTGTGGAATGGTTTCATGATGTCTTTCTGAAGGACTTCTAGGGTTTATCACCTGATAGAGATGTTGATTTCATAGTTTAATTGTTTCTAGTTGCGGAGTTAGTCTCCATTCCACCATACCAAATGGAACCAGGAGAGCTCCAAGAACTCAAATTTCAACTCATGAAGTTGGAACGTAAGGTGTTTATCCTTCCTAGTATATCAAAATGGGGATATTTTGTACTTTTTTCTATGAAAGATTATGGATCACTGAAGATATGTGTCAATTATAGGTAGTTGAACCAGAGGATGGTTGAGAACTGATACCCACTTCCGAGATTCAATGAGATATTTTACCAGTTGAGAGGTGTCTCAGTGTTCCCTATGATCAATTTCAGATCTGGATACCATTTTTTTAGGTTGATACCTTATGATATACCATGCACATGTTTTTTAATAATGAATGGGTTGTATGAATTTTTTGTCATGTCATTATTTTTTACCAATGCGCCACTTGTGTTATGGGATTTTCTAAATAGAATATTGCAACCATATGTAGATTATTTTTTAGTTTTTTCGTTAATGACATATTTTTGTACTCGTGGACTCATGAAGATAATTCTAACATCTTTAAATCATCTTGAGTACACTTAGAGTGCATATACTTATGCAAATCTATCAATATATCAGTTTTGGATTGTTGAGGAGCACTTTCCGAGACACATAATTTCTGATTCTGGTGTGTCGGTGGATCTTGAAATTGTGAAGGTTGTGGTGTCTTGGTAGTTTCCTTAGAATTATTATGATGTTTGGAGTTTTCAGTGTTTATCCAGTTATTACAGATGATATATTAGTGATTTATCTTGATAGGAAGCATCACTCATAGTCATAACAAATAAGGGGGTTACATTGGAATGGTCAGAGGCTTGTGAAAATTCTTCTCAAGAGATGACGAAACAGTTGAGTACTGCAATGATTTTGATCTTACCCAAATGAGGAAATAAGTAAACCTTGTTCCGTGATGCATCTGTTGTCTGAATTGGTGTATTGTTGATGCATGATGATCTTGTTGTAGCTTATGGGTCGAGGAAGTTGATATTTATTGGAAGAAATAACCCTACTCTTGATCTTGAGCTAGATTATGTGGTTCATGACTTGATGTAGTAGAGGAATTATTCATTGGGAGAATCCTTCACTATGTTTATTGATAATAAAAGTCTCATGTAGATATTCTGTCATTGGGATTTGAATGTTTAACAATAAATCTGGGTTTAATACCTACAATCCATCGATTTCAAGTTGGCCTATAAACCAGGTAATATGAATAGTGTTTCTTATTCTCTAAGATGAATGAATCAGAATTAGGTGGTTCAAGAATCTAGTTTATAGTGAATGATGATGGATTTCTATTTTTCTTGATGTGTTTGGAAGTATAGGATGGGTATGACTGAATTAATATCACATCCAAAGTAGTTGAAATTGTTCTTTTGAATCATGTTAACTGTAGTCAACTAGTGGATTATAGTGTTTATATTTGAAGGGAATTATTAACGTTATGGAGTCACCTTTTGGAAATGATTTTGATACTGATAGACATGATGATGTTACAAGTAATGTTGTGGTGCTGATAGGTGTACGAGAGGAGTTAATGTGTGATTTTAATGAATTGAAGTGGGTATTGAAACACGGCATGTATAAGATGTACTGAGACAATCATAGGAAGTATTGGTGGTCGGGAATGAAGAGAGAATTCGTGGGTTTTTTTGGAATGATCTCTTACCTATCAACGGGTTAAGGTTGCACATCAACATCAAGGTGGGTTGTTCTAGCCATTTAATATTCCATAGTGGATGTGGAATGACGTAATGATGGAATTCATAGTTGGTATTATGATAACATCTCAAAATAATGATGTGATCAAGGTTATTGTTGATTGACTGAAAAAATAGTTCATTTTTGCTGATCTAGGAGACTTATATAGTGAAACAGTTGGGGGTTTATATGTTTGAGAGAGAGTATAGCTATATGGTTTGATGGAAGCCATAGTCTTGGATCATGGTCCACATTTCACCACATGCTTATGAAAGGGATTACAGAATGTTCTTGCTACCGAGGTGTTTTTGAGTCTGGATTATCACAGGTAGACTAACTGGAAGTCATACGATTCTATTATTAGAAGACATTATGAGAGCATGTGTTCAGGATTTTGGTGGTTCAAGGGAATGTCATATGTCTCTCATTGACATTTCCTACAACAAAAATTTTCAGGATAAAATTATGATCGATCCTTTTGAGACACACTATGGGATACCATGCATATCTCTATTGTGTTGGCTAGAGGCTAAGGAATCTGAGCTTTTATGACTGAGCCTTATACGTGAAGTATCATAGAAAGTTTGTCTAGTTTAAAAGCATGTGGAAATGGCCTGGAGTAGAAAGATTTCATATGATGATTGGATTTGTAGACCCCTCGAGTTTCGTGTAGTTTATAGTGTGTCTCGTTGGCTGTCACCAATGTTGGATCACCATAGAAGTTGGAAATAGGTAAAGTTGGAACATAGGTATGTGGGTCCATTTGAGAGTAGATAGGGGATTAGACTGGTGGGATAATAATTAGATCTACCACAATGGTATAGTAGGGAACATGATGTTTTCATATTTTAAAACATCATCAATATCATCAAGATATATATCATGTGCTAATCACGGATGATGTTGAGAAAGAGACTAACACATCCTTTAAAGACTATCCAGTTCGTATTGTGTATCATAGTGAAATGGTCTTAAGAGGAATTTTCATGTCATTGGTTCAAATTTTGTGGTAGCATGAAAATGTTTAGGTGGAATTTTGTGAGCGAGCATCAGATGTGTGGGACCATTAGCCTTATCAGTTTTTTGAGAACTCAATGTTTATTAGGATGAGCATCGTGAGGATAGGTCATCATTAGATGGGGAGGTGGTGAGATTTTGGATTTCCCTTATGGTATGTTTTGATTACATTTTAGTTAATGTCCAATATTTTTGGTTAAGTGTTTCTCTAAGTTCATGTGAATATTTGGGGGTGTTCTGTGGGTTTGGGACATGAATGTGGAAAGAAAAAGGGTTTTGGGGGATGTTTCAATATTTTACCATGGTTTGGGAATAACTATAGAAATACCAGGTAACTGTATGAGTGGGTTTATTCAGATTTTAGAATCTACATGGCTTTCACATGGTTTGGAAAATTGTGAGACCTAGAAAATATGAAAATTTTAAAAAATTCCATTATGTGATCTTTTTATTAAAATATAATTTCATCTATTTCCCATCCGATGAACCCTAGAAATGACCTATGCTTCCATGATCTTCCAAGAAGAGATTCTACTTAAATCTTAGGCCTTTTAGAGTTCCGTCATTTTTTGATTGAATATATGGGTATGCATAATCCCCTTCTTCTCATTTTGGTTTAGGGTTTAAATTTATTCCACCCATCCATTGGAAACTCTAAAGAAGTACATTGTTTTGAGATTTCGGGTGGATCAATGATGGGTATTTAGATTGGGATCTATGACCATGATTAAGGGTGTGTTTGCCAATGGAAATGATGTAGGTGGTCTACAAGTTATATCACATAGTTTATACATGGAATTGTGCATGTAAATTTGTATTATTGTTGTATTATTGAAGTGTTCATCATTCCATTGTCAAGATGTTGTATATTGGGTGTCTAGATAACCAAATGAAACCCTCATCTTTCTTTTGGGATGCATGGATGATGACCTAAATTATTTTAGGGCCACCCATTAAGAGCACCGACCCTCCCAAATGGGGCTAACAGAAGTGAATGGTTTGAAAATTACTCATGAGGATGTAGAGCCTTAGAGAATCTAATCATTAGTTTATTAAATGAGTTAGAATCAATTCAGGTTAGTTTTTCTAAATTTGTTAGAGTTTAAAGGATTGTCTGGTTAACATGTAAATTTATTGAATGGGATTAATGGGAATATGAAATGAAATTATGATGTCACCTGGATATTTTTCATGATATAGGCATGGGGAATATAAATTGGGATCAAATGGTTATGTCTCATAAATGATTAATGTAATAATGGATTTTTCCATAATAGCAAATTTCCATTGACCAATATTGTTTTGACGTTTCCAAGGATATTTTATATGCATTTTTGTAATGTGATCACTTGTTAATGATGATAAATAAGAATGTAGACATTGTTTTGTAAAGTGGGGTATAGATATGTGGTTCTAAACCCATATGTCGAGTTTTACTATGGTTATAAAATCCACCCTAAAAGGAATAGGTTAAGGAAGGAGACAGAGTTCCATTCCACTAACGGTTTCAATCTACTCGGATTGAGGATTCATAGTGAGGATAAAATCATTATTGTGATGGGATTCCTGGTGATATAGGACTATATTTATTCCCATATTCCATAAGGGCATTGATAGTGCATTAGCTGCTGATCACATTAAAAAAGGTTTATAAATCATGATATTTTTAAGTAGTGAATCTGGATTTAAGGGTAAACTAACATAATGGATGATAATCTAGAATGCATTATTGAACTGGTTTCCTTTACATGCCATCATTTATCACATTCATGCACTATTTACATGATTGGATATTATTTAGACATAATTGGTGGTGGCCTAAATTGTTTTACTCACACCCTACTTAGGAATCCATTGGGTACCTGAGCAGATTTCACGGTTGTATGCCAGGAATGAGGCAAGGGCCTTACTCTTGAGAAGTGAGTTGGGTTTGGAATGTGCATAGATGAGGTTCGAGACATGGATCTAGGAACATTTTTGGTATTCTTCTATTTTTCTTTCCTTTAGTTTTTCATTCACTTGGCATGAAAACAATCCATTACATATTTATTTTTCATGTGGATTGTATCCCATATCAGAAATGTTTTATTATGCATGGTATTGGTTGGATCATATTTTTTCAATAATTTATATTATTTTCAGTTGTGGATTACTCTTATAAAAAGGGTATAGTCTCCCCACGTGACCTATTAGACCATCACTATTATCCAATAACCACCAATGTACAAGGATGAATGTTTGAGATCATGTGGTGACTAAGAATGGGGCACTATTTTAGTGGCTCCTAAGTCAGGGATGTTACATCACAGGTCTCACCTGGTCATTCCTTTCTCTCTCAACAAATCCCTCCTAGGATCAAGGGTACCACTCTTCCACTATCTCAGAAATTTCCTTTGTCTTATTTTTTGTTTCTCAGTTTATGTTATTTCCAATGTATTTTCCCCCATTATCACCATCAAGATATTTTTTTCATATTATCTTAGTATTAATGAAGGGGGTTTTCTCATTTTTTTTATCTCATTTGTCCCATGACATGCCTTTAATCTATTCACATCATCTGCATTCCAGGGTCATCAATAACCATGGTCATTTTCTCCACCTTCTAGCCTTTTCATCCTACCTAATCACAATTGAAACCATATCATTCCATCATGATAGTGCTAAGGATAAATTGGGAATGTGTTTTTTAGTTTACTAGAATTGATTTTCATATTTTGGGTGGATTTTCTTCCTATTTACTCATATGGCTATATAGCATGTCATGGACTAAGATTTTTCCATTCACTAGTATTTCATCCATATATATAATACCAAACCCCATATTTTTATGATTGTTCCATTTTCATGGGAGTTTTGGGATATGTGGGTTAATTGTTTTAACAGTGTTTTTATGGGAGTATCTTGCATTAGCCTTTAGTTTTCATATATATTGGAGGTTTTATTTCTTTATGTTTTAGTAAACCGGTTTGTCGGTCTAAAGTTTTAGTTGATCTCTTGGGATTATTTATTGCTATTTTGGTGGATTTTTTCTATAGTGTTGTTTCAGATCTTAGAAATGGTGTTTTTGAAAATATATGGTTCCTTTTGACATGTCTGCTTTTAGATATATTGTTTCATTACATCTGCACTTCTCAACCACCACTTTACTAGCATATTCTAATGTCTTAGACCCCACCTTTGTCAGTTATGATGATTTTGATGGGTGGTAGGTTTTTGTATCCATGTTAGTGGTGGTGGGATAATCTTCATCCAGTGGTCTTTTTTCACAAATGTTTTAAATTCAACTCTATGGAGATCCTATGTGACTTTTCCTTGGATTATGTAGAATATGATCATGATTATGGTTACCTAATTTCGTCTTTTAAATGCATGGTCACTATGGAATTGTTGTCCACTGACAGATCAAGTATTATAGTGATTATGGGGTCTCATTGAGGAAGAATTCATGATGATGATAGTTAGTTTATCAAAGTGACACACATAAAAGTTTCAAGACTATTATTTGATTCATCTGGTGTTATTTAAAATTTAAAATTTTAATTATCTATTGTGGGTACGAAACATTATAATCAATTCAAATATTGAAATGGTTTACGATGATATTTTTTAATATGTTCTCTAACATTGGATGATTATAAATAAAAAAGTGGGTTATTTAAAAATTCTAGAAATATGTTTTATTTGTGGTGTTATTCATTGTTCTTTATTAGATTTAGTTATGTAATGATAATGTTGTTTCAATTAATTTTACCTCTATAAATCATGAATATTATTTTGAATTATTTTGTGTGTATTCATCATTCTAAAAGATTAAAACATCAATAGAATGTAGAAAATTATGAGGCAAAGATAGAAAACTAGATTCATATGATTAAAGAACACCATAGAAGGTATGACTAAGTAGCTCGTGAAGATAAAAAATTTATTATTATATTTCTATATAAGTTTGTTATGGATGGTTATTATCCAGGTATTTAGAAATAGAAAAATATAAGGGAATGAAAAAATCTATAGTAGTAGTAGTTACACTAAAAGATTCATTAAAAGAAGTATTAGTGTAAAGTGAATGACAGATGTTCATCACACATTATAGGTGATATAGATATTTTTAAGCATTTAAAAAATTAATGGATGGTATGGTATCATTCATGAATAAAGTTTCAATCATAAAGTATATAGTATTCAAATCAAATATTTGATTATGAATTTTTAAATTCATAAAGAAACTATATATCAGTGGAATAAAGAAAAATATTCAAAACATATGTCAACATTCTTCTTAATGAAATTTAAATCATTCATAATATGATAATTGTTTTGTAAAATGTATAAATGATGTGTTTTTAAGCAGAAGGATATTTAATAGAAGTTAATATATTTAAATTAGAAGTTGTGGGAAATTATTGATATTGAATTCCAAAATGGGTGAAGAAGTCATGGAATTGGAGACTTGGAGAGAATGAAAATTTAAAAATATAAGTCATTAAAAAATATTTAGGATGTTTTTATATTTAATAGTGGAATATTTATGATTTTATCAACATATAAAAGGGTTATATTATAAAATCTTACCTGATGAGTCTGGATATTAAAACATTCAAACATTGCAATATGTCTATAATGATGGTTATGGTCCTATATTGAATAAATCCACAAATGGATATAAATATATTACTTATTATGTTAAAAATTTATTTAATATTACATGTATTATTCTCATGCAATGAAAATTGACAGCCAATAAGAATATTAGATGTCACAATAGATGTTTAATGAAGGTTTGTTTCCTCTTTGATGATAATTTGATTTGATAATGGTGTTATGTATAGAAGTGGAAAATGGGAAATGTTTCATGAAAAACCATATATTCAATATGATTTTGGTGTAAATATTAATACTATATTGTTGAAATGAAAATAATAATATATGTTTGGGGGATATGGGTCATGTAATTCTAGGGGAGTATATTACATTATGATTATTTAACTAGAATGTGATTCAGAAAATGATTTAGATCCATATTAATTTACTATAACATATAATTTAATATTTTAATCTTTATGAAATGTACATGAAAATAGAGTTTATGTTTAATTTACTAATCTTAGTTTGGACTTTCTTGTGTTGTCAATGTGAATAGATAAAACATTAATATGTTTGGGAAAATTGTTGTTAATGGGAATTTACATGGGTATTCTCTAAATAGAAGGGAGTATAAAAAAAATCATAAAATAATAAATTTATTAGTTAGTTTATATGAAAATATTATTCAACACATATAAAAATATTTTTTATAACAAATAACATGTTCTATATGTGATGTTGAACTAGTATAAATTGTCAGATATAAAACTAAATGATATTGAATGTGGTATGTTCTAGTGAGGTTCAAGAGGAATATGATAATTATTTGATGAGAAGTGATGAAGAAAAAAAATTAATTTCATATTAGGTTCATAATGGAAAAAAGGTCATAATATAATTTTTGATCAAGAATAAGCGGTTTCTACATAGATAACTAGGAGGGAAGTGACACATTATCCATTACAATCCCACATCTAACTAAGAAAATTTCTTAAATCCTTTTGGAAAAAAACATTTGTTGATATTATGAAATAAGAATTGAATCAGATCATGAATTATAATACAACTGAGTTTTAAATAATAAAATGAAGAATTTTGTTATTAGATAAAAATTTTTCTTCAATAACATGTTATATGATAAGAGAGGAATGATGAGAAATATATAAATAATCATTTACAATGGTTATTCTCCAGTTTAAGTGATTTAATTTGATAATAAGTATTCATCATTTTCATGGAATTATTCAATACTTATTATTATTTTTATTCCATCGTAAAATTAGTCTAATATCATCAAAATGGATATCAATTTAATCATAAAAAATGAATAACTTTATGAAAAATTTATCATATATTAATTTAATGGTTTCATGCATAGAGAGAATTAAGGATGTTTTTTTATTAAAAATTTTGTTTATTGGTTACAAATAATCTTATTAAATTCTATTAATTGTTTGAATCATGATTAAATATAATATATATTTTAAAAAAAGTCCAATGAATCATCGATATCAAAAAAAACTTGAAAGGGTATCACTCTATTTTATTTTCAATGTAATTGGATATATATTTTCCTAAAATGATGAATCTTCATGTAATGATTTTTCAATCCAAATAATGTAGATTATTGTATTTAATGTTTGGGAATAGATATTATTATTAGATCTTCATTTTTCAAATGTAAATAAATTCATTTTTTTTGCTAATGACATGTATTCCCAATAATTATTAAAAAATATTTGTAAAGATGATGTATATGAATTTACTACAATAATTACAATGGGAACAAATCATTCTAATAAATATAGCGGAAAAAATTAAATGTTTTTTTATAAAATTCATTTGGAGTTTACTATATTGGACTTATTCAGATATGAAAAAAAAATATTTTGTCAAATTGTGTGTATTGTTTTAAATTGTGAAAAATTAATTGTAAATAATTATAAAAAATTGAATAATACAGTACATAAGAGGTATGAATTATTTTTGGCTAAAATGAAATAGTAATTTTTAGTTAGGTCTATATAGGTTTTTCTTTATGGATTTGGATAGACATGTCGATAATATATTTTATACATCCTGTATTTTATTATTCATAGTATATAGGTATGAAACATGTAACATAAAGAAGTAGGGTTCTTCTAAATTAAATATTCTTGAAGTGGAGTACCTTTTTGAAAATCTAGAAACAAACTAATTAATTTCGATGATAATATACCATGAATATATAATGGTGGATGAAAAGTCGACATTTATAGTGGGCTATAATAATCAATTTTTGATCAATAATTCAAATAATTTTGGTCGATAGTCTTCATTGAAAAACATTGATATCAAGAAAAACAACATAATATAAATTGATGATAAAACATTTTTGAAGTGTTCTTTTCTTCATACTAATTATAATTTAGTGGATATGTCTACCAAGGAATTTATAATGTATCCATTCTAATGGTTTATGTTGATGATGGGAGTTCAACATTATTCTTCTCAAAAGTAATGTATAATTTATCTTAAACAATCTATAAGTCATTATATCTCTGTTGGTAGTGGGGGTGACTTAAATATGAAAAATATAGTCTTCTTAGAGGGGAGGTTGTGGTGGGGTGGAATATATTTATGATTACTTTTTAAAATAGGGAATTTTATTATTTATACATGCATATTTGTTTTTTGGAATGTGTGAGATGTAATTTTGTTTTGATGAGTATGTGTGGAGGATGTGTCATTTGGAATCAATATAGAAATAATGTAGAGAATGTGTAAATGGAGGATATTGGAAAAATATTATTTCTTGGAAAGGAATTATATTTAACAAAATAGAATTATTTGATATTATTATTCATGGTCCTATTTTCCTCAATAGGATTCATTCTCTATGGATATTAATGATTTAATAATGATTCTTGGTAAATTTGTAGGGATGATTAATATTTGAAAGGAAAAATAAAAATATAAGATATGAAATTTATTACCAGGTTTCAATTTTATTTTGAAATTTCCAGTGAATTGTGTTTTTTTAAAAGGGGAGACTGTTGTAGTTATGTTAATTAAAGTGGTTGAGTTATTTTTTTTGATGGTGTAATATTTTATATTAAAAAAATTTAAACTCATTTCGGAACAATAATCACGTTAAAACATAAATAAATCATGATATTTATTATGATTTTAAAATAATTAGTATGAATTGGAATCTGAATAATATGATTGTTGTTAAAGGTATTACTTCTTAGAGGAGTTTTTTAATTGATGATGAATTCTAAATGAAATTAATTTCTTCACATTAGTATGGTAATGCATAAAATTAATTCTTATTGACAAAACTTTATAAAAAAATAGTGAATACAAGCACAAAAATATTTTTCTACTACCTAAAAATATAATTTGTAGGTCCTACCGGTCTTGAATATCATTCATGAGTGGTAATGTAATGATTATTTATATTCAAGACATATTTTCAATGTAAATATGGTTTAATTGTGATAGGTGAAATTGATTCATGAATAATCATTATCACACAAAAAATATAGTATACCAGGGAAATTTATTTCCCCTTTACATTAACTATTAAATGTGTGTGTTCCATATGGATATTAATCATTTGGAAATGTACATTGGAGATGGATAGTTGTGTTTTGAATATTTTTCAAAAATGATCATATCATTTTGAAATGTACCTCATTGCTCCATGATAAAAAATATCACATCATAATATGAATGGTTACACCTGCAGTAGTTCTAAAGTCCAATCCCATGTGATTTAAATAAAAATGGAAATGAAATTCATCAATATAATTCAATTAGGATCCTAGGTGAATTAAATAATTATGTGGGTGGAAAATCCCATCTTGTTTGAGCTCCAATCAATGTCATGTTCAATAAAAATTTAGACCACCCCTTAACTAGCTATGAATAAATGTTGTGAAAGGAAAGGTATTAAATTATGAATCTTCTCATTATTTGTATTTTACAAACATATATTATATAGGATTGTTAACTAGAATACACCACTATGCATATAACTCAGTATCTGATATTCCCTCTAATAATCTTTCGAGGGTTATTCCATGTAATAAGTATTAAGTTATTACATAATGGTTATATTATTGAACTCATTAATAAATATTCTGATTCAATTATAATTATTTACTCATGCTGATATTAACTTATCACTATACCCCCGTAATATTATTGTATATCCAATGATTAGGGACAAATGAAATTCATACATTAAGGGGAGGTTATAATTATATATATATATATATATAATATCTAAACATATTAATGAATAAAAATATATTTTTATTTCCACTAATAAAACATCATAAATTTAGAAGTATTATGAAAAACAGATTATTCATCATATACTAGAGACTTAACATATACTTAATACTACTACTATGGTAATTTATTCACTAATGTACCTACTATATTGTACACAATATCCTACCAATCGATCCAAAAAATCAAAAATCAGAATAATATTTTTTTTGAGATAGATTTTAAATGTATTTTTCCAGTTTTTAAATTAAATAAATGTTCAATGGAATGAGTAATTAATCCATTATAGTAATAGTATATCTGAATTACTATATCATCACTATTATTTATAGCATGATCATAGATTAAAAATATGATACATTTAACTTGCATTAGGAAATCTAATGAAATAATATATTCTAATATTATATACTCCACGACATGGGATTTTTAGGTATCATCCATCATTTATCTCCATTGTTGATGAAAAATATGAAGCTATAGTGAAACATAATATCATCTCCATAAAATTAAAAACTAGAATTTCTATAACCCATTTCACTGAGCTTATTCACTCATCCCAAAAAAAATAATATATCAATATTCTCTATGTGCTTTAGGATATAATTCATAGAATCCTATTGACTCTCGATAGGATTAGATTGATATATATTGGTAACTCAAAGATAATTCTAGATTATTTATAATATGTAATATGATATACATGATATAGCCTATGGTAGACTCATAGGGATATTTATCCCTTATAAATTTATAAAAAGATCATGAATATTCCTACTATTTATTCAATGTCATAGTAGAGATGAACCCTTTATTTATTTCTTCATGATAATCATACTAACCACTCTACTAATGTATGTTTCATGAGTGAGAACAATAAATATTTTAGATATATCTCTATAGGTCATTATACACATTATATATTATACTTAATCAATTTAGTTCATTGAGAATCCTATATACAAACATATGTTTATAGAGTGATGAGTTAGAATGAAATTTTCAATATGCAGAATGTCACTGTATAAAACATTAGAAACACCATTGTACTCTAACTTATTGACTTACATAAATATATATTAATCATTAAAATTCCTGATAAAACCAATCTCTTTAACTATATCATTGAATTAGATATTCCAACATTGAGATGCTTTCTATGATTTATAAATAAATCATTGCTAGTTTAATCACTCATAAAGCTCATCGAAAACATCAAGGACATCAGGTTTGATTAAATATATGCCCTTGTATAAAATCATAGTATATAAATTTGACTTCCAATTCATTTTATATTTCTCTAAAATTTATATGAGATTTTATACAAATTAATAATTGAATGTGATTTATCATCCCAACATTTTGAAAGGATATTTTATAGTCAATACCATGGATTTTTATATAACGCATTGCCAATATGAGTGAATTATATATTAACAACCTACCATCCCTATCTATTTATTTGGGGAAACCTACTTTTATCTTAGGGTTATACCCCATTTAGGTGTATCCTATATATTCCAAATGTGGTTAGTTTACATGGAGTCAATTCTATATTCCGTAAAATTTTTCAATTTTTTATAATAAAAAATATCATTACAATACCAAAAGGTGGTGGGTTTAAATTCTATTGACATTACATCATCATTATTTTCCACACAAAAAGTCAATATCTCTTAGGTTCTTGATAAATCCAACATGCCATTCATTTTTCTTATGCAATATAATTTAGTATATTTTTCAAAATTTAATATGGCACTAACCCAACCTCCATTATAAAAACATTTCATGTTTGTTGGTATTACATGATCAATAGTCCTCCCTTCGACTCCTTAACTTATAAGTTCCTTCATTATTAATATAACTATCTAGGATAGAAATTCCTTGGGTTTAGTATGGTTACAAAACACATATCCAATATTTTATTTTGGATAACATATAAATTATAACTATTATAATTTGAACATATTTTTTCAAATGTTGATAATTATAAGAATAATAATCAAACCCTAAAAAAAATTAATGTCATTTTGGGACATTTCTTAATATAAATATCTTATGGAGTTTTGAAGACCTAATTATATGGAACATGGTTATGTAGGAATGTTGCAGTCATTAGAATATAACCCATTAATGTAAACAAATGGTCACAATAAATCATCATCAATCGAACCTTGTATAATATTATATGACTATATATCTCATGAACATAATTGAATTATAATGTTATAGGATAAGTGAGTTGTGGAACTATCCCAGAATATCTAATATGACCACTGGATTATGAATCAATAATTCTCATTCCTAATAAAATTATAAAATAATAATAATTTTTCTGAGTACATTTTCTAGATAATTCTAAAACACATTGGTCATATAAAATTTTATATACATATATCTCTTCAAAAACATATAACCATACAAAATAAATTCATCGAAAAAGGAAATGATGTACCAAAACATTGATTTTTTTAGGTTCTCATGGGTCGATATGTATGAATATTTTTGATATCCAAAAATCCATTATCCCTTTAAACGTATTTAACAAGAAGGTTCTTGTTTGTCTTCAATAATAAAAATTATTCAATTATATTAAATTATTTACAACTAAGTAGTTATAAAATATACATCTTTATAGAGTCTTTTGAGGAATTTCTAATTCATATTTCAATAGATAAAATTATAAATTTATGTGGGAATGGAAAAAACCCAATCAATCTTATTATGAGTTTCATAAAAACTATATTCAATATATATAATGAAAATATTATTTTCCACATTCATGATTCCATAAAAAACAACATTTTCATAATTTGAAAAACTATTAGTCTTAATATTGAATGAAAATACAATCTTTTATAAAAATGGATACCCATATAATAATATTTTATATCGATGGAACGTAATAATTTTTTTTCTGATTATATGATTATTTCACTAGGTAGGCATAGATCCTAGGTGTTGACTTCCAATGTTGGAACTCATAAACTATTATATAACCAAATATCTAGTTATTATTTTTATACATATAATCTATCTTTGTGTTTATGTTTATCAGTATAAATACATGATGCATAATTGGTATGTATTATGAAGGCGACAAATTTAGATGAATTGATCACAATAACAATCACATTTAGATATCAAAATGTTTCTCCAGAGAAAAAATCTAATCATTATAAATTTAAATCAACCTATTTTATATTTTATAACCAGTAGTGATCTGAATATAACTATCACCATGTAGCAGAAAATAAATAAGAATGAAATACTTTGGTGTGAGTTCCATTTATTATATACCATCATCACTATCATTTATTGGAATTTGACACCCTAAAATATATAACCCTATATATAAAATATAATAATGTGGAAAAGTTCAATATTAAAATATTTTTTGGGACACATTATCATTTCTCCAATTACATTGATATTTAGGTTAGGAATCATCTCAATCATAGAGATATGATCTTGGATAGTTGATAAAATTACCATATTATAAAACTAAATTATATATATATACACAACTGTATTCCAAATGTACCCTAATCTATATTGGGATCTCAACAAGAATAAAATAATTAAAATTCAAAAATAGTTCTCTAAATTATATGACGATCTCCCATGAAATTCATATATCTTACAAAAAATCCAAGGGAACCTAGTTTCTGATTTAACTACCAAATTAGATGATTGAGGAATTTATAAGTTATTCTTTTAAAGCAAATCTACAATTTATATTTTTGTTTTTTTTAATATATCTCCAATTTTATATAAATCAAACATATAATGGCCCCAAACCCGCACTCTCAGATGATTAATTGAAAATTAAAATTATTCATTTTTGGATTTGATACTAATAATTAATTCCCAATTTTTATATTCAAATCATTGAAAATAAAAAATAAAATATTGGATCACTTGATTACTCCATGACTTTTTAGTATTATATATTAATACAATTAAGAAAAATTGTTAACCTCATGGATTTATAAACAATGTGTTCATCCCGATTAAAATTGTCTCCCACTATATCCTTATTTTCATATTCCACATTAGGCCGTCATAATAATCCATATTAATCCATTTAATACATAATTTGTTCTACATAAAAAGTTATTAACAAGGGAAAATGAAACATAAAAACTTTGAGATCAAATGATCAATAAGGATAATCAGAAAAATTAAAAATTAAATGTTATTTGGGAAGATAAAATGAGAATAATGTATGATGAAATAATCTACTTGCATGAGTATAAAAGATTAATATTTTTACAAATCAATACATAGATAATAAAACATGATAACATTTTGTAAGGAATTATTAAAATAAATTGTCATCATAATCAATAAATGAGTACCATGTAATATACGCCATGATCATAAGAATCTTTATAAAACCATAATAAACTAAGATAATACTTATTGGTATCTTGAAAAATTAATCATCACATACCTCTTATTGATGGAATAGATTAAATATAAAATATCTAATTTGACTGTACTCAATGCATTTGAGATCTATAACAGACCCATTAATTCATGTCTTATAATAGATCCACCCATAATTGGTTAATAATGTAACAAGAAATCCTTGGGTTATATTTGGATCACCCAAAAAAATAATAAAATCCCAATAAAAATATCATAATCAGTAAAAAAGGATTCTCAAAAATCATTATAAAAATAATAAAACAACAATGATACGTCACAAAAATTTACATGAATAGTGAAATGAAACTTGTTTTATTAAAATCACATTGAGAAAAAATCTATTCCATCCAGAGAAATAATCAGGATAGTAATAACCAAAAATATACCACAGTGGAGTATAATATGAAAAAGGTTTTATTTTTTTGATAAACCAAAAATACAATTAAAATATCATGAAATAAATTATTTAGAAATATAATCTTTTCATGTTGAAAAATTTTTTTTCATAATTAAAAATTGATAATGAAAATTTAAACTCATTTTATGAAAATAAGATTTTGATATTGATAATTTATACTTCAACGAAATTAATTGAAAATATTAGTGGAAAATAAATTCATTTATTTCATTTTTAAACAACAAATTATTTCACATTTTTTGTAAAATTCATAAAGAAATGGATTAGAAAATGATAGGAAGACTACATTTAAAAAAGGATTAAAAATTAATTTAACGTTAAACAGGATATCAGAAAACAATGTATAATATTTTAGAGAACAATTATTGAAATCATGGATTTTGAATGAAAATGTATTTTCATGTGGAGATACAAATGATTATATATTTTCAAAAAGTAATTAAAAAATATCTATTTCAAAATCCAAAAATTATTTGCATACAAAAGAAAAAAAAATCACAAAAATAAACCTTGGAACCATATAATGGAAAAATCAATGAAATAATTCTACATGATTGTGGAAATTTATTTTTTAATATTCATTTATTAAAAAAAATACATTAATTTTGAGAAGAGTTATAAAAGTAACTTTTAAAGAACATTTTTTAAAAAAAAGTTCATTGACACATTGGAATTATCTTAATCATAATTCACATAAAATATTAAAAAAATGATTAAATATCTTTAAAATAGTTATATTAATGATATAAACTATCAAAGGGTAAGTATATACACCTAAAAATAGAATATAGGTTAATAAAATAAAAATATTCCTCAATGAAAGGAAATTTATTAGAAGCCCCTCACAATGATCATAATGTTGAAGTGAGAATTAATTAATGGGTTAATTATGTGCATAAAAAGTATATTTAAATATAAAACGTGGCAATATAGTGTAGGTTATTCAAATTTAATTTTTTACAGAATCTTATAATAAAAAAGTTATATAAGATGTAATATAACCCAATCAAAAAAATTGAGTTATGAAATTTGGGACCATTTAGTTATATAAAACCCAAATATCCATTGTTATAATAATTCAAATTGAAACACATAATAGCATTATTTATGACGGATTCATGATATTAAATATAAAAGCAGAAATATATAGCCAACAAAATAAAAAATCGTAAACATTTTATATGTTTGATAGATGTAAAAGTGAGATGAGAAACCCTTTTACCTCGAGTCGAGACTCTCTATGTATATCCTTTAACACCAATATAACAAGATCAAATCAATTATTTCATTCCATAATAAAAATCTCAGGTTTTAAAATCTTATAATCTAATAATAAATTTAATTTATTATTTTGAAAAACATCAATATTGACTCATTATGTCCCCATCATGAGTTTTGAAGATGTTGTGTTAATTGTTTCAGAACAATGTTAGTTGGTAAATATGGTCAAGAAGGAAATTATTTAAAAATATTTAAAAAACTAATCCTAAAATTATTAAAATATTTTTTCCATAAATTATAACTTTAAATCCAATCATTAAAATATTTATGGATTAATGAAAAATGTTACGATCATAGAGATGACAGGTCATACGTACAGATTAGAATTGTTTCCATTTTTCAATGATCAATATAGAAAGAAGATATGTGTTATGATATATTTATAGAATTATCATAATATTATAATTGAAATACAAATTATTTAAATATAATTTTATATATCATTGTTCGGGTGTGGTGATGGAAATAGAATCACATCGCTATAGGGATATGGTAGTCCACATGTTCATGAACGACATTATCATTTTTTAGTGTAATAGTTAAAAATAAATATTAAAAATTTAGAATGAAATATATGTAATTAATGTTTTTATGATTTCATTTATATCAAAAATATTCATTAGCATTTTCCTTTCAACCTTCCTTGTCAAGTATTAGTGAAAAATGAATCACATCGCTTTACAAGATGATAGTCTATCGTACACACGAGAAACATAATCGCATCCCCCATGGAATAGATTGTTGAAAAGGTATAGATGATATAATAACTAAATAAGTACAAATTTTTTAGGATGATTATATATGTAGTTTAAATCGGTCATTACAACAATCCATGAGAGGTGATAATGGAAAATACATGACATCAATTTTTAGTGCAGTAGTTGATTGTACACAAAAAATTATTAATTAATAAAGGATTTGATGAAATATGAGATATATGTATATTACTACATTAATATATTAAACTATAAGTATATATAATATTTCATTTTTATAATATGATCATATTTTAAGAGTGTTTTAAGAAATTGGAAGAAGAAATAAAGAAAAACACAAATTTAGATTTTTACCTCTTCTCAAACCACATGGTTAGGATTTTACCAAAATTATTCATTGAATGAATTTCTAAAAAAACAAGGATACAAAGATTAGGGATGTAATTTTATAATTTAGTTTTGTTGGTATCAGAAATACCACAAGGTTATTATGGATTCAATAATAGAAGATAGATGCTCGACTTATGTAGGTGAGGTTAGAGGTACACTTTTATTTTATGAAAAAAATGTATGACCACATTTTTCACTTCCCAAAAATCATAAAAAGGGAAAATATCAATCACTATACAATATATGATCAATTTATGTCCTGAAATGAATTTTAATTCTTGGTTTTATTGATTTTTTACACTTATAATTTTACTTTTACCTCAGGTAAATTCATTATAACCTTAACCATAATAATTTAAAATTACTATTTTTTTTTTATTTTGTAAAAATTTATGAAGAACATATTAGGTAATATAAAATTTTCATATTACAATTATTTAATATATTTTAAAAATTAAATTCCAAAAATTGGAAAAAAATTAAAAATTTAACCAGTTGACTTGATAAAAAAGAGGGTTTTCAAGAAGTGTATTTATAATGAAAAAGATGTATTTAAATCATCTATATGAAAAATAAAATATTTCATGATTATAAATTAATATTTATTTATATATTATAACTAATTTTAATAATTTTTCATTAGTGGTAAATTTAACTAATTAATAAAGAGAAATATTATGCACTTTAAAAGAGTTTTCAAAATTATCACGTTTTTAAACGGAAAGAAAAACTTATACTAAAATACAATTTTATATTGATTATAAAAATAAATTAAGTGTATTAAAAATAAATAAATAAAACATATGATACATTTAATCACATTTAAAACATAAGGTTATTTTTGAACAATTTAATTTATTTGAAGGAAAATATATTTTTGATAAAAATATTTATTTTTCAATATGCACTAGAAAATCAATATTTCAAACAAATATCCCAAAATTTTTCGAAAAAGTAAATATTGATTAAAATATTTTAAAAATATGTTTTATCAAACAAATTAACTAGACGTGAAAATATTTAATTATAATACTTTTTCACCAAAAGGAATAAGAATTATTTTAGAAAAAGAAAATATTTTTCAAAGAATAAAATTAGTTTAGTAAAATAAAATTGATTATTTAATAAAAATTTGTAAATAATTTATATTTTATTGTAAATACATACATAAAAACATACACAAACACCAATACACACATATATATATATCATAATGTAGCTAATACTATTCATTCCCACTTATTTAATGACTAGGTTACAACAATTATATATATTATGGATCATTTAAGCTATGTGTTGCATAACAAATACAGTATTGAATAGAGATGTATATTAAAAAATATATGGTTGTTAAATCATAGAAAAATTCGAAAATTTATTCCTAAAAATTATAAATTTAAAATGATAATCAGTGGATTGAAATTTTATAAAATATATTTTGGAAACAACATCATAAAAAGGGTCAATAAAATATATTATTGATATAAAATGAAAGGACATGCGAGCATCACATTGGATAAATTATTTACAATATGAAATGAATTTTAGATAATTAATGTAATAACAAAACAACCAAATGTTATTAGTATTTCAAGTTTATTAATACATAATATTCAAGAAAATTTCCCCTTGATAAAAATTCTTTTATAACCTTCTCAATTTCGAAATAAGATTGTAATGAAACCCTTAAGAATAGTTTTGTCACATAAAAATGAAATTTTACATCTAGTATAATAATCATTAATATATAAATAATTTTTTTAAAAGCATTATTCAAATATATTACTCTTTTTAAACAGTAATTACACTCAATTATTATACATTAATCAATTAGATACTTTTTATTTATCTCACTAGATGTCAGTAATTTAGGTTGTTTCACATATTCTTTTTTAAGGTTAATTTTGATTCCCATTCTTAATTAAAAATTTCATTATTATTATATTATTTAAGATATTTAAATATATATAACACGATGGAATAAAATGTTCAAATTTCATTTCGTGAATGATTTTTTTTGATTTTTAATTATGCAATTAGTAAAAAACTCATTACTGTAATTTTTAAACAAATAAAATATAGTAATAACAGGTCACATATTAATAAAATAATTAATTTATCTTTATATATTATTTATAATGGAATATATATAAATTTAACTCCTTAAATTGATTCTTATAGCCATCAAATTTTGGATATGATGAACAATAAAATGCATTGTTAATGGATGACATAGTCTGTACATAACATGAGTCACATTTGTGATTAAATGAATTATTATACACATTTTTTAGGCATTAAATTAATTATTATTTATATTTAATTTGATTATACACAAGTTATATTTTTATTATTGTATTGAAAATGATTCTATGATTTTAATGGAAAAGCTATGAAAACTGGCCAATAGTGGTCACTACATGTCATGAATCACCTACGTGAAGCATAGAAGCCATTCAGAGCACGTCAGATGTCTATAATAAATTAATAATAAAAATAAAAGTAATAAAAATATTACACGATGTGAATATCTAATACAAATCTTGTAATATTCAATGTACACCACCCAATTAACGTCTAAATCATGATAAAAATCATGTAATATATTCCAATAAAACATCATGAAATAAGTCATATCTCATAATACTATTTATCCAATATGAGATTCATGTAGGATACAGAATTTGTGGGTAAAACCACGTATCAAAATTACATGATATAAGATATTTACATGTCATCTAATTTATAATATATTTATTATTCATGGTGTTCATAATAGTGTATAACATTCTTGGATATCATTTTTCCTCTCATCTCCACTATTATTTCTCTCCCAAATAAAATATAGACAATTAAATTTACCATTTTTCAATAATACAATATAATTTTATTTATCTAAAATAATTGTGAAAACAAATTATTTTCTCTTACCATTCTGATGTCCATCATCCATTGTTTTTTCCATTTAATAGAAAAATCTCCCCACATTATTGATTTTTTGTTATCTTAATTAAGTGTTTTTTAGTTATTAATATGATTTCAAACTTATATATTCTTAAAAACTATATCTCAAAAGACATTTTTTCAACAATTTTATTAATCTTTGATTCATATCTATAATGTTTTCATAAATATTGATTATTATTTTAATGGGTGATTAAACTTCTTAGGGTAAGGGTCGAGATAAGTGGTTTTTAGAACATAATTAGGGTCTAAATCATAAAATGTTACCCCAAACACTATAAACCATGTTATGAAACTATTAATTATTCATTAATTTTAATAAACCCTTACCATGTTTATTTTAAATGGTGAAACCAAACCATATTGGAGTTGATAACATTGTGAACATTTTTTTGCAACAATTTCATCGATAGAATCTATGATTAATGTATCTAGGTTGTTATATATGTCTTGAATAAATAATAGTTTCTAATTAAATAGATAAATTTGGTTTTACCATGGCCAAATATTGTTATATGTACTAGTTTCCATCCTAGGCCATAGAACTATTCCAAGGAGGGACTGAGATTATAAAGTTTACAATAACCCTGAAATTTACCATGATCTTTATCTTCTTTCTAAACGCTAAAACAAAATCCATAACATTATTTAACTCCCAAACTCAAACAAATTCATGATGACTACAATAATATGGATTTTAATTCACTAGTTCTTTTTATCCAATCTTTCCCCATGGGGTTTTCCCTTCACTATAGTTATACCACATCATTTTTGAAACTGTATATTGCAATAAAAAGAAATTATAATAGAACCATAGACCATGTAAATTAAATGATACATTAAGGATATTATTATTTTTTGATGTGTTCAAGGAACATTTAACATGATTAGGAATAGGATCCTTCATCACGAACTAGGGATTACCACACCTGTCACCCATTCCATTTTCATTTATTCTTTTTATTCCAGACACCACTTTGTCCTTATTATTTAAGAACTTATATATGTTTTTAGGCCCCATGACTCATTCAAGGATCTTAATCACCTAGTAATTTCTTACCATCATCCATGAAATTCATAAGAACCTTTCAGTATTCAACTGTTCATGTATGGTATACCACAAAAATATTGAAGGCCTCAACCCAAAAAACATGAAATATATGCCCCAACACTCGAAGGAGTTAAACCCCTACAACTAAAAAACACCATTATAGAATCTGTATTTTCTTAAATAAATGATGTTACACCTAGTATTGTGATACCTCTAGTCTACGAACATATGTTTGAAATAAAACATGGATCCTCATGATCATATTTCCATCTTCTTGAAAGTATGTGATACCTTATGAAATCATATATTATCATCTAATTCAATACAGATTTGTTGATTCACATTCCACATAAGTGACAGAGCGATTTATTAGTCTAAGAGTTGAGCTCTCGAGTCGATAACGATTTGGGATGAACTAGCCAATTTTTTGGGTAATTTTTTTCCACCTATATGAATTCAATAATATCATAATTACATCAAATTTTTTTCTAAAACATATGTATAATCATACTGGGAGGCATGATAGAGCCTTAATGAAGATACTATGAAATTCCAACATCATGGAATTGATGTATGGATCCATCCACAAACCTTTTATCAGGGTCTCCAACATGCTACTCGTATAATAGAATATTTTACCATCGATGGAGGCTAAATGATCAAAACACATGATGTTTCCATAGAACTTCTATAAGTGGTATCTCATAATGACAGTATGTGGCTTATAAATCGTGGACTATCTCAATGTGTAATTAATTAAGTCTATGAAAACCATAATTTTTCATTAAAATAAGAGCTCATAACTATGAAGTTGGAATCGTTTTAGATACATGCTACACCACCTCCACCTCCTTCTCATTTAATTGAAATTCAGTCATATAAAATGTGCAGCAAAGAATCATATATCAAAACTAAAGGCAATTAGTATGAAATAGTAAAATAGGGTTTTTTGTAAATTTAATACAACTATTAAACCCAACAATACCTAAATCCAAATTATTGTTCATTGGAATTGAGGACTCAACAACCACAACATCACAATAAAAGGTCCTACCAATATATATGTGGTCAAACACCAAACCAGAACCAAGGACCACCTACCTAAAAAACTATGAAACATATTCTTAAGCCACTTCAAAATGACCCCAATATAAATTACCTCATAGTGGTCTGTAACATTTTCAACTAGCTCTACAAAGACCACCACAAATGACTTTACAGATATAATATAATGTGGAGAATCTACTCAAAACCTTCTTTCAGAATGTATATCATATAATATTTACCCAAGATATTGAATTTCAAAATCAAAGAACAACACTCTGAAATCATGAACATCAAATGGGTCAAATCTCAAAGAACGTGTAAGATAGATTTTCATGCACCCACAATAATAATACTAAGAAATACTTAAAGTATAAGGAAAATGTAGTAGTATAGAGGAATAGAATGTCTATATAATTTCATTAACCATGTATAAGAGAATAGAAAATGTCTTTGGAACCCAATACACCTACAATAGTCATTGACGATGATGAAATCAAAAAATAAAATAAAACTTATCAAGAGAAACCCATCAAATTAAGAAATCCTAAAAAACATGTAGCCTAAGATAAACCCATAGAGGATATCTACATTGAAAAACCAGATTAAAAAACACATCTCCAATTTCTATAAGGAATAATACATGTAAGGATTAAACATAAAGATATAAACTTTTTGTAGATGATCATGCAATTGAACATCAATAACCCTCTTTATAAAGATATCTACCAAATGAATTCCAATATAAAATTTCTTAAGGAAGATATATCCAACAACATGATCATAGAATACCTTGGAGTCATTTCTATAAATAATGTATTCTCTAATATTTATCAATAGAAAATTCCACAAAAGATGAAGGATCTTTGGATTTTCTCAATTCCATGTATTATAAGAGAATGAAGCATTATATGAGCCATGTTCATCTTAGGATCCTGCATTAACCTCATACTAATGAGTGTATTTAATAACCAAGTACGTTAGGAACTCTATATGACTAGAGTTACACTTCAGTTATTTTACCGATCTGTATTGTATCCTTATAGGATTCTCAAGGATGTTCTAGTTAAAAATGGTGATTTCAAAATATTTCAATGATATTGATATCACAAAAATCAGTGTGATTATGATTCACTAGATTTCTAAACTATTATATATATAAGCAGTTTTATAGACTATGAGGGATTCTAGGAACACTTCTTAAACTTTTTTGACATTTTTCCCATCCTATAACACTTATATTAGTAATTTAAACACCATTTTTGTCTCTATAACTTGTATTAATGGATTGAAAATATTAAAGGAAATCATGGTGGCTACTCCCGTTATCATTCCAACAGACCTAGACAAAGACTTTCAGTTAATGTGCTGTGCATGAGAAATCAATTTATGCAATTTCTTCGGATAATGGAAATACCTCATATTCCCAATCTAATATACCATTAACACCATGACTAATTTTAAGGTTAAGTACACAAAAATGGGAGAATATCTCTTGAAAATTATATTTTCATTCGAAAAGTTTCTCTCCAATATTGTTTTTTCAAAGGAGATTGTATACACTATTCATAATAGCCTAAAATATTTTATTATTAAAAAGGGAGAAAACAAAAAATTGATACGGTGGATCCTATTATTATAGTAATTATATATCATCATTAAATACACAAAGGTCATGTATAATGGTTCTTTTTATCATAAATCCATACTCCCACTTCCCATTATCGATGAAGATGATAATTTGGACATTGAGGTTGAATTCCACGATGAAACTCTTTTCATCATAAAAATGATGGCATGTTCATGGTGTCGTAACACTAAAAATTATATCTCCACAAGATACCTCTACCTTGTCCTCTTTTACCAAAATAATAGGATATTTTCAGATGATGTTTCACAATACAGCTGAGATTAACCACTGATTTTTATGTGCCGTGATGATGTATTTTATTGCAATGCATCCCATAATATGAGATCCAATGTATTTTATACATGTTCAACGCATCACCAACTAGACAAAATCATGGATAAAAACATAAAATAGGTAAAATCATAAAAATTAGTGTCTTTTCGAACACACTTAATCAAGATGCACATTTTTTTAAAGCTTTTATCAGTTCCAATGAACTTCCACAATTAGGAAAAGATAACAAATTCTAGAAAAACTGATCATGGTTGTTGAACTGTAAAACGCATGGTGAATAGATTTAATTGGATCATTCCCTAATTTACATGGAATTTTATATATCATTGTTGTCTTTGATTAAGTCTCTAAATGGGTAGAAGCTGAAGCTACCACTCATGACATGAAAAACGTGGTCATACATTTCTAAAATAAAAATGTGTTTCCTTGATTATGATTTATTATAATACTCAATAATGAAAGGAGAAATATTTTTAATTATAATATTTCTAAATTATTTATGGGGATGGAGGGAATCATATATAACATAGGAATTCTGAAGAACCCACAAATAGGAAGGTAAGTATATTATTAAAATAGGTAAAGAAAATAATTGATGGAAAAGGCAGTGAAAAAAAATAAAAAGTACTAGAGTATCAGGATAGTTTATTTACTCTAGTTGCATCAAACTGTATAAAAAACTACCATCAACCCCAAAAACTTCTAATTAATGTATGTAATGTCGACCATTTTCCCATATAATTATAGAATCACTTGTAGCAGGTGATAATGAAGTTGAAAAAGGATTCGAGAAATGTTGGGGAAGCTAGGATGTGGTATTTGGATGATCATTAAGAGATAAGAAAGGATTCATATAAAAAAATTTGTGATTTATAAAGAGATATCCATGAAATGGAATGATCTCCACATCGCACGATGAATTTCTGTATATGGGAATAAGGCCTTATTATTCAAATCTCAATTAAATATATTCCTTTGGATGATTAAATTATATTGTTCAGGATGCTTCATGGTTATAAAATTATTCCTTTATGGGACCATCTAAATTATAAAGGTGGATAACCACCATTCAGTTTCAATGGGTAATATTGAATACATTTTAGGAAAAATTATATAAGGGGAGTCTAAATAACATTGAAATTCATATGAGCAACAATGATTCAAGATCTTGATATTTAACAAAGCACTAATTGGGAGGAAACCCAAGATAGTTGAACTTAATATGGAATATTATAGATTAGAAATTGTAAAGTTGATGTTTTATTAAAATCAAAGAGTAAACTATTTCTGATGGTTTTGTCGGGACATGCACATTTGTCTCGTTTGGGGATGGGGGGTGAAGTTCTTGTTGCCGCACATTCCCTTGTTCAAATGTCGGGTGGTATCTGCTCCTTATTCAGGGAAATATTCTCCTTGATCGAAATGGGATGATGGGATGTTGGTTCGTCCTTCCATGGATTCCTCCTCGGTACTCGTGACCTAGTCTGGGTCCCCCTCATAGACATAAGACTTTGTTTGTGAAACTCTTCTTGGAACCATATCTTCATGGACACTAGTCAATTACGCTGCTTCTGTCAAGACATTTGAAGCGGTCCAGTCAGGGAATCAACCTTCGGTTAGGGGAGTAGTCATGTTAGGAATCACTAGTTGGTATGGACGCTGGGGGATTGGAATGTCTGTATTTTGTCCCTTATTATAGCGCTTCTCGAGGGCACAGAACCAAAGTCATCCTACATAGAATGTATGGAATTGTATTCCATGGGATAGTATCTGAGGTTTTCCTTAGCTTCCCATGTTTAACACAGGGTATGTCGCATCTTTAATGACGAGAGGAGACAGATCGGGCTGATCAGAACATTGACTAGAGTGGATCAGATGGAGGAAACCCCTGGAAGGAACACCGATATTGGGGCCATTATGTGGGTGGCCTCCAAAAATCTATCTGTTGTAATAGGGAATGGGGTGGTGGGATCCCACCGGGATGTGGTGACTTGTTTAATAATTACGATGGATGATGGAAGGTTCTGTTAATTGGATGGTGAATGTGAAGGAACTGTCATGAAGATGATGATGGTTTTGGGATTGAGCCTCAAAGAGGCTTCCTGCGTATCCCTGTGGATGGAAATCAAAGATCACTTTGTTCATATGATGACAACATACCACTGATTGGGGTTTTCAATGGCTTACTGCAGGATGAGATCAAAATATCTTACTATTGGATAATGTGTCAACGGTTTATCGTTAGATGGGGTTTCAACGGCTTACCGCTGATGGAGGTCACAATGGCATACTACTGGATGGGGCTATCAGCGGCTTACCACAGAAGTGGTAGCAATATTTTACCACTGCATAGGGTAAAAAATGGCATACTGTAGGATGGAATGAAAACAACTTACCACTAAATAGATTGAAAACGAAATACCATAGAAGAATGTCCTCAGTTTAATGTCATTCAAGATGGGGGTGAACCGACGTGATGGGGGTTAGAACTACTGGGTTTTGTGCTTGAACCTCATGGAGTCTACCTTCATACCTCACCTTGGAAAGTTTCAAGGACAATGAAGTTCATGTGGTTGGGAACCGACGTGAAGGTGGACCTGTGGTTCAATGGGTGGTGGGCATGGTGCACCGTTGTGAATATGGTCGGGACCAATGGATGCAGGTGGGATTGAATCTCGTGAAGGATTCCTACATACCCTTCCTTGTCAAGGACCAATGACCATGTATTTAAGAATGGTGGATACAGTTTAACGTCATGCGGGATAGGGGCGAACCGACGTGAAGGGGGTCGGAGTGACCAGAGTGGTGGGCTTGAACCTCGCGGAGGCATCCTATGTGCCCTGCCATGGCAAGTATCAATGTACTCATAGTTATGGATATGGGGGAATTTGGGGCTTATTCACTAAGGTGGCCCAAGGTGTTTGGTGATCCGATGTTAAGGGGGTTAGAACAAATGGGTGGTGTGCTTGAACCTCCTTGAGGCTTCCTATGTACCTATCTTTAGCAAGGATAAAAGTCCAAACAGTGTAGGTGAAAAAGGGTTCTATTCTCCCGATGAGAAGGGGTGTTAGGAAAACTAGGTGTTGGTATAGAACCTTGGGGAGGCTTCCTACATACCTTACCATAGTGAGGATCAAAGACCTCATAGTTCAGGTGAGGTAGGATTGAACCTTGTGAAGCCTTCCTACATACCCTGCCTAGGCAAGGAACAAAGTCCACATACATCAGGTGAAAAAGGGGGATATTAACCCGACATAAAGGGGTTTCAAGACAACTGGGTGTTGGGCGTGAACCTCAAGGGGGCTTCCTATGTACCTTAACCTAGCAAGGATCAAAGACCTCATAGTTTTGATGTGGTCGGCATGAACCTTAGGAAGGCTTCCTACGTACCCTACCTTGGGAAGGATCAAAGTCCACATAGTACAAGTGGTGTTTTGGGCATACACTCTAGGCTGGCCAAGGAAGATGTCATGGTCAGTTCTCGCTCTAAGCCCACGTGAGTCATGCTCAGTGAGAGAAACAAGAGATAACAGAGACCAGCTGATCACGTCGTGAAAGGTGCATCCATGGAAACTGAAGTGGGGCTTACAGATGATCGCATCCTAAAGAGAAAATAGAGGATTATTTGTGGTTATTAGCTCGAGATGTCGAGAAATAATTAGGATGGCGAACCAATGGAATCAAAGAGAAGTGGGAGAGAAATCTGGGACTGAATAAAATAGAATTATCGTCCCCCATCACGCCCTTCGCTGGCCTTGGTGACCGAAGATGAAAGGAGGAGCAGTGATGCTGCCTCCTATAAGAAAGATATGGGATTAAAACGAGATGGTCTCCCTTCCCCGATTGATAAACACCACTCTCATATATAGTATATCATCCTTTTGGAGACTAGTGGGCGTGTAGAATGTCTAAGGTTGGACACCCAGCATGCGAGGCACATGGCGAGGTCACTGTTTAATGTCATGTGTTGAGGACGCTGGTTCTTGGTAGTTTAACATCCTACATCTTGGATGATGTGGGTTTTCTCTACACCCATAGGACATAAATAACAGGTACACTATGCTTCTTGGTGAAAAGAGGAGATAAAAAAAGCCGTGGAGAGGGGGTGTCATGGAGCGAAACATCCAGGGGCCCATTTTAGCATGGTAATGTGAATAAGCAATAGCCATTAGCCTGCTTGGGATCCACTAAGAAGTGGAAATGGTGGATGCAACTTACGTATTGATCTTTCACGGGTGCCACTAAGGAGTTTCAACGATGGATAGGGCTTACGCATGGAAGCCCCCCATGTGCTGCTAAGGAGTGGAAAAGATGGATGGGGATTACCCATGGAAGTAGCCCTGGTGCTGCGAGGGAGTGGAAACGATGGATAGGGCTTACACGAGGATGCAGGCTGGGTGCTTCCAAGGAGGCGAAATGATAGATGGGTCTTACACATGGAAGAATCCCGGGTGCCGCTAATGAGCGACAACGCTTGATGGGGCTTACGTTTGGATACAGCCAAAGTGCTGCTAAGGAAAGACAATGGTTGATGGGCATATGAAAGGAAGATACATGGGTTCCCAGATGGAGTGGAAAATGGTGGATGGGGCTTACCCAAGGATGATTATCAGGTGTCGCTACTGAGCAGATATTTTGGATGGGTCTTACGCTAGAAAGTTTCTTGGGTGCTTCTATGGAGCATCAATGGTGGATGGGGCTTACATGAGGAAGCTGCCTTGGTGCCTCTATGGTGAAAAAATGGTGACTGGGGCTTACGCAAGGAACTACTATAATATCTTCCTCATGTCTGGCCATGAAGGTAACCCAACTCACTGGTGGGTTTAGGTATTCACCTATGCGCTAGTGCACAAGAGGGATAATCCCCAGGTCATAGGAATCAGTCCGAATAAAGGGAGATGAAAAGTTTTAATCGCATTCCAGACATTCAGAACGCTATGAGGGTGGCATGAAGATGTAGGATAAATGTTGACCATGTTCAAAACACAACATCCATTTCATGTTATCCTAAAATGGGGATAAACAAATGAGGGTCGACTGCTAGCTATGTTCGAACCACATGACCAGACTCTATGTGTTGTTCAATGTCTTACGGGGCATTGGCCCGAGATGGTAGGTGAGCTGATGCGGCATGGGACAAGGCTGTTAGGGCGTCCCTTTAGAAATGGAATAGGATTAAGATATGAATGAAGGTCATTAAAATCATGAGGTGGAGTGATGGAATGTTTGAACGGATTCCAACACTCTTGAAATTATGTCATTGTAACCATGTCATGAGGCATCTTATGCTTTTAACACAAGGCCTATCTTATTTGGAATAAGAGGCTTCATATTATTGAATGATAGGGAGTACTGTAGTTTATATTCATGTAGAGTGGACTGTTGGAACCTCGTGCTTGGTGCATAAGGAATCTCTCATTTAGAGAAAGAGGCATCCTATGTTTGGAACAAAAGGTGTACTACAAGATGTAGTAATGTAAATAGGACTGCAGGAATCTCATGCTTGGTGAATAAGGAATCTATTGTTATAAGTGAGAGGCCTCCTATGTTTGGAACATAGATATTACTACAGTTTATAGTCATGTAGTTAGGAATGTTGGTGTCTCATGCTTGGAGCATAAGACATCTCTTGTTAGAAACAAGAGGCATCCTATATGTGGAACATATAGATTACTATATTTTAAAGTCATGTAGATAAAACTATTGGCATAATTCACCTAGAAATTGTTGGTATTGGGTATTACGCAAGGGCAGCCCTTTTTGGTTCGACCTGGAATTGGAGCCAAGTGATAGGGTTTAGAGCCGTTTCCTGAGGAATGGTTAGACTCATGGTACTTGGGGAATAGATGATGTGAATCTCAACTCACTACATGGGAAATGAACCAAGAAAAATATGTCAACACAAGGTGTTTCATGATGTGCGTAGGAGTATCTCAAATCATGGTATTGCATAGGTGGAAGGTGGGTACACATAAGGGAGCAATGGAAAATCCTGACATCACGGACCTAATATTTCACGGTGCGACTCTTCATTTTTCATGAGGGACAGTGACGGTAGCGAAGGCGGTGTGGGTAAAATTCCACGCGCGCAAAGATGGCTGAGTAATATTCCTCACACACAATGATGGGCGCATAATATTACATGCATGAAAGGCGCATTATGTAATATTCCGCGTGAATAAATTTTTTTCAGTGCAAGACTCCCTTTTTACGCACAAATCCATACTTCTCTCCAAAACTGTCCTTGATGTCCATTTCTGGCATCCTGACTTCGAACAGCCATAACTTTTGATCCGTAACTCCATTTGGGTTTCACGACCTTTCAAATCGGAGCTTTCGGAATTAGCTATGCTCTGGGAACATGTGTGGGAACATTTGGAAAAATTTGGGGACACATGTTTTGGGGTCATCAAATGCCACCTTAATGAACGGGGTCCAACGACGACGAGGAGGGCGTGGTGGACCGCATTAT
The DNA here is from genome assembly GCA_963277665.1 of Viscum album. Lineage (NCBI taxonomy): Eukaryota > Viridiplantae > Streptophyta > Magnoliopsida > Santalales > Viscaceae > Viscum > Viscum album. The sequence continues at coordinate 986,842,353 of OY728143.1, read as the reverse complement.
GAGGAAACGACTGAGGAAAAAACGTGCATTGGGGTCCATTGTACCTTTATCGTATTGGGTAGACAGTCGACTAAATCTCTAAGCCTGCGTGAGCCAAGATTGGTGCGGGAAACAAGAGGTAGTAAGAGCTCCTAAAAGAGAGTGCTAAACAAAGGAATGTGTGACGGGATCAACATGGGACATCATTCACCATTTGAGAGAATCCTAAAAGAGTGGGTCACAGATGGAGAATATAGCTCTATGAATAGCTGACATGCTTGTCCCATTGTGCACCGTTTCATGAGTGGGGTAATTCCAGGGGCGTTAGAATTAATACAAATAGAAGGGATTGGAAGGTGTGAATCACGATACCCAAATTCCAGAACACTATGGGGGTGGCGCGACAATGATGGTTAACCATCGACCACATTCGAATCATAGTATCCTTAATGCATTATCCTAAAATGGAGATAATAAATGAGGGTAGACCGTTGAGAATGTTCGAAACACAAGGCCTGACTCAAAATCTTACCCATTATTCTTCCAGAACAGTGGACTAAGATAGTAGGCGAGCCATAGGCCGAGCATCCATACAGTTAGAGGGTTCTTTTAGATATGAAAGAGGACGAGGGTCCGAAAAAGGGGAAATCAATGTGTGGAGTGTGGAAGAACAGGTTTTTCGAATAGAGTCCAACACTCTTGAAATCAAGCCACCATGGTGGAAACACATTAGGTGGGAGCATCTATCTGATCTGGGATCAAACATACTTCCGAATAGGACCTCTCTGGTATGGACCAAGAAGTACCTGCAGTTTTACGTCATACGGTTAAGAGGGTCCACTAGTTTAAATGTCATACTGCATCGACCATGGATAAAAGTGTAAAGTCATGTTTCAAGGATTGTAAGCACCTAGTTTAATTTTATAGAGAGTGGATCGTAATTGGGGAAGATGGACCAAAAGGGGTAAGGACCATGTGGTAGGGCCCATGGCGATATGCTTGGGAATCACTATGTATCCCATAGAGATGAGACTCATGCCAGACGTAGTTTTTAGGGAACAGTGTGGTAAGAGACCAACACTTTCAGAGTGAATCCCCTCTAGAAGGGAAACCGATGCATTCCATGATTAGCGTACGGCATCGTGAACATGATCAAGGCAGAACCACAATTTATTATCATGCATTGAGGACATACGGACTCGTGCAGTTTAATGTCATACGATAGCATGTGGAATGAAAGGGAATATCCTAGGAGAAGAATATGTAGCACAGTATCTATAAACCCAATGTGAATGGGAACTGAGGTTTCCAACCACCATGTGTTCCTTGGGGATGTTTTAGGTTGAGGGACCAGAAACGATAGTTAAGTTGGGCCTGAAGAAAAGTGCATAGGCATTCCTATGTACCCTATGAGGGTGGGGATCATGCCATACATAGTTCAAAATGAGATTTTACTTAATGTTCTTAGAGCTGGGACCATATAAGAGTGAAAAACATCAAAGTAAGTGAAGAACTAAACCTTATCCCTAATCCCACATGAGTCAAACTTTGTTTGGGAAACATGGGAGGAAGAGGTTTTTTTGTAATACCTGGACTTCACGCTAAAGGGAAATGGGTGAGGAGCCATGAATGATGGCCTTATCACGGATTTTTTCTCTTCTAACGTTTGAATATGCACTGAGGAATAGTAATAGGAGTTTCAACGTTCTACTTGGACATGATGAGGTGGAGAAGGATGTGAATCATGTAACCAACATTCATGGATTGAATGGGATGGTGTGACGATGGAGGATAACTGTTAACCATGTTTAAAACAAAACATCCATATCACGTTATCCTTGAACGATAATAACAAATGAGCATCGACTGCAGACCAAATTCGTAACACGGGACATGTATCAATTTATTACATGAAACCCTTAAGGACGTTGGCCCGTAATGGTAGGAGGACCTGTGGACCAAGCATCGATGCCATTCTGGGGTCCCATTCGATGTGAAAGGAGATGGAAGCCCTATAGATGGGGAACAAAAAGCCTATGAGATGAGTGATAACATGTCCGTGTATAATCCTTCATTCCTGGTGTTAAACCGGAGTACCCTTGGGCACATTGGCGAATCACCGCATAGGATTGAGGGGCTCAACATGAGAGAATACAATTTGAACAGATGTGTATAGAACAAGGGGGTGGAAAACCCTCGTGAGAAAGAGGAACATGGTGTGGTTGTTACAAACTAGATGTGAGTGTGGACATAATCACATACCACACCATATACTCCTCTCTCTGGGAGAATGTGGGTTGTGGCCAAGATGGGGATGGTCCCGAAGATGAGACGCTCGGGCGGTCCTATGTATCCCATGAGGATGGAAATCAATCCATATGTAGTTTTAGAACTGCACATAGGGGTAAGATACCCTAATTAGGGGTGTGTAAGACTTGGTGAGTGACCAAATGTTAATGAGGACATAATCCTATACCACAACGTGCAGCCCAAAATAGGAACTTGGGTTTGGGGCCTGAGAAGTCCATGGGGCCTGATGGTAGGCCTCAGATGGGAAGGCCCCGTCAATTCACAGTTTAAAGTCTTACAGTGAGAACGAAGAGAAGGGTAAGATACCCCAAACAAGGGAGGTGTGCAGTGTGGCAAGTAACTCGACTGGAATGAGGAAATAATTCCATAACACACCATACAACCTTATGTATGAACCTGGGTTGTGGGCCATAGAAGGACAAGGGGATTGAAGTTGGGCCATGGATGGGATGTTCTACCCTGTTCATAGTTTATTGTCATGCGGGACAAATGATTAATGGTTTTACATCCTTCAATTGGGATGGAATACAATGTTTAACATCGTGTGATATAGACAGTTGTGATATTAGTTCAAGGTCATAGAGATCGGACCGTTTTGTAGTTTATTGTCACGCGGGATGATAATGAGCAGTTTAATTTCATAACAGACGACATACAGTTTAACATCATGTGGGATGATGATGCCATTTATAGTCTTGCAGGATGATAATGAGTAGCTTAACGTCATGACAGACGATCATGAACAGTTTAACGTCATGAAAAACAATGATGCAATTTAAAGTCATGATGGATGATAATGAGAATCTTAATGTCATGAAAGACGATGATGAACAGTTTAACATCATGCAGGATGATGATGCAGTTTAAAGTCATGTTGGATGATAATGATAAATTTAACATCATGACAGATAAAGATGAACAATTTAACATCATGTAGTAAGATGATGCAGTTTAAAGTTATGCTGGTTGAAAATGAGCAGTTTAACATCAGGACGGATGACATACAGTGTAACCTCGTGAGGGATGAAGATGAATAGTTTATCATCAATCCTGACGATGATGTAGTTAAAAGTCATGATGGACGATAATGAGCAGTTTAATGTCATGATAGAAGAAGATGAACAGTTTAACATCATAAAGGATGATGATGTAGTTTAATGTCATGTTGGATGATAATGAGCAGTTTAACGTCATGACGGATGACATACAGTTTAACATCATGTGGGATGGTGATGAATAGTTTAATGTCATGCTAGATAATGATGAACAGTTTAACGTCACATAGGACGGTGATGTATTTTAAGGTCATGTTGGATGATAATGAGCAGTTTAATGTAATGACAGATGAATATGAACAGTTTAATGTCATGTAAGATAATGATGTAGTTTAATGTCGTGTCGGACGATAATGTGCAGTTTAACATCATGACGGATGAAGATGAGCAGTTTAGCATCATGCAGTATGAAGATGAGTAGTTTAAATTCATGATGGATGATAATGGGTAGTTTAACATCATGACGGATGAAGATGAGAATTTTAATGTCATGCCGGATGAAGATGACCGATTTAAAGTCTTGCTGGATGATAATAAGCAGTTTATCGTCATGACAGACAAACATGATCTGTTTCACTTCATGTAGGATGAAGAAGAGTATTTTTAAGGTCACGTTGGATGATAATGTGTAGTTTAATGTCATGATGGATGAAGATGAGCAGTTTATTGTCATGCTGGATGATAATGAACAGTTAAACGTCATGACAGAAAAATATGAACAGTTTAACGCCATGCAGGATGATGATGCAGTTTAATGTCTTGTAGGAGGATAAAGAGCAGTTTAACATCATGTTGGACGAAGATGAAGAGTTTAACGTTGGGTAGGATGGTGATGTAGTTTAAAGTCTTGCAAGACGATAATGAGCAGTTTAACGTCCTGATGAGCGAAGATGAACAGTTTAATGTCATGTAAGATGATGATGCAGTTTAATGTCGTGCATGACGATAATGTGCAGTTTAACATCATGACAGATGTAGATGAGAAGTTTAATGTCATGCAAGACAAAGATGAGATGTTAAATGTCATGTTATATGATAATGATCAGTTTAATGTCATAATGGATGAAGATGAGCAGTTCAATGTCATGCAGGATGATGATGCAGTTTAATGTCATGAAAGACGATAATGAGAATTTTAACGTCATAAATGATGAATATAAAAAGCTTACCGTCATGCAGGATGATGATGATGTTTAAAGTAATACTGGACGATAATGAGTAGTTTAACGTAATGAAAGACGAAGATGAATAGTTTAATGTCACACATAATGATGAGGTAGTTTAATGTCGTGTAGGATGATAATGTGACGTTTAATGTAATGATGGATGAAGATGAGCAGTTTAACATCATGTAGGATGAAGATGAGCAGTTTAATGTCATGCTAGATGATATTGAGTAGTTTAACTTCAGGAAAGAAGAAGATGAGCAGTTTAACGTTATACATGATGATGATGTCAGAAAGACTTTGTCAGTTGAGGGATGGTCATATCGACCTTGTTCAAATGGGTTGGGATAATGGGGGAATCTATATTTTGGGATTTCCCTAAAATTCCCCAAGAGTAAGAAAGGATGTTCTTCATGAATGAGCTGGGATACCTCATTTTCAACCTTGGATTTGCTGGTGTCAATGCCATAGGGAGGACCTTTGTGGTTGATGCAATGCGGTAGTTGGGACAACACAGAGTGTCGCAAGAGTAGTAGGGATGACTACATTCCTGCAGTATTTAGGGTCAAAGAAGCCAGGATCGTCGATACGACGATGTGATGGATCCTGGATAGTGTGGAAGCCCAGATCGTCGGTACGACAAGGGCGACAGAGGCCTAATGGCATGGAAGCCTGGATGTCGGTATGATGTGGGCACCAGAGCACGGAAGGCATAGAATCTGTACCTCCTTAAACGGGGTTGAAAAATGTAACACTCCAAGCTTCCAGGGTAGGCTTCTCTTTGAATAATATAGTAGTCCGTGTTGTACGCAACTTCGTGTTATAACACACACCACAACCAATCAAACAAGATGTTATGAATAGTAATACCCACTTTTTGAAATTTTATAAAGTTTATCATTCAAAATGGACTTCATTTTTTGGATTCATAATGTCAAAATTATCATAGGGTGATTTTTTTGGTATTTTTTTGAAAACATTCAATTTTTGATGAATAGTGAAAAAACACAGAGTTAGTGTTTAAAACTGAATTTTTATTTAAATAATTTTTATTTTATTTAAATTAAATTAAAGTCAAAATATACACATAATAGATATATAATTTCAATGTAATTCATTAGAGTCAATTTATTATAATATTAGATATATAAAAATTTTATAGAACTTTTCACCGTCTTTTACCCACCTCAAAGGCGAATTTGCAAATTAGAATAAAACCTACTTTTACAGCTACTGTGAGTGGAATTTAGAAAATCTAAGAGACACAGTTAATATCAAGGAATAAAATTTGGTTCAATAGGATAAAAATAATATTTTATCAATAGTAACTTTTTACTTTTATTTTCCACGGTTAAAAGTAAATAGGATAATTAAGGGTAAAAATTATATTAATATTACCCTTACACATGCCCTAATTCTATTGGAGAAATTTATCTCGACCAAAAACAACCTTTGGAATATAATATTATCATTTAGGTCAACTTGGATTAGATTAGGACATTTATTATTATTTAATTCAAAGAAGAGTTAAAAGAGTTAAAATCAATGTTTAATAACTAAAACATTTTTAATATTTGGTTATAAATAAGATAAATTAGATTATAAATATTAATTAGAAATAGAAAACTATTTCCTACATAATGGTATTATAATTATAATTTTTAGATATTAAATAATTTAATTTATTTATGACACAATGGTGATGCAGTAATTACTTAATTAATGAAATATTAAAAAAATTGATATTATAAATATCCGAATAAATTTAATCTGAAACTTTTTCTTAATTTCACTAATTATTTAGGTTAATATGACATATTAGGACTAGTTATATTAATTTTTAACAATCTAATAATGCAGTTAATAATTTATCAAAAATGAAATACCAAATAGTTTCAAAATTGACATAAAAGTGTTTTTAAATCAAGTATTATATTATTATTTGATATTCTATTACTAAAAATCTATGGTTCGGTCTAAGTACTTATATAATGATAGTTGTATCATTAATGGACAACTTGGCGGCCTCTTGAATATTTTTAGTAAGTTTATAGACAATATATTATAATAATACAAACAGACATGGTAAATGTCAAACTAATTAACTAAGAGTTAAAACTAAAAGATAAGGATAATAAAGTGACCCAAACCTGTGTAAAACCTATTGGTTGATTTTTTTCGACCCATCCCCACCATAACCTTGAAATAAATCAGTTTTGCGCCATTATAAACCAGATATGAATTTATTATAAAATAATATATTTAGATTTTCCTAAGGTGCCCCTCATCCCTCTTATAAAAGGGGACTCCACATTCTCACTAATTCACACCTTCAAAGTCATTTGGCTCATCCAAAACCAGCCCAAATGTTCTCTCAACATCTATAAATTCAACTTAGAGGCCTTAGTTTGATCATAAATCAATCCTACGGAGGCCTTTTTATCATATAAAAAGGAAGAACCTGAAGAAGAGGTAATGTTTTCACCACCCTCTTTCAAGTTCCTTTCTTTTTCAACTTCTTCATTCATTGTTATATATATTATAAAATAATTAATACAGTATCTTCTATATATTTTGATGTTATTATAAAAATTTTACAACAATTTTCAGTATTCTATCCATCCTTTGAATGACATGTCACCATAGATGTGTATGTATGACTTACCGTCTCCACGTCGTGGTATAATTGTTATTCAAAGCTGTATTATTCGAATGGATATGATAATGATGTGTAATTGTTGTAAATAATAAATAAAACATGATATTTATTTTTTATATATGATATACCATCCAATTATATATTATTTTAATATCAAAGAATGATATTGTTGCTCGTGCGTATGTACGAACTACTGTCTCCACGAATGTGATGAGATTCATTCCCCATCGTATCTATTCAAGTATAAATCTCATTTGATGACTAAAAATAATTTTTATGGACATTATATCATTCTGTATATTAATAAGATACAACCTATCCATAACAAACATGTCTTATATAACAAAACATATAAAAGAAAACTAGTAAGTTATCACACAAAACAATAATAATACTAAGATATTATTAACAAAGAAATGTTAAAAGATCATATATGATATCATAATAATTTAAATGATTCTTGAATAATTTAATAACAATTATTTTACCATTATACAGGAGGTTAATCTGCCCTCAAAAAAAGGAAAATTACAAGGTAAGGGTTTATTTAACAAGCTCTTCATTATCTGAGGTTGTTTATACGTAATTATTTACTATGAACTCTTTATCATCCACATCCATGTTTCTTAAAAATGTATTTCAAATAATTCTTAAAATTTTATAGACTATGATTTAATGTCAGTTATACCCTTTTTTACTTTTTAATAGATGTTTATAAAGTAATCTTTCTGTCGCTTTCCAAACAAGGTCATTCTTAACCTTTTCGACAAAATCAAGGTAAGAATGTTTTTTTAACTTATACGGAGGGTGCAGCTATTTTCTACCATTATAAAATCGTCAAAGCTTCCCTTAAAATATTATAAGAATATTTTCAAAGTAAATGTTTAATTTTACAATTATGTTTATTTTAAATGATTTCAAAAAAACATATATTTCTCTAAAATAGTTTAGATTTCATCTATGTCAACATCCTTTGATGGATTTTAAGTTTATTAGAAGTTAATTTATGATGATACAAAACATTCATATAGTATTGATGGTTATGTGATATTTATAACTATGGATTAGCTATTTTTATACCATTCATGGTTTATGGAGAATATATTGACATTTCATATGCTAGTTTTAATATGAATGTTTATGTTATGTCTAAACCTGTACATATGAGGAATTCATTGGACTTAATAAGTGATGGGTGGAGCCTGCTATAGCTCCTCGATTCATTGGTAGGACACATAAGACAAACTATTGTCTTAGTACAAGGCCATGTCAAAATCATATTTGTAGTCTTGGCATAAGGCCTTGACTATGTGGTTTTGATAGTATGGAATTATGAATTCCATCATTATGAAAGTGGTTATTGATATTTGTTTCGTGGTTTCGGCCTCGAAATGCCCAACGACTCCGTATCTGATGATGGATAGACCTACATTCCAAAGGAAGCATTTGACGGATGGTCTGACCAGCGACGCTTAAGATCTCACATTGGTCAAGAGGATGTAATGTCATGCTCATTGCACCCTTTTGGGGGGGAATTATTTCCTGTTCTAGGACTCTATTATAGATTTAAGAAGTATTCATATGTTTTAGAATCTTTGGTTTATACCCAAACATATTACCAATGGATTTAACCTTTGGTTGGAAATGTTCACCTAAATGATGGGTTTTGGAATCATTTATGATCGTGGTTTACCATCCCTCATTGGATTAATCACCCCGAGGAGACTGACCTCATTCAGACGGTGCTAAGAGAATCTCGGTGAACCGATGTGAAGATAGTCGGATCAACCGGTTATTGGGCTTGAACCTCATGGAAGCTTCCTACGTACCCTTCCTAGTGGACATGGATCAAATTCCACGTAGTTCTAATGGGAGTGTCAGAGAACCGACGTGAATGTGCACCCGGGGGTCCGAAGGTGGCCGGGCTTGAACCTCTTGGAGGCTTCCTACGTACCCTGCCTAGTAGTTAGGGATCAATTTCCACGTAGTTCGCATAGGCTTGGGGATTACACACTAAGGAGGGAGAGAATGATGGATTGGGGCTTACACTCTGAGGAGGCCCAGAATGATGGATTGGTTCTTACACTATGTGGAGGCCCAGAATGATGGATTGGGGCTTACACTCTGAAGAGGCCTAGAATGATGGATTGGGGATTACACTCTAAGGAGGCCCAGAATGATGGATTGGGTCTTACACTCTGAGGAGTCCTAGAATGATGGATTGGGGCTTACACTCTGAGGAGGCCCAGAATGATGGATTGGGGCTTACACTCTGAGGAGGCCCAGAATGATGGATTAGGGATTACACTCTTAGAAGGCCTAGAATGATGGATTGGGGTTAACACTCTGAGGAGGCCCAGAATGATGGATTGGGGCTTAAACTCTGAGGAGGCCCAAGAATGATGGATTGGGTCTTACACTCTGAGGAGGCCTAGAATGATGGATTCAGGCTTACACACTGAGGAGGCCCAGAATGATAGATTTGGGCTTACACTCTGAGGAGGCCCAGTATGATGGATTAGAGATTACACTCTAAGGAGGACCAGAATGATGGATTGGGGATTACACTTTGAAGAGTCCCAAAATGATGGATTGGGTCATACACTCTGAGGAGGGCCAGAATGATGGATTGGGGTTTACACTCTCAGGAGGCCCAGAATGATGGATTGGAGCTTACACAATGAGGAGGCCCAGAATGATGGATTGGGGGTTAAACTCTGAGGAGGCCCAGAATTATGGATTGGGGCTTACACTCTGAGGAGGCCCAGAATGACGGATTGGGGCTTACACTCTGAGGACTCCCAGAATGATGGATTGGGGCTTACACTCTGAGGATGCCCATGGAAATGGATTGGGGATTACACTATTAGGAGACCCATGGAAATGGATTGGGTCTTACACTCTGAAGAGACGCATAAGAGGATGTCATGGTCGATTTATACTCTAAGCCCATGTGAGTGATGCTCAGTGTGAGACACAAGAGGCAGAAGGCACTATAGGATCACATCATGAAAGGTGCATCTGTGAGAAGTGGAGTGGGGCTTATGCATACGGGAGGCCTATAGTGTCTTCCTCGTGTCTGGTCATGAGGGAATTCCAAACCATTGGTGGGTTGAGAAATATAAAGGGGGATAACGCCTATGCGCAAGTACACAAGCCTGATAAATCCAGGGGCATTGGAATCATCCCAAACAAAGGGAGATAAAAAGTGTGAATTGCATTTCTAGCATTAAGAACACAATGAGGGTGGCATGGTGATAGAAGATAACTGTTGACCATGTTCGAAACACAGCATTCATATCACATTACCCAGAAATGGGGACGAACAAATGAGGGTCGACTGATAACTGTGTTTGAAACACAGGACATATCTCGAAGTGTTTCCCAAAGTCTTCCAGGGTGTTGGCCCAGGATGGTAGGTGAGCCGATGCGAGATGAGGCCAGGCCATTAGGGGGTCCCTTCAGACATGCAGGGGAATGATGATCTGAATGAAGGATTCACAAACCATGATGTGGAGTGATGGAATGTTTGAATGGATTCCAGAGCTCTTGAAATTATGCCACCGTAAACAAGGCATGAGGCATCTTATGCTTGGAGAATAAGGAATTTCTTGCATGGAGCAAGAGGCATCCAATTAATGAATGATGGGGGATGATACAATTTATAGTCATGTAGAGAGAACTATTTCCATATATTTTAACATCATATGGATTGGACGAGGTCCATACAGTTTAACGTCATGTGGTCTGGACGAAGGCCATGCAGTTTAACGTCATGTGGTCAGGACAACTAGGTAGGAGATACCTAGCAATGGTTGGTGTGGGTCTTATGGAAGGGTGGCCCTTTCGAGATGCACCTAGAAAAAGGAGATAGGAAATGGGGTTGTAGGAGTGTCATGAGGATTATCTCAACTCATGACAGGTATAGGATTAATGTTGGAGAGACATAAGGGTGCAATAGAAAAAATAGTTGACCCGATCCGAGAAGTTCATAGTGCGACTCTCCATTTTTCATGGGGGTCAGTGACGGTAGTGAAGGGACCGACAGTGAGCCCGAGTGGGGGTGCGGGGGATGGATCCCCTGTGGTATGCACAAACTAGTGCTTGTGGTTTTCCGAATGGGGGTGGCCGCGAAGGATCCGGCCGCGAGGTGCCGGTTGCAAGGTGCCTGCCGTGAGGAACCGCCCGTGAGGGACTAGCCATGGTGGAGCTGTCCGCGAAGGACTCTCCGAGAGGGAGCCTCATGTGGTTTGCGGTTTAGTTGTCCGCAAAGGGTGTCCCTGTAGGAGTTTGATACGGAGGAGATGAAAATCTGCGATGGATGGTCATCTGCGAAGGATTTTATCTGCGAAGGATGGCCATCTGCAAAGGGTGTCTGCAAAGGGGCTGACACCCGTCCTACTTCACGACCGTGGAGGGGTTTCCGCCTCCATTTCGCAAACGACCCTGGACCACGGATGAGATGGCCATCCGCAAAGGAGATGGGCGTCCACTAAGGAGATGGCCACTAAGGGATGGCCATGGAGGAGTTGTCCACATGTGGTTCGTGGACTGGTTTCTCCTCTATGCGGAAGATTTCATCCGCGGACGATATGCTGTCCGCGGATGGTCATAGGATTTTACCGATGGGAATAGTTTATCCAGCGTCTCCCAATGGGTATTCACCCATCCTTCTTCTCTGAATTTTTGGAACCCCTCGATGAATATTTATAGAGTCACAAGGAGGCAATATTGGTGGGAACATGACAAATTGTTTTTGAATACCATGAAGGAACCCCCACCCGCGGGCGAATCGGTCAACTGAAATTTATGGAACTGAGTTTTGAAGAATTTATCTGCAGCCGTGCACCACTCCGCCTCAATCCTACGAACAACAGCGGTCCGTGGAGGGTGCAGCTCATGGTAGTGGATGAGCCTGTAACCCATCCTGCTTCGTGCCCGAAGAGGGTCCTCGCCTCTATTTCGCAGATGACACTGGTTCGTGGAATTTCCGGGTGATGGTCTTCCAAACTGGCCGTGTTCTATTGCTAGGAGTCAGTGCGTGGACCGATTTAGTCATTTTCTAAGTCATGCGGTAATTGGATATCTCCTTTTTAGAATTTTCAGGACCCTACAATATTGCATGTGATTATTCGAATAATATAATATCCATGATAATAAGTAAATGGAATTATTTCATTTTATTTATGCCATATTATGCGGAAGTTAATGTTTAAAAGGATGTTGTTTTAGTTAAACATTTGATTAAATGTTTATGATTATTTATGAATGTTTCCGCTATATTGTTATCCTTACTGAGCATCTGACATCCCCCCTTTCTATGATTTATTTTTCGGAGGATGTGAAGAAGTATTTTATGACTGACCTGTAGGGATTGTCTGAGGGGATATGAGTGCGGACTATGGAGACTATGTTGTCATAGTTATTCATTTTTATTATTTAATTTAATACTTATGAATGTATCTAGTGTTTCCAAGGATACTAAACTAATAGTTCTTTAGAGACATGATCTTTTGTGATCATGCCAATGTTATGTAATAATGAACCAACTCTAGGAAACTGGGGTCAGGGCGTTACAGTTGGTATCAGAGGAATTTTAGTAAAAACCATAGGAGCTATATTTAGATAAACTCTGATTAGAGCACATATACCTAAGATGGAATTTTAGGATTAGTATAAAATAACTTCCTAGAATTTTGGTATTGTAGATATTTTTTTGAGTTACCTAAGAAATACATCCTTGTCTGGATAATAGCAGGTAGTGGAAGCTCTGGCACAGATGTACCTAAAGGTATAACCCAAAAACACTGCTTTGACCTAGACTTGAACGGGAACTGGTACACGACAACGGGCCTTGTTGCACTCTTGGTTACGACACTCCCGGGGGATATGCTTATGATAATTCTCATTTTCATTAAAAACCATTATGAATGGATTATGAGGATATACTTCCTCAAAGAAATAATTTTTATGATTATGGATTATATCCATAAACTGTTCAATTCATGTTATGTGTTTTACAAGTTTGGATTTATGTACTGTGATTCATAATCTAATCTAGTGTATGAAATTTGTTAGAAATGACACATAATGGAAGAAATGTAATCTATTTCAATGCACGCACTCCATGTAGGGATTTACCTCCCACTCAAGATAATTATAGTGGAGCTGGTGATACAAACGGTGCAGATCAGCTTATCACCATACTGGGAAAACTCACTCAGGTTAAGAATAATTACCTTACTCATATGGATCACTCAGATCCACAGCATGGAGGATCAATGTTAGATCGCTTCATGAGGAAAAATCCAATGAAATTAAATGTGAGTACAAATCCCTTAGTAGATGATCAATGGATAAATTTCATAGAGAAAATATTCCATGCCTTGTAGAGTAGTGAAAGGGAAAATGTTATCATGGTAGTTTACTGCCTCACCAGAGATGCTGATCAATGGTGGTAGTTGATTCAAAACATGATGAAAGATGATGAAGTATAAAATATGGAATAGAGGGTATTCAAAGAGCTTTTCTTAGAAAATTACTTTCTCATGACCATCGAGTAGATATGAAAAGGAAATTTTAGAGTCTGGGGAAAAGGAGGATGAGAATGTCGCAAAGTATGAGGCTAACTTTACAAGGTTAGTGAGGTATGTTGTAGTTTATATAAATAACTAAATAATTAAGGTTGATCATTTCTTTGATTGATTAAAACTATTTCTCTGTCGAGCATTAGTCTCACATTCCTTCTCATTGTATGAAGATATCGTCTCATTCGCTCTCAAGACAGAAAAAGAAATCTCTAAGTCTTACGACTTTAAAGAAAAGAAAGAGAGGAAGAGATCTGTCGATCACTCTGGAAATGGAAATAAGGGGAAGAAGGGAAATGTTGAATATCCATCTTGTAGTAAATTTTGGAAGAAACCCCCTGGTACTTTCTCGAAAGGAATGGGAGTGTGTTACAAGTGTGGTGAAAAAGGACACTAATCTCGTGATTGCAAGGGGAAGAAATAAGATGATGATGTTCAATGCTACAACTATAGGGATATGTTATATTATGAAAATGAATGTCCTAAGCATCAAGGGATCGTACCTTAGAAAAGGCCAAGGGATCAAGTCCAAGCTTATGATATCACTACTGCTATGGTTGAAGCTCTAAAAGAGGTGGTGGTAGGTAATTTATTGTTATCCTAATGTTTCGCCAATGATTTATTTGATTCTGGATAATCACATTTTTTCATATCTTCCCATTTTGATATGAAAATTATATATTTCATTTTTTATTTAACAAGGGAGTTTTCAATTAAAACTCCTAAGGGAAGTTCCATTGCTATAATGTTCTATGGATGCGTTCCCATTAGGGCATATAAATGTTCTTCATCTGCTAATCTTATCATCATACCCATGATTGAATTTGATATAATCCCCGGTATGGATTGGCTTTTCGACCATTATGCGAACATTTATTGTAAGAAGAATGAGGTTATGATTTTTTATGACAATGATAAATAACACCTTATCTTTAGAGCAGAATCGTCACCACTTGATTCTTACACAGATCCACCCCCAGTAGCTCAACTAAATTCAATTATTGGGGAGGAAGAGAATGAAATAACTGTGGATAATGAATGTAATGTTCAAATAGAGAATGTCCTAATTGTTAAAGAATATATAGATCTGTTTTCGGAATATTTACCAGGACATCATCTAGAACGAGAAATTGAGTTTTCCATTGTTTTAATTACAGGTTCAAGGCTTATATCGAAGACCCCATATAGAAAGGCCATTGTGGAATTAGTTGAACAAATGATAAAACTATAGGAATTAATTAATAATGGATTTATTCTCCCTAGTGTTTCTCCATGGGGATCCCCTGTCCTTTTTTATATGATGAAATATGGATCTATGAGGTTATGTATTGACGATAGGGAAATAAATGATATAACAATAAAGAACATGCATCCCCTACCTCGCATTGATGATTTATTTGAACAACTTCATGGAGAAAAATGCTTTTCAAATATTGACCTTTGATTTGGATACCATTAGTTGTTTGTGAAGAAGGAATACATTCCGATGACAGCATTTCGAACCTTGTACAATCATTACAAGGTTATAGTAATTCCTACTGGATTGACTAATGCACCCTATGTATTCATGGATCAAATTAACAGAGTTTTCATGTAATATCTCGATGATTGTGTGCAGGTATTTATTGATGATATCATTATATATTAAAAATTTTGCGAAGATCCTGAAAATCACTTGCTCATTATCCAAAAGACCCAAAGAATACATGATTCATATGGTAAGTTTAGCGAATTTGATTTCTGGATTCAGGATATTTCTTTTCTTGGACATATTGTCTCTAAGGATGGAATATCTGTTGATCCTTCTAAGAACAAGGAAATCCATGAATGGATAGCACCAATGAGTATAACCTAGGTATGCAATTTTATTTGTTTAGCAGGTTATTATCGATGATTCATATAGAATTTCACCCAATTGGAAAACCCATTAACAAAGCTCACACGAAAAGTGATTAAATTTGTTTTGAAAAAATAGTGTGAAGATTGTTTTGAAGAACTGAAGTGGAGATTAGTCAATGATCTTATATTGACTCTACCATCAGGGAAGGATGGGTTCGTTATTTATAGTGATGTTTCAATGAAAAGACTTCGTTGTGTCCTTATGCATAATGATAAGGTTATTTCCAATGCATCGCGACAGCTAAAAATTCATGAGTAGAACTATCTTACTCATTATCTTGAGTTAGCAGCTATAATCTTTTATTTGAATATTTGGAGACACTATCTCTATGGTGAAAAATGTGAGATTTGTACTGATCACATTAGTTTGAAGTATATTTTCTCATAGAAAGAACTCAACATGATGTAAAGGAGATGGCTTAAACAACTCAAGGATTATGATTACATGATACACTACCACCTGGGGAAGGCAAATAAGGTGGAAGATGATTTGATCACAATGGATCAAATAGTTTTGAACAATATGAGTGTTGAGAGGGATCGTATTTTCATGGATCTAGTAAAGTTGGATATGGGAATAACCATGGACGGTGAAACATCGATACCTTTTCAAATGGCTGCCAAACCATCTTTACTAGAAAGGATAATGAGTTATCAAAATGATGATGAAGAATTTCCAAAGAAGATTAAATTCGTGAATGATGGGAGATTGAATGACTTTGTGTATGAAGATTGACTTTTGAAATTTGGGAAGAGACTTTGTGTTCATGATATACCAGATCTAGAAAGGGAATTTTTTGACGATGCTCATAGTTCCAATTTCCTTATAAAGCATGGGAGCACTAAAATATATCATGATTTGAAGGAAATGTTTAGGTGGGACAACATGAAGAAGGAGATTTCTGATTTTGTTTCAAGATGTATGGTTTGTCAACAAGTGAAATCTGGAAGGCAACAGCCTGATGGAGTATTGCATCCTCTTCCCATACCTGAGTGGAATTGGGATAATATCACGATGGACTTTGTCATGGGACTTCCAAAGAGTCATAGAAGGAACAATGCCATATGGGTCATTATTGATCATCTTACCATGTCACCACATTTTCTTTCTATAAGGGAGGATTTACCACTCAAACGTCTTGCAAGACTATATATTAATGAATTTTTGAGACTTCATGGAGTACTCCTATTGATTGTTTTTTATCGTGATCATCATTTTCCTGATGGTGTATCCATAGAAGGGTGTTATACGTTTCGTTAATATGGGAAAATTGAGTCCCTGGTACATCAGACCTTTTGAAATTCTAAAACAAATTGGGGTTTTAGATTACCATTTGGAAATGCCTCCAAGTCTCTCCAATGTTCAAGATGTGTTCCATATATCACTATTGATAAAATACATGCATGAACCAACACATGTACTCACCTTTGAGGAATTAGAACTGGAACCCGATCTGTCTTATTGCGAATTTCCTGTCATGATTCTTGATACCAGAGAACAAGTGTTGAGAAACCGGACGACTCGTATGGTAAAAGTACTATGGAGAAACCATAAGAGGGAAGAGGCAACGTGGATACCTTAGGAACCTATGATGAAAACCCACCCGAGTCTTTTTACGCAGTATTATTATAGAAATTTCGAGGAAAAAATTAGATGAATGAGGGGAGAATGTAACACCCCAAGCTTCCATGGTACGCTTCTCTATGAATAATATAGTAGCCTGTGTTGTACACAACTTCGAGTTATAACACACACCACAACCAAAAAAAACTAGCTGTTATGAATAGTAATACCCACTTTTTAAAATTTTATAAATTTTATCTTTCAAAATGAACTTTATTTTTGGATTAGGAGTATTGAATATAGCTTAGGGTGAATTTTTGGTATTTTTCTGAAAACATTAAATTTTTGAAGGACATGACAAAATCTTATTCGTACTCTTGGAAGAAGGCCTTGACTGTGTGGTTATGATGGTATGACATTATGCATTCCATTATTATGAAAGTGGTTATTGATATTTCATGTGATTATTCAACTAGTATAATATCCATGTGAATAAGTAAATGGAATTATTTCATTTTATTTTTTCCATATTATGGTGATGTTCAATTTTAAAAGGCTTTTATTTTAGTTATACATTTCCTTAAATGTTTTTTCTTATTTATAAATGTTTCCACTATATTGTTATCCTTACTGAGCATCTGAGCTCACCCCTTTCAAGGTTTTATTTTTCCCAGGATGTAAGGAAGTATTTTATGACTGACCTGTAGGGATATGCTCATGAGATATGAGTGTGGACTATAGAGACTGTGTTGTAGTAGTTTTTCATTTTATGATGTAATGTAAGACTAATGAATGTATATATTGTTTCTAGGGATACTAAAATAATCAGTCTTTCGAGACTTGATCTTTTGTTATCATGCCAATGTTATGTAATAATGAACCATGTCTGGGTAATTGGGGTAAGGGGGCTACAAATAATTCTGGAAGGCATGGAATATTGGACGTCAGTATGAATGGGATATCGATTAGGGAAGGCACATAAGCCTGGAGAGTCGGTACGACAGGGCGATGGAGCCTGGGTGGCATGGAAGCCTGTAGAGTCATTACAATAGGGCGATGGAGCCCAGAAGGTGTGGAAGCCTAGATGCATGTAGGATAGAGAGATGGAGCCTGTAAGGCGTGTAAGCCTAGAGAGTCGGTACAATGGGGTGATAGAGCGCTGATGGTGGGGAAGCCTAGACGTCGGTATAACGGGGCTATGGAGCCCAAAAGGTGTGGATTCCTGGACGTCAGTACAACAGGGCGATAGTGCCCGGATTGCGTGTAAGTCAAGATGTCGGTACAATGGGGAGATGGATACTGAAAGGAGTGAAATCCTATAGAGTCGGTAAAATGGGGTGATGGGGGCTGAAAGACCTGGAAGACTGTAGAGTCAGTATGACAGGGAATTAGAGCTGAGAAGGCGTGGAAACCTGGATGTCGGAACGACGAGGCGATGGATCCATGAAGGCATGGAATTCCCGATAGTCGGTACGATAGGGTGATGGAGCCCACAAGGTGGGGATGCAGGGATGTATGTAAGAAGAGGCGATGGAGCCTTGAAGGAATGGAATCCTGGATGTTGGTACGATGGGGCGATGAATCCCAGATGATGTAGAAGCCTGGACGTTGGTACGACGGGGTGATTCTGCCCGAAAGTCACGAAATCCTGGACGTCAGTACGATGGGGAAATGGAGCCCGAATGGCGCAGAAGCTTGGAGAGTTGGAATGAAGGGGCGATGGACCCCGAAATTCATGGAAGCATGGATGTTAGTACGACTGGGCAACGGAGCACGTAAGGCGGGGAAGCCTGGAGAGTCGGTACGATAGGGCAATGGATCCCGAAAGGCACAGAATCCTGGACGTCAGTACGACAGGAAGATGAGTCCTGGAAGTCGCGGAAGCCTGGAGAGTCGGTACGATGGGGCGATAGATCCGTCAAGGCATGGAATCCTATATAGTCAGTACGATGGGGCGATGGAGCCCAGAAGGTGTGGATGCCTGGATGTCGGAACGACGGGGTGATCGAACCCGGAAGGTCTAGAATCATAGAGAGTCGGTGTGGCTGGGCGATGGATCCCGAAAGGTGCAGAAAACAGGACATTAGTACGTCGAGGCGATGGAGCCCATCAGGTGTGGAAGCCTGGACGTTGGTACCATGGAGCGATGGAGCCCGGAAGGCGCAGAAGCCTAGACGATGGTACGATGGGGACATGGAGCCCGGATGGCACAGAACCCTGGAATGTCGGTATGATGGGGACGAGGAGAACCTTCGTAGAGAATGGTAGTTGTGCTGGGAGAACCTCCAGGGAAGATTTTGGCACTGTTGGAGATGCACCATTGGATTGGGGGTGGTTTAACCTTATATTGCCAATGAGGGTGGCGAAGGTTGCGAGGAGCCTATGGAGTCGGGTGGTGGATGCCACCTAAATGACCTGTTGAAGTGGCAGACTTGACAAGGAGCCGATGGAGTCGGGTGGCGGATACAACCTATGTAGCCTCTTGAGGCGGCGGAGCCGGCGAGGTGATGTTGGAGTTGGGTGGAGGATGCCACCTGCATGGCCTCTTGAGGAGTTGGAGTCTACGTGGAGCCAATGGAGTCTGATGGTGGATTCTACCTGCGAGGCCTCTTGAGGCAGCGGATTCGGCGAGGTGCAAATGGAGTCGGCTGGCGGATGCCACATGTGCGGCCTCTTCAGGAACCTGAGTCGACGAGGAGCCAATATAGTCGGGTGGAAGAGGACCCATGTGCGGCCTCTTAAGGTAGCTGATTTAGTGAGGAGCCGATGGAGTTGGGTGGCGGATGCCACCGACACTACCTCTTCAGGTGGAATAATTAGCGAGGAGCTGATGGAGTCGAGTGGCGGATGCCAACTGCGCGACCTCTGGATGTTCCGGAATCGGCAAGGAGCTGATGGAGTCAGATGGCGGATGCCACCTACGCGGCCTCTTCAAGTGGTGTTATCGGTGAGGAGTTGATAGAGTGGCTTGTAGAATGCCACGTGTGCTTCTTCTTAAAGTGGCATCGTCGCTAAGGAGCCCATGGAGTCGGGTAGAGGATTCCACCTGCACAGCCTCTTGAAGCGGCTGAGTCAGCGAGGAGATGATGGAGTCGGGTGGGGAATGCCACATGTGCGGCATCTCGAGGCGGCATAGTCGGTGATGAGCAGAAGGATTCGGGTGGAAGATTCCTCTTAAGAGGCCTGGTGAGGTGGCAGAGTCAGCGATGAGCCGAAGGAGTCGGGTGGTGGATGGCACCTGCTTAGCCTCTTGAGGCGGTAGAGTCGTTGAGGAGAGGATGGTGTTGGATGGCGGATTCCACCTACGTGACCACTTAATGCGGTTGGGTCGACGAGGAGCTGATGGAGTCTGGTGGTAGATTCCACCTCTGCGGCCTCTTGAGGTGGAAACATTGGTGAGGAGTTGATGTATTTGGTTGGCAGATGCCACCTGCACGACCTCTTGAAGAGGCAGAGTCAACAAGGAGATGATGGAGTCGGTTTCCATCTCCCACCCGCGTGGCCTCTTCAGGCAGTGGAGTTGGCAACGAGCAGAAGGAGTTGGGTGGAAGATGCCACCTGCACAGCCTCTTGAGGCGGTATAGTTGGTGAGGAGCCGATGGTGTTGGGTGGCAGATGCCACCTCCGCGGCCTCTTGTGGGCGTGGAGTCAGCGTGGAGCCGTTGGAGTTGGGTGGCAGATGCACCCTGCGCGGCCTCTTGAGGTGGTGAGGTCAGTGAGGAGCTGAAAGTTTTGGGTGGTGGATTCCACCTACACGACCATTTGAGGAAGCAGAGTCAGATAGGAGATGATAGAATTGGGAGGAGGATGCACCTTTACTGCCTCTTAAGGCGGAAGAATCGGTGAGGAGTCGTTATAGTTGGGTGATGGATTCCACATATGCGGCCTCTTGAGGCGGCAGGGTCTACGAGGAGCCAATGGTGTCTGGTGGTAGATGCCCCCTATGTGCCCTCTTGGGACAGCCAAGTCTGTGAGGATCCAATGGAGTCGGGTGGCGGATGCAACCTACGATTCCTATTGAGGCGGAAGAGTCGGTGACGAGCTAAAGGAGTTGGGTGGGGGTTGCCACATGCACAGCCTTTTATGGTGGAATAGTCGGTGAGGATCTGAATGAGTCAAGTGGTGAATGCCACCTGAAAATCCTTTTGAGGCGGTGGGGTCGATGAGGAGCCGATGGAGTCAGGTGGCAGATGCAACCTGTGTGGCCTCATGAGGCGGTGGTGTCCGCGAGTAGATGATGGTCTTGGGTGGCGGATTCCACCTACATGACATCTTGAGGTGGCAGAGTCGGTGAGGAGCCAATGGTGTCGGGTGGTGAATGCCACCTATGAGGCCTCTTGAAGCAGCGGAGTCGGTGATGAGCCAATGGAGTCGGGAGGCGAATGCCACCCACACGACCTCTTGAGGCGGTGGAGTCAGGGAGGAGCACATGGTGTCCGGTGGCGGATGCCACCTACGCGGCCTCTTGAGTGAGCAGAGTTGGCGATGAGCTGATGGAGTCAAGTGGCAGATGCCATGTATGCGGCCACATGAGGTGGCAGAGTCAGTTACAATCCAAAGGAGTCAGGTTGTTGATGCCACCAGCATGGCCTCTTGAGGTGGCAGAGTTGGTGAGGAGCCGATGGACCATAGACTTCACACACCCGATGTTACTCATCCTCCCATATATGAGGTAGATGGGATTCAGATGGGGGATGCACAATCTTCGTGACATATTTGGTCTACATTCTATTGAAGGATAAGTTATTCACGTCAGGTTCTCCATTTTTGTTTCTGACACTTCCGTCGGGGTGCGTGTGTCCATCTCGTTTGGGGAAGAGGGGTGCGGTTCTTGTTGCCTCGCATTCCAACATTCCAAAGGCTGGTGAAATCCACTCATTATTCAGGGTTGTCCACTCCTTGATCGAAATGGGATGATGGCCTGCCATTTCATCCTTCCATGGATTCCTCCTATGAACTCTTCACCTATTACGGGACTTCCTCATTGACCTAAGACATTGTTCATGAAACTCTTCCTGGAACCATATCATCATGGAACTAGTTAATTACGCTGCTTTTGTTAGGAAATTCCAAGGGTTCAGGTTAGAGATGCAACATTCAGTTTGGGGAGTAGTCATGTTGGGCATCACTGGCATGTGAGGATGCTGTGGAATTTGTTTTGTCCCTTATTATAGGACTTTTCGAGGGCACGGAAGCATGAGTCATCCCACATCGAACTCGGGGAATCATATGCCATGGGCATGTATCTAAGGATTTCCTTAGATTCCCATATTTAACAAAAGGTATGCCGCAAGTGTAGCATCTGGCGGAGATGGACCGGGCTGATCAGAACGCTAACTAGAGTGGATAAGATGGAGGAACCACTGGAGGGAACACCGATATTAGGTCCATCGTGTTGGTGGCCTCCCGAAAGCCGTTTGTTTGAATGGGTTACAGAGTGTCATGATCCCACTGGGATCTGGTAGCCCATGTATGAATCAGGATGGATGATGGAAGGTTATATAAATTTAATGGTGAATGGGATGGAACCTTCATGAGTATGATGATGGTTTTGGGCTTGAGCCTCAAAGAGGCTTCCTACGTATCCTTGTGGAAGGTAAAGTCCATGAAGATCATATGATGACGACTTATCGACGATTGTTGTTTTTAACGGCTTACCGCTGGATGATATTGCAACAGATTAACATTGGATAAGGTGTTAAAGTCTTACCACTGGATGGGGTTTTAATGGCTTACCGCTGATTGATGTCACAATGGCTTACTGCATGATGGGGCTGTTAGCAGCTTACCACTAATGAGTTCACAATGGCTTACTACAGCATCGGGTAACAATGGCTTACAACTAGATGGAATGAAAACATCTTACCACTGAATGGAGTTATAATGTCTTACCGTGGAAAGAGGTCCTCAGTTTAATGTCATGTGGGATGGGGGTGAACCGACGTGAAGTGGGTTAGATTTTCTGGGTGTTGGGCTTGAACATCGTTGAAGATTCCTACATACCTCGCCTTGGTAAGGATCAAAGACTTCGTAGTTCAAGTGTTTGGAACTGATGTGAATGTTGACCTTGGGTCCAATGGGTGGTGGGATTGGTGCACCGACGTGAAGATGGTCGGAACCAATGGATGGTTGAGGGCATAAACCTCGTAAAGGCTTCCAACGTACCCTACCTTGGAAAGGATCAATGATAAAGTAGTTCAGAATGGTGGGTACAGTTTAACGTCAGGCATGAAGAGGTAGAACTAAAATGAAGGGGGTAGGAGAAACCAAAGTGGTGGGCTTGAACCTCATGGAGGTTTCCTACGTACCCTGCCATGGAAAGGATCAATTTCCTCATACATCAGGTTATGGGGGCATTTGGAGATTACGCTCTAAGGAAGACCAAGGTGTTTGGCGAGCCAA
The DNA here is from genome assembly GCA_963277665.1 of Viscum album. Taxonomy (NCBI): domain Eukaryota; kingdom Viridiplantae; phylum Streptophyta; class Magnoliopsida; order Santalales; family Viscaceae; genus Viscum; species Viscum album. The sequence continues at coordinate 986,818,732 of OY728143.1, read as the reverse complement.
TGAGAAGGGGTTCAGAACCAATGGGTGGTTGTCTTTAACCTCATGGAGGCTTCCTACGTACCATACTTTATAAAGGATCGAAGTCAACATAGTTTAGGTGAAAAAGGGGGCTATTGACCCGACACGAAGGGGTGTCGGGACAACTGGGTGTTGGGATTGAACCTCAGGGAGGATTCCTACGTACCTTACCTTATCAAACATCAATGTTCTCGTAGTTCAAGTGAGGTGGGTGTGAAACTCATGAAGGCTTCCTACATAACCTCCCTTGGAAAAGATCAAATGCCATGTAGTTCAGGTGAAAAAGGGGGCTATTAACCCGACATGAAGGGGTGTCGGTACAACTGGGTCTTGGTCATGATCCTTGGGGATACATCCTGAATATCTTACCTAATCAAGGATCAAATAACACATAGTATAGGTGAGGTGGGATTGAACCATAGTAAGGATTCCTACGTACCCTTCCTTGGAAATTATCAAAGTCCAGGACGTTCAGGTGGTGTTTGGGGCTTACACTCTAGGATGCCCAAGGAAGTTGTCATGGTCATTTCTTGTGCAAATACAACATGAGTCATTATCGGTGTGAGAAACAAGAGATGGAAGAGAATGAATGATCATCTTCCGAAAGGTACGTCTGTGGGAAGTATAGTGGGGCTTACACGTGATCACAACCCAAAGAGGAAACAAGGGATTATACATGGTTTACAGCCTGAGATGTCAGGACAAACACTATGATGGAGGCCCGATGGAATCTGAGATTAATGGGAGAGGAACTTGGAACCAATTAAATGAGAAGCACCACCCCCCATCACGCCGTTCGCTGGCCTTGGGGACCGAAGATGAAAGGAGGACCTGTGATATTGCCTCTTATAAGAATGCTAGGGGCTTACACCAAGATGGTCACCCTTCCCCTGCTGACAATCATCAATCCCATAAGGATGATGTCATCCCCTATGGAGACTATTGGGCATGGAGAATCTCCAAGGTGGGATACCCCACATGCGAGGCAGGCGGTGAGGTCACATTTTAACGTCATGTGAAGATGATGAAAGTGATTGGATGTTTAATATTATGTATCTCGAACGATGTGGGCTTTCTCCACACACCTATGACTTTCATAACTGGTACCCTCTACACCTTGTTGTAGAGTGGGGACATGCAAATTTGTGGTGAGGGGGTGTCATGGAGCGAACCATTGGGGGTCCACATTATTGTGGCTATGCGAATTAGCAATAGCCAGTAGAGTGCATGGGTGCTAATAAGGAGTGGTACTGGTGGATTGGGCTTATGCATGGAATTTTCCTGGGTGCCACTATGGTGGGGAAATGATGGATGGTTCATACACATAGAAGCATCTTGGGTGCCGCTATGGAGTTGCCATGATGGATGGGGGTTACACATGGAAGAAGCCCGGGAGCCCCAAAGGAGTTGAAGCAATGGATGGGACTTAAGCATGGAATAACCCAACTGCCGGCAAGGAGTTGAAACTATGGATGGGGATTACCCATGGAAGCATCCCTGGTGCCGCTGAGGAGGGGAAACGATGGATGGGGCTTACTCGTGGAAGTAGTTCGGGTGCCACTAAGAAGTAGCAATGGTGGACGCAGCTTATGCAAGGTAGCTTCCCGGGTGCCATGATGGAGCGTCAACGATGGATGGAAATTATTCAAGGAAGTTTCCTAGTTACCACTATGGAGTGGCAATGGTGGATGTGGCTTATGTAAGTAAGCTTCATGGGTGCCGCTATGGAGCGGCAATGGTGGACCGGGCTTATGCGAGGAAGCTACCCTGGTGCCACTATAATGCGGAAATGGTGAATATGGCTTATTCAAGGAAGCTTCTCATAATGTCTTCCTCAGGTCTGGCCATGAGAGAATCCCAACTAACTGGTGGGTTGAGGTATTCACCTATGAGCTAGCACACAAGAGGGATAACTCCAAGGGCATTGGAATCTGTCCGAATAAAGGGAGATGGAAACTGTGAAACACATTCCCAACATTCGAAATGCAATAAGTGTGGCATCGAGATATAGGATAACAGTCGAACATGTTAGAAACACAGAATCTATATCACATTATCCTGAAATGGGGACAAACAAATGAGGGTCGACTGTTGACCATGTTCGAAACACAGTACCTGACTTGAAGTGTTGTCCAATGTCTTACGGGGTGTTGGCCCACGATGGTTGGTGAGCCAATGCATCATGGGACCAGGACGTTAGGGAGTACCTTCAGACATTTAAGAGTATGAATACCTGAATGAAGGACATAGAAAGCGTGAGGTGGAGGGAGGGAATGTTTGAATGGATTCCAACGCTCTTTAAATTATTCCACTGTAATCATGGAATGAGGCATCTTATACTTTTCACATATGGAATTTATATTTTGGAATAAAAGGCATCATATTATTGTATGATAGGGAGTAATACAGTCAACAATCATTTATAGAGGACAGTTTTCATCTCATTTTTGTAGCATAAGGCATCTCTCATTTAGAAAAGGAGGCATCCAATGGTTGGAACAAAAGGTGTACTACAGTTTATAGTCATGTAGATAGGACTGCTGGCATCTCATGCTTGGAGAACAAGGCATATTATGTTATAAGTGAGAGTCATCATATGTTTGGAACATAGGTATTACTACCATTTAAAGTCATATAGAGAGGACTGTTGGCATCTTATGCTTGGAGCATAATGCATCTCATGTTAAAAGCAAGAGGCATCCTATGATTGGATAATAGTGTGTACTATAATTTATTGTCATGTAGATAGGACTGCTAACATCTCATGCTAGGAGCATAAGTCATCTCTTTTAAAATCATGTGGAATACTATGTTTGGAACACAAGGATTACAATAGTTTTTTGGTCATGTAGATAGGATTGTTGGAATATTATTCTTTGAGCATAAGGCATCTCTTTTTTTGAGAAAGAGACATCCTCTGTTTGGAGAATAGGGTGTACTATAGTTTATAGTCATGTAGATTGGAATGTTGGCATCTCATACTTGGAGCGTAAGGCATCTGTTTTTAGAAGAGAAGGGCATCGTATGGTTGGTACATAAGGATTACTACATTGTAAAGTCATGTAAATGGGACTGCTAGCATCTCATGCTTGGGGCATAAGGCATATCTTGTTAGAAGCAAGAGGCATCCTATTTTTGGAGCATAGGGTGTTCTAATGTTTATAGTCATTTAGAAAGAAATATTTACACCCTATGCTTGGAGCAAAAGGACTATCTCATTTAGAGAAAGAGGCATCCTATGATTGGCACGTAGGGTGTTCTATAGTTTATTGTCATGTAGAAAGTACTATTGGCATATTATGCTTGGAGCATAAGGCATCTCTTCTTTGGAGTAAGATGCATCCTATGTTTGGAACATAGGGAACGATATAGTTTAGAGTCATGTAGATAGGACTGTTGGCATCTCATGCTTTGAGCATAAGGCATATCTTTTAATATCAAGAGGCACCCTATATTTGGAACATACAGATTACTAGAGTTTAAAGTCAGGTAGATAAGACTGTGGGCATCTAATTCTTGGAGCATAAGGCATCTCTTGTTAGAAGAAAGTGTCATCCTATTTGTGGAACATAAGTATTACTAAAATTTAAAGTCATGTATATAGGAATATTGGCATAAGGTTCCTAGAAATGGTTGGTATTGGGTCTTATGCAAGGGTAGCCTTTTCTGGTTCGACCTGGCATATGAGCCAAGTGATAGGGTTTGGAGTAGTTTTCTGAGGAATGGATCGACTCAAGGTACTCGAGAAATTGATGATGATTATCTCAACTCACGACATAGAAAACAAAACTAGAATAATATGTCAACTGAAGGTGTTTCATGGTGTGTGGAGTAGTATCTCAAATCATGGCATTCTATTGGTTGAAGGTGGGTGCACATAAGGGTGCAATAGAAAATCCTGACGTCCCGCCCTGAAAAGTTCACGGTGTGACTCTTCATTTTTATTTGGGGTCTGGATGGGCTATGCGCTAGAAGGAGGGGGTGCGTGCAATAAGGTATGTTTGCGCACAATTGAGACTGTTTCTCAGAAAACACCAGGTCGACACTATAATCAGAGTTATTTGGAGTGAAACGGGGGACGTGCGTGAAATAGGTGTGCTAGGCGCGCACTAGGACTGGCGTGTGTGGAATACGAGATCTGTGCATGCTATAGGGGAGTTGTTCACGAAATACGGGACACCAGTTCCCAAAATGGGAGATGTTTGTGTGATATGGGAGATGTTCATGTAATAGGAGGTGGTGCGTGAAAAAAGGAAGTGTTGCGTGCAATAAGGATGGAATTGCACGCCATAAACAGCTGGGCGCGAAATATGGATGGAATTGCGCGCAATATTGGAGCATAATTGGTCCGTGAATAATTTTGGCACTGTGGCACTATTGCACACCAAAATTATGCTTTATGAATAAAATTGGGATTCTAGGACCTTTTACTCTCAAAAGGGCTATTTTTCACGCAAGATGGGGGGTTTCACGTGCATGCGAGAAACATTCAGACTTATGCGCATTGGAGCAGCAGCCAACCCACGAGGTCCTCCAAGAATAAGGGGGTACCCTTTTATTTATAGGAAGAAACTTTGGAGTTAGTGGGCATAAAATTCCATATGTGAAAAGGGTTTTTAGTGTACCAGGCAGTGTGCATAAAATTAGGCGAGCGCAAGGCGGTGCATGTAAAATTTCGCTCATGCAATGATTGGTGCATAATATTTCTCACGCACAATGATGGGAATGAAATATTCTGCGCGTGAAAGGTAGTGTATGTAATATTCCACGTGTGAAAAGGGGTTTCTGCACGAGACTCCCTTTTTATGTGAAAATCCATACATTGGCCGAAAACCGTCCTGGATGGTCATTTCCAGCAGCCCGACTTCGAGCAACCATAACTTCTGATCCGTAACTCTGGTTGGGCTCCACGACCAGTCAAATCGATTCTTGTGGAATGTTCTACGCTTATTCATAATATATGGGAGCATTTGGGATATTTTGTGGCCTCATTTTTTTGGGTCAACATACTTGATTAGGGAAATTAAGGGGAAAGGCCAAATTACAAATCTAGTAATGAACTAAACGACTTGTACGATTCACAACCCAAAAAATTTTAAATTTCAAAATAACACATCATGTAATAATATAAAAATTGTGTTAATTTGAGACTTATTTATATTGTTACCCTATAGTTCAAGACACTTAACTCAACACCCCTCTTTTAACGATACCCCTATAGCATGACCCAACCCTAACCCTTAGTCAAACTATAACATACCAGGTAAATAGATAATATGAAATTTTCATATTTTTAATATGTTTGAATTAAATATTAATTTTACATTAAATTTGATTCTATGTTCATTGTCGTACATGACACAAAACAATGGAATTCTTCGAAAATCACTTGATGCACATAAGGATGAGTCATACTGAAAAATAATAATATATTATTATTTTAAATTATAGTTAATGCCTAGAAGAAGTTTTAGAAGGAATTAATAGAAATAACTAGGATATAATTATACATGTTAGTTAATTGTTTTTTAACATTTTTCCAATAAAAGTTAGAAGCATAAAATGTGAATGAATCCAATTTTAATCCTAAATACACAAATATTCCACAAAACAACAATTTATATCCTTTAAATGGATAAACCATTGAAAATATAGTTTTTTACTTTTATATGTTCTACATGAAAACAAATAATCTTCTATGGAACTGGGATATCAAAATTTACTTTGGAAGATATTTTGGTATTTTTCTAATAATGTTCATTTTATGAATAGTGAAAAATACTGCATTTTTATTCAAAACATCCATGTAATCTAATTTATTTATATACGTATATTGATATTTTTATTGGTTTTAAAGTTTTTTTGGATTATAATTTTACCATTTAATCCAAATTTTTTTTATTGTAAGTAATTTCTCTTTGAAATTGAACATAAAAAATTGGCAATCTTTCGATAGTTATTATTTCATAAAAACATGGTTTTTGGTATTGACAATAGAAATTATATTGAAATTAATTTCAACAACATCTGTGTTTGGAATATTGAGAAATGGATTCTATATTGGGAATCAGAAGGTACAAATTGATTAAATTTGTATCATTTATTTTTAGACATTATGAATATTTACTTCAGTAAATATTTTATTTACCATGGTTATAGGTTAAATCTGGTAAATATGGCGGATGAATAATATTGTAATAATAACAAATTTTCATTTCCATTGTTCTAACCCTATTTTATGATACATGGCCGACCATGGGTATGCTTGGGACACTTTTGGGGCCCCATGAAGCCAATTGAGAGTGATAATGATACCTTATATTAATTACTTTAATGTAAAGGAAAAAGTTAGATAAAAATATATATTTTAGTAAAAAAAATTATACTGGGTTATATTTGATATCTCATAGACTATAAATATTCTTATGAAATATAAAATGATTTCATACATCATATTTTTTTATTTATAATTATTATACATAAAATTAATAAACATAAATTTTAAACAATGGTGATGCATTAATTGTTTCATTAATAAAGGATTAAAATAAAGGATATTATAAATATTAACATATATTTATTTCAAAACATTCTGTGCCAATAAAATTTTTTAGGGAAACTAATAAATTTATATATTTTAATTAATGAAATTATTTCAACAAAATCATGTTTTTATATATTTTTTTAAAAGTTGTGATTGAATAATTAAGAAATTGACATAAATGGGTTTTAAAAAAATTGATAATTTTTTAAATGATAAAATAATCATAAAAATCAACGAATATTCCAAATAACATAAATAATGTTAGAAATTTTCGAAATTATTCATTTTGGGTTACTTGGAATTTTATAGTAAATACATTAACCATATAGTATGAATATATAAGAGGACATGGAAAAGTTTAAATATGTTAAAAAAGGGCTAAATATAGAAGATAAGGATTAAAAAAATATCCCAAACCTAACCAATTCTTATTAGAATATTTTATTTCATATTATATACACCTAATCATATAATTAAATATGTTTTGGACCTTTTTAAAATTGAAAATCATTTTGAAATAAAATAATAGTTTCAAACATTCATAAAGATCCCCTCCTCCCTCTTATAAAAGGACCACACTTATAACCCATTACACACAGCTCTAAAAGCATGTTGGATCATCCTAACTCTACCCAAATAAGCTAAAAAATACCTATCATCAACATAGATGCCTTACCTTAGGCATAATGTACTTCAAGAATGTTTTTTCCCAACAAATGGGAGTTAACCAATTTAAAGGTAACATCTTCCCTCAAGTTATCTTCTTTTGTTTTACATCATCACCCTCTATGATGTTCTTATTATTTGTTTACATAACCAAACCCGTATCCATAATATAACAGGTTTATTTTATATGATGTATTCAAACTACACTTACAGACAGCTTTGTCTATTGTGTAATGAATATACTATTTCTGTGAACGGAGAACTAACGCCTCACGAAACTATGGTTGTTCCATTATCGCCTACCACCAATTATGGTGGCCATTAAAATGGAACTATATTTATAAGTGATATATATAATAT